>OX596171.1:1212500-2412500 GCA_951394245.1 Cyclophora punctaria | reverse complement strand
CCACCTAATCGTCTCCAACTTGATCTATCGATTGAAACAACCATGACAGACAATTTTGCGTTCCTTCCCAAGCACGATAGTACTCGGATAAGAATACCACCCATCCAAGTTATGCCCGGTTTACACTTTGCTTGATAATCGTCCGCCAAACTATACCAAGAACGGTTTAAAATTCGACATTTATTTAGAAACCAATTACGTAAAAGCTTGATCTGCTTAGAGGTCTCAGATAGCTTAGATGGGATAGGAGATAGGTTACCATTCCGGCCACCCGTTCAAGTACCTTGTTTGAAGGTCAAGTTGTCCGAGCTCTAAGGGAAACCACCACACTAGCATATAATTAACATTTTACACGAAACACGTTATTGCCCAGTGTTGAAGTATGCTCGTGTTAATTACAGCACTTATAATCTTGAATCAATTATTCCATCTAGATATGCGTGGGCCGTGCATCACTCACAGTCAAACTAGTAATTACGTCAGTAACGGTATTGATCGGTATAACATTCATTTGCATTGAAGCCGACGGCGGTCACGGCTACTTTCATACATTGTCGTGGAAAGTAACATGACATTGGTAGTGACCGCAGCAGCAAGCAGTAACTGCCGACCGCAAGCACCAATACAGGTTTCTATGAATCTATATGAAATATCGAGTGCGGCGACACTGCTGCTTGCGGTCGGTAGTTGCTGCCTGGCTGCTGCGGTCGCTATCGAATGCCTTTATGAATGGAAGCAAAAAAGAGAGATGTCAAGCGGGAAAGAGATGGTTTAATGCAGGCATTTGCGTTATAAGGGTAGAACAGACAGACAGTGTCAAAAAAGTCAGCCTAAAGTCAGTTTTAACTATTGCCAGCCAAAGCTCTTATATGTTAGGCGTTTGCTTGTTTGTTAGTTTATTTTTAGAATGTGGGAGTATATTTCAACATTCATTTTGTTCATGTAAACCTTTTAAGATATCTCGTACAGTAGACGTAACTTACTCGTATTATAAACACTTAGCTAAGTGGATAAAAATGCCAAGCATCTTTCCTCTCCTTCCAAGAAAATTCCTTGTATGAAAATGTTGAATTATTATTCAACTAGATGTTCTCTTCAGTTCATTCGCATTGCATCCGTTCCCGTGAGGAATTTCAGGATAAATAGATTATGACCTTGTTCAATGGCTATTCTACGTCTAGTCAGTGTCAAAATTCATCAAAATAGATTCAGCAGTTTATGTCACCTCACAGACGAAAATATGGCGTTACTAGAAGATTACTGCAACACCAATGCGGTTACAGCTGCATTCTGCAGCTGACCTCAGATTTGCATTCTGCAGCCGACCTCAGATTTGTATTCTGCAGCCGACCACAGATTTGCATTCTGCAGTCCATCTCAGATTCGTACCGTATAATGTAATTAATCAACTTTCCATTTTCAAATCCATGCTTGCCACATCTGGCAATACTATTCCAGTTTCATTGAAGTACTCCATTTAACCAATCAGAGCCCGTATATGTTAGAAGATGGCTTCCTTCGTGTAATTAATGTTTTGTTATCATTTCATTCCGTTAAGAGGATTTTGGGAGATTTAATTTCAAACGACAATATTAACAGAATATATTAGCAATGGATTTAACTTAGTAATCATTAACGATTTTGGTTTAATCAGCCAAGTAACTTGTTAAAGGTCAAACAAGAGATACTTAATATTCTGAGAAATGTTTTTATGTATTGGTTAAAGCAGTAGCAAAATATATGGATACAAACATACCGACTAACTGTCTCTTTTGCTCTTTGGAAAATAGCGCATGTTAGACAGGGACAAACTATTTATAGCTAAAACATTGTTAATAAGCTTTTATGAATAAGGCCTGTATTACCATTTATATGTATATGTGCGACTTTTACTTTCTATTGAAGGTTTTTTCAGTTTTGCCACTCACTCAATATCAACGACACTTTAGACAAAAGGCTAATTTATGATACTTAACTCTCTTATAATAAAAAGTTAGTAACAAAGGAGCTGAATGAAGAAAAGTCCATTTAAATCGTTTGAAAGCGTGACGTCATTCCTTCATTACCACCCACCGTAATAGCTGTACTTATGCGACCTTCAAAGAATACGAATACACTTGCTCATACAATATTATATTACAAAGAATCAAATTACCTCTAATTTCACTGCAAGAAATTATGGTCTGTATATAAAGGTATTTTTGAAATGGGTTATAGAAAATTTAAAAACAACCCAAGAATAATGATTTCAAAGGCTACCCGACTAGCCAATAAAACAGACTATTGTGAGTTTGATGTGTGTCAGTAGCATTGTTGCGTTAGAGGCGGGATACGAGTAGATTTATATGTGTTGTTGAATAAAATGGACATGATTGAAAATAGTCTCAACTTTATTGTAAAACCAATCACCTACCAATTCGATTTTAATGATTACTTTTGTAATGTAGAGTCATATTCAACGATAAGGGTTAAATGATTTTTCATCCCGACATTTCCACGGGCACGGGAAATACGCAAGATGTATGTATGTATGTATGTATGTTAGTTACTCCTTCACGAAAAACTACTCAACAGATTTGGATGAAACTTTACAGTAATATAGTTTATACATCAGATAACATATGGGATACATTTTATCCCAAAATTCCCGCGGTAACGGGTACATTGCGACCATACAATGCGGATGAAACCGCGGGGCGGAGCTAGTATATACTAAAGAGTTCTCCTAGCTTTGAAGTCATTTAAAAATTATACCCAACCATAAATCTATGCATAAATGTTTGGGCTACCTGGAAACTGTTAAATGGAATTACGAGCACGCAATAACACGACATTAATATACAGTAAATCATATTAGTATTGTTATAAACGTGCCGCATAACTGCGCGATGGTGGGCCGTGGGCAGTGCATTAATGTATGCAGCTTATATGAAATTTTAAATCGGATGGACAACTAAAATTACAATATTTTAATAGATTTGCATAGTTACACACACTGCTATATATTATATCTATATAAAGAGTTTATTTTTTGTTTGATTGAACGTGCTAATCTCAGAAACTACCAATTTGATTTGAACACGACAATAAAATAAGACTATTAATACTTTATAATTATATTATAATATCGATCAAAACAAATCAAATACTAAATCAAATCGCTTCGTTCTTAATCTCTTAAAAAATCTCGTTTAGTTTGGAACGTCCCAAAATCTTCTTCTTCTTCATCGAGTGGATGGTCAACCTGACCAATCCTGGTGTCAGAGTTATTGAGCCGCCAAAGGCCTCTGACATGACTCATGTAACGACTACTATCCGTAGAAAGTAACCGGGACAGATGGCTTAACGTGCCCTCCGAAGCACGGAATCATCTTAATTTTCGAGCAATCAGGTGATTCAGCCTGCAATGCCCTAACCAAACTGAGGAAAGTCTCACAAAGAAATTTTTGTGAAATATCCCTACCGGGAATCGAACCCGGAACCTCCGGGTCGTGAGCCGGGCGCTCAAACCACAAGACCACGGAGGCTGTTCGTGTCCAAACAAAATACAAACCTATTACCTAATTTGATTACTCAAATAGACAGTTAACATAAAAGAGTCTAATAAGTTAACTCAATTTACGTCCGAAGGTAAAAGTGCCAGGAATTGTGTCACAAGTGGTACTGAAAAAGCTGTTACATTGACGTCGACCAATAATTGTAGGTTTACCCTTGATACGAGGGTAGCAAAGTCAGTGATCGATATCAAGGACTGCATTTAAATGCCGTTTAAAGTTTAAATTAAGACTACTGTATTTTTCTGGGTTTCTATTTGAACAATTCTTTATTTAACTGGTATTTTAGTTTAAGCTCAAACTTTTTTACATTTAAGTTTTAAAGAAAATAAACTTATGATATCAAATGTCAAAAAGAAATCTATAAAAGTCTATAAATCCTCTCCTACTAATATTATAAATGCGAAAGCTTGTGAGGATGGAAGTATGTATGTATGATGTATGTATGTATGTTTGTCACTCTGTCACGAAAAAACTACTAGACGAATTTGGATGAAACTTTACAGTAATATAGGTTATACATCAGAATAACACATGGCATACATTTAATCCTGAAAGTCCCGCAGGAACAGGTACAACGCGGGTAACACCGCGAGGCGCAGCTAGTTATTTAATAAATTAAAAAGAATCTAAATAGATTA
The DNA here is from genome assembly GCA_951394245.1 of Cyclophora punctaria. Lineage (NCBI taxonomy): Eukaryota > Metazoa > Arthropoda > Insecta > Lepidoptera > Geometridae > Cyclophora > Cyclophora punctaria. Next base: position 2,408,305 of record OX596171.1, on the reverse strand, counting down.
CATAAATTTCAATACCTACATCGCTTGCATTTCTGCCCTTGGGCTTAGCTATTACTTTTACACTCGTATGTTACGTAAGCTTGCGGTGGCACGATAACCAGTTTAATGACTAGGTTAAATTATGGTTTTGTGAAGCTAACCCTCTGCTTATACAACTTAAACACGATAAAAAACATATGTTAAAAGGTTATTTGTTTTATCAATATTATAATGCTGAGGATTTTGGTTGTTTGTTGGTTGGTTTGAACGCGCTAATCTCAGGAACTACTGGTCCGAATTGAAAACATCTTTTTGTAATGGATAGCCACTTTCAAAGGGAAGGTAATAGGTTTATTTTCATCCGGAAATTTCCACGGAATTATCTAACTACCTTTATTAGAGTGTGGATCTTCTACTGCAATTTTTAATAGCTACGAGTATATTTAAGAGATCGAGGAGGAGGAGGAAGATTTTTATACAATTTTTTTATCCTTATATTTCCACGGAAACAGACATTCGCTAAAAATGAATAATACCGTAATAAACTATGTTTTATCGCAATAGTTGAACTTATATCATACCCATTAAATCCCGAATAGCTATTCAAAGATCATTTAAACTTTCAACCTTCCTCCTAATATTCCCCTCACCTCCTACTAGATTACAAAATTCATTCGGTTCCCTTTTAAGTTTTCGACTCAAACTCGAATATATTCAGAACTAACCCTAATTCCTAGACCCAGGGAGATAATAACCATAAATCAGGGGTGATCATCCAAGAACCTTAGTAGGGTCTACCTGGAAGTATAAAGGAGACTGGATCCAACATTACGAAAAAGTATGGCGCTTAATATAAAACACCTTTTTATTACAAACTTCGGTTTTACCCACGTTGTGCCCATTCCCGTTGGACTTTACAGATAACAAGTAACCTGTGACCTTCCCGTTGAATGTGGCTATACAATAAAAATAGAATTATTCGAATCGGACTGGTAATTCCCGAGATTAGCCTTAACATACAGACAAACAAAATTACAAATTTTACCTCTTTGTAATAGTAGTTTAGACTAACCAACTTATTAGTATTTAGGCATGGATTTAGGTTTAATTCCTTATATCTAATTTGTTAGTCCAATAAATCTAACTAACAAGAAAAAGAAATGCCTTGACTATTCAAAGATTAGTTTTGCCATGGTCTTGCCATTATTGTCTATTTGAAATAAATAAGCCACAAATATCCAACCGTATTTCTACATCACTATTTTCTACAACGTGATTCAATTCGAATTGCCCTGATTTACATTTAGATCTAACCAATAATAATTATTTATAGTTCAATCGATTGATATTATTTCGAGAGTTTAATGCAAACAGCGTATAGGGCACATTTGTGGTGGCGATACAGTGGCCTTGTTTAAAAAAATAGAGTGATTCAAGAGGAAAGTTTATATGTATAAAAATTTTCGAAATTCCCACGGGAACGGGCACAACGCGGGTAAAACCGCGGGGCGCTGCTAGTAAAGCATATACGAGTACTTAGGTCATTAAAACAATATGCTCACCAGTAGATAGTTGATATGTTACACGATAGACGCCAATCTATACTAATATTATAAAGCTGAAGAGTTTGTTTTGTTTGTTTGTTTGTTTGTTTGTTTAAACGCGCTAATCTCAGAAACTACTGAACCGATTTGAATAATTCTTTTTGTAATAGATAGCCACATTCAACGGGAAGGTTATAGGCTATTTTTCATCCCGAAATTCCCACGGGAACGGGTACAACGCGGGTAAAACCGCGGGGCGCTGCTAGTGATGAATAATCTTACAGACAAAACTTTATCTCTGAAAATAGCTACTGTAGATAATAAACCTACTCCATAACTTTGACGGCAAAAATATGTGACTTTTAAAACTAATAACAACGTTATTGTGTCTCCTATAAATTCCTTTTGATATAACATAAGAAATATGTACGTCCATTAGGAAAATAGTGGCATTTTAGTAGTTAGAGACGTGACCATTTCGGTCCCATATTGCCTTTTACTAGTGTTATATGAGCCCTAACTACGAAGGTTTGCTTGCTTTATTTTTGTCTCGAATTTTTCTCGTAATAACATAAATTGTACATTATCCCCTTAACAGAATAATGCTGTGATAACAAAGTGAAAGAAGTGTTGTGAATACACATAAAGGCTCTTACTGTTTGACAGAAAGTACTGATATATTGCTAAAGTTCTGTAACAATGCAATAAAGAACAGCTCTAAACTAAACTTGAGGTTAGAGGCCAACCTTAATACAAGTTTTTAGACCGCTAAGAGTCTACAAACTTAAAATATAAAGAACTTTGAGAAGGTGAATGACTTATACTAGTGTCGATGTTTATAAACCGCCTATAAGCCTCTGAAATAGTCCGACGGTTGAAACAACCAGAACCTCGCCGTCCTTACTGCCACAATCTAAGCCATCCATTAAATGAACACTTAACTAATAGAAATTATTTGTCATTTATTACATGTCAAAATCACTCATTAAATCTACTCAGGAAACATTTGACGTCTCTGAGCACGTACGTACAATCAATATATTTTTGTGTTTTGTCCAAATTCCTTCAATATTTAGACCCTGTCACAGGTCTTTAGGCGGTCCAAAAACTTAGACACTAGGGTTGGTCACTGTCCTACGCGAACTTACGAAAGATTCAGTGTCCCTTTTGAACAAAGCGGTATGTATCATTCACGTGCAGTCAGGGTACTCGTTCTATTTATAATATAAGAGCTTTTACAGTAATGGCTACAATGAATGTGACAACTGAATTGCTTTTGTTTCGTTATTTATGGAGTGTAGTTAAATATTTTTGGCATTTGTAGTGCTGAACTAAAGTTTTTGAAAGACCTCTGAATGGTTGTTTGTTTGTAGATGTAACTTATTTGTCTCGAACACATTTAACTTGAGTTTTCGTAGAAAGTTTATTCAATGTATTTATGGTTTATTCCCTTTTATTTTTTCTACTATAAGTAGTCTGTAATGCCCCACTGCTGGGCAAAGGCCTTTTATTCCACTGAAGATATCAGTTCATAAATATGTGGCAAAAAAATACATTTTTTTTTTTATAATCTAATTTCTTCTAGCCAGTCCTACAATCTAATCTAATATGCCCAATTCCCATCAATAATCAATTCGTCTTACATAAGATTAGCTTTTAGTGTCGGGATAAGAAAGGAATAAGCGCACATCACTCAAGGAGTTCTTATACAGGTTGCCTTTAGACCAAGAATTGTTTTACTTTTACCAAATATTTCCTGTATTAGAACAAAATTCATAAACCCGGTACAGAGTTCATAAACGCCATCATTAAAAGTAAGTTCGAGTGGGTCAGTGGTCAACCTTGGTGTCGGAGTCTTTAGACCGCCTAAAGGCCTCCAACATGGTCTGACGACACAACCGGGATTGACAATTCAACGTTCCCTCCGAAACGCGGTACCACTCAGATAGAAATGCCACTATCGGCCACTCGTCCAAGTAGAGGCCGAGCTGCATCATTAAAGCAATATCTACTCATTAGTTTGATACTATTCCTTTGATACCCTTTACTTTAAATAATTCAAGTCTAGACCCTTACTTCTCCCATGAACACAAAGAAAGCGAACTAATATTGCAACGGATTTTTATATTCAAATTGTGTTTGTTCCGAACCAGATTAGCATTTCCAATAGAAACTTGAATGTAACACAAAAGTATTACTGAGAATATAATAGAAGTGGGAGAAACCTTAAAACCGCTGGCGGAGGAAACTAAAACACTCAATTTTCTTCTTTGCTTTGAACACTCTAAACATCCATTAAACTTAGACCAACGAGTTTGAAGTTAATCATTCACTTCCAGATATTTGAACTCGGGAACTTGTGGAAAAATATTGGAATAATTGGAACAGAATATTTTTAAGCTTACTTCAAGGTTTTTTCACTTGAAATCTTAAGTCTAGATAAACACTTGCCAGTGAGGAGTTTTATAATAATAACTTATATCTTTGGCAATGAAGGTTCAAAACCTCTTGTTTCCATATTTTGTCAATAAAGTACGAGCCCCAAGGTCAAACATTGTTTCGTCTGATCATATTTACCAACAAAGATGCTCCATTTATAATGGCCATACAAAAGTCTTTTAATTAGTATTTAAGACAAGATTTTGTAAACATTTCGTCATTTTTACGCTTAATTAATGGCCTCGTTTGAAATACAATTTGAGAATAAAATATATACTTGGAGCTTTCAGTTGACACTCTAATTAGTTTCAAAATAGACATTGTTTCACTTTTATATTTAACTAGCAGCGCCCCGCGGTTTTACCCGCGTTGTGCCCGTTCCCGTGAGAATTTCGAATTTTTTTTACATAAAAACCTTCCTCTTGAATCACTCTACCTATTACAAAAAACCGCATCAAAATCCGTTGCGTAATTTTAAAGATTTAAGCATACAGACAAACAGACAAACAGAAGACAAACAGACGCGACTTTGTTTTATACTATGTAGTAAAGTAATGATTTTTCGATATGCCATCGAAATATAATAAAAGGATATAAATATCTTAAATACGCTACTTAAGATACGAAATCATCAGATTACCTATACAATTATAAAACCGGTTAGAATTGAATGAATTAAAGTTCACCAGGGTTGGCCACTAGCCTATACGAACTTTATACTTCTTCTTCTTCATCGAGTGGATGGTCACCCTGACCAATCCTGGGGTCAGAGTTATTGAGCCGCCAAAGGCCTCCGACATGGCTCATGTAACGACTACTATCCGTAGAAAGTAACTTTCTATTTATTAGCAGTATAATACAACTTAAGAAACCAGGACATTAACTCCGTTTAACTTGACATATCTCCACCCTTATATACTGAAAAAGATCACCTAAAAATAAATACCCATCGACGTGACCTTAAGCGGTACCACACTGAGTTTCAAGGACGCACCCGGCGGGTAATTTATTCCGTCACTGACAACCAGGGAAGAAAGCAAATGGCCGATTTGCAAATTGAAATAAATCAAATTTTTGACAGCAGGTGATTTTTAATGATTGTTTATTGTGTAGGGTGATAAAATAATGCAAAAAGTTGGATATGTTTTGATATTTGTACTTGACTAGCAGCGCCCCGCGGTTTTACCCGCGTTGTGTCCATTCCTGTGGGAATTTCGGGATGAAAAATAGCCTATGTTACTCGTGGATAATGTAGCTTTCGAATGGTGAAAGAATTTTTAAAAGCGGTCCAATAGTTTTTGAGCCTATTCATTACAACCAAACAAACAAAGTTTTCCTCTTTATAATATTAGTGTAGATGACCGGTCGAAGTCAATATTTAATACAGGTACCTATAGAATTCTCGTGTCGCGGTGTTTGTAGTTAAACTCCTCCGAAACACCTTGACCGATTCTCATGAAATTTTGTGTGCATATAGGTAGGTCTGAGTATCAATCACCCCTAAATTGATCTACGGCAAAACGGTTAAGTTATAGGATCCTCAACTATCTATTTTATACTGTTACATCTTAACAGATACGTGAGATATTTAACATAAATTTAACTACCAGTTCACCTTAATAAGTATTAGCTAATAGTGTACATATTCAACTGCAAACCAGATGAAACCACATCATAATCAATCCTTCGCTTAGGTTAGTCTTACAACTCAAACTTATAACACTTATTTGTGTCGAAACTCAAAAAAGCAAAAATGATAACAGGATACAGAAACCAAATGTATCAAAAATTTGAATAACATACATTTTTAATTACAACATACGATTCCAATATCAAAACATCAGCTTTGACTCTTTGATATACGAATAAGTGCTTGTAAGTTATTCATGCCGTCTCGTTTTACTATGACATCATTGAATGGAGTGTTTTAAAAGAAGGCCACGTATTGGGTTTGTTGTGACATATCGTATTTACATTTCACATGTGACATGGTAAATATAGACGTTTGGAAACAAAAGTTGTGGCGCAAATGTAATCACATTAAGTGTGACGCACGCAGTGAACGACTTAGTTAGATAATGTTGCTACAATCGTAAGTAAGTTCGAGTAGGCTAGTGGCCAACCCTGGTGTCGGAGTTTTTAGACCGCCTAAAGGCCTCCGACATAGTCTAACGATTGATACAACCGGGATCAACAATTTAAAGTGCCATTATCGGCCTCATTATTTTCTTCGCTGCTCACCGATTATGTTTTAAACGGATTGGTTTCAATATGGCAAAACACAGATGGCGTTGCTACTAGCAATAATACTATAGCAGATAACCTGCTTTCAAACTGCTTGATACTTAACATTAATACCCGTCATGTAGGCCACTGCAATACAGGTTAACTTCCAAACTGATTTCATCTGCACACTTATTCAAATAGCTACTTTAAACGTGAATCTAGCGACAACGTTTAGCGTTATTGTATTAAACTGAAGTTGTAAAACAACAGTTAACTTTGAGGGTTAATAGTCTTCAAGATTTTGGGTCTAGTAAATGAGAGTTGGGAAAATTACTTAAGTAGTTATTTAGGGGTTAAGGGCTAGTCCAAATCGGGGGTAGGCTCGCACGATTGGAAGGTAATAAGAGAAGCTTTAGCCATTAATCACTGACGCATTATTTAACATGTTTTGATTTAGCTATTAGTAAACTAATTGTTTCCTTTTCAATTCCACATAAAGTACAAGAATTCCAACTATCTATATAATTAATTGATCTAACAGCAACTCTATTCATCACTTTTCTTAATTATCATCTCTTGAACTCCAATCAAAAGCCTTGAATAAGTTGTTTGCATAGCTTAATTAATTTTAAAAATGTTCCCTGTGGTATACCGTTTTTTGGGGGAATGTTTTTTGTGACCTTGGGAAAAGGACCTTGCAAATCGTTGGAGTGCAACATATGGACTACTTATTTTTCATGCAGTTTTTAACTTTAGACCTTAATTGACACCTTATGGCATTAAAAAGAGAGAAAAGTATTAGCATCTAATCTCCCACTGCTGGGCAAAAGCCTTAGTCTCACCAAAGATATCACTATATTGGTGGATTAGGCGTAATCACCTCGCTCTTGTAAAAAAAATAGCAAAAAACATGTTATTAATGTTTACACGTGCGAATTAAGCTGTTATTTGCAAAGTCTATTTCGGTGCCAAAATATTACCTACATCCTAAGTAAATATACTAAAATGTCTAGAAATCTGACGCGGGTCATAAACAAATCCTTATTAATATTTATAATTGTGAAAGTTTTATGTTTGTTTCATACCTTTTACAGCTAAAACAGTGTTGATCCTTCACGGAGTTGGAAATAGGTTTATTTATCTTAAAAGTTTCGGGTTAGAAAGGATTGTATATAATGTGAAGCGATTTCAATTTGTATGCGGGCGGAGCCGTAGGCTTTGTATGTTAATAAATACATGAATTGAGCAAAGAATAATAAAATGTAACGAGTGCCTACACATTTAAACACTAAGGACATATTAATAAATTTTAGCTATCAAAACGTTTGTCACTTTCTAACATACGCAATTTTCCGAAGAGCAAAAGAGACATAAACAGTGAGACGACAGTGTTTTAGTTACAAAGTGTTTATTAATAACGCGGTTATTACATAAGCAGAACTCAAGTCTACATATAAACTTTTTAATAATAGTCATAAAACATATGGATAAGTAGCACTAACCATGAACGAAACTTATCATCCCCCTTACATTTTTGACAAATAATAAAGTCATAATCCGTTCACTCATATTGTTCTATCTATATATTATGTCTACGTTATATGTATACTTATCGATATCTAAACTAATACTAGTTGACCCAGCAAACGTTGTTTTGCCATTTATAAAATTAAGGGTTAGACCACCCTAATCACTATAAATTGAGATGTAAGCTATCCCATCTTTCTAGTTGGATCAAATTGTACTCGGTGTGCAAAACAAATTTAAAATCGGTTCAGTAGTTTAGGAGTCCATCTTGGACAAACAACTTGACACGTAATTTTTATATATCGAAGAAGAAGATAATAAAGCTGATGATTTTTTTGTTTGTTTCACCGCGCTAACCTCAAGAAGTACCAGTCCGATTTGAATAATTATTTTTATAATGGATAGCCACATTCAACGGAAAGGTTCAGACTATTTTTCATCTTACAAATTCCCACGGGATCGAGCACAAAAATGGGTATAGCCGCGAGGAGTTATGTATATTAGTCTGCATAATACCGTCATATATTATTGTATAATAGTATATTAGGCTCAGAGCTCAGATAGGCCCGCATAATACCTACTGCATGATCTCCGTGAAGATATCTGGAGGACAATGAGGATTAGTCGTAATCACCTGCAGTTTATGCTAAGTAGGGATAACTTCCAACTACCTGAAGGAGCCTTTATACTAACTCTATTATATTATATGATATTGCATGCGATGTTGCTAAGTTACGATTGATATTATAATTGCTGGATGACAAACGTAGGATAATAATACAGATGGAAAACACCCTAAAGCCATTGACAAGATGTATGACAATTTAACAAACTGTCTTTGAGCCCTTTTTTGACCTTTATGAGCTACTAGCTGCGCCCCGCGGTGTTACCCTCGTTGTTATTCCCGCGGGAATTTCGGGATAAAATGTATCCCAAGTGTTATTCTGATGAATAAACTATATTACTGTAAAGTTTGATCCAAATCCGTTCAGTAGTTTTTTCGTGAAAGAGAACATACATCCTCACAAACTTTCGTATTTATAATATTAGTAGGATCAAAAGAAAGCTTTTCATGTCAAACAATATGTCACTAGCTCGCAGCTTGTGAGATCGCTCAATTTAATTGTCGCTAAGCTTTATATTTATCACGTTTCCTATAAATACACCTCCGAAAATACGTGCAAAAAACACAACTATTTGAACTCATAGAATTAATACTAAGGAAATGAAAAAGTCACACTCAATCGAAAAAGATCCTCCTGTAAAAATTTCGCGATGAGTTTTATTAAAAACGTTTCCTTTAATAATAATTTTACGGACCAAACCTTTAAATTCTATATTGCTTTATTTCATTTTATGGCCTACTTACTCGGAGCTGGCTTGCAAACGTGAATTATGGCAGTATTAATAATAATATTTGTTCTAAAAGCCTCATCTGGGATAATTCAAGTGTGTTAGAAGGATTAAATTGTACGCGTATTACGTTGTTAAGCACAAGACACACAAGTACTCGTAGAACTCGCATCGGATCTGCATGTGACACCTTTCATACGAATACAAATAATCATAAAACTTCTAATCACGCTTTGGTGGTCTAGTGGTAGCACTCTCCTGTGAAGATTGGGGTGTCGGGTTCAAGTCCCGAAGCGAACGAAGAAATGTTTTCTACTTTTTAAACATGGCTCAGGTTTGAACATCACCAATCCGGTTGTAGACCTGTAGTAGAGCGTGGTGATTATGCCTAATCCTCCTCACTTGACTGTACTTATATTTTCGGTGAGATGAAAGGTTTTTGACCAGCGGTGGGACATTACAGGCTAATCCTTTTTTTGTATGAAACATATTCAGTAGAAGAAGTGAGATTTCTTTGAAGAAAATGCTAGATCAAAAATTGAATACAATGTCTCTGATTTTATTTTTTACTGACTTCAAAAAAGGAGGCGGTTTTCCAATACGCCCGTAGGTATTTATGTTTTATTTTCAAAACCCTCAATTTGAGTTGCTCAAAATTTTGCTGCAGTTGTGTAAAACATAATATATAAACAAGACAATATAGTTCAACCCATTCGTTTCCACAAATCAAAATACCTACCCAAGTTCATAACTTACTAAAATAGCCAGTTGTGACACATCGTCAAAATATTTTCATTCATATTTGAACTGTGACCCAGTCTACCATTTTCAGAACTGAAATATTGTCCATGTCAATTCAGCGGCTACACAAATAGTTTATTTTGGAATGTAACTGATATAAAAACATGTTTCAATGGACTATAAATAGTAGCATGTGAAAATAACGATGGAAAAGTATTTTTGGAATTGTTTCTACGGCCACTGAATTTTACAGATACACTTTTGACTAAAACTCATTTTATAGTACACGAATCACTGAAGATGTGAATGACCGATGAATTGTTTCGCCGATGTTTCGTTTGAACAATGTCTAATTTCATACTTTTTGATTTGAATCATTTGCAATAGATGGACATAGTCAACGGGAAGATTATATCCTGCTACTTTGTATCCTGAAATTCCCTCAGGAACGGGCATAGGCCATTTAACTTATTTTAAACCCTCTTTCATTTCACAATACATTTCTGAACTTCTATGTTTTTCCCACGCCGATAAAATAAATTATTTAAGGTATTATAGTTCAAAAAATACGAAGGGATTGTTCCATTGTTACATTATCTGAATAAAGTTCCTTGAAATTATTTTGGCGACGTTAAATGAAAGGGTTTCGAAAATTCTCACTGAAAATTCCTGTAATGTAAACATTTGGGAGATAAAAGCTTTAAGGCGTACAAAAGATTTGTAACGTTCCGTTGAATTAATAAGACATTCGAATTTCAAATATGATTCAATTATTGCTTAAAAATAACTTATCCACGTTGAATATGTTTCCGAATGTAGTTGCTGAAAGAATATGTTTCCGAATGTAGTTGCTGAAGGAATATGTTTCCGAATGTAGTTGCTGAAGGAATATGTTTCCGAATGTAGTTGCTGAAAGAATATGTTTCCGAAAGTAGTTGCTGAAAGAATATGTTTCCGAATGTAGTTGCTGAAAGAATATGTTTCCGAAAGTAGTTGCTGAAAGATTATGTTTCCGAATGTAGTTGCTGAAAGAATATGTTTCCGAAAGTAGTTGCTGAAAGAATATGTTTCCGAAAGTAGTTGCTGAAAAGTCACTGCCCTGATAATAACTCGTATAATAATAATACCACGTTGTACCCATTTATTTCCAAATGTACTAACAGTTTTAAGGTGACAAATTGTTAAAAACAATATTGTATCTATCTATGTCGGGGACCGACACTTTACGTGCCCACCGTAGCACGGCAGCGCTCAGATATTAATCGTCAATTAAATCGATATTTCAAGTACGGCATTTATCTTTACTACTTACATTTTGCATTTAGAGTTACTAACGTTGGCTTAACGTTTATCATTTCTCATGGTGATATAAAATTTCATCATTTAATTTAATTAATAACTTCAACTTTGACCATCTGTTTTTATTTAAAGCTTTACCTTAAAATCTAGAGTTTTTCAAACAAACCCAAAAGGAACTTAAAGTAAATACATTTATCCTAATTGTCGGATATTTAGCTCTTAAATTAGGTGCCCGCATGCCTTCAAAGGTCTGTGATCACTAGGGAAGGGATCCGAATCAACAACTATTGAGACCTGGTCATCCGTGAAGATTACTCCAAAATGAATGAATCATTCAAAGGAAAGCATTGTTAAGGTAAATGGCAACGAGTGATTAGATAGTAGACTGTCCTTTTTAGAATGAGTGCAACGTTTTTTGAGATCTATTTTTAAATATTGTACAGTGCTTAGATGAGTATGTAATTTCGAGTAATGGCTACCCTGGTGTCGGAGTTTTTAGACCACCTCAAGGCCTCCGACGTGGTCTAGTCGTATGTTTTTGTTGCATTAAAACTACACTATTAATAGTTGTGCCCGTTTCCGTAGGTATTTCAAGATGAAAAATAGCCTATAGATTTTCTCGATAAGTGGACTATCCAACACTGAAAGAATTTTATCAAATCGGACCAGGTAGTTCCTGAGATTATTAGCACGTTCAAACAAACAAACAAACTCTGCAGCTTTATAATATTAGTATAGATTAGTAACTTTCTTTTAGCTAAAGGAACATTTTAAAGTCATTCATTGCTTATAAATATTTAAAATCTACTATCGTTCATCCGTTTAACATCCGTTGCGGGTTTAAGATTCATTTGAATACAGTACCTTCGCATCCCAGCTCTTAAGACCACTTCCGTTCTAAGGTCTTTGTGGATAACGTTCGAGAAACTTCCATATTTAACCGACTTAAAAAGAATGGTTCCTAGTTGTTGAGTGATTTTACGCATACCTCGTATGATTATTTCAGTGAGATGAGAGGCCTTTGCCCAGCAATGGGATATTATAGAATCAAGAACTAGGGTTGGTTGCTAACCTATGCGAACTAATAAGATTTTATTTTGTGAACTATTTCGATACCTACATAGGATAAGAAAGGGCATTAAGTTAATACTTTCTTCCTTTTAAATTTTTTTTAAAATATACCCGGACAAATTCACGCACGGTTAATTAGACCCAAACTAAGCTCTAAGCTTGTAATATGGAATCTAACTAACTGATACTACTACATATACATACACAAATACTTTATAAGAATATATAATTGACACCCAGACGTCGTCGCCAACAACTATGTCTTCACATATTGTTGACTCCGGGCGGGAATCGAACCCGCAACCCCCGACACAGTAAGCGCTCTCACTGCCACTGTGCCAACGGGCTTTTAGTTACACTATTGTTATTATTTATTTAAACGGGAACTTACGTACGACAGAGACTACTGTCGAGAGTTCGAAAGAGAGAGAGTGACCATCATCAGGAGGTGGGTGAAGCGCTCGCGACAGCGTCTCTCCCCGCACTGCAGCGCTTCACCCACCTCCTGATGATGGCCACCGTATGTGACCGAAACGTGTCGAGGAACTCTCGTCAGTAGTCTCCGTCGTACGTAAGTTCCCGTTTAAATAAATAATAATGACATCAACGTACGTTTCAATTAATAGTAAATTACACTATTGTTGCTCACAATTTTCAATGATTTTTGTTCAAAATCAGTTTTCCTTTAAAAAATAACATCAAACATCGATGGATTTTAAAGTTCACATGGTTCATTGACCTTTCAATCTCCTGAACTGTACAATTTGCATTCATTAATAAAAGAACTTCGCTTCAAAATGTTCAGCTTATGTCAATAAACTGTGCTTCTCAAATGTTGCCATGTTTATTAAATCATTATTTATTCGGAGTTTACGAACATTTGGGCGAAATTGATTTAATTATGTCTCGACACTGAATGTATGCAACATTATTTTGATATTTTTTAGTTTATTATCTATTTATTCATTAGGGATGTAAGGAAAATCTAATGCTATTGACATCAAATTTACTTTGATAATTCTCGTACAAGACTTTGACTAGATAATATAAAACGTAGGTATCTATACTAATCTGAAGAGTGTGCGTTTTTTTTGTATAATCGAACGCGTAAATTTCAGAAACTACTAAACCGATTTCAATATTTCTTTTTGTAATGGGTAGCCACATTCAACGGTAAGTTATAGGCTAATTTTCATCCCGAAATTCCCAAGGGAACGGGCACAACGTGGGCAAGACCGCGGGGTGCTGCTAGTAAAATTACATTTTCGTTGATAATACCGACATTGCAAGTATAATGCAAGACCTAACATAAAAGTGTAACAATGTTCTTAACCCCTTGACCTCGGAAACATTAACACTAGATTTAGATAGGTAAGCTGTATCGTGCCCTAACTTGTTGCGAGTTCACAACGCTTTAAGATCTGACGGTAACAAGTTTATGCTTCACTTAGCTTAACGTAACATGCTTTTAATACATTTACATACCAACATCGCCTTGTGACTCCGCCTTCTAGTGAGAGTTTTGGTGTATAAGATTCAATATGTTAATCGCCTGTCAATCCTAGGTTCAATTATCGGGTTGAACTATCATCATATAAGTCAGTATTTTAGTTATTTATACGGATAACTTTAGGTGTTTTTTTTTGTCATTTTCACAATTTAAGAGTTTTGTTGCGATGTTGCATTATTTTAATAAAAATTAATAACCTTAATATTTGCATGCCTCACATATGAGGCAGGATAAAGATAAACTTCACTTACAATTTTAACAACTTTATTGTAAATTGGCAAAATAAATGAATATGGATATGAAAAATATATATGTTTTCCACCAGAACTGTGATACGCTACGTAGCTTAGCCGCGTTTGCCCATCAACTTTTCAAACTATGATTACTACCTTCGTCAACGTTAACAAAAAGTAGGATAGAAACGTAACTTATTGAATAAGTATCCACCAATCATAAGCCACATGTCTATAGCACAGCTCATATTGAAACCCTTAGGGGTAGGTTGTTCCAAACAGTTATTGTTTAACATACACTCGTTAAAAAGTTCGCGATTTTAAAACTGTTAAATGTCTGCTAAAGCTATTTCGGGCGACCAATAGAAAGTCACGATTTCTTATTTTCTTACATCTGTTGATACTGTCATTTTGACTTAACGTTTACTGGCGAATAAGCGTAAGCTGATGCAACAGGCACTAAAAATGACAACCAATTGGTTAAATATCTATATCTACATCTATCCGGAAGAAAACCCATCTTCATACTTTCACTATCATATTATTAGATAGTATGTACGTTCCCTATATTAATAAAGTACACGTGTATGTATGTGATGTGTGTAGTATGTTATCGAATTGTGCAGCGGTGTGTTTCGTCAGTAATTGAGTTAGGTAGCAAGTTTTACGTTAAACTCTCGGTAAGAAAGTTGTTAACTGTAAGCAAGGTAAGATTTTATAGAAAATTTAGTGAGAAAGATTTGTTGTTCTAGTTTGAGTAAAAATTGAACGTATTTTTTTAATACTCGTATATCACATTGTAAGTAAATGTATAAGCGATCCAAAGAATTCTAAATATAATCTATAATATAAAAATGAGTCGCAAAATGTGTTGGTAAGCGCATAACTTCAGAACGACTGCACCAAATTGGATGATTCTTTTTTTAATGTGTTCCTTATTGTCAGGACAAGGTTATTCCCACGGGAACGGGGGCGCTGCGGGTGAAACCGTGGGGCACAGCTAGTAATTAATAAATGAAAAACGTGTATGACTCTTTTTACTTACTGCTTGTAATGTTACTCTATCGTCCGTACTCAGAAATGTCCGATGCTTCCTAAGTAGAGATTTAATTAATGATTTTGCCATGTTATTTATGAAAATTATTAATTAGTTAAGAGGACATCTGAGTGTTGCAGTAATTTCAAAATATTTGTCATGTATAACATTGTTTAATACCTAAAAAACTCTACGTGCTAATCTTGTGGCGTCTAGCGCCACTGGGACCTACTACAATGTAGAGATTTTATTTTACATCAAAATAAGAAAAAATATAGCACAGTGCAATAATTCAGTGGTGGGTTGAATGACAAGAAGTTGACAAGACAAGTGTTTTTGTTCACACTTGTCAACTTCTGGTCATTTAAATTCAATTTTTAATGATTCGAGATTGTCGGATGTATGTATATATGAAGCCTGTTACGAGTATTAGGGCGCTTACAAATTACCGTGTGTTTTCATACAAATCGAGCAGCACGGCAACAGTGCGGCGGCGGTACCGCGAAATAATTTTATTACGCACTGTTGCCGAGCTGCTCAATTTGTATGAAAACACACGAACGTACGTACACAATACGACAAACGCACCGCTTCGGCACCGCAGCGGTCCGACACGAAACGCATAATTTGAAAGCGCCCATACACATCTAGAACATTTAAGACACTACCCAGAAACTCATCATTCTGATAAATTTTGAAAATGTTCTTGTCAAATTCTGACGTCGTTTTAAACTTACCTTGCATAGCTTTATCAACAAAATTCCTCTCATAATAATCTTGTTTCAACTAAAGCTCTCACTTCGTAGACTTACCAAATATTGATGCAAAATTCAAATTTCATATAAGATTCTGGAGATATTATTAAAATAGTTTTCCAATGCGAATCTCATGCATAACGTAGTGTTAGCTGTAACCACAGGTCGGTTATGTTAGCTGCGAAAATACTTTAAGTCGAAAATGTTGCGTTGTCGAAACTTTTTTGATTACATTTTCGTATTAGTACCTACCTACTGGTTGATATCTCTATCTATACTGATATATAAAGCTGCAGAGTTCGATTTTTTGTTTGAGCGGGCTAATCTCAGAAACTGATAATACTATTTGAATAATTCTTTTTGTAATTGATAGCTATATTCAACGAGAAAATTATAGGGTATTTTCATCCCGAAATTTTTATGAGAACGGACACAACACGACTAAAACCCCTGGGCGCTGGTAGTACATACTTTAAAAACGTGGTAATGGTGACTTTGTACTTTGTACTTTGCCGGTTTATGTGGATACCAAACGTGACATAACAACCGTAGAAGAAAGAGTCCTTAGCTGCATACTTCTTAGCAAAAACTTCACATCAATATGAGAACTGCTTTATCTATAATCCATTTTCTTTAAAACTTTCCGTCAACATACAAAAATTCCAATCATAGTAAAGTTCAAAGTCGTAACATTTGAGCACATTCAATTCTGTTGGAATCCGTTGGCATGAAGCGATATAGTTCATTCCAACATGACAGCCTCGAGTGCTTGAAGCAGTATACCAGGATATTCAAATCGGAGCATCTGGTTGGATTTGAAATTGCACGTTCCTTGATATTTACGTCGGGAATATCTGAACTTTGTTGTTCTCCTTTGATGCGTCCGTCAACTGTATTTGATTTACAATTGCACAACGGAATCTAAATACAAAGGGAAACCTGAGTTACCTAAGCGTTCTGGGGATCTTCTCACAAACGCTTAGTTAAGAACACTGGAGCTGAAAAGGCAAATCTGACGATATGTTAATAATAGAAATCCTCCCTTCTTTTTGGTACATAAATTGTAATTAAAAATATTAGATAAATGCTTACATGTAAAACGGGTAAATATTTCGGTCGAAGTTGGCAGGATATTTTTCAAAAACCACCTATTGTTTATGTTAATTTGACGAGTCTTACTAGATTGATTTTATCGATGTCTCCAGTCGAGGCCACTAATGTTTCCAAATTATGTGGTATTAGTGTTCATGACTTGTACATTATTGACCGCTTATCATACAACTTGTATCGTTTTAAATTGATGACAAGTTACTGGTGGTGATAAGATCTTTAAGAGAAACTGTTTTACTTTAACGCCGTGTTGATATTAAAATAGTCTTGAAATTAATATCGCCTGTACCTAGTACATAAATTTTGTCCTGTCAGTAACCTTTTGGCAACAGCTTGTAGACTATGGATATATTACCAGTTAAAATTACTTGTTTTAGGAGCACAACACATTTGTGGAAATCGTATTTTATTTTAAAAAACTCCTATTTATTGTTTAAAACTTACGCTATTAAAAGTTATATATTTATTTTTTTCTATTTGAATTTTGAAGTTTTTAGACCTCTGACTTGCTCTAACTACCTAACCAATACTAATTATAAACATACCTAGCCAAGCACCATAATGCTTTGACAGAAATGCTACTATTGGCTGCCGATCCAAGCAGTGGCCTAACTGTTACTGTATGTTACTTAACAATCGTGAAGACAACATCAATCAATTTACGCGACGAGTGCTACTACTTAACTACAGGGAAAACTTATCTACCAAAACAACACAGCGCATGACAAAAAGATACTGTGTTTTTTCTCAAAAATCTCTACAGTCTCAAAAAGAATTTATTATGTACAGTTATCGTGACACACAGAGCGATAAAAGAAAGCTGAAAATTACACTTGAAATGTTTCTCGAGGTAAAATTCTGAGGGCTCCGCTAAAACCAATGAAGGCAAAAGTAATGACAAGCGGTAAATCTCAGGACGATTACTGGACGAACTTTTTGTCTAACGGACTTGAAAAATTAAGGGGTGCTGAAAAATCTCTATCAATAAATAAGAAAAATCATAAAATGTTTTCAAGTATTCCTTATATTTAAATTAATCAAGCAGGCAGATGATGATTATAAGTATATTATCCATACAGATTGTTTTTGCTTCAAGACACCTGTGGTGAGTGTGACACCTTTCGTACGAATACAAGCTACGACCCGCAGCTAGCTCGTACCCGCGTTTCTTGCGCAGTACTGTTTAGTATAATTCAAGTCTAGAAGGTTTTAGGAATGTCTGATAGTTTTGATCTTACCTGGTTATCGTGGCCTTTGGGTAGAGATGAATGTCGGCTGTCTGATGGGGGAGATTTTAGTCCAGAACTATTATAAGGCACGATAGGGTAATAAATTTAAAATATTAAAAGTGTGGTCGTAAATTATATATTTTTTGTAATTTAACTTTATTTGTTACATGAATTATTATAACTTATTTATTTTCATGTGTATGAACGAATAAATATTATTTATTTTTACTGTAGATCTTATTCTAAAGTTTACACGGCCTTTTTCCATAGTTAACCTTCTGTGAAGAAAATGGAGTGGACATTGGACAATACAAGTCTTAATTAAACAATGATTTCTCAGAAATCTAAATTGGATTGTTAATTGAATCAAACAATCGAATCATTATATTTTAATTGGGTAAAGTTTAATTGATTGTACATGGTTATAAATAAATTAAAGCTTTGATATTTGTATTGGAGTGTTGGATTAAGATTTCAGTATCGGTTAAAATTTACATTAATTACTGTTAATAAAAAAGTAATTTCTTGTAGGTTAGTGGCCGACCCTATTGTTGGAGTTAATAGCACGGTAGCGCTCAGAAACACACGTCACTATCGGCCACCCATGGGGCAGTAGTGACGGGGGTCGAGTTTCACGTTGCTTAACTATCGCAATGAGCTAGCAATAGCATCGCTTAGTCAAACTACACCACGAACGCTACAAAACTGTTTTTACTAACTTTTTTATGTCAAAGGTCTGGATAACTGAAGAGGTTTTTAAAAAGTGACTTGCATCGAATTGGTTGCATCACCAATTTCTGCTTGCAAACGATTACATCCTTACATCCCACCTAGTGGTGCAACCATAATGTTCTTAGGAGTTAATACCCTAAGTAAAACCCTGAACGGTACAAAATCCTTTAAACTAATATCGACCCAACATTTAACACTACCATACTTTGTTACAGATGCCAACACAAAGAATCTGAACAAAATGGACGCCCAAAGCCAAGCCTGCCACATTTACGAAATAAGATGAAGAAGCAACACAAAAATGATAATAACGCCTAACAATGCATGAACTAGAACTCTTTTATCAACCTACAACATTTCTCATTGACGATCCAGAGCCATTTACCGATTGGGAAGTCTTTGTCAATTATACCTTTGATGGTAACGCAAGTAATTTTGTTAACGGAACGATTGGCCATGATGATAATGTGAATAACTGGTGGGCTTTGGTTGCTTTGCTATTGGTCCTGTGTACGGCCGCTGGTAACGTGTTGGTATGCCTAGCGATATACTTGGAGAGAAGACTGCAAAATGTGACTAACTACTTTTTGATGTCGCTGGCGATAACTGATTTGTTGGTCGCTGTGCTGGTCATGCCGCTGGGGATTCTCTCTTTGGTTCGAGGTGAGCATGTTCAAAACCTATATAATATCATAATCACATAACTGTCGCGTGATAATCGTTATACAAACGAAATATGATTAACGCGAACGATAGGCACTTGACTAGATGGCTGTTAAGAATGCTATTCAATTATAACTTCGCAGTTAAGTTGGTATCGGTACATGGTTCGGTGTCAAAGTTTTACAACCGCATAAGGACTTCGCAATAGTCTGCGATTGTTACAACTCGATAACAGCCGATGCCAAATCGTAGCTATAGTTCGAGCCTGCCAACTCAAGTACAAGTTGCATGTAGATTTGAATCTGGAACTATTCGTTAGTAAAACTTAGTCGAGTTGGTTTAGATGACAGTACAGGGCAACGACCTTCTTCACAGAACATGTACAGTAAAGGAAAAAGATAGGTGATGTACTAACATAGTAAATGCGAATGATTGATGAATGTTTAGTGCTCCATCTCAAAAAATATTTCGTCGAATTGTCCTTTTTTCAAATTAGCCGGATGCAGGCGAGGCCGAGTGCGGGTCACCTATGAAATTCGTTTCATGTTTTGTACTTTTCAAACATGACTCGGGTTTGAGATCACTAACCCGCAATAGGCAAGTGTGTGGTGATTATGTCCTTGGTGAGATGAGAGGTCCCAGCAGTTTATTTTACTGGCCAATACTTTTTATTAACCCACTTCAAGTTACGTTCTGCAAACCTTTCACTTTCCATCGGAACCTTATGATAAAAGGACCGTCCTAAACAAAATTGGAACAATTTATCAACCTTACACAACACTCCTGAAGCTAAACATAAGTTTTCACACTATCCTGGGAGCTGACAGCAAAAATAACTCTACGCTTTGACAAATTACTGCTCCGGTGTTTTAATTAGTTTAGCTAGCGCTTGGGGATATGTTTCGCAACAGTGCAGGCGATAAGCGGGTTTTATTACTTTACTAGCCAGTGCCCCGCAGTTTTACTCACGTTGTTTCCATTCCGGTGGGAATTTTGGGATGAAAAATACCCTATAATGTTTTCGTTAAATGAGCCTATCTACCAGGAAAAAATATATAAAAATAATAAAAAATAAAAATAATAAAAAATATTCAAATCAGACCGGTAGTTTCTCAGATTAGCGCGTTCAAAAAAAATCTCTAGTATAGATAAGATATCTATGTATAGTGTCTATAATATCCAAGCATCTAGTATTCATGAATTTGATTGAACATTAAGTAATACTCCCGTTTAGTTTATTGTTGCTTATTTAATTGTCATTTTGTCCTGTTTATATTCAGTGTTCAAAGGATCTTTCCTAGCAATGCTATATTAATAGCAAGTACTTATGTTTACTTGTGAATATGCTGCCCTCAATATGTAATGTTAAGTGTGCAAACAAAACAAACTTCAAGTACACCATGATGAATTCTCACTGAATATTTTTAAAAACCAGTGTTGCACTTACTACCAGTCTGTACTTACTAAAATATACGTTAAGTTTCTCATAATAAATATATTATAAAAATTAACCCCGTCGATGTTTACATTAGTTACAGTTTATGAAGCAGTTTCGCTTAAATAAAACCTAAATAAATATTTTTCAACTTGTACCATACACACGTAACGTAAAAATATCTATGAGTGCTTCGATATCGGTACTGGGAACTAACGTAGCCGTAATTATATCTTATTATAAACTAGCTGCGCCCCGCGGTGTTACCCGCGTTGTGCCCGTTCCCGCAGGAATTTCGGGATAAAATGTATGCCATATGTTATTTTGATGTATAACCTACATTACTGTAAAGTTTCATCCAAATCCGTTCAGTAGTTTTTGCGTGAAAAAGCAACAAACATACATCCATACAAACTTTCGCATTTATAATATTAGTAGGATGTAGTGTCTATTAATAAGAATCTTTGTTAGTGTACTGAAGTGAAGCTGAAATGCAATTAGAAGAGCCGGTATCTATTTCTGCAAATAACCTGTTATTTTAATAGGGTTCCCACAAGTTTATCTTTGCTAATGGGAAAGAGATCAATAATTACTCAGAGACGTCAAATGCTTTCTAAGTAGAGGTTTCATGAGTGATTTTGTCATGTAATGCATGAAAGTAAGTAGTATTAGCCTGAAATGTCCCACTGTTGGGCAAAGGCCTCTCGTCTCACTGAAGATATCAGTACAGTGAGGAGATTTCAGGCGTAATCACCACGCTTGCCTAATGCGGGTTGGTGATCTCAAACCCGAGCCATGTTTGAAAAGTAGGAAACATGTTTTCGCTCGACCTGGGAATTGAACCCGGGACCTCCGTCTTGGCAGGCGAGTGCACATACTACTAGACCACCGAGGCGTTCATGAAAAGTTACGTCAATTTGTTAAGTGTCGATTTAAAGTACGTCAGCGGTAGTTTGAGACTAGCCACTTTGAATCAATTTAAGCATTTTTACTTATCCTTTGTGCGTTTTGTATGACAAACAAATGAACATCCGTCCCGTCGGACGACTAGGGGCGTACAGTTACCAAAATTTGACCTAGTTTGGAAGCTTCTAAATTGTCTGCAACCATGTCTTTAAAAAATACAAAGCTAGGCAATAAGAACCCGAAGTAGTATCTTTTTGACTACAACGAAGCACACTATGTGCTTATTTTTCATCAACGTCTTTATCAATACAACGAGCTGTCAAATTGCACTGTCACTGCTCTCCATTGCACGTAGAACGACGTCTTAAAACGTTTATACTAAAAGAGCTTCTAGAGTTAGTATAAAATAACAACATTCAACGTTTTAGTATAATATAATAACATTATTCTACGAACGCAAACTAAAGAACATAGAATCTTTCTTGCATCAGTTACTTTGGTCCATAAACAAACGCTTTTAGATTGTCTGCAAACAAATTCAAGCTCAACACTGTTCCCAAAGGAAAAGAAAGGAATGCATTTTACTGTCAAGACGGAGGCACAGAGGGTTTTAAAATGAAACTACTTTGAGTGGATTGAATTTGAGGATGTTGTGTTTTGTTTTTCTTGTGACGGAACCGTATTCTTTATCCCCATTGGTGGTTATCCTATTTTCTGCAGTTTTACAACCAATAACATCAATCGGGTTGACCTTAAGGATTACAACACAATCTTTCTAAAAAAAACATTTGAAAGCGATTGGTTATATATTTTCTTTTGCTTTTGCGAGTTAGAATGTATTTGTTATTAAGGAGGGATTGCACAAAACTCTTATATCTATTTAGTACTAGCTATGCCCTGCGGTTTCATTTGCATTTTTGCCTCACTGCTTACCGTTTAAACCTTCCCTGGATTACGACAAACATTTCAAGACTAAAATTAGCCAAATCAGTTCAGCTGTTCTCGAGTTTTAAGCAGACTAACGAACAGCAATTAATTTTTATTATATAGATATATAGATAGATTGCAATATGTATAAGAAACAAATAATGTTTTGTATTGTGACAAATGAGTGCAGCAGTTAATCTCAGGAAACTTTTCCTTCCATCTATTATTCATAATCTATATAGTATTAAAATTCATCCTTAATATTAAATGTATTGATAGAAAATAAAGTAAATACCATGAAATATGTGTAAGCAATATTTCCTATACCGATTCAGTAAAAACATAAAAAGTGCACTTCAGACCTCACCACTACGCCCGATCAAACAACCTCCAACAGAATAAATACGGAATTTATAGGAAATAAAAACACGCCACGTTTTCTCAGTAGCCTTTCGCCCGAGTATCGTCCACGTAATTAACTTTGTTGTCCAATATTTAAGAAATTTAATTAACTCCAGGCGATAACTCCTTTGTTTCACTATAATTTCCAAGTATTTGGGTAATGGCACGTTAGCTAGGTATTTGAAACTTTGGGATAATTTTATGTTTTTTTTTTGTTACGCCTCGGTGGTCTAGTGGTGTGTGCAGGTCCTGGGTTAAATTCCCAGGTCGAACGGTAACAAATATTTCCTACTTTTCAAACATGGCTCGGGTTTGAGACCACCAACCCGCATTAGGCAAGCGTGGTGAAAAAATACTTTGTTTTTACGATCGTAACATTATACCACTGGCTACTTTACATTTTCCACATATTGTTTTCAAATATTTACAAGCCCAATACTTGCCTGATTATACAAAAATTGGTGAATATATATATTTAAAAAGGGGCCTTTACTTTTTTATTGAACCCAAAAGTTGTAAATGAAGTAACTTTCCGTGTACCACATCCGGCCATCGCTATATTCGAAAAAATATTTTGGAAATATAATAATTTTGTTGACTATTTAATTATAATGTGTCACTTTTACTTACATCAATGTGTTGATTCGGCTAGTAATAAGTTTCTAAATTTAAGAAACAAGAAAAGTATAGTAATTTTGTATCACGAGCGCACTTGAGTCATACTTGTGATGGTACACATTGTCTTAGTGTCCATCAAAGTCCACGTCTGAATCCTGACAAAATTAGCGTAGTAGCTGTAACAGCATAATTTATTTGAATAAACGTAGAAAACATATTGAGGTATGTCAAATGAATATAAACAATGATCTTGGCCGATGAATGGTACTAATAGTTACGCTCACAAGACTCGTGTCTATACTCGTTACAACTACTATTATGACTCAAAGCTTGAAGAGTTACCGAGCTGCAACTTGGTCAATTCAATAGAAAGTGACTGAATAGTTTGTCGTGTTAAACGCTCCTGTTCCATCGAACTTGCCAAATCACAGCTTGCCAACTCATTGATGTATACGATGCATTCAGATACAGCGCAGAGTTGAACGAAATGAAGGGTCAATTTGAAACTTAACA
This sequence comes from Cyclophora punctaria, assembly GCA_951394245.1. NCBI lineage: Eukaryota > Metazoa > Arthropoda > Insecta > Lepidoptera > Geometridae > Cyclophora > Cyclophora punctaria. The sequence continues at coordinate 2,384,057 of OX596171.1, read as the reverse complement.
TAGATCATTTGTCGTCGAGACGATGACTTTTGAAAGAAAAAGAATGCTATTTATTTACGTGTTTATTGTTTTGAATTGAAAACACACACACACACACACACACACAATTTCACCGATCCTATTTAGTATGCACAACATTGTTACCCATATTGTATACGTAAAATTATTATAATATGTATTAGTATTAGAATTCAGAATGTAAGTTACTGTATTGAACTTTGGTATTACTACTAAAGGAGGGCGTTGGTATACGCAACACAGCTCACGCTGTCGCGTATATCATCAATTCCAAAAGTTGTAAAAATTTATTTGTTTCCAAATAAATATAGTTTTTTTTTATAATTATGTTCATAGCTTAGTAAACGCACCTCAAACTGAAACTGAAGTACAAACAGGAATATACTCACAGCACATCTCTTTACTTTGGTTGGTAAGGTTGGCATTAAATTAGTTTTATGTTCGAAATCCAATTTTGATCCAATACATAAGTTAGGTCCCATCGTCACAAGCGCCCCGGGTTGTTTATTTCTCCAGCTCACGCAAACACCTAACCACAGATTAATGGGGCCAGATAATACAGCGCTGCAGCGCTTTTACGATTTCTCCCTATTCTCGAACATATTATTCATTTTTATCGAACATTTTACTGTGTCTGACACCACAGTCGGCGCGATATGCTTAAAACGTTTGTCAATCACTTTTTAGATGGCAGATATGTAATGGAATTCGTTTAGTGGGAGAGAACCGCGGTGTTGCAAAATTTAAACTGATTACAAAATGTTTGTTTTGATACGCTTGGTGGCGGCTGAATTTAAAATGTTGTTTTATATGATAGCTACTATTAGGCCGGCACCATATACGCTGAACTGAATTGAGTTTCTGAATTAAGAAATCTTTGCCTCATAATATGGAAGCTTAACTTCATAGAGTGGTGTACCAGTTTACAAGCTCCAAGCCGGAGGTTCCAATATAAAGGGAGTATCAGCCACGTCATACAACCTCTGTCTTTAGAACTCGCCGGCACTGCTTCATTTCAACGAACGCGATACTTATGGTATTAGTATTAGTATTAGCCTGTAATGTCCCACTGTTGGGCAAATGCCTCTCGTCTCACTGAACCACATTTAAAAGAAAGAAAGCTATTCCGTTTTTCATAGCAATGTACCTACCACTCGTGTTATTCCTTCAGAAACGATATGGACTCAAATGGAACCGCAGAGTGCCATTTGTTTAATACTTTAAATGAAAAATAGCTTGAGTGCTTGGTTCTGTCACTAAGGACATCTAAAAAGAAAATAAAAAACTACAAATTACAGATAGCTACCAAACCTGATTGCTCAAGGGAACACCCAAAAATATATTGTAAATCAAACTGGTACCATAATGAGAAAGTTTTTATATCGCAATGTAAACAATAATCAGAGAATATTTGGAACAACGTCAGTATAGATTAATCTAAAAAATAAACCGTAAGATTTCACCAGAGAGCCGAAACAATAAATAGTTTATGTTATTTGTGACGTGTCTTGACTAAGGGTGCTTTCAAATTATGCGTTTCGTGTCGGACGACTGCGGTGCTGAAGCGGTGCGTTTGTCGTTTTGTGAACGTACGATCGTGTGTTTTCATACAAATCGAGCAGTGCGGCAACAGTGCGTACTAAAATTATTTCGCGGTACCGACGCCGCACTGTTGCCGCACTGCTCAATTTGTATGAAAACACACGATCGTACGTTCACAATACGACAAACGCACGGCGTCGGCACCGCAGCGGTCCGACACGAAACGCATAATTTGAAAGCACCCTTAGCAATCAGAGTCTACTGCATGAAAAATCTATACAGTCATTTCAAGGAGATCAGTGGCCAATCCTGGTGTCGGAGTTTTTAGACCACCTAAAGCCCTCCGACATGGTCTGACGATTGAATTAACCAGGAGCGACTGCTTAACGTGCGCTAAGCACGGAAATACAGTGAATAGGATATAATCGCTCATCTAACCAGTCGACACCCTTGTGTAACTCCATAGTATACTTCAGTTTGCGATGTATTTCTTCTCATTTGCACCTGTGACCTGATGTGTGCTGGAACGTTAGTTGAGTGAAAGCGAATATACAATTGGGAATTAGTGAATTAACAGTAGGTATAATTCATCCAAAATTATGGTACACAATCTCTGCCTGCGTATCATTGTCAATATCGCTACACGATTGAGTAGGTTAATATTCCACCCTGTATTTTATTGCACTCGATCCATGACACGCAAGGGAATCGCCAATAATCAAGGGTTAATTAATACCTGTAAAGCAAATATAATTTTGGTTTGCTTCAGAATTCACCCCCTATTCCGCTTTCAGGGATCAAATGTGCCATTGTGGTTTATTAATGTTTGAACGTTGTTTATGCTTCCGCTTATTGGTTTCAAGAATTACTGTTTTATAGCTGTTTAAATTTTAATAAAGGTTTAGAAAAGTTAAAGGATTAATCCGTGAAAAGGGTAAAAGTTTACGGTCGGGAACCGAGTTCGTAGTAAGTTATGATAGTTGGAAAGTTATTAATTGAGTGTTTTAACAATGAATAATATTTATTAAGTTAGAAGTTAAATAATGAAAACACTAAGAGCGGAATGCACAAGAACTATAAAACCTATTTAGTACTTAAACACCTATATTTAAAAATCAAATGACGTTCGTTCTAAATTGTATTTAATTTAGTGCACATTAAAATACAATTTCGAACCGGTTTTGTTTCTAGTTTTACAAAAACGGTTAATTTGAAATTGCTGAATATAATTAATTCGAAATATTTTGGTTCCGAACAGGTTTCGGAGTTCATTTGCGGTCCTCTCTTACAATCTAAAAACTGTTTAAAACTTAAATTATATTTTTATAAATAATACAATCAAGTAATTGAATGAAAAAATATACTTAACGAACTAATTTCAATCTACGTAATTGACCATTAACTTCATTCTAGACAGTTCACCCACTGTAAAACATTAATTGGTAAGCTACAGCAGCTGTCACCAAATGCGGTGCTTTAAACTGCACTGCGGCTACCGCATATTGCGTGCGGCAAAACACTTACCGCCTCATTCAAAAACTCTCTTTGACTAAAATTCTACTATAAAGTGTTTTGTCTCTTTTGCTCTTTGGAAAATAACGTATGTCGGAAAGGGACAAACCATATAATAGCTAAAATGCTGGTAATAAGCATTTATGAATAAGGCACTTAATATTAATGACCTAAAATAGCCCTCTCAACTATAAAAATAATGTAGGTACCTAGTACAGTCAGCTAAAAATGTGGTCTACCACCCTACGATTGAGATTCATTTGAACGTCATGAAACAACAAGGTCAATTTTCATTTAATAATAGAGCTCCAACTAAGTCATCCAATGATGTCAAATGTCAGGCATCTCAGATAACAGACAAAACGTCATAACATAATTGTGCATAGAAAAGTCAACCTTAGCGACCGTCACATCTCGCAGAAACTTTTGTCAAAAGTGGTAGATCACTTTCTTGGCCGACCGTACCTACCTAACTCAGCTTACTTCCATACAATAACATTGCAAGACGCAAATAACTCACGAGCTTACCCAAGTCTCGTCAAGCGTTTTATATTAATACACGCACACAATGTGGTCTAATGACAGTAATATATCGTAGTTCTTATTAATGGTCTTAATGGAATGTAGTTCTTAAAACACTGTATACTGGGTCTTCATTAGTCTGTAGTATCTGGAGAGGTGTAATTATATTCCCGTAGACTTTTGGCTACACTTACCGCCTCTCGACTAACTCGCTAGAGATATGAGATGACCAAACACCATGCCAAATGCTAAAAATCTCCCGTAAAAAAATACTAGGATTATGTGTGGAGTATATTAGCCGCGGCCCCACGGTGTTACCCGTGTTGTACCCGTCCCTGCCGGAATTTCGGGACAAAATGTACCCCATGTGTTATTCTGATGTTTGACCTATATTATCGTAAAGTTTCATTGAAATACGTTCAGTAGTTTTTGCGTGAAGGAGTAACAAACATACATACAAGTTTGTGAGGATGTATGCATCCTCACAAACTTTCGCATATAATATTAGTAGGATTGTTGTTATCATTGATAATATAAAAAAACAGATTTATTCAAATAAAATCTACCAATACGGAGCGAAACACTAGCAACAGTTCCTTGTAAAATAATTTATTTATGCAAAAACTTTACGCATTTCCCCTATATCCCTAGCGATTGTACAAAAACCTTCTGTTTAGCCATAAAACAATTTAAATACGCACTTAAAACATGTGTTACTCGGGTTTGCGCCTATGTAGGACAAAGTTTACACGTTTCGTACTCAGACTAATTAAAATTTTAAGACCGAACACGGCGAACAATACAGTGAAGCATGCAAAATAGCCTGTGGCCTACATCAGATCAGTTTAGAGAGGTCAGAATTATACAGTTACTATTGAACTCAACCTCATTTTGAAAAAGGTTATAATAATGAAGTGGCTTCAGTCGAACGGTTAGGTTAGGTTAGTTTCTAAACGACATTATTTTTATCATACAATATTTTGTTTAAACGAAAGCTCGAAAGTGCGCTAATCATCTATATACTATTTTAACTGTCAGTCTTATCACTAAGTAGATTTGATTGGGTTATAGATTGTGATAGATGGTAAGTTAGCTTCGCAACAGTATCAACGGCACTCTGTCTTAACATTTTGTTTAGTCTAAGGTACCGTATTACAATGGAATTTTAAAGTGCCATTAAAACTGGTCGATTAATCCGTGAGGCTGAAAATTTTCACTCCGGCACGGATATTAAAGGGTAAGGTTAATAAGAATATACTAGGCTCATATTATTACGCGTATGAGTTATTTTTATGAACATAAAGGGCTTGAAGATTGCTGTTTTGGTAGATAATTATTTTGTATCCAAAAATATAAAATTTTATTATTTTATAGCACGCCTATCAACTAGGGGTATGACTCGCCGATACTTACTGTTTAACTTGTACACAATATTTTCGTAGCTTATGCGTGCCGATATTAAAATCAGTCACCATTGTCACCAAAACAACAGTATTAAATATTCAAAAGGTGGTCAATGGCAGACTTCTTCAAAAGACGTTGATCACTAAAAAAAAATGGCGTCAAAGTGCAAACTGCAAGCGTTTCTACAAGTCAGCGACTGCCGTGCTAGAACTGCAAAGCAGCAGTTAACTGTCGTTGGCCCCATAACGCTCGTGTAAGTAGTGTGTAAGTTTCCTTCAAAACCCACACCACACCTGAAAAAAACCAACAGAGTTTCTTGCCCATTCTTCTCGGTTGATGTTCTTCCGAATAAGTGGTACGTTGAAGAGCGATCAAGATCGTTTGAGCAAGAACCTCTGAGGCCATAACTGAATATGAAAATAATGACACCGTCAGCGTTACCAAATATTCAACTTAATCAAAACAATTAGGGCGCGTCACCTCCGCACTAAAGGTTAATTCCCCAGTTCCCAGTACAACATTGTTCTTCAGCCGTTCAAACAGCGATTGGCTAATGACACAACTAATGATGTCAATTTTTCGATCTGTTTGTCGAAGTAAAATGTTTATTTTGGCCGCCGTGCGTGGGTGAAGTTGCGGGCTGGCTGAACATTCACTGCGTTGTTTTGAAGGTCTGAATCCCTGTGTAATCAGAACCGTGGGGTGTTTATAATGTGTGAGTGTGCGGTATGTGGGTAGGCCCGCTCGTATTATGTTTTAATTGATGATTTTTCCTCCTGACTGTACTTAAAGGATGTTTAGGCATACATGGTTTACCAAGGTATAATATGAAGGGAAAGTACTTTTAATATTGGGGTTAGAGTTGCTGATAGGATCATTTAGAAGCAAATTTATTATAGATTTTCCCAGGCACAAGTGAAACTAGACTCTAATCCAAATACCTTTGTTCCAGGTTACTTCCCTCTGCCCGCAGTCTACTGCCTCACGTGGATCTGTTTGGACGTGCTGCTCTGCACGGCTTCGATCATGCATCTTTGTACTATAAGTGTAGACAGGTAATTATAATTTCCTCAACGGTTACTGCTAGCCTGCCTCATCCCATACCTAAACTCATTAAAAATCTTATCAATTTTATAATCAGCTTTTCTCCACCACCTGTTGGGATATTGATTCCAATATATTTTAATAACCTAGAGTTAAAACAAATACTGTCGTTATGAATACATGGTAAGAAAGAATTAAAATAATAAGGAGACAAAGTCAACAATATGCAAGCCTAACTAACCCTTAGTTATGCAAATAATTTTGAGAATATCGAGATATTTAATGTGGGAGGGATGTAGGCGGATGTTGAGGACAAGGGCATTCGGAGGTGTTTAGGGATCTTGATCTGAGAATGGAATGCAAATATAATTATGGGATAAACCATCTGCTAAGCCTAGAAGTCGATATAGGTGCTAAGTAAGTATAAACATGCTTAAACAGATGAAATCCGAAATAGGAATACGTATTATCCTCCTTACTGTACTGATATCTAATACTAGCAGCGCCCCGCGGTTTTACCCGCGTTGTGCCCGTTCCCGTGGGAATTTCGGGATAAAATGTAGCCTATAGCCTTCCTCGATAAATAGATTATCTAACAGTGAAAGAATTATTCAAATCGGTTCAGTAGTTTCTGAGATTAGCGCGTTTAAACAAACAAACAAACAAACAAACAAACAAACAAAACAAACTCTTCAGCTTTATAATATTAGTATAGATGAGAGGCCAATGCTCAGCAGTGGACCATTGCAGGCTAAAGGCCTTATTCATAGACGCTTACTAGCAGCATTTAAGCTACCAAATGGTTTGTCCCTTTCTGACATACGCTATTTTCCAAAGAGCAAAAGAGACAAAACAATTTATTTGAGAAATGATTATTATTTAAAATACTTTTAAACAAAAATTTCGCAATATTAAGTTTCTAGTCTTTAAACTCTGCTACTAAAACAAGACCAATACTTTTTTCTAAGGAAAAATTTAACTAAAAAATAGTAAAATGATACTTCTTTGTTTCAGATATCTTTCTTTACGATACCCGATGAGGTTCGGGAGGAATAAAACTAGGAAAAGGGTGACAGTAAAAATCGCATTCGTTTGGATTTCTTCAACGGCGATGAGTCTTCCATTGAGCTTGAAGTATTCAAAGGTATGTTAAACCCCTTTTTATTAACCTCTGACGAAACGAGGGGTTTTATAACTGTCACGACCATCGCAGACTATTGCATATCTATTTGTTATATCGATGCTTACAAAACAGTCAGTTTTTAAAACACTCATTTTTGAAGATCAAAAAGTGTTTTTCAGTTAAACGTAATATCGAACAAATGATCGGCGAAACAAGGCATCGGTCATCTGATACTTCGGTCAAACGAACTTCATTAAAACAAAAATAACCCGGATAAAGGCTACCTATTTTGAACAGAATAACGATTATACTTCAGTTATTTAAAATTAAAGTGTGATAATGAATTAAATACCTTTGACGTCTATTCAAACGTTTAGTAAATGGATTTCCAATTTAAATTATAGCTTCAGACATTCTCTATTCTATACTACTGTAATTACGATTAATTTCACCCCTACTAAGTGTTCAAGTCAACTTCGAGAGCTACAATTAAATTACTCATAGTCTTACTAAGCCTGTGTGTAATTATATATGAGGAACGTGATCGACAAATTATAAACCTGTAGTAAGGGTATAATTATGGCAATGAAGTTTATAATTATTTCCTAATTATTGCGGTAAATTAATCTCATTTGTAATTCCAGTGATTATTTTAATTATTTGTAACCGCATTTATTTTTTAACCGTATGCAATTAGTTTTTAGCGAAGCCTAGATAATTTATTTTTTACTTAGTTTTAGTACTCAAAAAAAATGTTTTAAGTGCGTACACGTACAGTTTCTACCAAACCAATCGATCGATCGTCGATCGACGGCACCGATCGATGCTAGAATGATTTAGTGCCGTCACCCGCTGCCCGCCACGCGCCGGGGTTAATCGATCAACGTCGACCGATGCCACCGAACAGTATCCGTCGATTAATTAAAGCTACCAGAGCAGTCGATCAATTTGGATCGACGTTGTTCGATGCCGTCGATTGAGGATCGATCGATTGGTGCAGTAACACCCTAATAGGTGGCGCTAGTGTAAAATAATTGTAGATCGCGCTTACTCTTCCAGATATTACGTCACCGCCATAAATTTTTTCTGGCTGATATAAATCTTCCTCGTTATAAAACAAGTATAGATTCTGACCCTACAAATACTACCTTCCCTAAACACTTACATGCATGTAAAAAGCTTTATTACACCATAATACAATAAAAAAGAATTAAAATCAAAAGAAAGTAGGACAGGAATACTAAAATCAAGTAAGAACGAAAGAGAGGCAAAACGTTCTAAAACACCACCATACAGCAGTGATCGTAAAATAAACATTCTCATACGTAGACACGAGTCTCTATAAAATTTCATGTAGGTTGCTTGTTCAGTATTAGTATAACCGAGCTATATTGTTTTATAGCAAGCAATGAATACCGTTCATAGGGTGAATCACGATTTGATGGCCCCTTTATAGTTTGATGGGCCTTTGGATAACGATTAGGGCAAAATAATAAACTAAAGTCGACCCTACAAGAGGTATACAGTAAAAAGATTCGTCAGACTGTCATGCAAATTAAAACAAAAAACACACTGTTTTTATATCATACTAGCGACCCGCCCTCGCTTCGCTTCGGGTAATCAAGATTTCATGTAGGAAAATCGGGATAAAACATTGCGTGTCTCCCGCAGGAATATACACAATCAAAATTTCAAGTGGGAAATTGGGGATAAAATATTACATGTCTCGCGCGAGTATATATGTATACACAATCAAGATTTAATGTGAGGAAGAATTCGGGATAATACCTACATAGCACGTCTTCGTCGTTCGTAGTTCGTAGGTAGGTATATCCCCGCGCGCTTTGACCGCACGAAACAGTAAGTAGCCATAAGAGACCCGCCATCGAGCATTACTATTTTGTAAGCAGCGCCCCGCGGTTTTACCCGCATTGTGGCCGTTCCCGTGGGAATTTCGGGATTTTTTTTACATAAAAACCTTCCTCTTGAATCACACTACCTATTACAAAAAAAAGACGTGTGGCACTCGGGGACTGCCGCGGTGAAGCTATTGCATAGCATTTTGTATCAACTTATGCAATTACATTTGATATATTTGATATCTCTTCTCTCACCCCACCCGCCTCCTCTCTCTCACCCCACCCGCCTCCTCTCTCTCACCCCTCCCGCCTCCTCTCTCTCTCACCCCTCCCGACTCCTCTCTCTCTCACTCACCACTCCCGACTCCTCTCTCTCTCTCTCTCTCCCCTCCCGCCTCCTCTCTCTCTCACCCCTCCCGCCTCCTCTCTCACCCCTCCCGCCTCTTCTCTCTCACCGCTCCCGCCTCTTCTCTCTCACCCCTCCAGCCTCCTCTTTCTCTCTCACCCCTCCCGTCTCCTCTCTCCCTCTCTCACCCCTATCTCTCATCCCTCTCTCACACCCCTCTCTCACCCCTCTCTCTCACCCCTCTCTCACCCCTCTCTCACCCCTCTCTCACCCCTCTCTCTCACCCCTCTCTCTCACCCCTCTCTCTCACCCCTCTCTCTCACCCCTCTCTCTCACGCCTCTCTCTCACCCCTCTCTCTCACCCCTCTCTCTCAACCCTCTCTCTCACCCCTCTCTCTCACCCCTCTCTCTCACCCCTCTCTCTCACCTCTCTATCTCACCCCTCTCTCTCACTCCTCTCTCTCACCCCTCTCTCTCTGCCCTCTCTCTCACCCCTCTCTCTCACCCCTCTCTGTCACCCATCTCTCCCACCCATCACTCCCACCCCTCTCTCTCACCCCTCTCTCTCACCCCTCTCCCTCACGCCCCTCTCTCACCCCACGTCTCATCTCTCTCTCTCACCCCCAACGCACAATCGCACACAACGCCGTGTCGAAGACTGCCGAACTGAAACGACGTTAGACGATGCACGGCCTTCAAGCCACACCTCCTTGCCCGTCGGAGTGGGGAGCGTGAGGTATTTTCGTTACGGAATTTTTGGATTCGGTCCCCGCGCTCAAGGCCCGCGATAGAAGCTATGCAATAGCTTAAAAACCGCATCAAAATCCGTTGCGTAATTTTAAAGATTTAAGCATACAGACAAACAGACAAACAGACACGAAACAGAGACGACTTTATTTTATACTATGTAGTGATATTTCTCATCATAACTCTGAAACTAACTGTCCGATTTTAATAATTTAAAGAGGTACACAAAGAAACATAATTAACCTTGATTGTAGAGCCATTTATTTTGATGTAGATTCATATCATCATATGAATATCATCAACTTAAAATTACACTCCTTTTTTAACTAATTAATTTTAACTTAAAACGGTTATTGTGTCTTAACTATAATAGTTAGACATATGCCCTCGCGAACTTATTTGTTCGCAATGATATGTACTTTGATTGTGTAGAACATTGTTTTTGTGTATCATCAATAGATTTAGTAGCGTACGCCAATAACCAATTTTTTTAGGCATGTTTTTCATACCTTGGGTTACATATACCCGCGTTGTGCCCGTTCCCGTGGGAATTTCGGGAATAAATATAGCCTATGTCACTCAGGGATAGTGTAGCTTTCGAATGGTGAAAGATTTTTTTAATTCGGTGCAGTAGTTTCAGAGCCTATTCGATACAAACAAACAAACAAAAAATCAAACCTTTCCTCTTTATAATATTAGTATAGATGAGGCCTACGGTTACACCCAAATCGTGCCCGTTCCCATGGGATTTCGGAATGGTAAATAGTTTACCTTCCCGATGAATGTCCATTACAATGAGAATTATTCAAAGCGGTGAACCATATAAGCCGGTTACTGTAGTAGCCTGTAGTCAAATCTATACTAATACTAGCTGACCCGGCAAGCGTTGTTTTGCCATATAAAAAATTGGGGGTGGACTACCCTTAACATTTAGGGGATGAAAAATTGATGTTGTCCGATTCTCAGACCTAACCGATATGCACACAAAATTTCATGAGAATCGGTCAAGCCGTTTCAGAGGAGTTCAACCACGCACCCCGTTAATTTTACATATTAGATAGAACGCTGATCATGTCTAGACAATAGTGGCATCTTTTAATTGTGTTACCAACTTCTATAAACGGTATCGCGAAGTATACGATATTAAATGATTAAAATAAATTATTGACTCTCTGTATTTTAAGCCTAATCTATTTGTAAGGGTCGTTATAAAAGTACTTTTTTAAATTCGTTTAATTTCGTCGCCCCACTTCAGTGATTTCAAATAAGATTGATTTTCATTTCGATGTCTGGTTGAAAATAAATGTCCAATTGGTATAGACGAAAAAAATTGATTACACGGTCACTAACCAAGAGCCAATATTCTTTAGATTTAGATTTGGGATTTTTTTTACATATAAACCTTTCTCTTGAATCACTCTATCTATTTAAAAAACTGCGTCAAAATCTGTTGTGTAGTTTTAAAGATCTAAGCATACATAGGAACAGACAGTTAGAAAAACAGCGGACAACGACTTTGTTTTATATGCAGTGATATAGTATATAATATACTATACTAGGTATCCAAATCTTTTCACCATTTACTCCACAAACGATAATATCCTCAATTTCATCAATAAATTAGCTAACAATGAACAAATAACGAGTTTCATCTGATCAAATATTAACATTGAATGGAGATATCGAATTGAAACGAAGCAGACTCAATTAATGACGATCCATAGACAAAGGCGGCCATCTTCATTAGCGATTCAATATTATTCCATTTCACAAAACGAATCTCTCGACAGTTAAACAATGTACCGTTTTATAGTTGTTCAGGTATAGCTTGTTATTGATTAGAACTGTTATAATCGTCTGATAGATTTATCAAGTATCTATACTGATATAATTAAGCTGAAGAGTTTCTTTGTTTAAAGGCGCCAATCTATAAAACTGAAAGTGAGATTAAAAAAAATCGTTTTGTGTACGATAGCTAAATTCACTAAGGTCATTGACTAAATCGACAATTTTATGGAATGTTAGTATAGCCCACTTTAGTATAAAATATAACGAGTCAATTAGAGCTATAATTTTTTTTTAATACCTTTTGTTTAGGCGTTCTAAAAGTTGTCTAAAAAGTCTCATGAAATTCCGTGTCTGGCACGTTTGTTATTCAAGGTCAATTATCACAGAAACGTGACAAAAACATATTTTTGACATATCTCGATTAGCTTAGCTTCAATCGTTTTACATTGTATTTAAAAATGGTAGAGTATAAAAACTCTATTAATAATGTCCCTAAATTTTTGTCTAGGTCTATTTGTTTTTGAGTCAAAGTATCAATAATGTAGTTGGATCTTACCCACCATGTTTGTCTATACTATTGTCTATACTATGTTTATCTATACTATAAGACTATGTATCTATCTATATATATAAAAATGAAACCCGTTTTTTGTTGTCGTCGCATCACGCGTGAATGGCTGGACCGATTTCCACGATTTTGCATTCGTTTGAAAGGTCTCGGGCTCCGTGAGGTTTATAGGGAATAAAAATCTCAAAATTCCCACGGGAACGGGGGCGCTGCGGGTGAAACCGCGGGGCACAGCTAGTAATATTATAAAGAGGTAAAGAGTCTAACTTTGTTTGTTTGTAAGGGCCAATCCTACGAACTACCAATCCGATTTAAATAATTATTTTTATAATTAATAGCCACATTCAACAGGAAGGTAATAGGCTATTTTTCATTCCGAAATCCCTACGAGAACCAGCACAACACGGGTAAAACCGCAGAGCGCTGTTAGTCTATAACATAAGGTACTTATAACTCCATATGGTTGAGATACACAAATGTAAGCAAAACATACATGGGAAAATGAGAGAAAACAGTATGTGATTATGATAATAAATATGCAAATTGAACACACTGCGGGTGGCAGATATTCACAAATCACTCGAGAACACACGAGTAGATCCCAAAAAGATATTATAATGTAATTTGGTTATGCCATATTTTAGTATAATGTTAACATATACATTCATTGATGGAAGAGGAACATGTACCTACTTCTTTAAACGTGAGTTTTGCTTTAAACATGATAAGCACCTCACCTTTTTCATATAAAGATCTTCAGTATAAAGATGATGTTTTTTGATCGAAGTGGATTGAAAACAGATTCAGCAACCGTTTGGCGAAAGACTTAAGATATATTGGAGGACGATAAGCAGTCGGCTAAGTTTTACTTAGACCATGTCAAGTGCCTTTAGGCGGTCTAAAAACGACACCACATTTGACCATTGACCTGTTCGAAATGAATGACTTACTTAAATCACGTTGAACTAAAAACGGCGAGTCACCTTTATATAGCTCACGAACACATACATACAAAATATATGTCGATAGAATTTAATTAAAATTACTCTACCTTTGATTTGAACGAGCTGAAACCGGAATACCTAACTTGGCCTTTCGAAATATTGCTTTAGCCGAAACGGTATGAATAAAACTAACACACTTGCATTCCGTGTGTAAGATTTAGAGCGAATAGCACAAGAAATCTTAATCTATTTGGCGCTTAAATATGTTTATAAAACAAATGACGTTCGTTTTAAATTGTGTTCTATTTGGTGGAAGGTAAAATACAATTTTGAACGAACAGCTTTTGTTTTTTAAACATATTTAAGGACCAAATAGATTAATAATTAGAGTTTTTGTGCAATCCACCCTTAGATTAAAATAAATTTGAATTGAGAAATTCACCTCGTCTATCGATGTAACGTCCAATAAGAAGGTTTCCGTCATTTGCTAACCGCTTAATAACTGGATTACTTTTGTACAGTCAGCGCTTTAAGTGTAATAATAATTTATAAAGACATTTCGTCCTATTTCAATGGCATAAGGTGAAAACATTAATTACGACGTCGACTGTACCTTCGCACTTATTAACCAAGTCATCATTTTGTGTTGAAGTTTCAGAGTTTGTTTAGGCTGGTTTAGGTTTTAGGCAAACATATATCATCTAACATCACCTCGACTTCAAAACCCGCTGAATCCGAACTACGCTTCAGCTAGTAAAATAGTTGCAAAAAGCACATACAGTATTGAAATAAATATTGCTCAGAAACTAACGTATACCACATACACTGTACAAATAAGTATTGCCCACAAACTACCGTATTAAAAGTTGTTTCCGTAATTATTTTTCGAGGGCGATCCATTTGCCCTACATGCCCGGGTCAGTATGATTGCATGTAAAGTGCTGGTGTAGCTAAAAAAAGCGGTTTTCGCTCATCAATCTCGCTGAAAATAGCCCTTGCTATTAATACCGCCAATCTTTCACTGTAACCGGTTTTGCTCTCGAAATTACTTGCTGGTGAAATACTTGGTTGAATTCTTCAAAAATCTAACTAATGGTTCTGTTCTGGTTTGCAACTTTTTCCGCTTCGTCACTTGCAATCTCCTCCATTTTTACAGTGTAGTTGGTACTTGTTTTAAAATCAAGTGGAAGTTGTAGAAAAATATTTTGTAAAGGTCGAGTTTTTGTCTATAACTACTTTCTGACTAATTACTATTACTATAATAATTTTTTTTTTAACTTTTTAACTAATTTGTAAGTACAACTTTATACTAAATGTATCGTGAGCGAAATGAAGTGCTTTCTATGTCTAGATTATTATTAAAATATAAAAATCTAGATTACTATTTCAATATATTGCCAATATTATATTGTTGTTAAATTGTTTTCGATATTATATTAGCGTAAACTTAGATGTGATTGTAAGTAATAGACATTGCTAGATAGTATCTTTATAAACAATTACTTATTCCATTCTTACACATCTCTGTTTTGAGGTTTGGCAGTATTGATAGTCATATGAGGATTATGTCTAAGACATACTACATCTAAATAAAAAAAACAATAAATACTTATTACAGTTTTTCTCCACAGAACGCGGAGTCAGTGCTGATCGGGGATTCGTGCAACATTCCCGACCCTCTGTACAAGGCAATAGGGTCCATTGTCTCATTCTACATTCCGTTGGGTGTGATGCTGTTGACGTATGCCTTGACGGTGCAACTGCTGGCAAGACAGAGGAAAGGGCTTGGCGCTGGGTGGGCCCCGGGCTGGTTAGGAGCGCCTCCTATTGGTAGGTGAAATGTTTTTATTGATAAATATCTTAAGCCCGTACTCAGAGACTCGAATGCTTCTTCAGTAGAGATTTAATGAGTGATTTTGACATGTAATGTATGAAAAGTTATGTCAATTAGTTAATTGGCGATTTAATGAGCGTTTCTGAGAGCGGCAGTATCCGTAAAGATCTAGTAAAAGTAGTGAAGAAAGTATCTAGTATAAATCTGAAAGTTGTAGGCAAAATAATTAACAACCGATTTTAAGGCTCTTTCAATTAAGACGTTCTTAGTCGTTATGTTGTGACGTCACGCTGCCTAATCGACTATATTTCAAAGATCCTCTTTATTAGCTGCGATCATAAACGCCATGACTATTATGGTCCAAACCGGTTTGGTCGAACAAACTCTTATTACATACAACTAAAGTTAACCAACAATACTCTTCCTGGATTAAACATCCAAAACCCCAATATTTTTAATCAAGTTATAATGCTGTTCTAAATTCAGTGATATTTTTCTGTTCAAAATGACAATCAATTACATAAAACCTCAGCGAACGTTTTTAATCACAATATTGGCTCGTGAAGCACAAAAGAAAACGTATTAGATTCGATTCTTATTATACTGAAACACCCTCGGGTTTGTGATTCAATTTAATTTCACATTCAAATACTGGAAAAAAGCTTACTTACCTCATTTCCAGAGAATGTTTTTTACTTGAAATGACTGAGATTAAAAACGTAGATGGAACGTGGTGGCCTCATTTGTAATCTAGATAATGATCGAAATACTTTTTAAATGTTTTTCTTGAGACTTAGTTATAATTTGCGGGTTTGTTTAAGTTGGATTACGTAGTAGTATTTTCTTTTGTCACTTCACTTTTTATTTGATAAGTCCTATCATGGAATAAGGTCGCGAATTATTCTTAGTTAATTGATATTGAGATATTTGTATTAATATGTTTGAAACATCTGTATATATAAAAAAAACTCGTGACAGTTGTACCATTTTTTTATTTATAACTCGAGAACGGCTGGACATATTTTAATGATTTTTAATTTATTTATCTTGGTCAGGAATACGATACTTTGTAATAAAAATCCTGAAATTCCCACGGGTAAGAGTGCGCTGCGGGTGAAACCGCGGGGCACAACTAGCTATTTATAAAACAAGAGACACTTATCTAACTACTTAAAACCAATTGGTTGTCAAAATTCATATTAGTCTTATATTTTGTTCCTGCAACAACGTCAATAGATGTTGTCATTGTTACTCAGTGAGTAGACTTAGGGTGCTTTCAAATTAACCTATATTATTTGTAGCGCCCGTGGCGTAGCTGATTAAGCGATGTTAGGTCATTGCGATTGCTAAGCAACGTACAGCTCGGCCCCTACTTGAATAGATGGCTGATAGTCACCTTTCGATCTGAGCATTATAAAAATTGTCTCGGTTTATTTCAATCGTAAGACCATGTGGCGGCCTTTATGCGGTCTAAAAACTCCACCATTAGGGTTAACCACTAACCTACTCGAACTAACTTACCTATAGACATAAGTATATTGTATGACTATAGTCTGGTTGTATGACTAGATCACCAACCCGCATTAGGCAAGCGTGGTGATTACGCCTGAAACCTCCTCACTGTACTGATATCTTCAGTGAGATGAGAGGCCTTTGCCCAACAGTGGGACATTACAGGCTAATACCTATAGTCTATGTAATAAATACTTACTTGTATATACAGTTGGGTTGACTAATCAAATGGAACACAGTATTGAGATATGTTCAAGTTGAATCATATCTGACCGCCCAAAATAAGTCCCTTTAAGTGTAAAATAGACGATCGAAAACTATAGTACAAATAATATATTTCTTTTGATTATTATTTGTGTTTGCGCTGTGTACTTTAATAGGAAAAGAAAAGAAAGTTAAATTCAAAAAGGTTCTTAACCTTATAATTTGACAATAGTGCGGAGCATTTTGATTTCTCCATTAACATAGCGTGATAACAACATCTATGTTAAACATTCCGTTCATACTTTATGCATTAGGCCCGAAGCAATAAACTGCCACACTTAGACACGTCCATTTAATCGATCAATTGACGTAATTTTTCATTAACGTTACATGTCAAATCATTAATTAAATCTATACTAATATTATAAAGCTGCAGAGTTTGTTTGTTTGTTTGAACGCGCTAATCTCAGAAACTACCAATCCGATTCGAATAATTATTTTAGTAATAGATAGACACATTCAACTGGAAGGTTATTGGCAAAATTCTCACGGGAACAAGCACAACGCGGGTAAAACCGCGGGGCGCTGCTAGTCTCAACTAAAGAAGCATTTGTCGTCTCTGAGTACGGTCGTAAATACTAAACATCCCTTATTTGTAATCCTGAGTTACACAAAATGATCCAGAAGTTTAGTATCGAGCACATCTCTACGCCTCCGGGATTTGTCAAAAAACCATTTCGGGTTTTCACTTTTATCTTTGAGATCCTTTCCTCTGCAGATTAAGCGAACTTACGTTAGGATTAGTGTTGTGTTGGTGACATAGTGTTATGTTCGACTCGAGCTGAGTTAACAGTAACAGTAGGTATTTACAGCTTTAACTTCGTTGAACTTAGAAGAAGTAAGACCTAGTAGGTTAATGGCAAACCCTATGGCGGAGTTCTTTGTACTGCCAAGGTCTCCGACATGAACTGACGATTAAAACAACCGGAACCGACAACTTAACGTGCATTGGAGTACGTTAACATGTAGGCAACGGCACGGTAGCGCTCAAGTAGCAATGTCACTATCGGCTAGCCCTCCAAAGTTGAAGCACAACTAGAAAGGCAGGTAACATTGTCTGTCCCGGATGTTTCAATCGTCAGTCCATGTCGAAGGCCTTGACGGTCCAGAAACCCTGACACCTGGGATGGCCTGCTAGATCTTACTTTTACCACCATACTCGCCCATACCCACAAGCACTAAGTATCTGACATAAATCATCTAATCTTGATGTACTAATTTTTATTCGGTCGTAGATAAGAAAATTCAACAGGAAAGCAACAAAGAACGACACACACACATATAAACACTTCCCTCTTATTACGTCACACGTTTAAAAAGTAGTATACAAACAATACTATTTATCTATACACTTAATCTATCAACTTAAGGTCGACACAAAACATCATATTTCACATCTAATACCATTTCAAACATTAATCTATTAAAAGCGTGCTGCCTCGAGTTCCTAAGTAAACTGTCTCCTGTGTGAGTGTTTACAAAGAAAATCATTACGAGTGCTGGCCCTTTTGAACTACCGCCATATTTTATTTATAGTTTACTTTCAAAGCGGACCCTGATGAATTGATTCACGTAGTAATCGATTAAGCCTAGATGTTGTCGATAATGCCTGTACTGACAGGTTTTCAGGACTAAACATTTGAAGGGAAAAACTTCTTTTTTAGAGAATGTCCTATAGACTAAGTTGTCGTTTTTAGGATATACTTTCATATAAAGTGGAT
Organism: Cyclophora punctaria; assembly: GCA_951394245.1. Lineage (NCBI taxonomy): Eukaryota > Metazoa > Arthropoda > Insecta > Lepidoptera > Geometridae > Cyclophora > Cyclophora punctaria. The sequence continues at coordinate 2,365,309 of OX596171.1, read as the reverse complement.
GACTTTATTTACTCTTCAGACTCTGGAGTCCAGCCTCTAGCTCTTTTCTTCAAAACAAGAAAAATAAAAATAGTTTAATTTCTTCAGCATAGCATATAACATTACATTATCCATTGTTGTAGGACTCCTTTCAAGTATGATACCTGTAAGTTTTACAAGGTACTTAATCATCGTATTACTGAAATCTTACAATGGATTCCAAAAAAAACAAGCTTATATCAATACAAATTGATAATTGATATTTGATATAAACTAATAAATATATGATTAAACATTTAGTTATTTTTGCCTAGATTTCAGATTAATAATAATCAATCATTTTAACGTTAAATAAAGATGCCCCATTTGTTATTTGCCTGTTTAATTCAATATTTCAAAATTAAAATATTATTTTTTTCATTTTTCTTAACTAATTATTTATTTCTTCTTTAAAAGGACATATTATTATTTTAAACAGGCTTTTTATTAATTTCCTTAAATAAATTAAAGGATTTCCTTCCAAAGCAATCGTCGTTTAACTAAACGACCTGTCATTTATTTGAGCACCGCATTCAACTAAACGAGTATTACTTGGAGAAGTTGGTCGATATGTTCACAGTTTCTTTCATACTTACTTTATTTCTTTGTAATAGTTTTAAGGAAAAGTCTTAAAACTCGGGAAATGGGATGACTGTAGCTTAAACGAGGTGTCTTATGCTGATATATTAAAATATTTTATTTTTTGGGTGAAATTACATGATATTTAGTACCACCATAGCTACTACCACAAATGAAACGGTAGCATAGCACAACCTACTTTTTAAACTCACACGATTTGCACTCATTATACTAAGAGAAACGGGACTGTATCGCGTTTTATCATAGGACAACTAAAGTGAAAATTAATTCTTAATCTCCTATTCAAAAAAATACCAAGCTGTCTAGGAAAGAGGCTGGGCTCACCTGAACAACTCCTGGCGATGTCCTGCGGGAGACGGCCGTCTTTCTTAGCGCAACAGGAAAATTTCACGGGGGCTAGCAGTTCACCTTTTCGGGCTATCCTTACTTCCACACACGCACGACACAACGTAATTGCAATGTTTTGATGGGAAATGTCGAGAACACAACAAAGTTTTGATTTTTTCGGTGGAGCGCGTAACGATTCGCACCGGTTCAAAAGAGGAAGTGAGTGAAGTGTCGTTCGGGGTCTCACTCGCGCCGTTCGTGCGTTCGGTCTCTCATTACCGCCATTCGCGGGAAAATTTGAACGAGTGAAAACCCAGCTCTCCTTTTTGTATGGTTAGAAACTTGGTCACTAACCGAATTCGTTCCCCAAATCACACATTGACACATATGAAACTATGACTATAAATTCAGTACGGAACATGCCGCTCACCTTAAAACAATGTAATTGTTTTAACAATGAATCTTAATACTTTTGAATATTGGAACAAAAAACTTAAAATTATAATAAGACCTTATGCGAGACCAACACTAACTCCTCGAATAAAATGAATAAGTTAATTCAAACAAAGGCTGCTAATTGATAGCGATAACTAAGTACGCAGTACATCCTATCTCAATGACTCGAAATTACAATAATCCTACTCATGGCTATTACAGATTGAAAATTAAATTAAGCTTCGCATAAGGGTGATAAAGAAAACTTAAATTATTCTAAAGGTAGAGGACAGATTTTGACCACTGTTCTCTTAAAAAAGGTTGTTCCCGATTGAAGCGTAACAACGCGTGTTTTACCGTCGGGTCCCGGATGAAGGGAATGCACACGAGCTAATTTCCACTGAAGAGGGGGAAGATTGTCATCACGTACTACAACAATAGTGCCTTCACGTACGGGAGAACCGCGATCGTTATACCACTTGCTACGTTGTTGAATCTCATGTAAATATTCTCGACTCCAGCGTTTCCAAAAATGCTGCAAACATTGTTGTACCAATCGCCATCTGAACAAGCGGCCAGGATTGTCGTCTGTCAAAGGTACATCCGGCAACGATGTGATCGGGCCGCCAATGAGAAAGTGCGCGGGAGTCAAGGGCAATGGATCTTTAGCATCGGTACTCAACACGCAAAGAGGTCGCGAGTTCAACACGGCTTCTATTTGACATAAAAGGGTGTGCATCTCGTCATAAGTTTGTACCTGAGTACCTAGAACGCGATAGAGATGATGTTTGAAACTCTTCACGCCGGCTTCAAAGAGGCCTCCGAAATGTGATGCGTAAGGAGGTTGGAAATGCCATGTTATACCCTGGTTGATTAATTTTGAGTTCAAACTATTTTGAACAGAATCGTTTTTAAGAAATTGATAAAGTTCCTTTAATGTATTATTACATCCCACAAAATTTTTACCGCAATCGGAGTATATATCAGTACACAGACCTCGGCGGGAAATGAATCGCCGTAGGGCTGCCAAGAAAGCTTCACTGGACAATTCCGAGACCAGCTCGAGATGTATGGCTTTAGTGCTCATGCATACGAATACTGACACGTAACATTTGATTATCTTAGCATTACGAACCTTATTAGCACGAACAAAAAATGGCCCTGCGTAATCAACAGCTGTTTTTAAGAATGGGCGTTCCGGTCTAACTCGAACGGCCGGTAGGGGGGCCATGCTACGCTGAGATTGCGGAGGACGCATACGAAAGCAACGAATACAGCGGTGGATACGCTGTCGTATGATATCGCGACTCGACATAATCCAATAGCGTTGGAAAAGATAATGTTGCACAGACTGAGCACCTGCATGCAGTTGTGTAATATGAGCATCGTCAATAATCAAATTGGTTAAATGATGTCGTTTAGGTAAAATTAGTTGATGTTTACTTTGAAACGGTAAAAGTGATTTATGGATGCGGCCACCTACTCGTAAACAATAGTCTTTATCAATGAATGGGTCAAGTCGCTTCAATTGATTCGCGATAATTTTATTTTCGGCAAGCATTTTAATATCATTCTGAAATGTGGACTGTTGCACTAAATAAATTAATTTATTTAAGGCATAATTATATTCTGGTACGGCAATGTAAATGGGAAACGACATTTTACCTTTCTTGATCTTACTTTGTAATAAATGGTAGAAACGAAATATGTAAGCCGTAACTCGAACTAATTTGTTAAGACTCGAAAACCTCTCAATTAAATTAATATCGTCGACTGACGGTGTAGGTATAGCAAGTACAACAGAAGGATGGATTCTACGCTTTTCTTCATTTGTTTGTGGTATCTCTTTTCGTACGGGCCACGTATTGGGCTCTTGAGACAGCCACGTAGGGCCGTGAAACCATATGCCATGGTTAAGAAATGTTGACGGTAACATTCCGCGTGATGGTGCATCAGCTGGGTTATCCGCGGACGGCACATGCCGCCAACGCTCACTAGGTAATACCGTAAGTATTTCGCTAGTTCGATTTGAAATAAAAGTTTTCCACTCGTATGGGGGCGATCGGAGCCACGCTAACACGACGGAGGAGTCTGACCACGCGTACACCTCATTCTTACTAACGTATTCACGGTAGGTACGTAATACCTTATCAACCAATTTTGTGAGTAATACTGCTGCCATGAGTTCGAGGCGCGGAATCGTCAAACAGGGTGATATAGGCGCAACGCGGGTTTTCGCTATTAACAGATGCGTGTCTGATATGTCGTTTTCACGCGTACGACGTAGATAGATACACGCCGCGTAGGCCCTTTCTGATGCGTCAGAGAAGCCGTGTAATTGGATGCGACACTTAGACATAAGTACATGCCTCGGAATGGCAACACGAGCTAAAAGCGGTAACTCCTGAATGAACGAAACCCAAGAATTTACAATGTCTACAGGAGGGCGATCATCCCAATCTACACCTGAGATCCACAGAAGTTGAATTAAATGTTTCGCGTACAATGTTACCGGAGACAACCATCCCATGGGATCGTAAATCCTAGCTATTTGGGAAAGTATTGTCCGTTTCGTAATCTTATCGGATGCACATTGAACACTAAACGAGAAATGATCAGTCTTAGGGTTCCACTGAAGCCCTAAAACTTTAGTCTGATGATCATTTTCCATAGGAGCAAAGGGCACGTTTTCAAGCCGCTCACCATGAACTGGTGACGCCTGAATAGTAGCGAGTATCGCTGGTGAATTACTATGCCACTTACGCAACTCGAAGCCGGCCGACGCACAAATGCCAATCAATTCCTGTTGAAGCTTTAGAGCTTGTGATATGTCGTCCTCTCCGGTGATGACGTCATCAACAAACACCTGATCGAGCAAAACCGCCGAGGCCAAACTGAAATGCTGTGCTTCGTCGAGGGCTAGCTGCCTTATCGTACGGAGAGCTAGATAGGGTGACGCACTTATACCGAAGGTGACCGTCCGCAAACGGTATTCGCGTATCCGCTCGTGCGGAGATTTTCGCCATAGAATCCGTTGAAAATCCCTATCCGCTTCTTGAATTAATATATTTCTATACATCTGTTTTATATCCGCTGTGAAGGCGACACGGTGTCTACGAAATTTGAGAATAATATCTGCGATATCTTGATGTAACTTAGGACCCGTCAGTAGTAACTCATTGAGTGAAATTCCATTTGAAGTTTTACAACTAGCATCGAACACTACGCGAGTTTTTGTAGTCTCGCTAGACTCCTTTACCACGCAGTGGTGAGGTATGTAATACGTGCGGCCCGCTGGCGGTGAACTCTCGGAGACCGGCTCCATGTGTCCAAGGTCTAGATACTCTTGCAGACAAGCGTGATAGTCGGCCTTAAGCTGAGGGTTCCCCTCTAGTCGGCGCTCCAACTTATGAAATCGCATTAGGGAAACGTCTCGAGAATCACCCAGCGGCTGGGCATCGGGTCTAAATGGAAGCGCTACTATATAACGACCGGTTGCGTCACGAGTATGTGATTCGGTGAATATGTTTTCGCAAAGACGTTCCTCGGGTGTAAGTGCCTTCTCTTCAGGCGCCGATTCGAGTTCCCAGAACCTTTTCAAGTCGTTGTCATCGTAAAATGAGCTAAAACAAGCTTGAATGGGAAGCGAAGTCGTGGGTTCAAAAGAAATAGTACCTAGTAGTAGGTAACCGAAAACACTGTTCATCGCGATCGGGGACTCGGGCGTTCCCGTGATAACGTTTCCTAGAAGAATATGGGATAGTATATCCGCACCTAATAACATATCCACCGCAAGTGGCTTATGAAAAGAAGGATCCGCTAACTTTAAATTTTTTATGTGTGGCCACCCCGTATAAGGTAGCTGAACGCTTGGCATATTAGGTACTAACTTCGGTAGAATTAATGCCTCGATTGGAATTTGTGGTTCATTCGTATCGGTAGGTGAAATATAGCACGAAATTATTCCCTTTGATTGAACGGATATATTGTTACCTATTCCGCTAATCGGTACGTTTACTTTGCGTCGGTTCATACCTAAACGTTGTACACATGCCTCGCTGATGAATGAAGCCTGACTACCAGTATCGATCATAGCGCGTACGCGCGAACGTTTTTGTGCATCCACGTATACATTGACGAGTGCCGTTGACAACAACACGATGTTTCTATAAGTCGGCGCGGCATTGGATAGCGCGCAATGCTTATTCACCGCGTGATTCACCGACGTCATCGTGACCGGTGTGTGTTCCGCGGTCGCCTCACGAACGAATGACTCGATGTTCGGTGCATCGGGAGAGAATGAGATAGCATTACTATTCATGTTTTCGAAATGAAGTAAACTATGATGGCGCTTATGGCATGAACGACACACAAAGTTAGATTTGCATTGTTCGACACTATGACCTGCACACAAACAATTAAAACAAACGTCTTGACCTTTAATAAAATTATACCTCTCCGTAGGAGTTAAGGTTAAAAATTTATCACATTTTGATAGAAAATGAATACCATTACAACAAACACAATTTCTCAATTTGTTGCCGTTTTGCGGAAGTACATGAGCGGCGAAGGCGCGCTGCCGGCGCGGGGGTACCGCCGCGTTCGGCATAGTAGGCACGGAACGTCCGCTACTAGAACTTGCTTCGGATATTTCGCACGCCGATAACTCACGCTCGAGAAAGTTAACTAATGTACCCACTAGTGGGATTTCTGTCGGGTCTCTCAATGACAACTCGAACCGCTTACGGATGGACTGAGGAATTTTGCGTAACAAAATATTTAATACTAAAAAACTCCAGTACTCAACGGGAAATTGCATTCGCTCCAGTGCTCTAATATTTTCGTAATAAGTATTAATTAATTTACGTAAACTAGGCAAAGATTCCGAACACCTCTCAATGTCAAGAATGCAATCAATGTGTTTTGATGCGATAGCTCGTTTATTTTCATATCGAGAGATTAAAATATCGAATGCAATTTTATAATTATCGTCCGTAATTGGAATCGATTTAATCAAATCAAAAGGTTCATTTTTTAACGTGAGAAGTAGATACCTAAACTTTTCTATATTTGTGTAGGCACTTTTGTTGTGTACTAAAGAATTAAACAAATCATAGTACGAAGTCCAATCTAATGGATCGCCCGCGAAAGAGGGTAGCGGCAACGTAGGTAACCTTTCGTGATGACAACTTTTAGGTATTGAATTGGCCTCGCGGCTCAAGCGCCTACCTTCATCCTGGGACTGTTTAAGACTCTCAACACAACCAATTATCTCGTAATATAAATCATTGAACTTGTTTCGAATTATGAGCTGTTCTTCTTTATCAAATGTTTTATTTTTTAGAAGAAAACTTTCGATTTTACTTTGTGATTTAAGGAATTTTCTCTGTATCAAATTTATATCTTTAAACCTAGCAAGGAATTGATGTTGGTCTGTTTCGTAGAAAGATAAACCTCGTTTCAACTCATCTAAAATAATTTCCCGCTCGAACAAGTCTTGTTCCGCCATTGTTGCCGGGACACGTAATGTCGCAACGGCGAACGCGTGGACAAGAAAATGTGTGAAATGAAGACCAAACCCGGAAAAATGACACTGATCCGGCTCGAAGGACCAAATTTATGTCTAGGAAAGAGGCTGGGCTCACCTGAACAACTCCTGGCGATGTCCTGCGGGAGACGGCCGTCTTTCTTAGCGCAACAGGAAAATTTCACGGGGGCTAGCAGTTCACCTTTTCGGGCTATCCTTACTTCCACACACGCACGACACAACGTAATTGCAATGTTTTGATGGGAAATGTCGAGAACACAACAAAGTTTTGATTTTTTCGGTGGAGCGCGTAACGATTCGCACCGGTTCAAAAGAGGAAGTGAGTGAAGTGTCGTTCGGGGTCTCACTCGCGCCGTTCGTGCGTTCGGTCTCTCATTACCGCCATTCGCGGGAAAATTTGAACGAGTGAAAACCCAGCTCTCCTTTTTGTATGGTTAGAAACTTGGTCACTAACCGAATTCGTTCCCCAAATCACACATTGACACATATGAAACTATGACTATAAATTCAGTACGGAACACAAGCATTTCATATAAAATAATGCATTACACACACTTTAATCCGCGTGAAAATCCGCCAAAAAACTTAAACAAAACCAATAACAAAAATTGCGAATCAAAATGATTTGTCAAAAAATTGCATCGTTCATTCATTGAGCTGTTTTTTGACAAAACAAAATCATAACCACACCCTAACGACCTCCGTGTGTACGAGGGTTTATCCATTTTAATCGAAGGCCGCTATCCAATTCAATTATTGCTCGTTCGCACTGTCAAAATGACGATTTTAATTCGAAATTCAGTTATAAGGTTCGAATTTTAAATGTTTGAAAATAGAATTGATTGTTGAATGCCAGTATCGTTACTGTCACTTTTAAATTGAGAAAGTGATTTTGAGATTGTATTGTTGTGACAATTATTTTTATGTTTAGAAACGTTTCAGATGTTCTAGAACGTCAGAAGATTAATGGTCATTAATGCTTAGAGTTTGGGTCTTAAAACCGTGTATGAATTTTCTTATATTATTTTATATTTCATACTTTTTAAACTGACTCATTAATGATAAAATATTCTTCGAGCAAAGCGTATCCACATGTTTGTGTTAACCAAGGACTACTCATATGTCCGAGGAACAATGCTCATGCTATCACGGCTAAGCCATAGAATACAAAATAAAAATATACGAAATAGTATTAAAACCACATCAACAGGTCGTAGAGCAACCTGGAAGAGATTCCTCGGGCCCAGAGGAGCAACTCCTCAACATTCAGCAGCGTCTACAGAAACTGAACTGCCTCCCATAGACACTAGAGATCTATGGCTGCAGGACTCAAGGTAACCTTAGAAAAATATACCACCTCTATAATTATGTCTAATGATCCATGTATTAAAAAATGCCGCTTCTATGAATCAATTGTTCCGTGTAAATGGAGTCCCATCTAGGTACTTAAGGCTGTTTACACACTAAAGTCACTAGCCCTGGCGGCATAACCTGCCGAGCAATATTGGTCTTATTTTTGGTAGTTATTTGATATATATTAAAATATATAATATATAAAAAGCTAGTTGGGTATTCTTGCCGGCTTGTATCACTTCACAGGCCAGTGGCTTAAAAGAGTAGCTTTAAATCTAAGAAGTCGTAACATGTAATCAGAGTATGTAATGTTTATTTATATGTATTGTTGTGCATGATTATGTAGTCAGTATTCAGATATTTGTTTGTTCACTGCATGTAAAGGCTTCTGATTAATATCAAGGTCAAATTCAATCTAAACTTTAAAATCACGCACACATACATGCGCGCTACACGATTTTCAAAAGTTGTCAAACTATTTCCAGTTCAGATTTGCTACGTAATACACGCACTTAATCCAACATGATACGAAAACCAACATGCTACGAAAACTGACTTGCTACGAAAACCGACTTGCTACGAAAAGATCCACACACAGCGACGCGTAGCAAGAAGTTTTCGTAGCAAGTAGTAGCAGTGGTAGGCTTGCTGGATGTATCTATTAGTTTTGTTTGCTACGCCCGTAGCTGTGATTTCACTTCTTTACGTTACGTCACAAAGGTAATGACGTAGATTTAGATGGATAGACACTTTCCTAATTAGAATGTAGTCGATGTGGGTGTTAGATGCTTTTACTTTTTTACATGTACAGCACCTATAATCGACACAAAAATATACATTTAAGGCTGGCTGCAAACGTGCGGAATTCGTATTTGATTTCCGAATTTGTTTTTTGGAGACCTGACTGCATCAAATTGATAGAAAATACATTGAGTGCCGTACACATAACGGAATGAATCCCGTACGTAAGTTTCAAATGAGGTCAGTGCGTTCGGAAACGCCATACGGAAAAGCCTAATGACGTCTTGCGACGTCCACCAGTAAACCTACTGTCAGTATACAATTCCTAGAGAAAAAAAACTAACTTTTGCGTTACGTCCACGGAATTCCGAATACGGAAAACGAATTCGGAAATCGAATACAGATTCTACCCGTATGCGGCCAGCCTAAACATAATAAATAAAAATCCGTATACTTTTTGAAATTCATTGGAAGCGCCCCGGTGTGGCGTCGCGTCGCCACCTCGTAATACTCCATGTTTATTCAGTGACACGCATTCGAAGCTCGCGATTACTCTTCACGGAAAAATATTTCACATTTTATACTAATCCTAATAAATATTTAAAAGTTTCTTAAGATAGGTACTTCAAAAAACCAGAAAGTTTCGAACGATTTTTGGGCTCCTGGGTTGGTAGAGTCAGTCTATGAAAAAATTAAGCTTTTTAGTACATTTTCGCGTTTAAAATATATTAAAAAATTTGATGTTTTTGATAGGATACCGTTTTTAGCTCAGAAAAAGTATTGAAATTGATTCAATAATGATAAGCAGAAGGTTATCTAAAAATAAAAATTACGCTAATTGGGAATAATTTTTCAAGTCGCTTATAAATACAAAAAAATCTAACTTAAATTGTACAATATTCCTAATAAAAATATATTCTAAAAAAACTTCGTTAAACATAACAATTATTAGTACTTACCAACTTTATCTTCGGTTTTACTTTCGTCAACTTGAATTTGAACATTAATTTTAAATCAATTTTGTTATCGGAATATTATTTTGACTTAACAATGCTTTGATTAACATTAAAGAACTAATTTCTTGTTATTACTCTGAAGAGAGCTAAACCCACGCTGAGCAAAGGTCAGTTCTCAATTGCTTAGCAAGGGTCTAATAAATATCCTACTCCTACTAATATTATAAATGTGAAAGTTTGTGAGGATGGATGTATGTATGGATGTATTGATGTTTGTTGCTCTTTCACGAAAAAACCAAGTAACGGATTGGGATGAAACTTTACAGTAATATAGGTTATACATCAGAATAACACATAGAATACATTTTATCCCGTAATTACCGCGGGAACGGGTACAGCGCGGGTAACACCGCGGGGTGCGGCAAGTACTATATAAACCAACACTTGAACGCTAATCTTATCTTAATACACTAACCACACTGCATCGAACTGTTACCATAGTTTCTATTAATTATTGTTATTAGTTTCTATTTTGACAAGCCCGTTGGCACAGTGCCAGTGAGAGCGCTTACTATGTCGGGGGTTGCGGGTTCGATTTAACATCATCCACATCATCACATTACCTTGAAAGGAATACATGTAATTGTTTTGTTGAAAACTATACCTTTCACAAACATGTTTGTTGTTCAATCAAACGCTTTGATTGACTTCAAAGTGGCTAATGGTTACCTAATGTGTTGAACCAAATCAATTTCTATTATATTAGTTTACGTATCAACCTGGTGGTCTATAGTAGCGTATTAATTTGCTTACAAAGGATCCATTCCCGCGTCAAGCAATATTATGTTGTCAATTTCCTTGTAAAACATGGCTCGGGTTTGAAATCACTAATCTGCAGTAGACAAGCGATGCGATAATGATCAAGGAAGAACGAATTACTTAACTGCGTAATACTATTGTGAGTGTGCCTAATCTTCTTAGTATGACATCATTGAGATAAGAGGTCTCTATCTACCCGTGGGACATTATATACTAAGGGTGCTTTCAAATTATGCGTTTCGTGTCGGACCGCTGCGGTGCCGAAGCGGTGCGTTTGTCGTATTGTGAACGTACGATTGTGTGTTTTCATACAAATCGAGCAGTGCGGCAACAGTGCGTACCTACTAAAATTATTTCGCGGTACCGACGTCGCACTGTTGCCGCACTGCTCGATTTGTATGAAAACACACAATCGTACGTTCACAATACGACAAACGCACCGCTTCGGCACCGCAGCGGTCCGACACGAAACGCATAATTTGAAAGCACCCTAATACTTGATCGACATAGTTTTTTATCTACATTATATTATAACGGTATTAACTTAAAAAGTTTCATGCTCGCTCAGAATGTATTAGTTAAAGACATAACAGTTATTTTGGCCAAACCAAAGAGTGCAGAATACACTAGAATGCTAACTAATTATAACAATAAATATGGAACAAAAACTTCTGCACGAGAGTTCCGACGTACAACATTGAAATTTGCATAACCTAATAACACGAGAGCATTCCGAATAAATGTTTGCATCTGCAGCTCTATTTGACAACACAGTCCAAGTTCATTGTAATATTCAAATTCTACTGATATTATAAATGCGAAAATGTGTGAGGATGTATGTTGGTCGCCCGCGACGGCCATGATAGTCCAATCCACTCGAGATGTCGGAAAATAAAAAGTAATTAGTTTACTTGCTTTGGGAACCCGTGTGAGTTTACTATAATGTATGTATGTTTGTTGCTCTTTTTCTGGTGGGATTAAGACGAAACTTAACAATAATATGGGAAATTACGAAAAAGGGGCCATCAGCAGAGGCGATGGTATCTAAGAACTAATTTGTTTAACTCGTTTTATTACTTAACATTAAAATCGAATTCATTCAAAGTGGAACACAATATGCGTAGGTACTAAACCCAAGAAGCCATCAGTAAATAATATACAGTCATTAATATTTTTCTTTCAACACCCTGATTCAACCAAATTGCCTTCGAAAATAAACTCCATTACACCAAAATGATTGGCAAACGGAACAAAAGTGGTCCATTGAATGCGACTAAGGCGGCATACACAGTCATCTTGACGCAGTCAGCAGACTAACTGCTACAGTCGGGATCGACTGCTACAAGGCTGTGACTGCACGGTGAAGAACGGATGCCATAGTGAAGAGACAGTAACGAAACGAGACTATTTTTTGGAATAGAACACACATTTATAGTAGAATAGTCTATGTTCTCTTTTTAAAAAATGCAAGTCCCCGTTCATTGCACCACCGTTGCTCCCACCTTTCTCTACTATTTGGTGGTTGTCACTGCTATGTGTTTTGACAGACGCAACCCCTCGAGTAGTTCTGACTATACACTTATCATCCTGACCAGTTGCTACTTGCATTTGAGGAAAAGTTTAGTGAAGGGGGTAAGAATGGTTTACAATCACCAAACTTCTTCCCTCTTCCGAAGAAATTGCGGCTAGCAAATCGACCAAATTAGTCCACATTTTAACTTTCGTAAGAAAAAATAGAGTGTGGGTTCTTCGCTGTGTAACTGCCAAGTTCTTCCAGAAATCCGTATACAACCACCTTTTTTCACATTTTAATGAATAATACTTTTTGACCTATTATAATTTTAATGGCACGTTTACGTCACGCAATATTGTCGTTACATTTTCTATGAATGAACGTGTTACGTAGAAACAGACGTGGTTCGTGTCAATTGTAATATAATGCTACGTTTATTGTTCCCGGAATCAGTAGGGTATTTCCTGAATTGCTCGACTAAATCGACTAAAGGTGGACGATTAATTATTTTTATTGTAATATTACCTTTGTTATTATTAAGTGGTCGGGTGGACGGGACGTTAAATCATGTATTCGGTTCCGGTACGGTTGTTTCCTCCACCTATTTTATTTTAGTTCATTAGCCTGGTCTCTTGGAAAGCTTTGTGTCGTACTAGCCGCGCCCCGTGATGTTACCCGCGTTGTAACCGTTCCCGCGGGAATTTCGGAAATTTCGGAAATTATAACCTATATTAGTGTAAAGTTTCATCTCACTCCGTTCAGTAGTTTTTTCGTGTAAGAGTAACAAACATACGTCCATACATACAGCCATGCTCACAAAATTTCGCATTTATAATACTACTAGCTGCGCCCCGCGGTTTCACCCGCGTTGTACCCGTTCCCGCGGGAATTTCGGGATGAAAAATAGATGTTGGCCGATTCTCAGACCTACTCAATATGCTCCCAAAATTTCATGAGAATCGGTGAAGCCGTTTCGGAGGAGTACGCGAACGAACACTGTGACACGAGAATTTTATATATAAGATATTATACTCTCGTATAATATAATATTAGGATTTGAGCATTGGACTTAAACACGGCTGCACAAAGGCCGAAGATATCAGTACAGTGAGCAGGATTAGGCGTAATCACACGATTACCTAATGCCCCGGTTGGCAACAAATCCACTCGAACTTACCTAATTCTCATAGGTACCTCCCTAAAGTCAGACGTAACCACGCTTGCCTATGCGTGTTAGCTATCACAACAATCAGAAAGTTAATTAACTAAAACAAAACATAATAGTTTATACTAAATGTTTATCAACTGTTCACAACAAATAATTTATGAACAACGGTACTTTGTTATGATCGGCACTTAACAATAACAAATATTAATAACATGGATTAGCCTAGCCCCGCGGTATTACCCGCGTTATACCCGTTCCCGCCGGAATTTCGGGATAAAATTTATTCCATGTGTTATTCTGATGTATAACCTATATTACTGTAAAGTTTCATCCAAATCCGTTCCGTAGTTTTTGCGTGAAAGAGCAACAAACAAACATCCTTACAAACTTTCTCATTTATAATATTAGTAGGAAGTAGGATAGGATATATTATGTTTATCTATACTAATATTATAAAGCTGAAGAGTTTGTTTTGTTTGTTTGTTTGTTTGTTTGTTTAAACGCGCTAATCTCAGAAACTACTGAACCGATTTGAATAATTCTTTCACTGTTAGATAGTCTATTTATCGAGGAAGGCTATAGGCTACATTTTATCCCGAAATTCCCACGGGAACGGGCACAACGCGGGTAAAACCGCGGGGCGCTGCTAGTAAAAAATAAAGGTATAGGCGTCGAATTAAGGACTTGTAATATCAGTGAAGACACTGTCACATTAGATTCTTTCGATTCAGTGAACCTTTTTAATAACTTAAGTTACTCTTTTCCCGCGAAATAACCTTATGGTAGTTTGGTTCAGTGATGTTAACTCATCCTTTGTAAAGCAACCTGTAGCTCGGTCCCTACTTGGATGGGTGGCCGATATTGGTATTATTATCTGAGCGCTACCTTAGAAGAAGAAGAAGAAGCGCCACCTTACTTTGGAAAGCACGTTATTACACGTTAAATTATCGGTCCCGGCTGCTTCAATCGTCAGACCATGTTGGAGGCCATGAGGCGGTCTAAACACTCCGAACATCAGGGTTGGCCACAAACAAACACACAATAACATCTACCCCTTTAAAACAACACCTTCAGTTAATTTCTTCCATCAGTAAATTCCTTTACACGTACACAAAGGCTAAGTGCGACTGTAATTAGCCGTGAAACAATTATAAGGCTCCGTAATTATTACATGCCTGTGGATATGGCGCTTCAAATTACCCATTATTAATAAATTAATACCGACTATTTGTAATTGCTTTTCATGGGAAGCCATTTGTTGTACATAGTGTGTTCTAAAAGTAAGGTGAATTTTCGATTTAACGAAAATATTTATATATTCATCAATATCTATTTTTATCTTGGAATAGTAACCGCTTTGAAAGCAACAAAAACTTTAACAGCAAGAAAAAATATAAAAATTGAAAACAACATACACCAAAAGGGATGGACAAACTTTTACAACACCTAGTTAAGAACCACCGCTAGGCAACTGGATTTCAAATAAAAAAGCCGCATCGAAATCGGTCTATCCCTTTAAGAGAGAGGATCTCTTTATTGTCCAGTTACGCTTCTTTTCAATTTCGCTTCAAAAAATATACCTTGAAATAGTTAAGACTACAGGATTCTTAGATTTCTTTAAAAAGTATAGAGATAAAAAATAAACAGCCAGCTTCACCAGTAAGTTTGTAAGTAAGTTCAAGTGCCAGTGGCCAACTCTGGTGTCGGAGGTTTTAGACCGCTTAAAGGCCTAAAGACATGGTCTAACGTTTGAAACAACCGGGACCGACAAATTAACGTGCCCTCCGAAGCACGGTAGCGCTCAGATAGAAATGCCACTACTATAACTTAACCGCTATAACTAGCAGACAGTAAAGATACAAGTGCTATCATAATACCCACACGTGGGTGAATTCAACCACGCTGTTCAAAAATATCTTTATTTTTCTGCCGTCATCGGCGCATGATAAATTTATACAAGCCCTTGTATAAGTAGACACGTGTATGGGTGAAACACTATCGAGTTACTAGGTGTACACGTTGGTTTAGAACTTGACACATTCCCATTCGAATTGTGGACTTTTCTAATACGCTTAGCCCTCACTGTACTGTTCTTCATTGAGATGAGAGAGAGGCCTTTGCCCTGCATTGGGATATTTCAGGCTAATACCTATTTTACTTTATTTCATCATTTTGGACATTTTCTATCCCAGTATTCCTTCAAGAATTCTACGCAACCTCAATTAGCCAAAATGAGTGCTGCAAGTAAAATTCAGGGAAATATTTTACCGACTAAATTAACTTGGTAATATTTTTCATGCATATTATCATATTAAAGCCTGGTTAAATATTATGAAAGAAATATTTTAATACATATTTATAAAGTGAAACTTAATTTTGGTTCGCATTTCATGAAGATGTAAAAAAATTTAGCATTGTAAATAAAAATTACCATTAAGAAATTACTTTTTGTAGCCACGGTTACATTTTATAGGCTAAGATCCGGCCATTCTGAATTAGTGTTTACTTTAAAACGTTGGTTAGATGAATAGAATAGAATAGTCAAAGCAAAAAAAATAGAAATTGATTATCATCGTTATTTTGGACGATATTTTGAAGAATAAGTATTTTTTAATCATCTTCTGCATCTACATAGTACCCGAAAATTAATTTGGAAGAAGCTAAGTATGGTATGGTGTAGAATACTTAATTTGGAATAACTCCAACATCGTTACAACTGCTGCTACTATAACATCGTAATAACTGCTACGATACTATTTAACCTTTGATTGGTAGGTGCCGCCCACAGAACACATAAACAGAGGTTAGAATGGCGATCATGCGCCGTTCGTATGAAAACCGGTGTCGCCGAATCCGCCCCACCTTTCACCGCCAGTGCATCTGTGCGTAATAAATATGAAGCTTACGCACATATTTGCAATTTCAAATCTAGCCTATCTTAGCGCCGCGCCATCACGCGATTTCAAACGGAACCAATCATGCGCATGCACGCACACTGATGCACATTTTATAGCTTATCGCGTTGTCGTACAAATATGAGCGTTCGCTCATATCCTTGGCGCGCCTGCCCCGCCCACATCGCCTTTCTAACCTCTGTTATGTGTTCTGTGGTGCCGCCAACGCTATGTTATGCTGCCATACCACCTTTGAAATTATTGGTTAACTTATACTGCATGGTTTCTTAAGTATAAACACTACTCATTTTAAATTGAAACTTAACATTAACGGTTACACTTCACTTTTATTTAACATTTTTATCTGACGTTTCGGCCCCTTTCGTTCATCAGAATGTAGGTAAAGTCTGCCGACACTGGGATCCTGGTATATTATTTGAAGCTCTTGTTTTTATAACATCAAGCTACCCGCATAATTATTAATGGTAACGAAATAAAAATCTATGGTAATTTTGATTCCTCTTCTGCTTTCATATTATGGTAGGATTCCTTATTTGTATTTTATAATTCACATAGCAGCGCTCTGCGGTTTTGCACATTATTGAGATATCAAATTAGAAAGTAGGCACTGAAAGTCAATAGGATAGCCAAAGTAGTTAATCAAATAACACATGAAGTTTCAGTGTGGTATATCAATTTACCAATTATAGTGAAAGCAGTATTTTGACGAATCAAATAGATATTCAATTTTATTAATTTATATCGATGTTGGTTATTAAATACCTGTAGAGATCATGTTTCGTGCATCCTATGCGAGCAGATTTTCACCTTTTATTATTTAAAATATGGTTACATATCTTTCAAATTATTATACTATTATTTAGTGTTATGTTCTGGCACGTAGTATTGCTAATAGTCTGCTTACGAACTTGTGTACTATTCATATGTTCTGTAACTGTGTATTAACTGTGTATTATTGTTCGAAGTGCTATGTGTCTGTGTTGTCCTCATTATATGTGTTGTGTTGCACAGCGAGCCCGCTCCATCAGCAATGACCGCATTGCACCAGTTTGGGGCAGAGATGTTACGCCTATCTCGCGGCTTGGAAGCTTCTGCTGCGACAAAACCACAATTCAAAGGGTATACATCAATTGGCATTACTCGTTTGCTTCAAAATTTACGGCTAAAATTCTCATCTCTCTCCCTCTTTTCTATCTGACTTCCAAATTTGAAAACAGACGTTAATGCTTCTATTCGTTACAGGACAAACATATCGGAGAAAGGGGGAATGCTCACGCCAGGGTCTGTGAGCGTTTCTTCTTCTTCGCCATCTTCTATGCTCCAAGATAGAAGACGACCTTCCTCGACAGGGGAAACAAACACTCCTCTGCATAGACCGAGGAGCGCCTCGGACGACGAAAGTAATGACGGTCTTTTAGCTCCAACAACCTTGACTGCAAAGTCGAGGAGTTCAGAAGATGGTCTTCTGTTACCACCTCCCTGTACTTGTCCTTACTTCGGCTCCGAATCAACGCCTCCAAGGCGGACTACTGAAGTTATAATCGTTCCAGGTGGAGAAATAACCACCTGTAACGGCTACACTAGAAATGGGAATGCGAAAGAAGAACAGTCGACACCTTTCTTCAGAAGATCTAGTCGAGGGGCGTCTTCGATGGTCACGTGGGACGAAGCGAGGAGGTTTCGGAGAGGGTCCAGCTTCGGTGGAGCCAGGACCACGTTATCGACGCCAGTTCGAGCTATTAGACCTCAGAGGTCAATAAGTAGACAGCAAACAGTGACGTCGACGCCGCAACGTCAGACTCCTAGAACTCATCATTCGAGGAACTCGAGTGTTATTTCTAGAAACTCGTCTCGCCACGGTCGCATACTGCGGCTAGAGCAGAAAGCAACTAAAGTGTTGGGGGTGGTGTTTTTCACTTTTGTTATTCTATGGGCTCCATTCTTTATACTGAATATGGTGCCAGTAATTTGCCCGGAGTGCGAGCGCCGTATCCCGCACTGGGTGTTCGACTGCGTGTTATGGTTGGGGTACGCTAGTTCGATGGTAAATCCTATATTCTACACGATATTCAATAAAGTGTTTAGGCAGGCGTTTAAGAAAGTATTGAAATGTCAGTATTGTAAGGCTAGGAGGTAGCAGGCGCCTTGGGAGCGCGTCCGTCCGACCTCAGACCCGGGAATAGCGCTCTCCGTCAATCGTAACATACGATCTCAGTTCTTGTGAACTCCAATGAGCTTTAATAATACGCTTTTAGTTATAGCGCGCGCGATGTTAGTTTTTAATAAAGTCGAGATTCTATCACAGTGGAAATGTTAGGGTGCCAACACTTGTTGATCGACTGCTCTTTGATGCCATTGATCTCTTGGTAGATTAGTCTACATTAAGATGGTAGTAATCACGAAATAGTCAATACGCAGTAAGTGCGTTGTCTCCACGATTGTGTGGTCACACCTTACGTTCTTAAGACAAATAAAAAACTGTTATATCATGGTGATCTTTGTCATATTCACGTTATATTCATCTCCATTGTGGTGGAACCTGAAGCTTAAAGTTTATTTGACAAGTTACTAAAATCATAAGTGTTAGATGTTATTTCAATGTTAAATCATAGTGACTGTTTTAGGGTAATTGATCTCTTGTAATATAATTATTTATCGTCTTTAAGACTATATATGTTTAAACTAAGAAGACTATTCATGTATTGAATGTACTTATTATGATTATTTAAAGCCTATATAGTTGAAATATAGTCTATCTAGTCACTAAATGTAATATGTAGTAAATGTAATATGCTCTTAAACAAGTGGCGTTCACATCGCTTTCTATTTGGTTATCTACTACGAAAACATCTAGCTATTTTGCACCTAAATATGTTTAGCAAAAAGCAGTTGGCTAAAAAAATTATTTTGTATTGCACGAAATAGAACACTATTCAAAACGAACGTAATATGTTTATGAAACATAGCGCCCCGCGGTTTTACCCGCATTATGCCCGTTTCCGTGGGAATTTCGAGAATTTTTATGCATATAAACTTTCCTCTTAAATCACTCTATCTGTTGGTCAGGTTGGCCATCCACTCGATGAAGGAAGGACTCTATCTGTTTCAAAAAACCGCGTCAAAATCCGTTGATTTAAAAATCTAAGCATACATAGGGACAGACAGACAGCGGAAAGCAACTTTGTATTACACTATGTAGTGATATTTAAGCGCAAAATAAAATTAAGAATGCTTGAGCATCTCGCCCTTAACTTCATTGCCCTATGATGTAAATTGGTAGAGTATCTGTAGAATCTACACTAATATTATAAAGAGGAAAACTTTGTTTGTTTGGTTGTAATGTTGTAATAGGCTCAAAAACTAATGGATCGTTTTTAAAAATTCTTTCACCATTTGTAAGCTACATTATCCACGAGTAACATAGGCTATTTTTCATCCCGAATTTCCCACAGGAATAGACACAACGCGGGTAAAACCGCGGGGCGCTGATAGTTGTCAATAAATTGCGCTTTAAATAAAATTCCGTCAGTGCATACGCATAGCCTTTGCGCAGTGAAAATCCATTTTTAACTACACGCACTGCCGTAACCATTTATTATCCAATATAATCGCTTCCTGTGAACAAATTGCTGTTTTAATTCTTGTTAAAAACTAAAACCATAAATAACAAGAAGTTTTATTTGGCGCAGGTTTTTGTAAAAACAATATATAATGTATTTTAAGCCTTATTTATTTTTATAACTTGTGTAATACGTTTTTATTCATGACATCCTAACTTCCTAACTAATATTATAAATGCGAAAGTAACTCTGTCTGTCTGTCTGTCTGTTACGCTTTCACGCTACAACTACTGAACCGATTTGAATGAAATTTGGTACGCAGTTAGTCCAGAGCCAGAGAAAGGACATAGGCTACTTTTTATCGCGAAATTCCTGCGGGAACGGGTACAACGCGGGTGAAACCGCGGGGCACTGCTAGTATTAAATAAATTATCATAGTTAAAAACTCTTAAGGCGAATTGTACAAGCATTCTTAATTTTATTTAGCGGGATCGGTGTTGTTACAACAAAATGTAATCAAGTTTAAATCTACCAATGTTTACGAAAATGTATGTATAATTGTTTTTTCGTCAAAAATTGTGTAGATAATGTTGGTAACTTGTCTTTACCAGCCGATTTAAAGTCTGTCCAATAAATGTCTAATGTGTTCGACACAAAACTCCTATCTCTTTATGACAGATTCGTTTGACAAATTTTTTCAACATTACATTGTCTCCGATAAGTGCCTGTCACTTAGTGATTGATCTTTTTTGCCGTTTCACTTGACCAAATATAAAATCGAAAGAGAGTCACTGCAGACGCTGTTACTAGTGAAGTATAGATGGTTATACAACCCTGCTGTAATCAGTGGTTTTATGCTGTTTCCATAATCATGTTCCATCGTTTTCTTTAACATCTTAAATAAATGGTGGATATTGGAAGTTAAACGTGTACGTATAATTGGACACAAGGTGTAATTTTGCTTGCTTCACTGAGTTTTCGAGGCGTGAGGTCTTGATTTATCATTTGGTCTGAGACCGTTACGTCATAATATATTTTCTTACGCCTCCCTTTAAGTCAAAAGGGTTCTTATAAAAGACTTTAGCGCCATTTTAGTACTCTGTCATAAAGATATTCAACTGAATAAATCTGAATAATACTCGAGTCTTGTTCTGTATTTGAAAAGGAAAATGGTCGTTTATTTTTAATTACCCTAAAGCCTAAATAGGGCATGATACAAAGTATTTTGTAAACTGACTAATTGGAAATAGAATATAAGCCTTTACGGTAAATCTATTTCATTGACCAAAATAAACATTAAATCAGAACTTGCTGAACAAAATATAGCAATCTCATATTTTTTTGTGGTTAACACATTGTCATAAATTTTGATTTAGGAAATAGAATGCAAAATATGTCCTGCTTCCCCAGATGGTCTATGTAGTCGACTCATAAAAGTTTGTCACGTCACAAAATGGCGAACATTTTCCTACTTCACTAGTTGTGATAATTAAATTGATGTTATACAATTTAAGCATAATTAGAATGTAAATATAAATGCCTAAGAGTCGCGTTTGATTATGAAATCGAATTGTAGAAATATTCAATGTGGAAGAGTACCTAATAATATGTGTTATCATCGCTTTCTCTTTTACTTACTAAGTTTAACTAAGGGCGGGTTGATTCAGCTTACGTTCACTCACCGGTAACCGTTAACACAAATGTCAGTCTCAACAAACGAAAAATAAAAATTGTGGCTTTCTACAGGCCGTCCCAATAACATTACCAGACTGACATTTCAGTTATGCAACAACGCTTTGTATTTAATAGCGTAATACATGAACTTTTAACGAACGTATAATACGTAAACTAACCGTTTGAAACAATCCACCCTAAGTCGGCTGAACGTAGTCTATTATATAGACCGCATACGAAAAGAAAGCCGGTAGCCAGCGGCGGTACCAGCAAATACCAGCGTGCTGGCAGCCAGATAGATAGATACATTGGTAGATTCGGGACTATTCGGTGACGTTCGGTGGTTGTCAGTGTTACTGCCAGCGCCAATTGCTTACTTTAAATGCTGACATACCAGCGCTGGTTACCTGCTTAATTCCTGCATACGACCAAAGATTATAAATAAGTAGATTTAAGGTCCGTTTTCAGTACGGCCGCAGCAGTAGGCAGCACCTGCCGACGGCAAGAAGCAGTGTTGACTCGCTCGAAATTTCATAGAGATTAATAAATACCTACATTGGTACTTGCTGTGGGCTGTTACTGCCTGCTAATGCGGTCGCTATCGAAAATAAACCTTTAGTCATCAAATGTAGCAGCAGAATTGTTTATAAATGTTAAGATTTTCCAAAAACAGAATGTGTTATCGTTACTCTAATTTCGATACAATCAATAAAATACTTACACCAACTTTTACAGTGTAAAAATAAGATAAAGATATGATAACGGCACCTATTCAAGAAAATTACAAATTCAGTACATTAATGAACGCAAAACACACTAAATAATATTAAAATTATTCATAAAGTTATCTCATTTTCATCTTTACAGGCCTATAAAATGTTATTTACTACGATATTTCTATGTTTTTATTTCTATAAATACGTTACCTATAATTATTGATAGACCAATATGTAATTATTAAATCACAGCACAGCTATGGTACCACCCTTCAGGGTACGAATCAATTCAAGAGAGATGATCTCTTGATCTTGATTGCGGAGATGATCTGTGCGGTTGTAATTGGTCAATTGAGCTTCGCACAGCTCCGCTTCGCTTATATGAAACGAGCCCTAAGCATACCTTTCTCCTAAAAAACTGTCCAATAACTCTATAATTCATCAAAACTAGTTGTGAATGAAATAAGCGATCATTCTATTGATGTGTATAGTGAAATAAGCGATTTTACTATTAATTGAAACGTACGTTGAAGTTATTATTATTTGTCCAAACGGGAACTTACGTACGACGGAGGTTACTGTTGAGTGTCCTCCTCCGTCGTACGTAAGTTCCCGTTAGAAAAAATAATTAATAGGAGATTACTCTAAAGCCTATATAATATCCTAAATCTATCTATATAGAGTATCCGAATTGGAAAATAGAAAGACAATGAATACTTTATCTAAAGATCCGAAGCCTCTCTGAAAACATTAATATACTCATACCATTTAAGACACTATAAATAAAGGAGGTTTTAAGGTATAAGCGACAAGCGAGTTTCAAAAAAAGAACACAAGTTATTACTGGTTTCTTGAGTATAAGCGAACACTACTAATTATGAATTGAAACTACGTTGACGGATATACTTTCCGAAGACTAAAAAAATAAAAGTGAAGTTTATCAACGTAGAACGTAAACGTAGTGTCAATTCAAAAAACAAGCTAATGTTTCAAGAAGTGCGATTAAATGTGTCCGTTTTTTAAAAAACCGTCACTTACCCCTCAGCACCTCTGTCACACTTGTCATTATCATTGTAAATAAGCAAATTGTAAATTTATATAATGCATAATTAGTTATAAGACCATATAGATTACATTGGATAGATTTATATCAATAATGTATAAAATGGAAATTATTAATCCATACATGATTAATAATAACGATTTGATCGTAATGCATTTGTTTTATTTATTGCATCTACTTGTTTTCATAATAAGGGTTACTATAGCTACGGCGTGGGGCTCAATTGACCAATGACAATGGATTATAAAGAGACTTTGATAATTTCAATGTGTTGTGATTGGTCAGTTATTGAGCTCCGCTCTTCTCCGTTCCGCTTCTATGGAAACGCACCTTAACATTAACCCTGTTACCATTATGAAGTTAATTAGCTTAAAAACCTTATTGTGCTTTATGAATACTTAGTAAGGTATGTACATTTTTCCTTTGTTTTTACTGAGTAAAATTCTATTTCAAGACTTTCGAATAGTTTACGTTTGCTTGTATCTCTTTGCGTTATTATTAAATGTGCTTTTATCTCCAGTTGGGTCGGGTTAAAAATCACAAGCGGAATAGGATTAACTTAGTATCTTTTATAAACTGAAGTCTATAAACACGGTATTATCAACACGATCGAACTGTTGTAGATAGTCAAAACTGAATTAGTTATCACATTTTTTTGAAAATGCTTACATTTAAAAGAGGACAAATAGAAACGATGTCTTTAAACTCTTCTATCACTTTTAACTGCCACCCTTGGAGACGTTCATTAAATCAACAATTAACCTAATTTTTTTATACATTACATGTCAAAATCACTAATTAAATATCTAGTAAGGATTGATAAATTGAGCTGCGCACAGTTCCGCTCCGCTTGTATGGAACCGCACCCTAAGTGTTAAATAGAATCTTTCAACTTGAAACTTTGTAAAAACCTCCTTTCTAAGGAATTTTCAAGAAAACAGTGTTGAATTCTTTGTCTTCTCGCCTTTGTACTAATAAATTAAACAAAGTATCTCCACTCGATTGTGAACAAACTGTCTTGAGGTTTAAACAAAAGGTTTCGGTTCAGTTAAAAATAAACTTAATCGTATGGAAATAAGATTTAATTTTATGAGAATAATAACGACTCTTTTGCTCCAATATTTATGCGCAATCGAACGCTTAGTATTTTTTAATTTAAATGTTTGAAAAATATTTGTTCATTTTTTTGCTTTGGTACCTCATCTTCATTTACAAACAAAAGCAGAATAATACGATTGAAATGACTTTCCTATTATTGATAGGAAATGGGCACAACGGAATGACAGGATATTTATTATCTGTTGTCGCCACGGTTTACGAGAACACGAATAAACGACAAAATCGATTTATGTTTTACTAATAAATGATCGAGAAAAAACGGTGGAGCCGTAAAAGTGATAATATTATTTAATGAACTGTAAAACGCTGAACCGTAAAATAAAAATGTTATGGATTGATATTTTTTGAGTTATGTAAGCTTCTTAGTTTCTTGTTCTGGCTTTTTTCACCGGTACGAAAAAGTTTAAATAACGTCGTACCAAAAATCATTAAAAGATCCGTCTTTGACGAGTGCATGCATCTTTTAATCAAGCCATACAGTATTGTTTGAACAAAGCAGTTAAGCAGATAATCCATGAAGTGAAAGCACCATTACAGTAAGTAAATTATAGTCATCATTATAGTTAGCCTGCATGCAACATCTTCAGTGTAAAGAATGCGACAGTCAACCGCATTCGGACAGACTGCGGTTGTCAAATAATTAAGTGTAGATAAGTAAGTGTGAAGATGACTTTTGGTAGCTGAAGTACATTGAAACAAGATCAATACTGGTGGAATGTAGTACATTTGAGGCTCATTTGGAATTGAGTAATTCCAATGGAAAACGAACGTCGCACGTCAAATTAGTGAGTCACTCACTCGCGTTCTGTAGAACTCGCCTAGTCATCACTCATTCAACCACAATGTGCTCATGGGAATTCAATATTAAATTGTGGATGAAAATAATCTGTTCCTCTTAAATTCTTGTCTTCTCTTGTACTCCCTTTATCTTGAACTAGCAGCGCCCCGCGGCTTTGCCCGCGTTAAGCCCGTTCCCGTAGGAATTTTCAAAAATCCTTTCTTAGTGTGCACTTACGTCACTTGAAGAACCTTCCTGCCAAATTTCATGTTTTTAGGTGTAGCGGTTGAAGCTGTGCGTTGATTATCAGTCAGTCAGTCAGGACTTTGAATTTTATATATATAGATGAGGCTATCTACTAATACACAAATAATTTATCCAATACAAAACGCATTATTCAATTGGGATCGGTAATTCCCGAGATCAACAAGTTCAAACAAAAAACAAACTCTTCATCTTTATTATATTAGTCTAGATAGATAAAGTATAGATATCGATATAGATTTAGATGTTTTCCTTCCATAGCACCAATTTCAGGGTTCACAATAAACAGTCTAAAACCTAAGAAACAATGTCAAAACGTGATTATAAAGTTTGTACAAAACAATCAAAGTTGTAACTTTTTGCAAGTACAACATTCTTGTTGTAAGTTTCGGTTGAACCAATTAATAAAATAGGATTACTGGTTGGCCCTTTGTTCTTACCTTGATATTCTATTAAAAGTTTTATTAATTTCATTATACTACGGTTGTCTTAAACGTTTAATTTCAAATCAAGTCTTTCATTTATATCAGATATTACATAAACGTAAGTATGTACCTACCTAGGTACTAACGATTTTTTTGCTGATCAAATTTATGTTGTTCAATCAATGTTCATTGAGTCAAATAATTGTAAGTGTTACAAAGACCACAACAGCTATAAATATAAATTGGTTCGGAGATAAAACAAAGATCAAACGATAAACAACAAATTACCTAAACCGTCTCAAAGCATTCGGGTAATAGAGATATCGAGAAAATCTTTCGGAAGAATATAAATTATGGACGTTTAGACACTCCATTATTTCCCGTATTATCCTATATTCTCAGTCCCATCCTTGGAAATACTTCTCTTCGATAAACTGACGGGGCCTTTAGTAAATAACAGCATCCATATTTAATCTCAAAAGGAACCGAGGACGACTATCACAGATATCATAAATTGTTCTTACGACACTTTTACGGTACTTTTGGAGTAAGTTTTTTGACGCTAATAAAATACATTACAAGGTTGTATTTTGCCCAAAATGTAATCTATAATTTTTTTTTTCATTTCGACGTTTGCCCAGACCTTATATTGGATCATTTCCCTACACAGTGTACAAGTAAGAATAGGTACTACAAAATTCATTTCTATGCCTACGTGATTCCTACAAAACCCTACGAGATTACTATTTTCGGCTACGAGTCTGCTACGAACGCAGCTACACCTCGTACTACACATATTTTGCTAAGACTACGAAATTGTTATTGAAATTGCTAC
The DNA here is from genome assembly GCA_951394245.1 of Cyclophora punctaria. Taxonomy (NCBI): domain Eukaryota; kingdom Metazoa; phylum Arthropoda; class Insecta; order Lepidoptera; family Geometridae; genus Cyclophora; species Cyclophora punctaria. Next base: position 2,338,482 of record OX596171.1, on the reverse strand, counting down.
GCTAAATTAATTACATCATACTATAAGTTTACAAAAACCAATTTACATTTTCACATCGTTAAAATCTTCAATTAAGATAGACCAGTTGCGGGCTTCAACCGCCTAGCTAAATTCTAGAGTAAAATAACCCTTACTACTAGGGCTACGAGATTGCTACGGAAATTGCTACGAATATCTGCAACAATATTTCTGTATAGGTCACTTTTTTATATTTCATGCTTGGTTTTCTTTTAAAGTAAGTATATTTAATAAGATAAAAAGACCCGTACGTATGTAGTAAGATTGAGTGAGTTGGTGAGAGATAGAGGAGTTAGAATGAGAGGATAGATTGTGAAGAATTGAGTCATTTGACTTGCTCAGCGCTCAATGTAACCAATAAAATTATTCGAATGTGATCGCTTTACATGTCAAACTTTATTAAGCAACAGACTACATGCATACAAAAGAACAATACACTACATGATGTGTTAAAACAGCTAGGCCAGTCTTGAAATATACTGAACTAGCAGCGACCCGCGGTTTTACCCGCGTTGTGCCCGTTCCTGTGGGGATTTCGGGAATGTTTATAACCTTCCTCTTGAATCACTCTATCTGTTAAAAAAAGCCGCATGAAAATCCGTTGCGTATTTTTAAAGATCTAAGCATACATAGGGACAGGCAGCGGAAAGCGACTTTGTTTTATACTATGTAGTGATATTCGCATTCAAAAATAACTGAAAGATTCTGTTATTTAATCGCAATTGCTACACAATCTAACAAGAACCCTTCCGCAAATGCCGCCGCAATATTGACTTCAAATATCACAATATTCCAAAGTAGATATTTGAAAACATTTGAACCAATCAGGGAAATGAACCTTATCCATTTGAATTTAAAATGCTTATTGCAAATTATATGTTTGGTCTAATATTTGGCTTGGAAAGTAAATATCAACAGCTGACTCTGCAATGCAGTTATGACAGTAAATACTTCTGTCAATACTGTGACGTCATTGTTTCTGTGGTATGGTCAGGAACGTGGTATCGAAGTATAGATGTTTTTTTTATTAGTGCCCCTGAGACGGATTGAATGACTATCAGTGCCGTTGGTAAAATCATTTGTCATACCTAACCGCGAATAACCATCGAATGACTTTTTTCCGTTCACTCAAACCAACTATACTGTCGCTACTTCAAAGACAATTTTGTCCGGATTTTGACGAGGGGATCAGAATCAGGATCTTCTTCTTGATCGAGTGGATGGTCAAACCTGACCAATCCTGGTGTCAGAGTTATTGAGCCGCCAAAGGCCTCTGACATGGCTCATGTAATGACTACTATTCGTAGGAAGTAACCGAGACCGACTCCTTAACGTGCCACCGACGACTTGACGTGCCAAAAAAGGGGTACCATGATGCATACTAAAACAATGTGCATATGCATTTACCTACATAAGTATGACTCAGGCTTGTGAGATACTATATAAAACGATTTTTGGCCTTCAGAAGCGTCCAATATATTTTTGACGTTATCCTCAATTTTTTTTCGAAGAAAACTCTCTTGCTTTAATCCCCAGCTTCCCTTATTATCCTTTATATAAATATGTAAAGAAAGACGATAAAATCTTATATTTGATAATATGGCACTTTGTAAGCATTTCAGCTATGAAATAAACCTTTGCCTCTTCTGATAGGATAAGATAAATAGGGAATACCAATATTTAAAGATACATGTCACAAAGGGACTGCAGATTTCGAGTTGTAGCTGCAAACTGCACTAGTTTGCATGAAGAAACATGCAGTGTCACTTGCAGTCTGCAGCTGAAACTTTCAGTTTTATGGTTTATCATTAACCTCACAGAAAGTTAAACTCACTACGTTGTCTACTCCTAAATCAGTTAATCGATTGAATGGGATAAAACAAAAGCGGATTAAAAGTAAAATTACACTGCAATTATATTAAGAGAAGTGACACAAAACACTATTATTAAATCGAATAAATACTATCTTAGTAAAGACGACAAATGCTTCCTTAGTAGAGACTTTATGAGTGATTTTGACATACAATGTATTAAAAATTACGTCAATTAGTAAAGTGTTTCTTAAATGTACGTTTCTGAGTGCGGCAGTACATGTGGTAACTTTAGTTAACCACCTATTTCATCAAAATCGAATTATTATACGAGTATAATATATTATCTTACACATCGTTCAACCCTATTCCAAGACGTACTCAGTATCCCTAATTTTCCAAGAGAGAGACATCCATCGAAATATTATTTCTGCCCGAGGCTTTCAACCAAATGCATTCGTATTCTATTCCGATGGCACCTGAATTGGATAGGAATTGAAACGTTCATGAAAATTGCTTTAAGATATATTGAAAAATATTATTACTAGCTTGAGTTGGTTATGTGTCAGTGAATATGTATTGGGTTAGGCTTTTACGAGTAGCATATGTTTGAATCGAAACGAGTAATGTAAATGTACAGATTTTTTAAACATCAGAATTAAAACTTAACATTTAAAATCTGAACCAATCTGAATACGATTAAATCTGAATGAATCTGAATTAGATTTAGCTTAAAATAAATTAAGGTTTTTCTTTTAAATTCCTCTAAATTGATTGTTTCTATTTAATCCAATTTAAAAAAACCGTCTCAAAATTATTAAAACAAAAGACTGCATCATAACAGGACCATTCGTTTAGGTGTTCCAATGTCACACAACACACAAGGCTACTTGTACAATGACAGCCACAAATACACACAGAGACATAAAAGTGAAAGATAAGTAAGAGAAGTCAGTAATTAAAACATCTACACAAATTGAGCAAACTTGAGCCTAATAACATCGTGTTCAATACAAATCAAACAGAATACGCTTCATTAGTTCCGGCCCGCAAAACTAGCTTGTTTCCTACAATACATTTATCAGGGTTCGATCCCTAACATTTTTGTCTGGAAAGGTTACCGGAGACCACACGACAGGTATTTCAACAAGATTGCATTTAAAACCCTGTTTACCTGTAGCGGAATATTGTAAGGTTCTACTTAGAGTGTCAGCGTTTTGGTCATTTTTACGTTTTATGACTTGAGGAATGATTAAACTTAAATAAAATAAACTTCTTTTGTGAGTACGTAATCTTCCTTTATATCACAACTTAACAGTGCCCCACGGGTTACGTACCTACGTTCTACCAGTTATTGAGGATATATTGGCAAGAAAGTTAGTATAAAACCTTGGTTTTAATCACTCTGAAATTCAGGTAAAACCAACATGAAAATCCGTTCAGTAGTTTTTGAGAAAATCAATACTACATACAGATATATAGTTTTTTGAGACTTAGTTTTATGATATTCTATTGATTCAGAATTAAAATAAGTCATGCAGTGGTCACTTTGAAACGAGCGGTGTTTTCTTCTTTCGAGTCAGTCATTGAACAATTAAGGCCAGGATATCCCAGCTATTTCGGTCACTGTCTCTCTGGGTAGAAAAGAGCGAGAAACACTACGGCGCGGAAATGGTGGTAGTAGAATTTTGCGACTCATTTTTAAGAATTACCACCTTTCGTTGGATTGAATCGAAATTTTACTCCAACAGTATTCAGTCATAGTTTATTTTACATCACTCAAATTAATTTTAGAAATATGCGTTTGAAATTGTTTAACAAACTAAGTGTGAAAGTAAGGTTATAAAAGACCCATCTTTGTGATTTTTTTCTATCGAGGAAATTAATAGTCAACGTGTTTCGGAAACAGTAGTATGATTAAACATATGATCAAGATTAAAAACAAACAAAAATTGTTCTTGTAACGTTAAGACTTTTGGCTAAAAAATTGTTTATAGTAGCCCGTTTTAGGAACTCATAGGCCCTTAAGTCTTGATCCAGAGATACGAATTCAAAACAATCCTAACTCAAACAGTATCGGGATCGCTGAATACTATCGTATTTCTTACACTAGTGCGGTTACTGCACGATGAACATAGTTAAGCTACTTTAAGCTTGTATTATGGAATCTAACTAACTGACACTGCTACATATACATACACAAATACTTTTTGTGAATATACAATTGACACCCAGACGTCGTCGCCAACAATTATGTCTGCAAATATTGTTGAAACCGAGAGGGATTTGAACCCGCAACCCCCGACACAGTAAGTGCTTTCACATGCTACTGTGCCAACAGGCTTGTCATACTGTATATCACTAACTGAATATGCTACTATCTTTTAAATTATAGATATGATATTTCCAACTAACACTCGCTAACTTTTATTTCCTACAAAAATCGCTACAAGTATGACCACCCGCAAAAGTGGTTCCAGAGCTTGAGGTCAAACAATCAATATCCACGGATGGAGGGATCTAGCCTTTTACAGAGCCGGTTCAGCTATTTGAACCGGACTTACTCGTATCAATCTACCGGCTTTTAGTTTTCACTGGGTTGGATGCCAACCACCGCAATTTGCAACTTTTGTTCGTGACTGTACACAACATTTGTATTAAATATAGCTTTTTGTTCCCGATACGGGATGGGTGCTATTTTCAGAGTGTTTAGGGCCAATATTGCATTAATTAGTGCGGTTATAGAACTAGTAACTATTTTAGTTCCGACTCCCAGTAATATTCTGTTAGTACGCTGAATAAAATAGTATACACTGCTAGACTAGCCAACAATCAAAGGGTATCTATATAATAAAGCTGAAATTATTTTCTGTTTGTTCAAACGCTTGTCTCAGAAAATACCAATCCGATTCGAATAATTATTATTGTTATGGATAGGGTTAGTGATGTTTGGGGGAGACCTTTGCCAGGGCTCCGTCACTCCATGTACTTGCGCGCTATAATTACCTACCGCCCGGCCGAGCGGTCTCGGGCCCTCTGGGGCCCAATTCAGTGTGCTGTGGGATCGCGCGGTGCGAAGCAATCACAACTGTACGCTTGAGCATTTAGGTACATTTTAGCGTGCAGCGGTTGCTGACGCGACGGAGTAGGCAATTATAGCAGTAGGTATTGAACATTTTCTACAGAGTGAAGTATCTGTACGTAGTACTATTTAGTAATCTGTGCCTTTGCCCAGCAGTAGGACAACGTAGGTTAGGAAAAAAAATATATTCAACGGAAAGGTTACAAACTATTCTTCATTACAAAATGCCCCACGGGCACAACTTGGGCAAAAACGTTGGGGTACTGCTCGTATAATATATTAAGCTAAAGAGTTCTTCTTCTTCATCGAGTGGATGGCCAACCTGACCAATCCTGGTGTCAGAGTTATTGAGCCGCCAAAGGCCTCTCCCATGGCTCATGTAACGACTACTATCCGTAGAAAGTAACCGGGACCGACGGCTTACTTTCTTCTTACTCCTCGGGCAATCAGGTGATTCAACCTGCAATGCCCTAACCAAACTGAGGGAAGTCTCACAAAGAGATTTTTGTGAGATATTATGTTCCCACCGGGAATCGAACCCGGAACGTCGGGATCGTGAGCCGAACTCTCAAACCACAAGACCACGGAGGCTGTTAGGAGGAGCTAAAGAGTTTAATTGCTTGTTTACTTTTTAAAATAAACGTAAATATCTTTTTATATCAATATCACTACATAGTATAAAACAAAGTCGCTATTTTTGTCTGTTTGTTTGTCTGTATGCTTAAATCTTTAAAATTACGCAACGGATTTTGATGCGGTTTTTTGTAATAGGTAGAGTGATTCAAGAGGAAGGTTTTTATATAAAAAAATTCCCGAAATTCCCACGGGAACGGACACAGCGCGGGTAAAACCGCGGGGCGCTGCTAGTAGATAAATAAAGTAAAGATTATTGTTTAGATAACTACAGTTTATCACTTTACCTTCGTAACAAGTTTTTCAATAATCACATCATATTGTACGATCGTATACTATAACCGCTGTCCCTCGTTTAACACGAAGTACATTAGATACCGGTCTCGGGTACTCGTTAGGCTCTATAAATACTATTAGATCCGTACCCCTGACAATTTGATGTTTATTCTAGCAAGGAGGTGAGATGAAAAGGGGTACGGTAGGGGTGGGTGTAATGATTTTAATAAATTTACCAATACTGGTTTATTAGGCTTAAGCAAACACTCATGAATTGAACTGTAAAGGGACCGAAATGTCAGATAAAAATGTAAAATAAAAGCGAAAATCCGTAAAAGTACTAAAAAGCTTATAATAGACTATTTTTCTTCTCGAAATTCTTACAGAAACGGGCACTGTTAGGGTGCTTTCAAATTAAGCGTTTCGTGTCGGACCGCTGCGGTGCCGAAGCGGTGCGTTTGTCGTGTTGTGAACGTACGTTCACAACACGACAAGTTAGTGTATGAAAGAAATATTAAATATATGGGTGACTCGACCCGATATAATTCTATATCAAAAATATTAAATATACTAATATTATAGTTCCCAGTAGTAATATTAGCTGAAAATAACACAATCAAAAAATATTATATATCTCTATCTATTTCGCATTCAGTGGTGGCTGTTGTGGGATATTTAATTTTTAGGGCATATATCATATTTCGGTTCTGTTTATTTATATTATATTAAGGTTTATTCTTATTACAAACAAGGTGATTATCTAATACAATAAAGCTAAGAGTTTGTTTTTTTGTTTGAACGCGATATTCTCAATAAACACCAATCCGATTTGAATAATTATTTTTGTAATAGATAGCCACATTCAACGAGAAGCTCACAGCCTATTTTCCATCCCGAAATTCCCACAGGAACGGGCACAACGGAGGTTAAATTGGGGGCACTGCTACGTAATTCCCGGTACACATTACCTAGCCCTGTTATTTACAACATTGAACCTATTTAGCTCGACCTAACTTACAATTAACTATTTAACGGTTATTTTTAACTTGACCTCAGTTATTTCTGTTACAATGGACTTAGTTAATAATACAAATACAAGTGGCCGTTCTCATGGTATACTTTATTCTTGGAACGTATGGTGGTTTTATTTTCGTATTATAAAACTCTTGTGAAGTATTTCACCTTGACTTTGAATAACATTTCCTTTCATTAGTTGTTGGTTCTGCTTATTTATTATATTGATTTGTAAAGAAGGTATTGTTGGACGAATGACATGACGTGCATTACAGATGTAGTGAATAATTTCGTATTTTCTCGGAAATGTTCATTTTTGTCTTACTACTACATTGATAAATAAAGTATGCGATTTATTTGATGATGAATTTAATAATACAGTAATTCATAGACACATCGGCACCATTCGGGTGTTATCGTTGTTCCGAGTTTTTGCCGATAGGAAAGGATTATTCACTACATCTGTACATAGTTATTAATTTAGCATTGTAAGTAAAGGTGAAAGTGTCAACTGCAACTGTCCGTCTAGTTTAATATAACTGCCTTCTTTTCTACTAACATCTTCATTTCTACTAACTGTCTGCACTTTTTAACAAGTTTTATTTCCGTTTGGTGAATTGTAAACAAATATTCACCTTTTCAGACAGTTTTATTTACACACTTACTTGGTATTACTTGGACATTAGAACTTTAAATAAAAGAACATTTGTGATAATAGGTCCATATCTTATTCTGCGGTCAATTCCTTGGTCAAGAAAAAACATGTTTCCTACTTTTCGAACGTGGCTCAGATTTGAGATCACCAACCCAATCATATGGTTTGGTGATCTTGTCTAATGACAAGCGTGGTGATTACGACTAGTCCTGCTCACTGTATCGATATCTTTAGTGTCATAAGAGACTCATGCCCAGCTGTAGGATATTACATGTATATTAGATAGGATATTACTTTTTAAATAATTGTACTTATGTTCTTTTAAAAAATATATTTAGTTGTCATCGCTGTCACTACATGTTGGCCAACCCTTTACTTCACAAGACAGCAATTTCGAGATAAATTCTAGACCTACCATTTGATTCTACCTTCAATTAGATACATAAATCCCTCAGCCCACACTAAAATAAATTCCAAACAGCAATACAAGACAAATCTGTCATGACATGACGCAGACCAAATGCCTTTGGAAGTTAAACCTTAAACTAAAGCCGGATGAAACCTGCTGGCATTCTGTTGTGCTGCCCTTATAGTATGTATATTACTGTCCGGTCCAGACGAGGGTCTGGAAAGGGTTCAAACACCGACCTTAAACCGATTTACGAGAATTGGAAATGTCGAAAGACATTACGGTTACGTTTAGTTCTTTATCGGCTGATCGTGTTTGAGATAGGTATTGGGTGAAAACTTAATAATGACTATTGTGGTTTGTTAACGGTAAAGGGTTAAAGGGTTAACGAAATATTTTTAAAAGGTTAATTTTATTTTTCTTATAACTATGTGATATACAGGGTGGATTTTTTGAAACGCTTACTATGGACGAGTATGAACCTACGGGAGATGTGGAGACTTTTTTCTTGGGAACATGTCACTGGTTTGAGATAATTATAAGAAGAACTGCATCGATTTTTTTTTTAAAAGCATGAATTTAAACAATAATAACATAAGTATTTTCAAAAAAACATTCGACCAAAATTCGTCAAACAGTGTCAGCATTTAACCTTGTTTGTTTTTTTATCCTATTCGATTCCCAGAGCATATTTTCATAAAAATCGTGAATGTAGTTCAATTGTAAAATCGATGACGAACATCGTCATATCTCCTATAGTTTCAGATTTACCCAAACTGACCATTACAAATAAGCGACCCTGTATATATATTTTTGCAACAACAGTAATCTTTGGTGGCGCTGGCGTCACTGTTGGCTGCAGTTTTGTTCACTGTTCACGCGTTAAACTCAGCATCATTATCAAAGTTGATGTTAGCTTCACTTGCAGTTTTAAACTTGGTAATAATCTTTTCATAAGAACTTGATATTTGCGAGGAACAAAGTGAATTAAACGAGTTTTATACTGATATTATAAAGCTGCAGAATTGTTTTCTTTTTTATTGATATGTATTACGTTTAAGGATATACTACGCTATAATTTTACATTTTTATCCGACGTTTCGGTCCCTTTACAGGAACCGTGCTCACAGAAGTTGTTTTTTTTTTCCTTTTGTTTTTTGTTTGTTTGAATTGGGATGATTCTGTTTGTAATTGATAGCTACATTCATGGTGAAGGTTATATGAAATTTTTTATCCTTCTTTTATCAAACAAAAACAAACCCGGAACTCGAAACGTCGGGAAATAAAAAGTAAGTTATTACTTGCTTTATTAACTTACTAACGCCAAAAAAACCCGTGTGACGTTTACTTTGTGTTCAAATCGTGTAAGTTTAAAAAAGGCTTTTATTATATTAGTATATAAATAGTTGAAGTAATAAAATATATTATAGTGACATATATTATTAAAGGTCACTTATTTATATATATAACCTTTCAAACTTCCAATTTTCCAACAAAATATCATGGCGACCTTTCCAACTTCTCCGAGTTAGTAAAAAGATTTCGTCAAGTTGTTTTGTGAGTTCCACGCCAGGTTATCATGTTGCACGTCACTGAAACCTGAAATCCAATCCGAGTCTCGTTTCATCTTCCCGCGCAAAATACTCTCACCTCCTTCAGATATTTGAGTGTACGGTGTGTTCTCGGAAATCATTTTTGGAAATGCGTAAAAGGGTACGCAAACTTGTAAGGTTTGTGATGATGATTGGATAGATATGGTTCTTACAATTTCATAGGAAAAAATACGGAGCTAGAAAATTGGCATAGATATATCTTTGAATATGAAAATACTAGTACCGGCACGCGGTTGTTAACCCGCGTAGTGCCTTTGCCGTGAATATTTCGGGATGTAATAATATCTTTCCCTTATATAGGTCTATCCAATACAATAAAAACAAAGAGGACTGGTCTGTTCTGGAGATAAGCATGAAAAATCAAACTCTTTAACTTTATATATAAATAGATAACACACTAACACTGCCCCGAATTCTCCTGTTAATTTTTCACGATATCGCAACACAGCCTACAATATGAGTTTCAAAAGTTAAACAATTTGTTTAAATTAATGTCTCTTTATTATGGCAACGTGATTATGCCTAATCCTCCTCACTGTACTGATAACTTCAGTGGGATGAGAGGCCTTTGCCCAGCTGTGGGACAATACTGGCTAATACTCATCATGGCAACACTAGAACTGGAAAAAGTATGTCTAAAGTAAGCGTCTCACAGGCTTAGGCTCAATTATCTAACAAAGGCATTCATACCGTAATCCTGTTTATATTCATATAACCATCATAAATAATGTTCGAGTTTGAATTAGCATTCCAGTTGCCACGCTTTATATGATGATCATAATTGGGTTCAGGCCTTCAGAAATACATATAAATTCTGATCAAAACCCTATAATGTGCTGGTCGATCGAACCTTACTATAAACTAGACTAGAAACTTGCTAATACTAGTGTGAATTAAAGAGTCCGTGAACTACTAGTCCTATCCTACTTCCTACTAATATTATAAATGCGAAAGTTTGTGAGGATTTATGTATGTATGGATGGAGGTATGGATGTATGTTTGTTGCTCTTTTACGCAAAAACTACTGAATGGATTTGGATGAAACTTTACAGTAATATAGGTTCTACATCAGAAAAACACATGGGATACATTTTATTCCGAAATTCCCGCGGGAACGTGGGTAATAAAGAGAACATCCTGTAAAATCCAATCGAGCGCACAGAGTTTCTATAGGCAATGGAAGTGGTACTGGATTAGCTTTCATCGTTCAAATCAGTCAATCTTTACGCTACACGGCACACGTCAACAAAACGGAAATACTTTTCATTTAACGTCAACACCTGCGTTACGTATTACACGTGTGTGTTCCTTCTGGCATATACTCGTAAAACAGCAAATTCAGCGGCGATTTAAGATTTTATTTTAAGTCAAAACTGGCATTTATTAACATCAAATGCCTTATTAATAAACTGTCTACTAACACAATGTTATAAAATATTATATCTCTTTTGCTCTTTGGGAAAAAGCGAATGTCGAAAAGGGACAAAATATTTGGTAGTTAAAATACTGTTAATAAACTTATTATTTATTTAAAACGGGAACTTACGTACGACGGAGACTACTGTCTGCTGTTAATAAACGTTTATATAAGACCCCAAGTGTCGTTCGAACAGGTTATTGAAAAGCCCAATTTGTATGAAAAAAATAGAGTCGTAGTATTGTTATTCCTATCAATTTTATTCCAAATTCCAATATACAGGGAATTAAATTCTAAGAAATTCCAATTAATCAGTATTAGCTTGTAATGGTCCACTGCTGGGCAAAGGACTGAGCGTCCTTTAGCGAGCGACATACCGAAGATATGAATAGGCGAGAGAGAACAAAATTAATATTTTGTAGAAAAAACAATAGTATAATTTCAACGACAAATTGCTATCTTTAAAAAATAGTTTAAGTTTCCGACGTTTGAACGCCTCCTCCTTTTTAAAAGTCGGTGGAAAAACAAGTACAAGTCACATTTCCAGCAACCTCAAAAACGATAACTAATTTCGAGTAGGTGAGTCAAGCTAAGCGATAAAGTTAAAAGAAATTTCGAATAACAAAGCTTGGCTTAATGTAAACTAGGGTAGGTTTGCGTACAGGTACGCTAGACTAATCTAAACAATCACCTAGGTCTATCAATCACCGGTGTAGGTGTCCAATAACTTAGACGGTATACATTTAATGGGTCGAACGTAAACCGGATTGGCAATCCGGGTCAATCGAGGCACAGTGCACAACATCCACTCATTATTATCAGATTACCTTGTTACGGTTAAATTTTGAATTATTTTGTCAAGGAAATTGGTTCGCAATTGGATGGAATGGAAGCTTTCTTTTATAAACTAATTTGTTGAGTTTTGTGAACGGTTTTTGTTTACTTTTTGGCGGTGAAGGGAATTAAAAGTATAGGTAAAGTAACTAAGTTCGAGTAAGTTAGTGGCCAACCCTAAAGGGCTCCGACATCTAACGACATTCGACGGTCGAACGTTTGAAACAACCGGGACCGACAATTTAACGTGCCAAAGTACGGTAGCGCTATCAGATAGAAATGCCACTATCGGCCAACCATCCAAGTTAGGGTCGAGGTGCACGTTTCTTAGTGTTGTTGCAACATCACTTAGTCAAGCTACGCCATGAACGCTACTAGTAAGTAGGTAGGTATGGGGTATTAAATCGCTTAAATGAAATAGGTTAGTGACAAACCGGCGTAATATCATCTTACATTGATAAAATAAATAACGGTCCTCAAAAACTGCATGTAATTGATTTTATTAAAAACTACTGAAAATATAAAATCTAGACTTTTGTATTTTTCCACGGAGGAACGGATAACGCAAAACCTATAACTAAACTCAGAGTAACTAGTCTTCATTATTAATTAATTCTAATATATAAAATTCTCGTGTCGCGGTGTTTTTTGCCAAACTCCTCAGAAATGGCTCGACCGATTTTCATGAAAATTTGTGTGCATATCAGGTAGGTCTGAGAATCGGTCAACATCTATTTTTCAAATCCCTAACTGTTAAGGGCGGTCCCCCCTATTTTTTTTCAATCTTTGATATGGCAAAACTAAGTTTACTGTGTCAGCTAGTAAGTCTATAAAAATACAGTACCTACTCAACTTAGCTCTACTGTTAAATGATTAATTAAATTGGTACTGAAGACACAGTTCTGGTAAACTATAGAAGCTCTTTGGTAGTTTGCCAACTATGTACTTAACAAGTTAAGTTGTTTGGAAACAAGGAAGTGCAAGTTCTATAATGCTATTACTATTAGTTCAAATGCATTTACTCACTCGAATGCTAGATGTCATTGGGATAACGTACTGATAAACTCAGTGACGATTGTGTAATGCATGCTCATTAACTCAATGTGATTTCTCAATCATTTTGTTTGTCCAACTGCTGGACATAGGTATTTCCTTTATATTTATAATAAATCAATTATTATGATACATATAATACACTATAGAAACAATGTCTACAACACAGATTATATCTAGTACTCGGGTCCCATACAAAAAACCGATGATTTTTATTTCGACGACTCTACCTCGAAGTTACGTTTCGCCGATGAGTCGTTACCTCGAAAGTATGTTTTGTCGATAGTATAGATGGTACAGTCGGCCAAGAAAGTGGTCTACCACTTTTGACAAAAGTTTCTGCGAGATGTAACGATCGCTAAGGTTGACTTTTCTATGCACAATTATGTTATGACGTTTTGTCTGTTATCTGAGATGCCTGACATTTGACATCATTGGGTGACTTAGTTGGACCTCTATTATTAAATGAAAATTGACCTTGTTGTTTCATGACGTTCAAATGAATCTCAACCGTAGGGTGGTAGACCACATTTTTGGCTGACTGTACGTTACGCCATTGGTAGGTTTTGTCAAAAGGTCTTTAGTCTCATTCATTCAATTGTCATTCATTCATTTATAATAAGGTTAGTGGCCAATCCTGTTGTCAGAGTTAACTCGACGGTACACAACGAACGATAGTTTTCCTTCTAAATATCAAAATGATATCGATAAACAATATCATTATCCTCATCCCTGCTCCGCAATAAGTTATAAATTCTTTCTTTCTACGAAACTTAACCCGAAAATAAGAGTATTTACTTTTCGTTGCATCTGCGTCGTCTACGTATTCTCAATCACCGGAATACCCAATTAGCTAATTCGCCGCTTGCAATTCGATTATGTTAGTCATTGCTCCAACTAAATTATGAGTTAAGTTGGAGGATGACGACTAATAACCGAGTTAGAGAGCAATGACCACGGAATACAGTTCATTAATTATGAATTTCTCGGAAGACAACCGAATGGAACCAGCTAAAAGTATTCTTCTACCCATTGTGGTCAAGGTGTTTACTTAGTAGTCTCATGGAACTAATTTCTTCAAGTTGTTGGCGAGACCTAGTTGACGATTGTCTTTTGAATTCATATTTTTAAATGGTTTTCTCCATTACAAAAGAGGTAAAAAATAATATATCTTAGTTAAGCTAACTGATAAGACGTTTGAAATCTACTTGCCTTTACAAGAGTTCTTCTATTTAACCGACATCAAAATAAGAGCTCAGGTACCTGACTGCTTCTAGCTTCACATTACCAGCTCGCAGCTTGTTAACTTGCATTATCCTATTCCTACTAATATTATAAATGCGAAAGTTTGTGAGGATAGATGTATGTATGTTGCTCTTTCACGATAAAACTACTTTACGGATTTGGATGAAACTTTACAGTAATATAGAATATACATCAGAATAATACATGGGATATATTTTATCTTGAAATTCCCGCGGGAACGGGTACAACACGGGGAATACCGCGGGGCGCGGCTAGTATTATAAATGCGAAAGTTTGTGAGGATAGATGTATGTATGTTACTCTTTCACGAACTTAAATACTGGACAGATTTGGATGAAACTTTACAATAATGTAGATTATGCATCAGAATAACACATGGGATACATTTTATCCCGAAATTCCCGCGAGAACGAGTACAACGTGGGTAACCCGGCTGGTAACTAATATTTCTAAGGAATGGTTTCTAACTATTAACTTTGGGAAGCCTTAATAAAGATTTTCTTAGCGCAAGGGACTAAGGGTAAATCTGTAGGATAGCAGGGAAAACATACAAGTAAATAAAGACGTGAACAATTATATGAATATTATATTGATATGGTGCGTAATAACTTTCCTTTTAATATTGTATTGTATTTATTTAGCAATATGAGTCTAACGGCCGGTTCACACATGTCTCCGTTTTACTGTTCCGTTTTATCGTGTACGTTTTTTTTTCGTCGATGGCGTATGTGGTTGTATGAGCGACTTCACACATGGCACAGTATTCTGTATACAGTAAAAAATATCGTTCCGTAAAAAAATTACATTCCGTTTTGTCATCGAATACTGGACGACGGATTATTAAAAATATACGTAGAATTTTAACGGATAGATACTGTGTGCGACAGGTTTTGACAGCGTCCATCCTTGTAGTAGAATATCGGCGGTATACTGCGAGTTTTCTGTTCACACATCGCATCCAGTAATGACGGATCCGTTGAACGTTATACGGTGCCTATGTGTGAACAGAGCATAAATTTATGACGTATCCGTTAAAAACGTTCCAGTAAAACGGACTCCCATGTGTGAACGGGCCGTTAGGATACAAGGTATTATGAAAATATGATACCTATTTCTTTTCGATAATATCTTTACTAATTCAATAAAGCTGAATTTGATGTTGGTTTGAAAGCGCTTTTCTCAGAGTAGGAAATTTAGGATAAAAAACATCTTATAACCTTTCTCTTCGTGCTTCGGAGGGCACGTTAAGCCGTCGGTCCCGTTTACTTCCTACGGATAGTAGTCGTTACATGAGCCATGTCAGAGGCCTTTGGCGGCTCAATAACTCTGACACCAGGATTGGTCAGGTTGATCATCCACTCGATGATGAAGAAGACCTTTCTCTTAAATGAAGCTATCCATTACAAAAATAGTTATTGAAATCGGATAGGTAGTTAATGAAATTAGAGCGTTCAAACAAACAAAAATCAAATTCAGTGTTATTATATTAAAGACTAGCAGCGCCCCTGGTTTTACCGGCGTTGTGCCCGTTCCCGTAAGGTTTTCGGGATAAAAAAAAAATTGCCTATAACCTTCCCGTTGAATGTGGCTATCCATTTTATTCGAATCGGATAGATAGTTCCTGAAATTCGTACGTTCAAACAAACAAACTCTCAGCTTTCTTATATTAGTATAGATAAATAAAATGAGTATCACTTGGATTCCGTAAATCAGGACTAAGACAGATAGCAACCCCAAACACCGAACGTTTCAAATCGAATCATCGTTTTATTTCGTGCTTCAAGCTCACGTAAGAGGGATCTCTTCCTTTTGTTAACGTTGATTGAACAAGTCACAATTCCAACCGTCTAAGTCCTATACACACAGAAACACGTGTAACTACATCAGGATTAAATCCACCGTTTTCGTTATTCTAATTGAAATCTTTGGGTGGTCGAGTTATAATTAAACCCTGGATTAACCCCTGCTTCTATGACGCCAACAAAAGGATCAAACCGTCATTGTGTACTCAGAGTGTGTGTGACAATGCAAATGTGTCTGTTTCAATCATTATGTTGTTTGACTTTTTGGCTTTATAACTTGTGTACTTCACTACATAGTACAAAACAAAGTCGGTTTCTGCTGTCTGTCTGTCCCTATGTGTGCTTAGATCTTTAAAACTACGCAACGGATTTTGACGCGGTTTTTTTTAATGGATAGAATGATTCAAGAGGAAGGTTTATATGTATAAACATTCATGATCATGCTGGAGGCCTTTACGCGGTCTAAAAACTCCAGGATTGGCTACTAACCTACTCGAAGTGAATGAATGAATGAATTGGAGAACATTAAACATAATCTACAGTACATCTTTGTGTTCTTTATACGTAAAAATCGCTAAGCATCTTCTCTGTTGCACCGTTGAATTTATACGAGTATATGGACCACGAAGATATGGACACTATCAGGTTTCGAAACTACATATACTTACATACAGACTTCATTTTATCACCACCCCTTCATTACTAAGAAAATCTACTGGTTTTTTAACTACTACTATTTCTTAGTGTTCGCTTAAACTATCCGTTAATACTATTTATTTAGGCCCATTGTCCCTAACCCGGGTGTCGATAAATAATATTTTATTTATACAAAAAATAATACGCCCAAAGAAATGTTTCTCGGAAATTCTCCCGAAAATAAACCCACCTAGGAATATCTGTAAATCGGATTACGGTGACTATGTTCCCACCCTGGCTTGTATTATGTATGTGTTGCAAGCTTCACCGGGAAATATATTTGCTTTATTATTGTGGCTTTCCTTTACTTCTTGGTTTGAGAGAAAATTTTATTATATTATTCGTGACTCTGTTTTATAATAATACTCCCATTGCAGAAAAGAAAGGTTGGGTTAGGTTAAAAAGGGAGAAATTATAGAAATAACGCCTCGGTGGTCTAGTGGCATGTGCACTCGCCTGCTAAGACTGAGGTCCTGGGTTCAATTCCTGGGTCGAACGAAAAACATGTTTCTTACTTTTCAAAGATGGCTCGAGTTTGCGATCACCAATGCGCATTAGGCAAGCATGGTGATTACGCCTAATCTTCCTCACTGTACTGATATCTTCAGTGACATGAAAGGCCCTTTGCCCAGCAGTGGGACATTACAGGCTAATACTTACTTACTTACTTACTTATAGAAATACCACATATTCTTATAAAAACACTGACAGTGCCCCGCAGTTCCAACTTCGGTGCCCTGTTTTTGTCGTTATTCCCGAGGGAATTTCGATATAAAAAATAGCCTTTATGTTTAATTAGGCTATGTATGACAATATTATGATTCTAATTCAATTGGTAGTTTCTAAGATTAATAAATCACTCTTCAGCTTTATTATACTAGTAAAGATCTACTAAACGCAATGTCAGTTTTTTATGACCTTTTCACTATACTGATATCTTCAGTGAGAAGTGAGGCTTTTGCCTAGCAGTGAGAGTTTACAGACTAAGAAGATAAATATGTTTCTCTTCGCACAAGATAACTTATACACCCGTGCTTCAAAGGGCACGTTAAATTGTCGGTCCCGGTTGTATCAATCGTCAGATCATGTCGGAGGCCTTTAGGCGGTCTAAAAACTCCAACAACAGGGTCAACCACTAACCTATACAAACTTACTTTACTTACCCTGGACAACTTAATTTCGCAAAGTGATAAAGTTTTATCAAATATATTATTACTAGCAGCGCCCCGCGGTTTTACCCGCGTTGTACCCGTTCCCGTGGGAATTTCGGGATGAAACATAGCCTATAACCTTTCCGTTGAATGTGGCTATCTATTACAAAAAGAATTATTCAAATCGGTTCATTAGTTTCTGAGATTAGCCCGTTTAAACAAACAAACAAACAAAAAAAACTCTTCAGCTTTATAATATTAGTATAGATATATTTTGCTACTGCCTGGAGTAGAACCTGTGTCTCATAAATATGTGACATCACTCGAGAGACTTCAGAATTTTCCAATAAAAAATATGACTAACATTTTGAAAAACTTTTTGCATTATTTATTTTCGTTTTTATATTCAAACTCGAGGCTGTCACAATTCAAATGATAAACGTTACTTTGAAACGGAACATGTGTCGATGCCAAAAATAAAATGATAGTTTTAGTTTCTGCTACCAAATTTTTAACTGCTTAATCAGAGCCATTTTAAAAATATGGGTCTTTATTTATTAGACTGCGTAGAGGCCTCCTGAATTGCCTATCGATTACATCAATGTTTGAGTCCACTAAACTGACAATATTCTTTAGACTCACGTGTTTGAAGTTAGAAACTTATCAGTCCAATTCTTTAGTCAAAAGTTGGTGCTAGTTAAATCAATCTGGACAGTTATCAGTCCGATTCTTTAGTCAAAAGTTGGTACTAAGTACCCTCCAAAAATTTAAGAATTTAAGTGAATTCCTCTTAGCGGTACAAGTGGGTTGCGCCATCATAGTGTGATAGTTGATCCCTTGTTACGTCATTCTATCCTATAGTCCAAATTTTAAACTTTAGTCAAAAGATGGTACCAAGTGAAGTACCGTCCAAAAACTGAAGAATTTAACTGAATTCCTCTTGGCGGTGCAACTGGGTGTACTTCATAGTGTGATAGTTGAGCGTCGTCATTCTATCGTATTTAAAAATAACTACATTCAAAGAGAATCCGTCATTCGGGTCAACCGCTAAACAAAAAGATGTCAGCCTCGTACTAGTAAAAAGAGCAACGTAATCAGAGCGTTAATGTTCAGTCTTTCAAGTTGTTTGTTTAAAACTTTATAAACAGTTGTACCGTGATGTTTTCATATTATATTCTACATAGAAAAACGTGTCATTTGAAAGTGTTATAAGTATAACATAAGTTATTATGTCATAGACTCATTCACCAAACTGAGTCACCTTAAGTTTCTAATTAAAAATTTCTTGAATGGACTCCCGATTTTATTTATTACTCGCAGCGCCCCGCAGTTTTACCCGCGTTGTGCCCGTTCCCGTGGGAATTTCGGGAATGTTTACACATTAAAACCTTCCTCTTGAATCACTCTAAGTTAAGCATTGAAAAAATCTTCCTCTCTATACAATTTGTATAGAAAGGACATCGTTTAATGAGAAAGTGTTATACAAAATAAGTTATCCAACATGTGCTGGAGTCACTCTTCAACCTGAAATCACTCTATGGTTAAACTTAGATGCATAGCCGATGTGTCATACGAGTACTGTTAGCGAATGAATACTGTTACTATGACATTGCCAGTCTCGTTACTTTAATTCATGTAACCATATCATAAGCTCTAGTAGTAAAAACTACAAAGCAAGGTAGACCTCTAATCTTCACTAGTAAATATGTTCGTTTGCTAATCTCTAAATTATGCTTCCCATAATATGAGCTACCGACGTAATTCAAAGGTGGCGAGGGCAACCCTACTGATACTTAACTGACTATATTATGTACCTACATAAACCATTACTCATCTAACCGATCCAGTTTTGTTTAACAAAGTATATGTTCCAGTTTCTACTGACCCTTCTGACCCAAAGGGACCATTAGATACCTGAAACAAAACCGAAATAAATTCAAATAGTACCATTGGGTATTGAAATAGGTACAAATTGGTACAAACAGGTACAGAAAAAGACTAAGTTGGTAGTAAAAAGTTTTACTTAAAATTGAAGCATTTGTGGAGTAGTTTAGTTATGTGATGTTAACTTATTACTATTGTTAAGAAACGTGCAGCTCGGCCCTTAATTGGATGGAAGGCCGATAATTGCATCTGAGCGCTACTGTGCTTCGGACACCACGTTAAGCAGTCGATCCCGGTAGTTTCAATCGTTAGACGATATCGGCTGCATTGAAGTTGTCTAAAAACTCCGCCACCGGGGTTGGGCACTAACCTACATGAACTTACAGAAATTACTAAAGGAAAATGGTCCATTAGAACGAACCGAAGCGACAACTCAGTTACAAAGTTAGATGGTGCAAGTGGTTTTAATTTGGTGCGAATGCACTTCGAACTTTTATTATTTTTTTACCGTTTGACACTAACGATGTTTCAGAAGTAGTACATAAAAGTTACACAACCCATTTTAGGGGTTAACGAGTACAATATTACAAACTAGCAACGCTCCGTGGTTTAACCCGCGTTATGCTCGTTCCCGTGGGAATTTTGGGATAAAAATAGCCTATATGTAACCTTCCCCTTGAACGTGGCTATCCACTATAAAACTAACTAGCAGCGCCCCGCGGTTGTACCCGCGTTGTGTCCATTCCTGTGGGAATTTCGGGATGAAAAATAGCCTATGTTACTCGTGGATAATGTAGCTTTCGAATAGTGAAAGAATTTTTAAAAACGGTCCAGTAGTTTTTGAGCCTATTCATTACAAACAAACAAACAAAGTTTTCCTCTTTATAATATTAGTGTAGATAATTCAAATCGGATTGGTAGTTTCTGAGATTAGTGCGTCAATATAAACATCACAGAAATTTAGCTCTTTGACTTTGCTATATTAGTATCAATTAAAAAGATCTACTATTTAAATTATCATACATGTATGATAATGCTAAATTTCTGTGATGTTTATATTGACGCACTAATCTCAGAAACTACCAATCCGATTTGAATTATCTACACTAATATTATAAAGAGGAAAACTTTGTTTGTTTGTTTGTAATGAATAGGCTCAAAAACTACTGGACCGTTTTTAAAAATTCTTTCACTATTCGAAAGCTACATTATCCACGAGTAACATAGGCTATTTTTCATCCCGAAATTCCCACAGGAATGGACACAACGCGGGTACAACCGCGGGGCGCTGCTAGTTAGTTTTATAGTGGATAGCCACGTTCAAGGGGAAGGTTACATATAGGCTATTTTTATCCCAAAATTCCCACGGGAACGAGCATAACGCGGGTTAAACCACGGAGCGTTGCTAGTTTGTAATATTGTACTCGTTAACCCCTAAAATGGGTTGTGTAACTTTTATGTACTTTTCAATAGTAAGCCCTATGTACGAGGATAGTAGAGCTCACACTCTATTACTCTACCTACATATCTACTTAAGTATTAAAAGCTGTATTACATCAATAACGTACTAAACTCTCTACAGTAATAAATAAATAAAACTGTCCATTAAAAAGCTGAGTTTACTGAAAATGCCATCCATTACATCGTTGTCGCTGTAAGCTCTCGACACAAGCCGGGCAAGCCGCTTTGTGGCCATGTCCGAGGTGCCCAGACATACATACCAGCTACTAGTCTACGTATCGTATATATCACGTAAGCTTTGACACACAAACGGGGTCTTCTGCTTACATAAGCATCTTTGGCAAGTAATTTCAGAACAGGATGCCTTTTCTATAATGAACTTTATAAATAGACTCGTAAACCACTTTTAGTTGAAAATCGCTTGCATTTCATATAGTGATCAATTTGTAATAGTTATGGATGCTTGCCAAAACTGTATGGAATCTGTATGGTAAAACCGCATTGCGTAGTTACTCTATAAATTGATCAGTAGCTATTAAACTTGTAATTAACAATGCAACAACTTAAGAGGCTGTTCACACTAACTAGTTGCGTCGCGTTACATTGTGATACTGCAGTCGGCAGTGTCACTGCAGCCATTCAAATGCAACAAAGGCATTACACCACGACGTTCAATTAAGCTGCAGCAAAGCAAGGCAATGTTCCGTCTGAAGGGATTTTTACCTTTATTGAACATATGTTTTTGTTTAAGCAACACAGTCTAACAGTGTAGTGTAGAGTCTTACCCGCTGCATAAGTGTGCACAATGTATTACCAATAAATTCGGGTCTATAAAACTCAATTTTTGACAAGACATTCCAGATATGAATTGATCCCCGTAAATCAAATATTCAAAAAAGTATTAGCCTGTAATGCCCCACTGCCAGGCAAAGGTAAAAAATCTCAGTATTTAACTGTACGTTATATTCTGAAGTTTTTGCTATACATATTTCATGGCGTTGCTTGAACAAGTTCGGCGGCACCACTGCACTAACTCAACGCAGCGCGTCATGTGAACCTACTCTTAATTACTTTTAAACCGCATAGTTCATCCACCCCCATATATTATCGAGGCCCAACTACTTTAAAAGTAATTAATTGGTGTAATAAATTAGTTTGGGTTATGATGCATTAAAGGTCATAACAGAGTAATTAGTTTAAGGTTGATTTTAATGATCATTATTGGTAACAAAATTATCAACAAGTTTTTTCTCATTATTTATGAACTGAGTGCCTCGGTGGTCTAGTGATATGTGGGCTCACCTGCTAAGACTGAGGTCCCAGGTTCAATTCCTGGGTCGAGCGAATGGCTTGGGTTTGAGATCACCAATTAGGTACGCATATAAAAATGTAAGAGCTGCAAAAAAATTACTCATTTTTAAAATTACTATTAAAATTACTCCGTATGTCCGAACGGTCCCTAAGATTCCGATCCAATCTCGATGCTCTACATACCTCTAACATCCATCAATTCGAAACTAATGACGTTCCCGCTGGTATTACGACGTCACTAAGGAACCTTACAGACACGATTGTTGAGTAATTGAATTACAAATTAATGTTCCACTTGATGTCACACGCTCACCTTTATCTGATTAATTTATGATTGGTGTGTAATTATGTGACGCTATGAATAATAAAATGTCAGTAGAACCGCCGTCGCTGTTGACACATAAAATGTTTAATGAGTCGTTTCTGACCTCATTTCTGACCTGTTTGAATCTATTTTCGGTTGAATATTTAGCAGTTGACACTGCAAATGCGAATGTTTGATGTTATTTTTTCAAAAGATTCTCTATTCGGTGTTTTTGTCCTTGTACAGTGGCACTACCGCTTTGTTGACATCTTCTTTGACTATTGTTCTGTTCATATAAATATTTTTTTCTGTGTTGTTAAATATAGAAAGTATTTCACAGACAGGGTGCACTCAGAATGCGTTTCCATTCAAGCAGATTGGAGCTGTGCGGAGCGCAACTGACTAATTTGCATTGAAATTGTCAAACAACGCATTGACATTGTCAAAAATCTTTTCGTAATGTGTTGTGATTGGTCAATTAAGCTCCGGACGTCTCCGCTCCTTTTCAATGAAAACGCCCCAACTTGTCAAATACAACAAGATTGAAACGTTACAAAATCGAGATACAGTTTAAGTTTACATTTCGCAAGATTCCATTCCAAAGAGAAGGTTGATATCAGAGAAGCTTTCTCTCGAAAGCTCGAGGACAATACGCTGTTAATTCTATTGTACTCTCGCCTATTATTCACAATTAAGCGCTGCAAGTGCTGATATTGACAAAATGTCACTTTTATTGGACAATGAGTCGGCATTATTGCAGCAACATAATAGCAAATTAAAAGCGATTGAAATGGTAACGAGTAACTCTTTTGTCTCTCAGTGCGGGGAGAGACGCTGTCGCGAGCGCTTCACCCACCTCCTGATGATGGTCACCGTACGTGACCGAAACGTGTTGAGGGACAACTCAACAGTAACCTCCGCGTACGTAAGTTCCCGTTGATATAAATAATAATGTCATTAACGTACGTTTCAATTAATAGTAAAATATATAACTATGATTTGTTTATCTTTCTATCTATTCAATACGTTTTATAGACAAATATTGAATACATACATATGTATTACGCTCTTATTCTATTAACACCTAAAATCATGGTCTGGTAATTTTAAACAACCGAGACCGACTGCTTTACAGGTCATCTGAAGCACGGTAGCGCTCAGATATAAATGCCACTCTCGATCACTCATCCGAGTTGCCCGTTGCTTAACAATCACAATGACGCCTACCATTGTTTACCACGACTGCTACTTTCTTAATCAATAAAGTAAACAAAACATAATATTTTAAATGAATTCTTATTAATATTAAACGCATAATTTATCTAAAACGAATGACAAAGTCATTTCGCAAAAAATCTACCTAATTAAACAAAATTTCTGTGACGATCCCAAAGGAAATTCAGTTTGTTACAGTATAATGGGATATCTTCATAAATTGTTACATAAATGTCAAGTACCCAACGAGATTAAATCGTGTTATTAGATATATTAATTAGGCTCTTGAGATTTATAATATTCGTAAAAGGATAACCCTAACGGGGCCTATTTAGATAATATGTATGTATTACATGGTGTATGTGTTCTACAGTTACGGTCTAATGATTATGTAAAACAAACATGGAATGTTGGTATTTGTTTAATATGAAAACACAGTGTATACATAAACACAGATAATACTATAGTCTCTATACTTACTCCTGTTTCTTGCCTGTCTAACGAAAGTTCTTTAGTGTCACAGACAAAAAAGTCTAGTATAGTAAGTCTGTAGTAGACAAAACAGTCTGATTTTTTGTCTCTACGATGCCTTCATATGCTTTCATAGAACAAAATACAAACTATCTATACTTTGATAATTTTACACTAGCACTCAATAGTTTTAAGCTCGCTATTAACAAAAGAAGATTAAAAAAATTATAGTAACCTTAAATATGAATTATTGTAGGTAACTCACCAAACATTTTTTTCGCCAAACTTATAAATATCACTGACTAGCAGTGCCACGCGGTTGTACCCGCATCTTACCTGTTACCGCAAGAATAATGACATAAAAAGTAGCTTCGAACCTTTCTCTTGAATCACTCTGCATGCTGGTGAAAACTGCAGGAAAATCCGTTCAGCAGTTTTTATGTTAATCGATTACATACAGACAGCTTTTGGGGACTTTGTTTTACAATATGTATAGATAAATATCAATGACAAGTGAAACAAACATATCGGACTTGTCTCGCTTCATTTGATCCCGAAGCTTCCTCATGAATTCGAAAAAGGTTGTATGTATAAAAAGAAAATTTAAGAAGAGGATCAAGTGTCCTTTCCTTCGCACTGCTTTAGTTGTTAAATTAAAAACTTTAGCGGATGCCGATGTTGTTTTGTTTAACGTTTTTTAACGGGTTCTTTTGTTTTTGTTTTTCTAAGTTTAAAATTAGTTTAAACTAAGAACAATTACCGACAATGACATTACTTAACTTCGTATAAAGGGTTAGTAAATAAATAGGTTAATTAACTTTGACCTTTATACTGTCTTCCAAAGAGACTATAATCACTACATTGAATTTTTTTAAAGTCACAAAGGTTTCCGTTTCTTCACATATATAACTTGATCAGATTAGTGGATCAGTTTCACGTAGTAACTATTTAGTAATCTGTGCCCATACTCAAAAACGTCTAATGCTTTCTTAATAAAGGTGTAAATAAGACATTGATTTTGACGTAAAATGTATGAAAAATTAAGGCAGTTAGTCTTCTTGGATATTCAATTTTGCTTCTTTTGTACATTATACTAGTTAAAATTTTTATTATTAGACCCCGGAAACGATGGTGTGACGATCTTGGTCTCTGACAAAAATAAATATATATTTTCCACTTTAAGCTAAAGAATGACATAACGAGTTGTCATTTCACTCCGTTAAACTAAAAAATATGTACATACATGTCTTTATATAAATATGAAATCATTCTCAACTTAAGCCACATCCCAAAATATGTCCTTCGAGTACCCTACAGTCCCCTGAAAGATTCGAATGGACGAAATTCGGCATTTTCGAAATATCTGAAGGAAATGTTTGGTGCCATCCATTGTGGTACGAGATGTAGCTCTTGTTGTGAATTTGGCTCGAGACAGAGCTGAGACAGGCGGATTTACACGCTTGCTCTTAAAAGAAAAAGGAATAGCCTGTATTTTCAAAAGACCTCTCATCTCACCGAAGTTATTACAGACTAGCAGCGTCCCGTGGTTTTACCCGCGTTGTACCCGTTCCCGTGGGAATTTCGGGATGAAAAATAGCCTATAATCTTCCTGTTGCATGTGGCTATCTATTACAAAAAGAATTATTCAAATCGGACAAATTTTACCTCTTTATAATATAAGTATAGATATTTAATAAGCCGTAACCACCACGCTTGCTCCTAAACTATGACAAAAATTCGTGTAGGTTAGTCTTTAGTTCTGGTGTCGGAAATTTTACAAAGCTACCTAGATCAGGTCTTTGGGCAGTATAAAACTCTGATAGAACCTGAGGAGTCAAGACTGTAGTTAGACAATTTTCTGGTCTATTTTTCTGGTCTGGTCTAAAAACAGTTGTCGGTTCAAATTCTTTAGTGTGACAGCCACAAAAGTTTGTTAGATGTCTTTTCTCTAGTGTGCGATCCTTCATATGTTTTCAAACACAAGAAGACTGTGTAACTAAAGTCTTGTTGATGGACTCAGACTCTTGAACATCGTAACAACGCTAGCAACCTTATCCCGCAGGTATATATTCGACGCGACATTAATCTTATTACGTACATTTCATCTTTTAATAAAGAAAAAGTGTATTTCAAAAATATTTACTTGCTAAAAGATTTTTTGGTGATTTATGAAATTATTGTCAAATTCGGAATAATCTGAGCCGAATGATTCCATTTTGTTTTTGTCAGAGTTCCAATTTTAAGAGCCCGTAATTTTTTTTCTGTTACAAAAAAGGCGAAGAAATGTACGTTAAAACATTTAAATAACAGAAACACCAAATACATAGAAAACCTTTTATTTTACTTGCAGTTTTTCCATTTTGGTCAGTGTTTTTAGTTTTCGGCAAAATTAATGTTTGTAATTTTGGAAATGCGGTTTCAGCAAAAACTTTTGCAATGATTCACAGAGAAACACTGCGGGAATACCCGGAATGTTTGTCAGTCGTAATATCTGCAAAGAGAAGGTAAAATAAACGCCATGCGTCTAACTGGAAAGAAAATTCATTTGTACAGCTGAAGCGTTCGTGGCGTAGTTTGACTAAGCGATACTAACTTATTATGATTGTAAAGGAACATGCCTTGGCCCTGACTTGAATGGGTGGTCATTAGTCATATATCTATCTCAACGCTACCGTGCTTTGGAAGGTACGTGGAACTGTCGGTTCAATTTTCAATCGAGAGACCATATTGGAAGCTTTTAGGTGGTCTTAAAACTTCTACACCAGGGTTGGCCTACTCGAACTTAAAAACACTAGCTACACTGTATTTACGTGCGATACACATCTGAGCAATTGCATGTTGTACCTCCGATGTAAAGATAGGGTGTCATTATTTTGACATACGATCGGACGTAAGGGTTCACCAGAACTACACTAGTAATAATCGTAGCATACGTAATTTTCGTAGCATAGGTGGATACTCGTAGCACCGTAGCGTCGTAGCATACGTGCATACTCGTAGCATCGTAGCACACGTAGTTTACGATACTTTGTAGTGTCGGTAGTTATTTTAATAACGTTAGTTTTTGTTGTGATTATATAACCTATGCCTCACTGTACTTATAGCTTTGGCGATATGATAGACCTTATTTTACTCGTAGTGGGACATTACAGGCCAATACTCATATTTCTAATCGCTAATTGACTTAATGGCTTGTTTAGATTTAACGAGTTTAAAAGCTGTTCACTCAATCATTCTAGCAACGCCTCTTGGTTTTTCCTGCGTTTTACCCGTTCCCGTGGGAATTTCGGGATAAAATGTATCCTATGTGTTATGTATTATATTACTGTTAAGTTTCAGCCAAACCCGTTCAGTAGTTTTTACGTGAAAGAGTAACAAACATACATCCATCCTCACAAACTTTCACATTTATAATATTAGAAGGATAGGATAGTAAGTATGATATGATTAAACATTCAGTTTCTATCAGTATTTAATATATAAAATTAATAATATCAGTTTCTAAGAAAACGAAAGCCCAGTCGTAAGATGCACAAACAAAAAACTCATCGCTTACAATTTATAGAACCATTAACATTTGCCACTATCCACCAAAGAAACAAAGAGAAATCTTTATCCAAAACGGGCCAAGGTACAACAGGGTCTCAAGACAAATCGGTCGTCTGAAACGGATTTAATCTCGCCTTCATTACCGTTTCACAGCGAGTTAGTGCATTGTTGTATCACAAAAGCTGAAACAACCGTCTGTCTGTGCCATTGTTGCTCTTTCGCCATTGTAAAACATTATGTTTGTGTTTATTTGGTCTGTGTACAGGTATTTGTGACGCAGGTATACTGTTTGTAATAACGCAAAATAGGCTATAGCTTAGAGATTGTTACGATTGGAGGGATTAGGCATAATCATCAATACGGGTTGGGGATCTCGAACCCGAGCCATGTTTGAAAAGTAGAAAACATGTATTCACCCGACCTGGGAATTTAACTCGAGACCTCTCAGTCTGGGCTGGTGAGTGCGCATGCCACTAGACCACCGTGAAAAGTTTTCAAAATCTTAAACAGTAAAGATATATAAATTAAACAATTTTTGTAAGCAGGAGTTTAAAACGTAGATACCAAACAATTTCCAAACTTTACATTTTACTACTTTTACAAATATTTGAGTTTGAAATATATAAAGACGATGCTTGTAATAGCAATAACTTTGAAAACAGAACCCTTAGCAAATACTTCTCCAACATATTTGGCTATAACTTTTGAAGAGAACTTTTAAAGAAGCCGTTGAAATTGTTTTCAACTATTATATACAGCTCTTGCTTTGATATTGTATTACCATTCATATGGAAACACTAATCCGATATTCACTACCTGATGGTAGGTGACTGATGTCAAAGACATGTATTTACGACCTTATTCATAAACACTCTTTAAGTAAAAAACTGTTATAAAATGTTTCGTCTCTGTTGGTCTTGGGGAAATAACGTATGTCGGAAAGGGACACACCATTTCATAGCTAAATTGCTGTTAATAAGCGTTAAAGCCCTCAATCTTTATTTTTATGTAAATTATATTATCTATTTTGTCTACACTAATATAATAAAACAGAAGAGTTTTTTGTTTGTTTGTTTGAACGTGCCAATCTCAGTAACTACCAATCCGATTAGAATAATTATTTTGAAATAGATAGCCACATGCAACAAAAAGATATTGGCCATTTTTTATACCCAAATTTTCAACGGAACGGACACAATGCGGGAAAAACCGCGGGGCTCTGGTTGTAAGGTTAAATGAATATACACTTTTTAAAATTAAGAGCTTTTGAAGCTTTTGTCAGAGGTTTTTTTCCCTCTTTGTTCTCCGCTATCCTTTCACAGTGATGCCACGGGGTCACGCAAAAGATCAGGGAAAAATAAAATTGAATATTTCTTACAACTCACAAAACGATGTTGTGGTTGTTTTTAAATCACTACTTGTTATCTTGCGGTTAAAGTTTTAGTGGGTGTATTTTATTACGAAAAATATTTTCCAATATCGGAAAGATGTTCAGTAAAAGCTGGTCTGTCTGACAGAAGGTAGCATTATGTATTTTTATTCAAATATGACATGTTTTTATTATTCAAGTATATCAAGGATTCCTTTATCTTAAAATCGTGCCAATAAATAATGTTCAGTTGTGTACTTAGCTTATTACGTTGTCCATCTGTATACTGGATCATATTATTACAATTAAAAAATATTGCCCTGACTTATTATATTACTTTTACTGCCGAAACTTATAGCAAGTACTAACAATAATAACATATATTAAAACAACTCATAAACTAAAAGTTGTAGACATAAACACGTTATTCGTTACTCAAAACAAACAACAAAAAGGATCAAAAGTTAAGCCAATAAAATATAAAACTTTCACCGTATATTTTCCACCGCTTTCATCTAGAATATTCTTTGGACAACTTGCCTTACTTATATTTAGCTTACTCGTGTTAGGAGTATCGAGTTACCTATAACTTTCATTTGTTTTTCTTTGTTTATCTTATACTTGCAGCGCTCCGCGGTTTTACCCGCGTTGTGCCCGTTCCCATGAGAATTTTGGGATAAATAATAACATATAACTTATAACCTATAGCATATAACCTTCCCGTAGAATCTAGCTATCCATTACAAAAATAATTATTCGCATTGGACCGATGATTCTCGAGATGAGCCTGAACATTCAAACAAAGTTACAAATGTTACTTCTTTTTGATACTAGTATTGAATTATAAATGACGTCACGATTACATTATTTTGTTTACGTCTTATCTCATAAATGGCCGTCGATTGGGAATACATTTAAATGAATATTGAATATAATGACGACGTGAAGGGTGCAACGGAACAGACAAGCGATGGCGACTTGCCAAGTTTTTAGATAAGAACACAAATAATAAAAATATATACGAGTACATAAGAATTTAATGATATTTCGAATTTAAACTACGACGTTTCGGCACCTTCACAGGAACCGTGGCTAACGAAGACTTAGTCTTTAACATTGAGTCTTCTAAAGACTGCAGACCTGGTCTCTGTGAGACGTAGTACCAATTCAAAATGAGTAACATGAAAACCTATAAAACCAGTCAAAAGAGATTCCTATAGCTGACACCACTGCGCCATGGCACTGTTAGATATAAATAAACACTCCTTGAACTGAGCAGAGTTCCTAAACATTTAATATTAGCTGACAATGTAACGTTACATTTCGTTCATTTTCCGACAACCCCGGAGATATTTTCTGCATCGAATGCCCTCAGTAGTCATGTGAGTGCAACATTTTCAATTAACTCCCAAGCCTATTAATTTCCCATAATGTCACATGACAATGGGTTCCTGCGTTCACATCCGCTATCTTCAGTATTTGTTTGTATTTTCAACCTATTTGTGTCTACAATAAGGTCGTGTTTGAAAGGGCAGTACCGTTGTTAGTGTAGGAACGACACTTTTATAATGAAAATGATGAAGAGAGAATTAGTATTACAAGAGTAAGCTATGTATTCGTGCTTAACTACTATATAATTAAACCGACAAATAACTATAGACAAAAATATCATATTATTTATTTAAAACGGGAACTTACGTACGACGGAGACTACTGTCGAGAGTTCCTCGACACGTTTCGGCCACATACGGTAGCCTTCATCAGGAGGTGGGTGAAGCGCTCGCGACAGCGTCTCTCCCCGCACACACTGTGTGTGCGGGGAGAGACGCTGTCGCGAGCGCTTCACCCACCTCCTGATGAAGGCTACCGTATGTGGCCGAAACGTGTCGAGGAACTCTCGACAGTAGTCTCCGTCGTACGTAAGTTCCCGTTTTAAATAAATAATAATGACATTAACGTACGTTTCAATTAATAGTAAAAAATATCATACATACTTAACATGTCCAAAATCACTTTCTTACTAAGTAATCATATTCCTAGCTACAGCGGGTAATTACTCAATTTTAAAAAATGAAGTCCTGTTTTCTAAGATAAGGTTTTAGATTTAAAATAGGCTAGGTACGAATCTGAGTTATAAGTACAGTGAAGTAAATATTAGGCGTAATAATAGCAGTCAGTTATGTTAAATTACAGAGCGAACACTGAAGTTATCAATAAAATGAGAAGGTAAAGCCACTCACTCATTATTTTATTTATTATATTATTATTTACTCATTATATTATTACTCATTATTTTACGTCAGGCCTTATTACTATTGAATTATGAAACCAACTTCTTTGTATAATGTGGCGCTGTTTGGTATTGGAGTAATTATAGTGTCACAACTGTCATGCAAATACGACACTCGTTGAGGATCGAGGATGTGTTTCTTTTGTCCAAATTATTATATCCAAAAAGGTTACATTTTAGGTTCGTGCTACTTTTAGTAACGATCTTATTAAGGTAACCCCGCTAAAATAAGATTGTCGAGAAAAAATCTAAACATATAAAAAGTCGAAAAGGGAATAAATAAATTTTATGTATACTGGTTCTGAAGACTACTCTTTCTGAATTGAAACTAAGTTTATGGGTTGACTTCGCTTTTATTTAATATTTTATCTGAAGTTTCCGCCCTTATTCAGGATCCGTGGTCACAGAAGTCTTCAGTACTCGTAAACGTAGTTTCAATTCGAAACAGCTTAGCAATGTTTTTTTATTTAGCGACCTAAATATCTATATATATAAAAGAAAGTCGTGTTAGTTACACCATTTATAACTCGAGAACGGCTGAACCGATTTGGCTGAAAATAGGTGGGGATGTAGCTTAGAACCAGGAGACGGATATAGGATACTATTTATCCCGTATTTCCTACGGGAACGGGTGCGCTGTGGGTGAAACCGCGGGGCACAGCTAGTGTTTAATAAACAAATGACGTTCGTTTTAAATGATATTACGAGTATATTATAACAGTTAATGTTTAATTTAAGAACTGAATTTGGTTTAAAAGTTCATAATATGCTTCCCTAATGTAGTTATTTGAAACGTGACCATCGTCTTCGCCCGGTCGGTCATATCGACGAGACTGTTTAATATTCAAGACTTACAAATGGATACCTAGATTTGGGATTTATACCTAGGATATAGGCCAGTCTATTGTGATTCATATCCGATGCTTGCATGTCAAGTCGACCTGGTATCAATCGATAGATGTGTAGGTGGTACAGGAATCAGAATAGTAGGTTCGAGGTGTATGAGGGTCAGAATATTATTTTCTTTGACGCAAGAGGGGTTTGCAAGTGAGTATCCATGAGGTGTCGTTCACCTATGATAAAATTGACTAATATACTAACAAGATTACCGCTGAAAATTTCTATAAATTGTAATATAGGTACTTTGATCTCTGAATACTCTTTCAAGAAATTTATCATTAGGGGTCAACACTGCGTTAAGCGTGCGCCCGTCGCGTGCGCACGCGGCGGTTGACTTTTGTATGAAACCGCGGCGTGCGCACGCTTAACGCAGTATCGGCCCTAAATTATTTACGGTTGTTTTTTAATGAATCTTTTGTGTCCCACGTCTGAGCAAAGGTCTCCCTTAACACTTTCCAAGCATCCCTGTTCTGGGCTAGATGAGGCCAATCCCTGTCGAAGCCGTCGAGATTGTCTCGCCATCTCTTTCGGGGTCTGCCTCAACTTCTCGCTCCCTCTAGCACCCATTGCGTGACGATTCTGGTCCACCTGTCTCTGTGCATTCGACTCATGTGACCAGCCCAGTCCCGGAAGTATCGTTCCCTGTTACGCAATTTAGTAATATTTAATAATTATTTCAGAAGTTATACATAAATCGTCGTTTTTCTATCATCCCCATAGCTCATGCAAATTATACCCTCAAAATGCCATTAGTCGAACAAGTAGCTTACAATAGTATGCCGGTCATATGCTCCAAGGGATGAGGGAACACATTGTTAAATCGGGACATTCGAATGAGTGATATGCTCGTAGCATCCATTTCAAATGAGCAAGTAATCGTCAAAGCGAGCAACACTCGAGACGCAACACAAAGCGTTTGGAAAACAATGATAATTCACTGTAACGAATAATGACGTATCCGCTTTTTATGTTAATTTAATTTTTATGATTTGGAAAATGTTCGTATTAGTACTTTCAACAGTTTAGAGCCTAATGGCAAGGCATTGTGCACGCTGAGTGAGTTCCGAGCCAGTGAAGCTGCGAGTTGACGACTTCAAAAATCTCAAGCGATCGAATAATTTGGCACGTTAAAAACTATGATAATACGAGTATAAAAATTAAAAAGATTGCCGCAATTATAATGGAATCACGCACTTTTAATATTTAATAAGCAAAGGTTCTTATTTATGCTGTACGAGTGTGTTTGGCGTAACTTATTTTAACAGCGTGTTTACGTATCTCCATAATTGTAACAAAGGTCTAAGGTCAAGACCTGACCCCATAAAAATAATAACCCTCTAACACAAAACTTCACCAAAGAAATTCAATTAAAACTAACGTCAACACAGAACACAAACAGCACTATTTGTAAATTCATTCGTATTGGAAAATAATAAAAATAGAAAATGGCGGACGCTCTATGTTGACGGTAATGCTGGGAAAACGTCGGTAGTCACGTACTACTGTGTGTGTTAGGAGCGACGTATGAGACCTCTCGCGTCTCACCTGTGAATACGGTCTTTGCAAACGATTCATACATTAGGATGTAGCAAGAAATAAAATCTGTTTTTCTTTCCTTTTTATACGTAGGCTGGCTGCGCCGCGGTTTGAAGGTGCGTTCCCATTGGAGCGGTGCAGAGCTATGCGGAATCGATCAACCAATCACAAGGCATTACGAAAAGATTTTGACAATTTCAATGCCTCGTTTGACAATTTCAGTGCGTTGTGTCGATTACGGTCGATTACAGTCCGTACGGATCCGATCCGCTTCAGTGGTTCCAGTGAAGGCACCTTGCTTTTAGAACGCCTACTCCTTCTCATTGTACTAATATCGTCGGTGAGATAAAAGGCATTTTCCTAGCATTGAGACATTACAGGGTAATAATACTGTAATTTTATTGAATGAGGCTTTTATATACCAAATATTTTCTTTTATCAGACAGGACGTTCCAAGATATTCGATATAATCTTTCGGTTCGGTTGTCTACTATTGAACGAATAAATTGTATCGTAAATAGTCATGACACTTTCTCATACATTTTGCCAGTAAACAACAAGAAAAAGCGAATCGATTGTCACTTGTGTACATGACTATACAAACAATAACTCAAACCCGAACCCTGTTTGAAATGTAATGAAATTAAATTACATTTTCAATTCACGCAAACACTTCACATTCATTATCTCATGTACACTTAAGCAACAAACTTTTAATCAGATCTCTCGCTCAACTTCTGTGCTTGGACTCAAAGATCTTATGAAGTTGTTCAAAGAAATTTCAGAGTTATTCCCCGAGTAGGCGGGGGATTTAGTCCGTGACGGACAAAGTCTTTCACAAAAACGGTTTTGTGCGAACTTTTCAATAGGATATGGAACACTGCCCTTATTAAAATAGGTGTTAAAAGTCAAACTTGGATAACTTTCTTCAATACTGCAGTTTATTTTACGATTTTTCAAGTTACTTAATAGACTTAATATAGACTTGAAATAAACTAGTTTTAAAAAGTTATTTTTTTTTATCTTTTACTAACTAATTGGTAGTAACGTAGTCGATACTTGGACCATTTCAATGAAAGATCTCAGTTGTCGTCGTTTTAGCTTTTCTATTAAATGTGGCTATCCATTCGAAAAAGAATTATTCAAATCGGATTGGTAGTTCTTAAGATAAGTGCGTTCAAAAAATTGCACGTGCAATGTGCATCCGGCATAGTAAGTGAGCTTCTCGACGGACAAAAAAGTCTTGCAGACCAAAGTCTCTCGCCTGCACAGACTGAAGTTATGTTACGTGGAAACATGGTTGAGAGACTTAATGAAACTGTTACTCGCGATGCGCAGGTGTGCTAAGATTAATCATAACAGAGCTCACGTCTGAATAGGTAACTAACATAATCCTAAAGTAATAACTTTATCCATACAATATTAAAGTACGGACTGTCTGTCATTCTCAGATCTTTGTTAATGAAATTTTCCTAGATTTTACTCAAACTTTCTTGTGAAAGAAAATTGCATTTCAGTAAACTTCAAGATGAGTAGTTTTCTTTTTCGAAAATGGAATCTTATTTTCATCTTTTCAAACTTGAAAGTTGAGGCTCTTGCCGATGAAGTTCTTAATTTATTGATACACAAATTATTGACAAGCCAGTGACCAGTGGGCGCAGTGATCTGTGGGTGTTCTAACTATGTCGGGGGTTGCGGGTTCAATTCCCGCCCGGAGTCAACAATATGTGCCGACATATGTAGTTGTTGGCGCCGATGTCTGACTGACATTCAGATATTAATAAAAAGTATTTGTGTATGTATATGTAATAGTATCAGGTAGACTCCATAATACAAGCTTAAAGCTTAGTTTGGGTCTAATTAACCGTGTATGAATTTGTCCTGTAAATATTTATTCATTTAATAAAATGCTTATTAAAAAGTATATCAGCTCCTATTCCTATGCATAATATATGCAGAGTTGTTTTAGTTATGTTTAACAAAGAAACACTAAGAACAAAGGAAAACAATTTGATAAACACATCAAAATCTTGTTTGTGACCAATTTGAGACTACAAAAGTGCTCACTTTTAATTAAGTGTCCAACAAAAAGTTATTCAAATAAAAAATAATAGGACACAAAGGCCAAACGAAACTTCTAAAACTTTGAAACGGGGTATTAAAAGTTAAAGGGTTATAAACAGAGAAAAGAGGTTTGTATAACAAAAAGGTTTGTTCTATTTTATTCTATTTAGTAAGTTAATATTCCTCTCTAATGCGCGTTGACGGTAAACAGATGATAAGGGGTATAATTGTGAAAATACTGTCCATTTAAAAATGCAAAAGTTTGTTAGGATAAATGTATGGTACAGTCAGCCAAAAATGTGGTCTACCACCCTACGGTTGAGATTCATTTAAACGTCATGAAACAACAAGGTCAATTTTCATTTAATAATAGAGGTCCAACTAAGTCACCCAATGATGTCAAATGTCAGGCATCTCAGATAACAGACAAAACGTCATAACATAATTGTGCATAGAAAAGTCAACCTAAGCGATCGTTACATCTCGCAGAAACTTTAGTCAAAAGTGGTAGACCACTTTCTTGGCCGACTGTACATTAAAATTGGCAGAGAAAGATAAAAAAACATGAAAAATCAAAAATGGCCCTGTTTATTCCTTAATTCCGAACGGGCACAAAGCGGGTAGTATTGCGGGATATTTCTAGTGACCCATAAGGAAGCAGCAGTATTAGTACACACAATTTTTCGACCCTTCTCAACATAAGACGATTACTA
This sequence comes from Cyclophora punctaria, assembly GCA_951394245.1. Lineage (NCBI taxonomy): Eukaryota > Metazoa > Arthropoda > Insecta > Lepidoptera > Geometridae > Cyclophora > Cyclophora punctaria. Next base: position 2,301,685 of record OX596171.1, on the reverse strand, counting down.
TATTGAAATCAATATTTAATAATTGGAGTTGGAGTGTGAATGCCCATCTCTCATGGCCTATCTCTTGTCCTGTCCTCTGTGCTCTATCACCTGGGTTTCTTATTGCGTGGCGTTATATTTTTAAAACAAGGCTGCGCTTTTAACGTGGCTTATATTTGACACTAAAAGGGCCTCATGGTACCAAATTTTAATACCTTAGGAGCAACTTAGGAGTGATTAACATACGATCGTGGTAACCTCCCCTGCACTAAAGAGTACTTACTATACGTATCCTATCGCTTGTGAATTACTGGTCTGGGAAAATATAAATGCAATAATTATTTTGCGCCATTGACTTGAAAGAATAATAAGGAGAAGAAAAGAGTTTGTTTGTTTGAACTCACTAGAACTACCGGATTTAAAAATCTTCTGCATTATGTTATGCATGTGACATTCAAAATAAAGTTTATACGCCTACTATTAATTTCAAAATGCGCTCCGAGTGAAACCGCGGTGAAGAGCCGGTAATAATATAAGTGAGTATTGAATATGGTTTACCATATGAACGCAATAACGTCGGCCCTGAGAAAACTTTTACTCCAATATTTCCGGTCCTTAGGGAACTCAATAGAAAGAATGTTTTACCTCTGTCACTGGGAAAAGTGAAACAATATGTTTAAGATAAGGTACGAAAACCTATAATTTATTCATTCTAACACATAGTAATCATTAGTTTATGTAGTAAAACGATAGAAAAAATAAATAAAATGATCAAATTAAGAGATCTCCTATTTTTGAAATTGTTAAAAAAAAACTAAATCGTTTGTCGTTAAATTCATATTTGAAACGGGTGATCTTCGAAGCATTGTTGCCCACAGATAAAACTCAACTACAGGCCACCCATTCAAGTAGAAGCCAAACTGCACGTTGCTTACAATCAATAAGTTTTACATTAGTAGCGATACGTTAAATAGGTTAGACCGGCAAATCTATACTAATATTTATAAAGAGTTAAATTTGTAAGTTTGTTTGTATGTTCGAGGTAATCTCAGGAATTATCCGTCCGATTTGAATAATTCTTTTTGTATTCGATAGCCAGATTCAACGGGAAGGTTATAGGCTATGTTTCATCCCGAAATTCCCGCGGGAACGGGTAGGACGTTGTTAATACCGCGGGGCGCTGCTAGTATGTCATAACTTTGCCACCCTGAAGGCCGCACCATACATACCCCCAAAATTGGAGAACCACACACATTGTAATTTTTCAGAACGATTTGAAAAAAAATACTCTGACAAGCGTTCAATCTGACTTTTCTAGGTAAAAGATCCCTACCGAAATTCGGTGTTCAAATTCATAAACTGAATTCAATTAACATGTTAGTATGATGCCGGCCTAAAACTCCGATAAAAACATTGATGTTGTTCTAAATCCAAGTGATGCGTTACAAAAAGTTTACAACCTCATATTTTCCCCATTACTGAATGAAAAACAGAATAAGAAAATCAAATGGTGAAGCTTCAATAACAAAGAATAACCAAGAAAGTGTTACTATTTGATACAAAATGTAAGTCTACTTTAAAACATTTCAAAGGCCGCGGGAATCTCTTCAAAATTGTTGTCTTAAATATAATATTTTCAGTTTTTGATGTTCCCGTTCGTATAAAAGCAAGGCATTGTTGTGCGAGATGGAATTTTATATTGCCTTGGAAAGTATACGGTTGAGATATTACACTGATTTCGATGTGGATGGATTAAGGTTGCACTTCTCTCACTTCTTCTCAATGTGAACGTAATCTTGTGTGTGGATTTTTGTGAAAACATTTTTAATAGAAGTTTTCTTAATAGAAGTTACTAATAATATAAGTGATTAATTTGTCTTATTGTATGAAAAGACGTGTAGTCTGTAGTATATTGTATGTAGTAGATAGTAGCGCCACCTTCCGGCCAGAAGATCCGTGGTTCGATCCTGGCCATGCACCGCAAAGTATCAAGCCCGGTTTCCACTGCAAGCGGAGCGGGCTCATTAATGACTCCGTTTAATTACCATTGCGTTACTTGTATAACGCATAACACCTCAGTCTTAAGACGAAGTGGTAAGACCAGAAGCGTAAAACATCGCGAAAGAGTTGTGTTAGAAACAGTTTTTGGATATCAACCGCTAAAATTTATGGAATGATATTCCTACTGTCGTAAAGGTAAAAATATGCTTTGTATTGTTATACACTTCGAAACACGATTAGAGTGATTTGCCTCGATAGAAAAAAATCGTGAAAATCGTAAAAAATCGACATTTTATTGAAATTTTACAGTTTCACGGCGATTGTAAAGAAAAAACAAGTACAAAATTTATATTTTCATAAACCTTACATCAAATCCCATATGGTAGTACAGATGGTTTTTCTCTAAATTGAAGTTAGTTTATTCAATGAAATAAAACATAATTATAGCGCTCGCGTTGACGGTGCTCTAGTCACTCAGTCGGCCGCGGGGCCTTGTTGGGAGTAGACACGTACTGCTTCGTCGCGCACGCTCGCTCTGTGCGAACATCGCAAATAATATCTTAGGTGCAGCGCAGACGACAGACTATCCGTGACGCACTTTTTAGTCTGTGAAAATAGAACCTATGTAATTATATGCAGTAACGCACACAACGCGCAAAAAGTCCGGCGCACATAAAATCCGTGTAGCTGACCCGGCGAACTTCGTACCGCCTTAGTGAATGACATTGACATTCGTTACGCGTGTTTTTTTAAATATGCAAAATTAAATGTTATATTTTTCAATATTTCTGAGAGATTTTCTTAATATTTTTTTCCGTAAGAACCTTCTCCTAATAATAACAAATACAACAAAAAAAGAATTAATGAAATCGGTCCAGCCATTCACGCGTGATACCAAGGAAAACAGGTTTGTCCCACTGCTGGGCAACAATATTTTTAAATGAAATTACCCGAAGGTTCGACACATCTGACCTCCTACATTGACAGTGTCAAATCTTGACATAACTTTGTTTACATAATTGATCTGGGATTTTGAAACATGGTATAGTAATGCAGAATTCTCAACAAATACAATGCCTTCTCAACAAATTCAATGAATTCTCAACAAATTTAACTTTAAAACAAGATGAACAAGAAGACGAACCAGAGGGTTCGCCGCCATCTTGTTTAAAAGTTAATTTTTTTAGTTTTTCTGAAATAACTCGTTAACTTTCAACTTTAGAGCAAAAATGGTCCTATCAAAAGTTGTTGGAAATTTAATTTTCCACAAGTTTGGCCATTATCATTTTTACGCTAGGATCAATATTTGCAGTGTTATACTACCAAGTTTATCCTAGCGTAAAAAAATTATTAAATTTTACGAAAAAATTTAACTTTAAAACAAGATGGCGGCGAACCCTCTGCCGGGATTAGTTCGAAAATCGAGATTTATACTCCCAACCACACCCCCCCCTGACGTTTAAAAAATAAATCGCTCCCTGGATTTTTTTTTATTTAAATGTCTGCCCCGACTGCGCTAAGATAACAATACCGATATTACCGATAACACGTCAACTCATTCATACTGATGAAAAATAAATTGGTATCTGTAAAAGACAATACCGATAGCCGATCAAGTGTACGGGGACCCTTATTAGATTTCCAGTAACATAAATTTATAAAAGTGACAGGTCCGCGAACATAAAGCGCGGGGGGAAGATACCTCACCCCTCACAAACGCGATGAGCGTGTTCACACGTCGTCTTAACAAAAACACGTAATGGCTGCCAAACGGAGTCATTAATGGGTCCGTTCCGCTCGCAGTGGAAACCGGGTTTTATTACTTATCAGTAACTTAAGTATACTTGTCATCCACACCCATAACCATACTGTCAAGTTAACTGGACGTCACATCAAGTCCGCTGTAAACTTGACGGTGAACTCGATCGTGTATGGCCCGCATTATATAAAATGTCATATTATTATGTAGGACACTTGTTTTTTTATTTACTCGTTGTTTCGCAGCTTGTCATGTCAAAGACGCTTTAGTTTCGTTTCATTCCATAGCTTAACACTAAGCTGCATGTTTACCCACTGTAAATAACTGAATCCGGCCCTAATATTCACATAGCCCATATTAAAAAGCATAGAGTCCAAAGCTTTCAGCGTTTACAATAGCTATTAATAGTGAAATAAAATTCATTAATACTAAACTAAGTATTTCCAACACCGCGAGTAAGCACTTAACTCGACCATACTTATGTACTTGAATTCCTAATTGCTTTTAAACGTAATAAAAGCGAGGAAGAATAAAAAAGTTGTTTGTGAAAGAACGCTTCTGTGTAAAAAGCTTTTACTAGTTTTAAACATAATAAGCATCCTCATTCTGACACGAGCGTCGTTCAGCAAACTATAATATCGTATCAGACTAACAAAAAGTCTGGGCTAGACACTAAGAACGAAATAACGAAGCAAGGAAAATTACACCCTATGCTCTGTAACCATAAGTAAGGTAGTATATGTATTAGTTGACCAAAGATGTTATTTAGCACATCATAAGTAAGACAGTGTATTAGTTGACCAAGGATGTGCCACTTTTAAAAACTTAAATTAAATATGTTGATTATATTCTACGCTTATAATGGCTTTAATTAAATACAAATGACGTAAAACAGCATGTTAATAGCCAAATAAAATATGTGGTGAACCATTTTCTTGGTCAACTTTACAAGGTATATACATTATTAAGAATTGTTTGTATTATTTACAGTTTAAGGTAGGGTAAGGTATATAGATACACTATAGGGTATTGTACACATTTACAACCAAATTACTCCTCATTGATTTATTGTGTTGTGTACATGTTTAATAAACCTCTTTGGAACACTAACCACGCTCTATCCCAGTTCTTATTTGGTCCGATCTCTATCGTATCCAAGCTCGTGACTATGCAAAACTAATTAATCATCATTTCTTGTCGCCACAACCAACAATAGCTCTATACTTGCTTGATAATAGAACCTTGTATACAGGATGAACACAATAGAACAAATTCCAGCTTTTGTGTCAAGAATTTTAACAATAATGAACTATGCCTTTACGTGAAAACAAAATTTAGGTGGTAAGTTTTCAGGTCTTTATCACTTGAGTAGTAAGGCTGATTTTTCGGTGGCGTCGATGATGGCTGTATCGTGGCGGCAACAGATTGTAATGACTAAATTATGAGTAATTATTTTGTAATCTCATACCTTTACTGGGTAGCGTTGTACGTGACTGGCATTTATGAGTATACCTCATTTCGGTTCTACCTTAAGTGGGTAGTATTTTTTGTTACTATGTAGCTTTGAGGCTGAGCGTAATCTATAATCAAGTCAGTTTTAATTCTAGCACTCGTGCTTGGAATATTAACTCATTGCGATTGTTAAGCAACGTCTAGCTCGGTCCTACTTGAATGGGCGGCTGATAGTAACATTTCTATCTGAGCGCTACCGTGTTTTGAAAAGTTAAACTGTCGGTCCTGATTGTTTCAATCGTCAGACCATATCGGAGGCCTTTAGACGGTCTAAAAACTCTGACACCAAGGTTGGTGTCTAACCTACATGAACTTACTTAATACTGGCGTATGCTCTATGAAAATCTATAAAACACACTCTAGGGATAAGTTGGTTTGGTATTTTTTTGTTCTATATGTGTCTTGATTGCTGTATAAAGAAGTATAAGGCTACGAACGCACAGGCAGGAGGCTTCCTTGGCGCCTCGAGCTTAGTGGCTTGCATTCTATGTAAGCAACCAAGCTAGGCGCCAAGCGCGCAGTGCGGCCTGTGACGAAAAATTGCGAACGTTCGTTTTACCTAGATGACTAGTTAGGCTCTAGGCGCCAAGCAAGCCTCCTGCCTGTGCGTTCGTAGCCTTAGGGTACGAACGCACAGGTTGGCGACTTGCTTGGCTTGCAAGCCACTAAGCGCTAGGCGCCAAGCAAGCCTCCTGCCTGTGCGTTCGTAGCCTTAAAGTGAAAACAAAAGAATATAAAAGTATCTCAGTGTATTTCATCAATTCTATGCAAGGAAATGCGCTCGCCATAAAACTGTAAAAACGAAACTAAACTCTAAGATAAAAATGGAAGCAATTTGTACTGGAATCTATATGCCCATTATCTAATTCAATCACGTCTGTAACATACTAGTACAGTGAAGAACAGACAACACAAGTGTGAATCACAAGTTTTTTGCAGAGATACAGAAGAATTCCTACACGCAAAAGTTTGTTAAGATTGATGGAGGCAAAGAGTAAATAGATGTAAAATAAAAGTTTATTCGTAAACGTGGTTTCAATTCAATATGAGCACTGAATGTATTTTTATTACAAATCTACGGGGGTGCTACGATTCAGTGACGCTGGCAGCGACAAGCGATTTTTATTAAAAGGAGAAGGAATAATCACTTTACATTTCATGTTTTCTTTTAATCGCTTGTCGCAACAGTCATTGCACAGAGGCGTACATTTAAGTAGACGTACATTTTTGATCATCGCATAGGTTCAGTATACTTATTCCAAAACTCCCACAGAATACAATACAGGTGGAAAACCATAGGAATATAATACCTATATAGGTAAAACCGCAGGTACCAGTATTTCGGTATTATTCTGTAATTTGTAAAATTCGCTGTTCCTATTCGAACGTAACCTAAACATCCTGTATTTCATTGCAGACGATGACTAATGACCTCAAGTGACAGATACAAATGCGATTGATCAATCTCGCGCATGACTTTTTATCATTTATTTTGCTTGTGATTTTGGCAGCCCGGAATCGGAATAGGGACGGTTCGATTATCTTGTTATGCGTTGAGCGAATAAGTTTGGAAATGAGACCGAGAATATTATAAGATTTTTTTCCTCTTCTAACTTATCAATGGCCTAAGCTAAGAAATATGTGTGTAAATAAATAAATAAATATACTCGGACGAATTCACACACGGTTAATTAGACCCAAACTAAGCTCTAAGCTTGTAATATGGAATCTAACTCACTGATATACTTCATATAGATACACAAATATTCAATAAGAATATATAATTGACACCCAAACATCGTCGCTAACAACTATGTCTTCATATTGTTGACTCCGGGCGGGAATCGACCCCGCAACCCCCGACACAGTAAGCGCTCTCACTGCCACTTTGCAAACGGGCTTGTCAAATGTAATAATTATTAAATTTCGATAAGTTAGATACATTTGTTCTGCTCTATCAGTTCAATAATGAGTACGGTTACTACTTATAGTCAGCACTATAACTATAGTACTTAATTTATAGTCATTGTTAAACTGAATTAAACCTAATTATTATTAAAATGGGGCGAATTTCGAATTATATTTCAACTATCGATCGTATTTTTGTGTGTAATTTGTATTCTCATTGGTCTCATAAACATATTTAAGAATTACATTTTCTGCGCTAATTTCTTAGTATTTTTAAAAAACTCAGCTAATTTTTGCAGTGTAGAAATAAAATAGGTAAGTTTTCCTAAATACTTTGAATATTTTATATAAACTAGATAATTAAGTAATTGGAACATGTCAACGTCTAACTTAACTAAATCTGAGATTAAAAGTTAAGTAAACTCAAGTTTGTAAAGATAAAAAGTTAAGTTCAAGTTAAAACGCATCGCCGCGTCAAAACAAGTGCGTTTTCTCGTTAGCTTAATGGAAGTTGTTATCATTTATTCATTCGACGTTCCATTTACATGATTAACGAGTGACGCGACGCGTTTTGATGTCTACACCTCGAACCAAATTAATACAGATACAACGCTACGAATAATACAGTGAAGCATGCAAAATTACGTCGTCATGTTTCGAAAACTTTGCTTCTCCTCGGACTAATAAAAACTTTGGACAGAAAGTTGAAAACAATACAGTGAAGCTTTAAAAATTACGTCCTGTGTATTGCAAACACAACACGCGCACACGTGTAATCAAATTACCTATTCAATTTGGTTCGAGTTAGTTGGAATTAAATTATGATTCAGATTTCAAAACAACAACCAAAGTTTGTGTGGCTTGATTACCTAACAACAAAATACTAGGAAAACAGTAAATGGTTACTTGGAAGTAAACCCACTCATGATTTAGGTAAAGTTTTCATTTTGAAATTAATGGAATTACGCAAAAGATGTATAATGCAAACACAAAAAATTGATTATTGATTTCAAGTACAAATGTACATCGCATAAAATTGATAGCTGTTTCACAAAGTTGATTGACAACGTTCAGTTAGCAATGATGATCATCCACCCCCACAAGTTTACAAAACCGGCGTCAACTTAACTGTTGACAGTTGTCTGGACTTTTAATTGGTCAAGGGTTGCTTCTATCTACCACTTAATAACGAGTGGGGACATAATGTAATTTGATTTGAATACATTTTGTTAAGGGTAACATTTAAATCAAATGGATATTATATAAATGTTTAAAAAAAAATTATACCCTTTAAAATACACTGACTCACTGATTATAACCTGCCATTTTAAATGACATTAGTGCATATACTAATATAATAAAGCTTAAGAGTTTTTTTGTATTTTTGTTTGTTTGAACATGGTCTCCGGAATTTCCAGTCCGATTCCAAGTATTTAAAATTTGTGTATGTATATATGTAGTAGTATCAGTGAGTCAGATTCCATAACACAAGCTTAGAGCTTAGTTTGGGTTTAATTAACCGTGTGTGAATTTGCCCTGGTATATATTATATTATAATATTATATATTCTATAGTACGTTACTATGCTATATTTTTCATAAAAAAAGGTACCAGACGAATGGAAACAAATAACGTCTCGACACAATTTAGATTTTCAGCACATATCAGACCCATTATTACGTAATGTCCTTTCAACGGGCAGGGGCGGTCTATTGTAATCGCCATAAATTATGTATCACTCAGGGGTACTAAACATTTAAAAGCATCTCTTAACACGTTAGCTGTCCCCATACAAAAAAAAATACCAACCCCATATGTCCAAGTAAGTTTTTGCAATATTCCAGTTTCAAGTAGTTTATCAATACAAAATTTTGATAAATGGGTCTAAACTACCCCTAATTAGGCCTCCTGGCCCCCTTTAAGTCAGTGTACCGAATACGGTACACGGACTTATCGAGTTGAATTAACGTGTACACTTTAGGTGCACCGAGGACTTGTGAATAGGCTGCATATAAAAAACGTTATTTTTTTTGTTTATGCTGTCGTTTTTTCAAAACCATTTGACATTGAGAGAAAGTACCGTTCATTTTCATGCTGTCAATTTGACAAGAAGAAGAAAGAAAGCATTCAACTTAAAAATTTTCAAATTTTGTCCAGTACTGTGCTAAACTTTCTCCTGTGAACTATTATATTGAGGAAGGTAACAAAAATGCAAAATTTGACTGACGACGAGCTGCGGGCACTGTTAGAGGAGTCTGATGGTGAAGATGCAGTGATTAAATTAATAAGAAATACATGATAAGAATATTCACATTTGACGAATTGTGAACTTCCTCCTTTTTTTTGAAATAGGGAAAAAAATCGTCATGTCCCGGGCTTTTTTTATTCATTGTTATTCTATCGACAAGTCCCGGCAATTAGAGCAATCTATCTTAGAAGTCCATCAAATTAGAACTCATAGAACGAGGTAGGGGTGCGTGTACCGTTTACGGTACACGGACTTGTCAGATTTGTCAGGCGTGTACTGAATTCGGTACACTGGACAGCTAACGTGTTAAGACATTTGTCTGCTTTTATTTTTAATAGGATTTACCGAGTAAAACTAAACCGAACGGCCGGTATAAGCCGGATGGTCACATCACCGTAAAATCCGTGGTAAAATGTTTATAGCCAATAGGAAGTGGGGTTATGACAGATTATGTGTTGTACAGGTGACGTAGGAGTCAGTTAGCACTTTAGGAGGCGGAAGTTTAACGTTCTCACTAATAAACGTGGTGTAAAGTAGAGGATAAAGTAGGCGTAGGTAGGTATGTCATATCGCCATGTATTCTATACTTTTCAATGCTGACTGTCCATCTATAACTGAATACTAACCGCGACCGCGGTGTTACCCGCTTTGTACCCGTTTCCGCGGGAATTTCTGGATAACATGTATGCCATGTGTTATTCTGATTTAAAACCTATATAACTGCAAAGTTTCATCTAAATACGTGCAGTTGTTTTTGCGCAAAAGAGTAACAAACATACATACATACATTCTTACAAACTTTCGTATTTACGAGTAAAATATTTGTAGGATAGAATTTTCTATAGTTATTGAAAAAGACCACTACTAATGTTTCAACGACTTTAAAACTTCTTACCTACAACAGCAACAGTTCGAAAATAAAGTACAACTCGATGCAAGATAAAAGGACTCAACTGAAAGTACTCGTTCTTAAGTTCGCTTCGAGTAAGTGAAGTAACCTACTTCGCAATTTACGGCGATTTCGAGTACCGATACTGGTGTTAGTCCGGAATTCAATCGTGCTTACAATCTTGATTGGTACTATTGGTTTTCGATTGTATTCTACCATTTTGAATTCTATTCGATTCTGATATTGTCGATTTTCAAGATTTTCTTTTATTCGATTTTGATATTGTATACATTAATTCGATTTTGGTATGGTTTAGTTTCTTAAGCGGTAATGTACTTATACATATATTTTTCAAAAAGTACACAATTTAAAAGTAGTTGATACGATTTTTTATCAAATTCTTAGAAATAATTGTAATAGCCTTTTTAGTTTTTAGCTCACATAAAAGTCTCGAGACATTCCCTTTTGAGACGTGACAATCAATTCACGTTTTATTTAATAGAATTTCGATACAAAACAAACTTATACAATGGAATCGATTACCATTCGTCCGGTAAAGTCGAATAGAAATCTAGTTTTCCAAGCTTGATACAAACTCTCATATCAACTCTCGTACGAGAATTTGTACCTACATATATTGCACTTGTTACAGAACATTGTTAGTATTTTGCGGTACAATAGAACTCCGTGTATATTCATGAAGAAATATGAAACGCATTTATTTAAAATGTATGCTCTCATTTGGGGCCACGGTTTCATTAAAACCATTTGTAAGGGAGTTAATGCTTACATTCGTCACCACGGTAATGTACAAACGGCCTCCGAAATTGTAAGCATATGTAGAATCTTTTCATATTCAAACTTAAATAATACGTAAGTTAATTTTGGTATATAAAAATTACGAGTCACGTTGTTTGTCCGCGATGGACTTCTGAACTACTGAACCGATTTTAAATTGATTTACACACCGTGTGCAATTTCATCCAACTTGAAAGATAGGATTGCTTACATCTCAATTTATAGTAATTAGGGTGGTCCACCCCTTAATTTTTATATGGCAAAACAACGTTTGCCGCATCAGCTGATGAGGGAATTTTCAAATAATCTAAAACAACAAAGTACTAGTATTTTTCTTGAGTTGTATTGTATACTTGGACGATTTTTTGTACTTGAAGTAGTTAACTTGTATTTTCATATTTCATAGATAATTATGTGACTTTTCAAATCTTATTCAGTTACTTTACAATTCACTTAATTGAGTGAGTTCTGAAAACTCTAAAAAACATTTTTAATGAATAGATACATTCTTGTATTTTGACATTAAATGGATATGCAATCACTGTCACTGTCAATTCACGGGATCAACTTTAATCGACGTAGTACTAATTTATTAACTTTCATTTCTCTGAAAGAAAATACTACTTCTGAAGCCCGTCCCAGACGGGCCATACTTTTGATGAAATATGTGGCCACAAAATTGCCGACTATATCCCGGCAATACTAAAAACATTTTAATGCAGCATATGGCTGGAAAATGTTTATCTCGGCAATATTTCTGATGCAGTATATGGCTCAATATTTTGTCTTTACATGGGCCACATAAAGATGTAGTGAATACTCCTTTCCTATCGGCAAAACTCGGAACAACGATAACACCCGAATGGTGCCGATGTGTCTATGAATTACTGTATTATTAAATTACCTGTAGGCATGGAATTAGTAAGTACTACCCATGGACTTATTACTAGGTAATAAGTCCATGGTACTACCGTACAGTACTTACTAATTCCATGCCTGTAGGTATCAAATAAATCGCATACTTTATTTATCAATGCCAAATGTCAAACTGCCCGTTTGACGATGATAAACACGAACATAGCTACTCTACTCGAACGAATCGCGGCAAACTTCACGTAGCATGAAAAAGGGACGCACTTATGCCGTAAAGCGAGACAACAATAAAAGTGGCTGAGAAATATTGCAGTATTTTCGATTGCGAAGCAAACTCTCCGGCCATATTGCCGAGACCCTAAACATTCATCGGCCATACTAAAAATATGTGACAACATATCCCGGATATACTAAAAATATCGCAAAGTGTTGCAGAGTCTGGCCGTAAATGATGGCTGATGATGCCGGCCACACTATTGCAGCTAAACATTTTCGTGAAAATATGGCCCGTCTAGGAGCCCCTTGAAACACTTTGAAAAGTGTTTGCAATACATTATTATTTTCTTTGAAACTAATTTCGCGTTCGCAAGAACCGTCAATTTGAATTTAATGCAAACCATTTCTTAACATTACCTTACTCTACATTCTAAAAACTCAGAAAATGGAAGCTGCTTAATATGAGCACGAATTTCACCACACGCAATTTATTTACACACATACAAGCTTCATATTTTGACATTGAGTGTTGATGTACAACTTTTACTCCGAACATTTCCTAGCAAAATTATAAACCACAAATTGTTATAATACAAAAAATGAAAATATTTATCAAAAGACAAGACAAAGCTTAAATGTAAAAAAAATGTCCCAACTGCCTTTTTTTAAACATAGCATGTCCTGTGTAAACAACAAAGATTACATACATATACAGGAGCACAAATAAAAATCTATACTAATATTATAAAGCTGAAGAGTTTGTTTTGTTTGTTTGTTTGTTTGTTTAAACGCGCTAATCTCAGAAACTACTGAACCGATTTGAATAATTCTTTCACTGTTAGATAGTCTATTTATCGAGGAAGGTTATAGGCTATTTTTCATCCCGAAATTCCCACGGGAACGGGTACAACGCGGGTAAAACCGCGGGGCGCTGCTAGTGTAAAATAAAAGCGAAGTGTATCCGTAAACGTAGTTTCAATTCAAAATGAGTGTGTAGTGTTCGCTTAAACTTAAGCAACCAGTAAAGATTACATACATTAAAATCAGTCCAACTCACTCTTTTAACATTTAACAACAGTTAACAGCATATAAAAGGTTTCCCCCAAACAAATACCTATCAAAATTGTGTCAAAAGAAAACTATAAATAAACAAAAGTAGTGGCTTTTCGAAAGATTAACCATTATCTATCGAGGTCGGGGCTCGCATTGTGGTGTTGCCACAAAGCAGCCCAATAAATCACTGTACAGGTAATTTCCAGTATTACCATCCTAACGACTCACATTGTATGTATGCACGATGAAAATGAAAATTTGCTACAATTGCACCCAAAGGAACGATGCTGTATCGTCTGTGGAAGTCATTTGTTTTTTTCATTGGCGCGGTTTATAGCGGTTTGGATCATTGGTTTGGGAATAATAATTACAAGTAATGTTTACAGAGAGTTCAATTATTCTGAAAGAGGTTTTATTTTTAAACGACATCAAAACCAGTGCGTATTTGTTTTAATGTATATATCTGTTGTTAAAGGAATATGTAAAAAATATTTGATGTGGAAGCGTATGCTACAGAAGTTTTTAACTAATATTAAACAAGGCTAGAGCTAACCTTAATCTAATTAGAAGTATTTTTTTCACTGAAAATGTTACCCTCTAATTTAAGAGGACGTGCTAAAAGATCAAAAGATCAAAGAAAGTAGTCCCTATGTCATTAATTCCCTAATAAAAGGATAATAGTTACACTAGCGATGTATATGAATGAAATTCACGAATCAAACTAATGAAACATAGACACGTGTTAAACAAATATGCTTTTTTGTCAATAAAGCTTAACCGTAATTAAACACACAACGCACACGGTTAAAAATAACAAACAACACGTTCGAGTTAATTCCCAAAACGACCAAAAATCGCGCCCGAAATTTAAATGGAAACTTTTATTTTCACGAATTCACTTAGACAACGATGTTTAAAATTATTTCCCTTTAATCCACCACCGCAATTTCGACTTTAATCCCAACGATTCAACTTACATTTTCCATCACATCCAATAGGGATATTCCCAGTTCGAGATACAGTCGCGAACAAATATAAACGCCAGGATTTGAACGTTGTATGAGGTTTGTTCTTGTTTTCCACGCGATTGTACCATTAGCAAGTTTTCAACAAAAATGTAAGTGAAATTTCGAGTGCGATATTGTTGTTTTATTAGTGGCTGTGGCAAGTTATTACTTTGTAAGCCTTAGGCGGGAAAGAAACACAAGAGACAGGAGAGTTTCTTAGAAGCAAGAATGAATCATCATATTACAATGCAAGGCAATCTTGTTCACTGAATTTGAAAGTATTTTCCTACGTATAATGAAACGTGGAACCCCTCCAAGTAATTTACATAATGTATGTATGTACACATTACACCCACCCCGCGGTTTTATCCGCGCTTTACCCGTTTTTGAAGAATATCAGGATGAAAAGTAACCCTTAATCTTCCTATTGAACGGTGCTATCTATCATGCTTACAAGTTTTCTTATCTTACAGATACTTAAAAAATAATTGCGTTCTAAAAAAATTATCATTAATCATCTCAAGTTTTTATTAACTAGAAGCGCCCCGCGGTTTTACCCGCGTTGTGCCCGTTCCCGTAAGAATTTAAGTATGTAAACATAGACAGGTTAATTTTCATAGACAATCAAGCTACCGGCTTACCATCTCCCGTCCGTAAACACACTCGCACTAATTTCCAACGCGGGATCATGTCAAAACAATAAACCATACCTGCGGTCGGAATTCAGTTTTGCCTCGGGTAATGCATAAATTAGCCATACTCATGTGCTAGATGCTTCGCGGTAGAGTATTTTAATATGTAATTTGGATGGAGTCTGCGGGGAATGTTGGGGAAGACTATTAGGGATGATAATATGTGCATGTTATGTTTGTAGTGGTGTATTTTTTCCAAAAAAATGGGAGATTTACTTTTGTTAGATTTGGAAAGAGTATGCTTGATGAAGCTTGGATCTTGTCATGGATTTAATCGAAGCATGTTTTAAATAGTACCGTAATGGTATTAAGTCGTTGACTGCATTCAACATGCAGTGCCCGCAATAGTGAAGTGCAGTTGTTGCTTGCCCAATGCGACAGCAGTTGTCGTCGAATATGGTGTTCTAAGTCGGATAGGCTAGTGTAAAAGCTTGGTCCGATGGCCGAAGTTAACCAAAAAGAGTTTATCTATCGGTATAATTTAACAGACCATGTTAAAATGCTTCGAAGGGCACGTTAAGCCGTCGATCCCGGTTACTCTCTACGGATAGTAGTCGTTACATGAGCCATGTCAGAGGCCTTTGGCGGCTCAATAACTCTGACACCAGGATTGGTCAGGTTGACCATCCACTCGATGAAGAAGAAGAATAGACCATGTTGAAAGTTTTGAAGAACTCTCAGTACTAGAATCTAGCAGGTGCAATTACAAAATAATCTTAATTCAATCAAATGTTTTTTATCGTAGTTCAACTAAGAACCATCAAAAGAATCGAAATTTGATGATTTGAATAAATTGATCTGATTTTAATATTACTTTCTTCGTAACCCGAAACAGGGTTATCTTCGTACCAGGAACCACTTATAGAGAACTGCCACCGTTAGCTTTTAACAGTCACAAGCAGTAAACGTAATCGTCGCTGTTACTCGATATTCTAATTTCTAATATTCTTGTGTTCAAACATAATGTCTGTAAAGTTACAAGATAAGTAAAGAAAACCTCACATAAATTACCATATATTTACATAAATGATTTGTACGTGTTAATCACGGCTCTGCGCCTTCATGAACAAAGTTTCAACTCCTTAGCGACTGTGTGAAAATTCGGGAATTACGACGTATGATAATATGAGTGAGGTTTGGATTTATTGTAAACCATATAAATGAAAAGCTGATCCAAAAATCTCAGCTGATTTTCCGAGTGCCATGAATATTTTTTTAATAACTGTGACTAATTCAGTGATTTTATAAGAAAATTGCTTTGTTTTTTAAGTTGAGATCGGAGCGGGGTTTTATTGGGCAAACACAGTGTATGTTAGTGAATGTTATATATCAGAATGGGATACATTTTATCCAGAAATTTCCGTTGGAACGGGTACAACGTGGGTGAAACCGCGGGGCGCGGCTAGTTTTATTATAAGAATGTAGTAAATGTGCTTTTTTCAAACAGTTCGCTAGCCGCGCTCGCTTTTGTATTTTCCCTACTGAAAACACCAATACCGCAATGACGACAAAAATATGCATATTCCAGTATGGCCCATAACTTAAGAGGCGTTTGACAAGTTAAAGGTCCCACAAGAGGCGTCAACTAACAGTTGTAATAAACGGCACATCCGAGGGGCATAACTAGTTTCAAACTCGGCAACTTTCAAGATTTTCCAAGGAGCTTATGGATTTTTAACGTTTCCCCGTCCACATCTCTTGTGGTAACAAGTTTCCGAGGTTGAAAAATATAAAGAATTCCACATTTCTTGGGATATAAGAATTTTCTTTTAATATTGGATTATATTATTAGAATACTTTACTACCGAGAATACGCGTATTTTAACAGATTTTTCAGAAGGAAATAGTCCTCATTCATTTATTTTGGCAGTGGTATGGTGTTGTTGGCATGTTACTTGGAATTTATATTTAACTAGCAGCGCCCCGCGGTTTTACCCGCATTGTGTCCATTCCTGTGGGAATTTCGGGGAATAGCCTATGTTACTCGTGGATAATGTAGCTTTCGAATGGTGAAAGAATTTTGAAAAACGGTCCAGTAGTTTTTGAGCCTATTCATTACAACCAAACAAACAAAGTTTTCCTATTTATAATATTAGTGTAGAAAAGTAACTAACTGAAAATTAAGCAACTAAAATCAAATTATCATCAATCAATCCTACTGGGATACAATCGGGACACAATCAATTTAACAGAATTGACCGTCACTTCCGATTGGACAGCAAGTAGGATGACCATATCATACATACTTCAAACAAACGTTATTCAAGAAAAATTATCAATCAAAAACCTTAGAAACGAATCTCCACCTTAAAAATTAAAGTTTTATTTTCCTCACCTATGATGATGTAGCTTTAGATATAATCTTACAAATATAGAGAGGTTAAATTTGCAATTTTGTTTGTTTGAACAGATTTTATTTCTTAAACATATTTAGGTACCATAACAGAAGGACACATAGAGGCAAAGAGAGGAAGAGGAAGGCCAAGAAGGGCATATGTAGACCAACTGAAGGAAAGAGCAAAGGTCGTGTCGTACGAACAGCTGAAGAGAATGGCAGATGACAGAGGAAAGTGGAAGGAACTCCATCGACAAGAGCCCAGCTCTTAAGTTTAGAAGAAGATTTAGGTACCAAATAGATTTAAGATTTTTGTGCAATCGGCCCTTACTTATAAGTCTAGCAACAAACTTCTTATTGTATAATGTAAGAGACGCTGTACATTGTACAACAGTGACATCGAAACTAGCCAATTATCTCTCTCCAGAGACCGATGAGCAAGACATATCGCCTTAGCTTAGAGTTTACTTGCAAAAGATCTCCGACCTGAAATGGCCGACCGGATGTTATTATTTCTGAAAGAGCCTGACTCTTCAAATAATACTCGTATTTTATGGCGTAATAAAGTTGAATATAAAATGAAATCTCATTAATCTAGAAAATCCGTGTATTACCTGAAGTAAGCCGTTTTGTCTATTAAATATCATTTTTTATTAACTTTAATATAACAAAACATATTTTACAACTCAAAAGAATAATTACAATCGACTCTACCAATTAAGTTACACTATCATTACACTGTCATAGAAACAAATGTCAAAATACAAACCCTTTTTATCAGTTATAAAGCAAAGACTATTCCAGAACACTCTAGAATCAATTTCGTCATAAGAACGTGTACCTGGTGTTGCATTATTCATTAACAGTTGTTACGAGTGAGTCCGCAAACTTCGCCTGCCCGCAGAGCCCCTTGAGGGCTTGGAATCTTCTAACCAATAGCCCTAACTTTTTAGATGAGATGAATAATGGTAAAGAAGCACTTTTTCAATGACATAAAAATGAAGGAACTTTTTGATGGAATATATTTTTGTGATACCTTGTATTGGATTTCCAGTATGGATGTCTGTGAATTATTTATTATCTAGTAATATATCAAGAGCGAATTGGACAAGAAATCTTAAATATATTTAGCGATTAAATATGTATAAGAAACAAATGAGAGTTAGTTTTAAAATGTGTTCTATTTGGTGGAAGGTAAAATACAATTTTGAACGAACAGCGTTTGTTTTATAAACATATTTAAGGACTAAATAGATTTGAGAGTTTTTGTGCAAACAACCCTTTAAATAGTAAACTAGCTCTTAGAATGTTTAAGAAACAAAGTTTGTTCAAAATTGGATCTTATGTTGCACCAAATAGAACACTATTTAAAACGAGCGTGATTTGTTTTTTAAATATATTTAAGCGCTAACTGAAATTATAAGTTCTTGTGCAAACCAACCAAGGAGTGCGCTGATGTTTTAACCGCACTATAACTGTCTCTGCTGCTAATTTTGACATTAGATATGGCTATAGACCTAACTTGCCGACTATCTCCTATAGAAATCCAATGAGCTCTATACATGTCGCCTTCATACAATTTTCAACCTAAAAATTAGTTAACAAAAGCATCCGTTATTACATAATAAAAGTTTCAAATTCGATTTTCGAACACGGAAAGAACACTTTTGTTTATTTCTAATCAATTCACTACAGCGACATCTAGCGTTTCCCACAGCGAAGTCAAGACACCTTCAGTAAAAACCTGAAACATTCCAAGTAACTGAAGCCTATAAAACTTCCTGAATTCTGTAGCGGCAAACATGAAGATGTCGCTAGTAGTATCTATTTCAACTTTGCTTTGAAATAAGCGGTTCCTGTCTCTTATAACATAAGCGGTTTATAAGTATAAAACAAAGTCGCTTTCCGCTGTCTGTCTGTCCCTATGTATGCATAGATCTTTAAAACTACGCAACGGATTTTGACACAGTTTTTTAAATAGACAAAGTGATTCAAGAGGAAAGTTTATATCTTTCCGAAATTCCCACGGAAACGGGTACTACGCGGGTAAAACCGCGGGGCACTGCTAGTATCTACATATGAGATTTTCTTAAGGAAAGGAATATTCAAACAATGACATTGTAATCACAACATTTTATATTTTCTCAGATTCCATTATCTCCGTCAGTCTTCGACTGCTTGCAATAATAGTGTAAATCAGGTAAAAAATCAACAATTAGTTAATCAAATCAATTAAATTGACATCATTCAGAATATCGTTCGCTAAGTCCATCACTATTGGGCTCACGGCAGAAGTTATCTCGTCCTGTAAATTGAAGATATGTTGGCATGTTGTTATATGTTATGGTATAGGCATCTGGGAGAGCGTGCAGCGGCGAAAACAAGTGTTAAAACAGCGAGCGAATTTTATTGGGAAAGAAAGTAGAAGACTTATGGTAGAGCATTAATGATCAATGTTCTTTTTTTAACTGCATTGCGGCTGCTGCATCTCTCTCTCTCTCTCTCTCTGTATGCTCTCAGCTAAATATTTTTATTTAGATTTTTGGCATTAGCATATTTTCTTTGTTCTTAACTGCCCCCTTGCGCAACGAACTTAATAGAAAGCGAAAAGATATATTATATGTCGGAATGGCGTCCGCCATTATATTGAAAACACCAAATCAGTCAAAGTCAACTATCTTTATTCAGGTTTGAATTTACCACCCATTCGGAAGAGCATCAGCAGAGAAGAATGGGCAAGAAACTCTGCTGTCAGCTTAATCTTTTATACACGGGTTTATTTCATAACAATCATAACGTGTGCACCGGGCAACCGACGTCGAACGAGTGAGCCGTGTTTCTGTTCACATCGCCTTATATAGGATCGAAGTGGTGGGGTTAACCGTTGCACGTGTTTTCATCCGATGAGGTTAGGCGCCGTCAAAACGTCCATCTCCGACACGGCCATCCTGCTAGCACACGTCCTCGTGTGTTAATCTGCAACCAAAAATTACGAGCGAACAATTCCGCTCGGCCATACCTCTTATTCATGGCCAATCTTGGGGATCTAGCCTTCATTGGCTCTCAATTTATTAATTAAAGGACCTTACTCATGATTACTAACAACTCAAATTCAGATTAATAATATGATCAAATAGCGTAAGAAATCACAAAGTAAATTATGATAACGTCTCATCTACCAAAACCCTGAGGCCAGTAACAGTGACAGACTCTGGTTCATTATTCACACACAATTAACAATTTAATCACAATTGATTTACTACTGAGTCTTTGTTCGTGGTCACAACACAAGATTTAGCAAACGCATTTGCCCTTTATGCACTTCCATTTCGGAATGCCGAGTCGTCCCATGACTCTACGGTCTTCGCTACCAGGCAAGACCCGACCACACTACCCAGGGCTACCGCCTACTGCCTACCCACGGACTACTACAAGTAGTAGACACCGATTTCTAACGGGCTACAGCTACGGCACCCTGGTGCGGTCTCAGACTGACCCACCGACATAAAAACCCAGTAACAATCAACAGCTTAATCAACCTCACTGTCTCCACCTTCGTCTGAGTCAGCTGTTACCCGCCCCACAGGCATCTTCCTAACGCGATCATGTGCATACTTGTAAGTACGTTTAGAGTTCAAAGCTTTTCAACGTGTAACGATCACCATCGTTCGCTCACTCCTGACCTAAATAACTCTTTCAACAAAATACTTTCACATTGCTTATCTCAACATAATACTAGAACATCGTCAGGCACAAGTACCCATTAAAAATCAAATTAATCTCAAATCAAAGTAAAGGTCAAGTGTGTGTGTCTCTATTGTCCGGCTATCCCCGTAGCCCTAATACGCAGTCATCCCTGTGACTGGCTATCATCATCCCAGTGATCACCCATAACCCTGATCATCCCTGTGATCAGCCACTCTCGTGATCATCCCAGACTCAAGAGGACACACACAACTAGTTACCACACAGTCAAAAGTGACTACAGTTCATCCTCACAAGGCTCAGAATAACTAACAATGGGTACTTGCCCTTCAGGCATTTTCCTATACCAGTCAATGACACTATATTGTGTACCTACTCGTTCTCCTCTAAACCTCGCGGCCACAGTAATTTGCACTCGCTCGGTCAACCTGACTATTCTTCCTTAAATTCTTGATTTCAATCAAAAGTTAATTTCAATTATTATCAATCGGGAATCTTCAATGCTATGTAACACATGAATACTAGGTACCACGTCATTTTCAACTTTAACTTCAATAGACTATTAATCTCAAATGCACATTACAATATGAGCCATGAGTAAGTAACAGTAAGCTTGTCTAGTCACGTCTAGTCACGGCAACCAGCCGACGAGCAATCACATTGCTCAACAACACACGGTCTCAGCAGACCACTCCACAGTACGGTCAATCCAGACCACGACCATCGCCGAGTTCGAACAATGAACTCAAAAAGTCACATAGTCACATGAAACCCTTACTCATACTCTCATATTTTACAACGGAATAAACATCCAAAATACTTTCAATAAGCTTTCTACTTTATCAAGTGGTACGAAGATTCACTACAAAACTCTCAATGTTAACTGACTCAAATATCACAAAATAGCTCACCGGATATTTCCCAACAAACCAATCATTACCGCAATACATCACCAATTTAACATCCAATGTGAATTTGTCGTGATAGATTCTTGAATAATTTGGAATACCGCAATCCCTCGTATTCCTCAGGTAACAGGATCGAGAAGAGAACCACGTTCTTCCCTGGACGAGGTTCATCAATGCTCACAATAATTACCAGCATTGAACCAACATGAAAGTAAGAAAACATATTAGAACATACCACATTACATCACAAGATTACACTTAACTCTTTCGGAAGATCATAATTACCTTCTTAACTCCACAATAGAGAAGAAAACTTACTAACAATACTCACAGAACATTCCAATTTTTATAACCAATTGCAAAATAAACATTACGTAAAGCGCATGACAGTGGCGCTTTTGGCGGGATGATGATTCAGACATATCTCCGAATACTACGAGCTTCATAATCCAGGGGAAGTACATGAATTTCAATCCCGTCGTCGTCGTCGCCGTCGTCGTCGATAATATGCACTAACGAGCTCAGCTTGCAGCTCTCAATATTCTTTCATCTTATCATAAACCTAGCTCCGTGGTTGAAAACAATCCATGGCGATATGATATTCAGCACCAATCTCAGTTGCTATGGTGAAATTTATCATTCGCGTTCGTGCCGTCAACACGAGCAGTCGTGTCGCAACTGCTGACTCGATGTTCGACTGAATCAACGTTTTTGCCACCTTTAATAAAATGGCAAGTTCTTATAAGACGGACATTCTGCCCTCCGCGACGCCGGATGGGATCGATCTCAACAAGCTAGTGAGGGATTTTTCGCTCCTTAGAGCTGAGGTCACCGCCATTCAAGCCAAGCTGGAGGTGTCGGAACGTGTGGTCGCTGAATTAAGGACCGAGCTCGCGGCATTGCAAAATAAGCCAGTGACGTCGATATCACCGCAGTCAACACGCAACGTGACCGTGCGACGCGGTGCAAAGAATGACCATAATTCGCCGGTCAGCATTTTTAACGCGGACAATACCGATGCACAGGTGAATGACCGCCCGGCCCTGATGACGTCAGCCCCCCTGGCACCTAAACCGACACCCGTGCCTGCTGCGCTTTCGCCTGCTCCACGTGTCCTCAAGCAGAAGAAGAACTATGCGCAAGCGCTCCGCCAGCCACTACCAAAGCCTCGGCAGGTGTCCACTGCTGAGGAAAACAGAGCGAGAAATGTCGACGTGGACGGATTCACCCTGGTGGAAAAAAAACGTCGACCGAAGCCGTCTCGCAATCAACGAGGTACCGCCGCCGCTACAGCAACAGAGGCCACTCTCCGTGTTGTGGAGCCTACCGTTTCGCTGTACATATCAAGACTAGACTCTAACACCGCAGGCGAAGAAGTCTTGAAATATGTGCAGCAGAGAGTTTGTTTTTGGACGAAAGAAAGTATACGACTCAACTTGCGGCGCCTAGAGTCAACGAGGGATACGACATTCAAGTCGTATGTGCTTCAAGTGCCTGCGAAGCACAAGGCAATGTTCTTCTCTCCCGACTTTTGGCCCGCAGGAGTGGTATATCGCCGCTTCAGGGAAGCATCAACGAAAAAAATCCCTGTCTAATATATTAGGTATAATTATAAGTATAAATGTATATATGTTAGTTTGTAAGGTATGTATGTAAAGTAGAATGTAAGCTATATTTTATTGTTGTTTGGTTTGAGAGGTATCACCTTTCCGTGACACAGTTTACACTAGTATGGGTGGTGATGTCTCGATAACTAAACGAAATATAATGTAATTACATTTGAAATTAATAAATGAATTTGAATTTGAATTCTCTGCTGGAAGCTCAGTGGGCAATAGCGATCTTGATCATTCTCTGCTGGACGCTCGGTGGGCAATAGCGATCTTGATCATTCTCTGCTGGACGCTCGGTGGGCAATAGCGATCTTGATCCCACTTCTGATGTCGGAATGGCGTCCGCCATTATATTGAAAACACCAAATCAGTCAAAGTCAACTATCTTTATTCAGGTTTGAATTTACCACCCATTCGGAAGAGCATCAGCAGAGAAGAATGGGCAAGAAACTCTGCTGTCAGCTTAATCTTTTATACACGGGTTTATTTCATAACAATCATAACGTGTGCACCGGGCAACCGACGTCGAACGAGTGAGCCGTGTTTCTGTTCACATCGCCTTATATAGGATCGAAGTGGTGGGGTTAACCGTTGCACGTGTTTTCATCCGATGAGGTTAGGCGCCGTCAAAACGTCCATCTCCGACATATATATATATATGACATTTGTTGTGCTAGTCGGGGTCAAAACTGAATCTTACGTCAAACAGTTGAAATTGTTCGAGATGGTAAAGTATGGGTCGATTTGGTAATGGTTTATGATAAGATTAAGATAAAATAATCAATTTTCTTACCGGGTACGTGTTAATAAGGTCGAGCACGAGATGTTCTAGGAAGTTATTGACAAAGGATTCAACAGAGTCATCCTCGAACATACCCTTTATAGAAGACTGCAACAAAATTTACACATTAAAATATATTATACGCTGTGTTGTTAAATAAATAAATGTTCGACGCAAATTTATTAATAGCTTTTACTGAGAAAGTAGTCTGCAACTTTAAAGTTTCATGGACCTTAAACGAACTTTACAAGGCTTGCTACGGCATGCTACGAATATTGCTACGAGATTTACTACGGACCAAAAACTTGTTTTCTTTGATTACAAACTTCAATTATGTGTAATATTAAATATATATATTTTAGTAAGTGCTATTATCTTTCAAGTAGTATGTAGTAGTATAAGTAAAGTGAGTAGGTACCTACCTTGATGTCGGCCATCTTGAACTGAATAGAGCATTCCATAATGTTTAGATAAAGGGCCCCAATACCAAGTCTTATGTTAACCAAGAGGTCGAGTATGACCCTTGGTTTTACTAATGTTATTCTGAAACAAAGCGTATTTGTAAATTAATATTTTATGCGGAATATTCTAAGACATTTCATAGTACTTATACAAAAGTTTTCCAAAAAGATTATTTATATTTTCTTAAATAGATTGTTAAGTAAAATTTGATAAATACATACTTAGCGTCACCTTTCCCAAAAATATTGAACCCGAAACCATGAACTCGTAGGTCGTAGTCGTCTGTAAAATAAAGTTTATAAGACTTCTTTTATTTGTGGCTAAAATATATTTGGCAGCAAATAAAAGATACACATAATAAGGTTTTTTCTGGTAAAGGCGGAGCGTTGAGCGAAGCGGGTAGAGTCGCGTTGTGTGGCAAAAAAAATGCGAACAAAACACGCGTGCTTCTACATAAACGGTCTTATAAAGTACTATATGTTTAAAATCGTGAAATACGACGCCACTCGCGCCGCTCATCGCTACGCGTCTATTCGAACAAGGCCTTAATACATCTCAAGTATCAAGTATATTAACTTCATGTAGAAACGTTGAGGTTATTGTTTCATATAGTGCTCTCAAAGTAATAATTTTGTTTAAATTGCTATTCCAAGTATTTGTTTTAATTTTATTGTCTTCTATTTAGTGTAGAGTTTGAACTTGATTATTTAGAAAGTTATTACATATGAATACACAGAAATATATAAGAAATAAGTAAATATTAGACTGTAATGTTCCACTGCTGGGCAAAGGCCTCTCATATCACTGAAGATATCAGTACAGTGAGGAAGATTAGGCGTAATCACCACGCCTGCCTGATGCGGGAGAAAATGTTGACTACTTTGGTACTTTGTCATATAAATAACTAGCAGTGCCCCGCGGTTTTATCCGCGTTGTGCTCGTCCCCGAAGGAATTTCGAGAATTTTATACATATAAACTATCCTCTTGAATTACTCTATCTATTTAAAAAATTCGCGTCAAAATCCGTGTAGTAATATTTGAGTTTATCGAGAACAGACAGACAGACGCGGCCGGGGTCTTTGTTTTATAATATGTAGTGACAGTCAGTACATGACTTGTTTTTCTCCACTTACCAACATGAACTTCAAGATGCGGTACTTCGAAGTCGAGTAAAACCTGATATCTCCTCAGTAACGCACTGACAATGTCAACATTGACGTCATTAATGACAAACGAACTGAGCTCAGTTACTGTCAAATTAGTCAAGTGTAAGTAGGCACTGAAATTAAAACATATTATTTATTTCTACCTACCTAAATGAAAAATAAAACAAACAGTCGTATTGAGAACCTCCTCCTTTTGTCGAAGTTGGTTAAAAATACTCTCGTGTTATGTAATCAGAGCCGACAAATGATTCTTTAGTAAAGGTTAATGAGGAATTGTTGACAAGTAATGAATAAAAATGTATAAAATATTACGCCTGTTTGTAAATTTAATTGACGTCACGACTCACGTATGAGTGCGACAGGTAAACAGTTTTGACAAACAACATTCCGAAGCCAATTGTAATGTTAAATTTAATTTAATTAAAGGAAAGATTCAAAATTTCATTTCCAACGTTCTTTGTACGTACGTACTATACGAAAGTACTATAAAGTAGAGTATGTTCGCAGTCGATGGACAATCTAGTGTGAAAACGATATTCGGTGACCGATGTAGACAGAGAAATTGTTAATGCAATGTACAATAAGACTCACCTTTCTATAGGTATAATAGAGTCATCTATAAGGAGCTCATCCAATTCAAACGGGTCTAACACCGGCACTGGGTCTGCTCCAGTGACCATAGTGCTTCGAAAGTCTTCTAGAGCATTAATTACGATGTTTTCAAGTATCGAATTTCTTCCTTGCTCGTCTATAAAATTTTGAACGTAATTTAATGTTACTAATAAATAAAAAATTAAGACTATTCATTCATTTCGAGTAGGTTAATGAACAACCATTGTGTCGAAGTTTTTAGACCGCCTAAAGGCTTCCGATAAGGTCTGACAATTGGGCTTTAGAAAAAAAAATTCTGTGATAAATGGAAAGATTATAATATTAGTTTTATAACAAAACTTTTTTTATTTTATTTTTTTCGCAATAATTCAAAAGTTATTTCAAAATAAAAATTAATTTTTGAATCTAGTACCGAAAACACTCGGACAACTCCCGAACAAACCCGAGCGCGTGTGACGTCATAATGTGTAATAGCCGTAAACGCTGTACGTACTTATGGTTAAATAGCTATAACATTATCACGTCACAACCACGGTGACCAATTATGGCGCGTTTATAGTCACGTGATTTTTATTCAATTTTTAATTGTTTATAATTAATTGAAAAAATATTTTTTTTAAGTTTTTTGCATTAAATATCAATATTATTAATAATAAAGTTTTAAAATACCTACATAAAAAAAAACTTTTTTTTTTTTTCAAAAGCCCAATTGAGATAACCGGGACTGACTGCTTAACGTGCCCTCAACGAGGTTTAAAGCTGTAGCTTCCATGCGGCGAACGAATTAGTCCGGTTGCACTAACGTATTTTGGTTCGTTAAAATGCTATTTTTTAAAGACACTTACTTGTATCATAAGCCTCGACCTTCAAGTCACTTAATCTCATTTTGGGTGCGGCGGAGATGCCTCCGATTAATAGCAATACAAATGTCCATGAAATCATTTTTATCTGAAAACAACATTATTATTAAGTCAACAGTAAACATCATTAATCTTGAAAATTTATTACAAATAAACTAAAAAGACTTTTGGTATTATGCTTTTCGTCACTGTACTGCACTTTCTTCACTGTAACACAAAAATTATAAAGTAAAAATTACTTACGGTTCGTGCGTCCAGTCCAAATAAGAGCTCTATATACAATCAATTAATTAAGTAGCGTCATAACACCGATTAGATTCATAATCCTGGTTAAACCTCTGATTAATTATCTTATCACCAATAGACTTACGATTACGAGAATCCTCACTAAGCCCAAGAAAAAAAAACACACTCACGAGAAGTCTAATAAAAACATAAATGGTCAGATCGCTACGTTACTTCATTGTAAGCTAAATATATTTTCTGTTGAAACAAATATCAAATAGTCAAAAAACTATGAAAAACTATGGCGCGGGTGGTAAGAAATCAAACAACCTTAAAATATTTACTTATTAATAATGAGGTATGTACTAAAAATACTTAAATATAATCAACAGTCACTTCAGTTCACTTATTTGAAAATATGATGTAGAAGATTTCCACAGAAAATTTAAAATTCAAAGGATATTATCGTTGACCCACTGTGTGGCAATAATTTCAAGGAGCTCGTTGATTTCAGCCTGTAACAGAAGGAAAGGGTTAATTTATAGCTAACTAGCAGCGTCCCGTGGTTTTACTCGTTGTGCGAGTTCCCTTGAGAAATTCGGGATAAAACATATTCTTTAACTTCCGCTCGAATGTGGCTATAGAATTTAAAAAGAATAATTCAAATTGATTTGGTAGTTCCTGAGATAAGCTTTCAATTCATTGCAAATAGAATAAGTATACATTGTATGAGATTTACATCTATGGTACCAATGAGCAAGAAAAAGTGATTTAGTACGAAATGCTTGCAAAAGGAATTATCATTGCCAAAAGTAATATATATTTGCTTTCAGGCTTTTTTCCTCAAGACAACTCACGAGCAGGATATAACACACTTTGAACATAGACAACTAGAAGTCTATGGGATCACTTTTGCCACTACCTTGACATGAGTCAATATACCACCATATTCATACACAATATTCATATTCATCTATGAGTCACTACACACTACACACAACACTACGCACTACGACTATGTCAATACGCACCTCATATTCATCAAGTTTCTCAGGCAGGTAGTCCAAGAAGAATTCGTTGATATAGTTTGAGATGTCATAGTTGTATTGTTCGTAAGAGAGCGCAGCCCTCATATTAGACTGAAACAAATGAATTGATCACTGAGTAGAGCTGTTATCACTTGAAGCCTTACAACTCTATAATCAAGATTTCAGTCTTTGGTCTATAAAGGTGCACACACTAGACACATCATCATCATCGAGTGGATGGTCAACCTGACCAATCCTGGTGTCAGAGTTACAATGCCCTAACCAAACTGAGGACAGTATCACAAAGAGATTTTTGTGAGACATTGTCCCCACCGGGAATCGAACCCGGAACCTCCGGATCGTGAGCCGAGCGCTCAAACCACTAGACCACGGAGGTTGTTGACACACACTAGACAAATGTCAAATATGATGGTAATATTTACCTTAATTTCACCAATGCTGAAGTAAATCTTCAAGGAGCGGACATACACGCCGCTAATGAGGCCAATGTTGATGTTCGCTTCTCCGGTCGCACGAACGTTGTGGATGGACACCCTGGAGAAACGAAGACATTTTCAACATATTAGCAGTGAGAATTTGAAGATAAAAAATGGTCTTGTAAGTGTCATTTTTTTCAGTATCATGGACAAAGTTGGTCCAAGGATATATTCTTCTTCATCGAGTGGATGGTCAACCTGACCAATCCTGGTGTCAGAGTTATTGAGCCGCCAAGCCTATGACATGGCTCATGTAACGACTACTATCCGTAGAAAGTAACCGATAAGGATATATTCTACTCTAGCGAAGTTTTCTAGAAATCCTTTCAGAAGTTTTGTTGTGAAACTGCCGCACTCAGAGACGTTCATTAAATCGAAAATTTATTGATTGACGGAATTTTTCATATATATTATATCAAAATCACTCATTAAATGTCTACTAAGGAAGTATTTAACATCCTCACAAACTTTCGTATTTATAATATTTGTTTTAAATCTATTAGTAGGATTTATTCAATTCAATGCACTTATTATAACATTAAAATGTATTATAGGTATAGTATTTTCAAAGTATTAGTTTACTTTATCCAAGGTACTCACTGTCCACTAGCTTCTCCGTTGAAGTCTTCAGCAAAGAAGACCACGTGACCTGTGCCGCCATCTGCAATTTACATACAAAAATGGAACCATTGTATGGGAACCAGTTAGAACAAAACCTTGAGTTGTAACTGACGTTAGAACTAAAGACAAAACCTGGTGTAGTGTTATCATTTTGCGTAAAATAAGCTAATTCTTAGTCCACTGAATAAAAGCAAACAGTATCAGTATGACCTGATGCCAAAATCGCACATGCTAAGTAACTAAGTGCGAGTAGCTTAGTGGCTAACCCTGGGGTTGTTTTAAGATAACCTAAAATCCTATAAAATTTACGTGCCCTCCGAAGGACGGTAGCGCTCAGATGGTGTGTCCCTATCGGCCACCCATCCAAGCAGCAAAAAAATACCCGTTCCCGCGGGCATTTCGGGATAAAATGTGTCCCATGTGTTATTCTGATGTGTAACCTATATTACTGTAAAGTTTCATCCAAATCCATTCAGTAGTTTTTGCGTGAAAGAGCAACAAACATACATCCATACATACATCCATACATACATCTTCGCATTTATAATGTTATAAGTAGGATAGGATAAAGTAAGAAAGTGAGAAATAATGAAAAATGTAATGCACTTACTGAAGTTATGATACTAATTGTACTTACTGAGGTTGAAGTCAATGAGCGGGATAGTCATATCGAAGGTTAGCCGACTGCTCAGAAGGGAGAAGTTGATCCTAGTGATCTGGATGTCACTCAACCCAGTGAATAAAAGTTCTATCGCGAAAGTCTCAAGGTTGAATATGCTGTGGAAAGAAAAATATGTTTAGGTTGTTTGTTCAATGACGTGGTGAACGAAGTATCAATCATATAGAATAAGTAAAGTTAGAACATACAGAATAATTTCGTAAAGTATCTTCTTCTAAATTCTGTGTTACTTTGCTTTGCTCTAGTGAATATGCAAACAGCCTAACCAGATTATTATCAATATGATCTCAAACCCGAGCCATGATTGAAAAGTAGGAAACTTGTTTTCACACGAACTGGGAATTGAACCCTCAGTCTTGGCAGGTGAATGGACATACCACTAGACGACCGAGGCGGTTAATACATTACTATAGATAAATAATAACAGATCATGAATTAGATCATGTACCATGTATTAGTTTATATACATTAAGTACTGTAAACTGTAAGAGTCAACACTGCGTTAAGCGTGCGCACGCGGCGGTTCACTTTTGTTTGACACCGCACGCGACGGACGCACGCGGCGGTCCACGTTTGTATGAAGCCACACGCGGCGTGCGCACGCCGCGGGCACCCACGACGGTTCACTTTTGTATGAAACCGCGGCGTGCGCTCGCTTAACGCAGTGTCGGCCCTAAAAGGTAATAATATTCTTACATAGGCACCGGTAATGCGTAATTGTAAATTGAATCGTTCTCAACGTGCAGAGGGTCAAGTCCTGCATCTCTGATCTGCCACTGAATATCCTCGACTGCGCTCGCGACGATATCAGTCACTAATCTCGCGTTTCTACCTGTATCGAAGAAATCAGCAATTTTAGTAAGTAAGTAAGGTCGAGTAAATTAGTGGCAAACCCTGGTGTCAGAGTTTTTGAACCGCCTAAAGGCCTTTTACATAGTCATTGCAACAACCGGGATCGAGAATTTTTAGTGCTCTCCGAAGCACGGTAGCGGTTGGACAGAAATGCCACTAACGTCCACCCATCCAAGTAGCACCAATTTGCAACACAATTGGGCTTTTGAAAAAAAAAAGATTTTTTTTATGTATTTTAAAACTTTATTATTAATAATATTGATATTTAATGCAAAAAAACTTAAAAAATATATTTTTTCAATTAATTATAAACAATTAAAAATTAAATAAAAATAGTTTTGTTATAAAACTAATATATGTATAATCTTTCCATTTAGGTATCACAAAAAAAAAAAATTTTCAAAAGCCCCATTCTCACTTTGGTTCATTATAATCTTCAAACCATGTCGGTTCCATTTGTACATTTAATCCAAGCAAGTTAACTATTTTACGAGTATATGCGGTTACTTAACTTACCAAGAACTATTTCATCCTCATTGGCGTTAGCTCCAGCTAAGAGAATTGTGAGGGCTAAGCAGAACAGCATTTTGACTCCTAAAAATAAAATTACGGTTATTTTTAACTGTCATTACATTATTCATGTTATTGCAGTTCAGTTGCAGTTATAGCAACACTCTTTGAAAGTGATCCCGTGACGGTATTTGACATAAAATATACCAGGCTGGAACAACTGCCCTATGTAAACTTGTATTTCATATACAGTAAGTTAGTAAGCACAGTTAAAGTAAGGACTATCGTAG
This sequence comes from Cyclophora punctaria, assembly GCA_951394245.1. Taxonomy (NCBI): domain Eukaryota; kingdom Metazoa; phylum Arthropoda; class Insecta; order Lepidoptera; family Geometridae; genus Cyclophora; species Cyclophora punctaria. Next base: position 2,269,605 of record OX596171.1, on the reverse strand, counting down.
ACTATAGAACAGATAATCTTAAGGGTCAACACTGCGTTAAGCGTGCGCACGCGGCGGGCGCACGCGTCGTTTCACTTTTGTATGACCACGCACGCTACGGGCTACGGGCGCCCGCGACGGTTCACTTTTGTATGGAACCGCGGCGTGCGCACACTTAACGCAGTGTCGGCCCTAAGACGGATCTGTTCGACGTAGTCAAATATTGTTATCTTAGCAGATCTTTAAAAAACTGTGACGAACGAAAAAACTAACAGACTACTTGTCTCTAGTGTGCACTTCCAAATAACAGTTTAAGTCAGAAAACAGTTTAAGACTCTAGGCCTACTCTTATAGGGGGATGTATTATTTAATCTTATATATAAAATTCTCGTGTCACAGTGTTCGTTCGCGTACTCCTCCGAAACGGCTCGACCGATTCTCATGAAATTTTGTGAGCATATTGAGTAGGTCTGAGAATCGGCCAACGTCTATTTTTCATCCCGAAATTCCCGCGGGAACAGGTACAACGCGGACGAAACCACGGGGCGCAGCTAGTAATCTTATAGTATAGTATAGTGAACTTGTTCAATCAAACTTTCACGGAAACAAGACAGATGTGGATGTAAATCCAAGGTATGGCTAAATAAAATTAGTAGTATTAAATATCAGTTGTACTTGCCAACCAAATCACAAATTATCTGCTTATTAAACGATTAATTATATCAGTGATTATGTAGATGATTAGCATCACAACACTAATTTAATTGATGTGTGGTTATAATCTGGACGGGTCATTAATTACGTTGACTTAGTTGTCGTTAACAGAATTAGTATCGAAGCTCCCAAATGTTTGTAAGAATCAACAATTTTAATGTAGACTTTGAAACAAATAAAATTCACTATAGATTGCGGTTTGAAGTTACTAAAACAAAACACTATTTGAATAAAGTTATTTAAAATAAGAATACAATCACAAAAAGGAGATACCAACAAAGCTTTACATCTTTTTAATACAGGTTTAAGATAGACTGAAGGGTGCAGTTGCAACTGCACTAGTTTCCACCAATCTCAGCTGCAATTGCGACTTGCAGCAACCGCAGACTGCTGTACCAATAACATAGAGATTCATAGAAACCTTTAGCACTTGCAATTTATCTTGAAATTGTACCTTAAGTTATTAAGTTCCTTATATGCTTAGAAACAAGCGATGCCACAGATACTCAGTCACGTGAACTTGTAAGGAAAAAACACACTTTTTTTCTGCGACGGTTATAAGTATTATTAAATCCCACTGCAGGCAAAAGTCTGTTGTTCAACTTAAATAAAACGTAAATTGATTTAAATTTCAATTCATAATTTCTCACCTAAAGTTAACAGCACGTATCACATTGAATAAGTATTTAAAATGTTTATTTAAGTAATCAATACTAAATTGCTTTTATAGATTTTAGCAAATATGTATTATCACCTGATAATTTTATCAGTTCAAAGATAATGGTGAATTCAAGTGTAAAAAATCTCTGGTTTATTTGCTAATTCAATAGAGAAAGTGTCTCAGAACAAGGACTCCTTCCATACTACCCTACTAATATGAATAAAGCGAAAGTGTGAATTCGTTACTCTTTCACGAAAAAACTACTAGACGGATTTCGATCAAACTTACAGTATTAAGAGTACGAATTATGAGTTGTTGTATCCTTTTAGTTCACTATAATCTTTTATACGACAAAAAAGTTATGTTATAAACATTGTAACACGTGGTACATTAAGGTACTTATTTTAATCTTGATAATTTGCTAAGTTTAGCCTTTATTTGCCCATTTCTTTACCTTCACCGAGTTTCGAAAGGATTTCCCGATGTTTGACCAATTAGACCTGAATTTCAATATCTTATCTTTTACAACCACTACAAACCTTCACATACCAAGTTTTATGATCAATCTAAAAGTTTTATTGGATTTCCTGCATTTCTTTATCAAATGTTACAATCAATTGGAATGTATGCTAAACCACGCATGTTTGTATGTTTCAAAACATGTTTTAATTGATTTCCAACGCTATCTCTCTTACTGCGCGTCAAGTAACGGGGGTGCCATGATGCAGGCGACATCGACGTTAATAAAAAAGACGTTGCATGCACCGTGGCACATCCAGCCACCAACTTAAATAATGCCTTTTAAGATATTGCATATCAAAGACTAAAGATATTCATACAGCGAGAAGGAATAAACGTTATCATAAGTGAGATTCACTCATTCATATCGAGTGGATTATTTAGTGTCAATCCTGGTGTCGGAATTTTTTGACAGCCTCAAGATCTTGGACATGGTCTAACGATTCAAACAACTGCTCTTCGAAGCACGGTGGCGCTCAGGTAGAAATCCCATACAATTAGGAGTCGAGCTGCACGTTGCTTAACAATCGCAATGATTAAATGAAATGAGATTAAATGATTAAATTAAAAAAATCTAAATGAAGGGTCTGTATCGCGTTAGATAATTTAACGTATTTCACAAAAAATACGTACCCGACGTTTCGAGCGGATTACACCGCCCGTGATCACGGGATAATCCCGTGACCCCCGTAATCATGTGTGTTCAAAAAGGAATCGCAATGATATAACATCGCTTAGTCAAAATACGCCGTGAGCGCGTAAGATAAAAATATTTTGGTTATAAAGCTAAGACTATAAGAGGTCTCTTTTCTTTAGCCCACAACGACAAATAAAATCGCATTATGATCATATTACCTACATTGATTTGATTAGATTATATCTAATCATACTGATTTGGGAATTCAGCAAATCTATAATACGTACTGTGGTTATCTTCAATCAGGGGCATAATTAATCCATTGATCAGTATTAGTAATACCGATATGTTACTGACATTGTTATTGTCTAAATCAAGTGTAGTTATCTTAATCCATTAAGCAAATATCGATATGCCCCTAAGACACCTAGTAATTGATTTTGTAGGGGATTTTAGTAAATGTCCTATATCACTAAACATCTCCTACTTGGTTTTCGATGGTGGCATTTCTATCTAAGCGCTACCGTGCTTCGGAAAGCACGTTAAATCGTCGGTCCTGGATGTGTCAATAGTTAGACCATGTTGAAGGTCTTTAGGCGGTCTAATATCTCCGTCGCCAGGGGTGGCCGTTAGCTACTTGAACTTACTTCTTCTTATCGAGTGGATGGTCAACCTGACCAATCCTGGTGTCAGAGTTATTGAGCCGCCAAAGGCCTCTGACATACTTACTTACTTTTCAGTACTTAACACATATTTTTTAGCCTCAAAATAATAATCTTCTAATTTTCCTTCTAAAGTTCATAGTAATATTCATGTACCCTCATAGTAATATTCATAAATGCCTCTTTCTCTAACCTCGTAGACTAAAAACTGAAGAATTTAAAAAAATAATCAAGAACTGCAATCTTAGAGAGTACAAGTTTTGGTTTTTCCACCCTGTATATATAAAATGAGTTTTTCAGTTTGATGAAAAAAATCTACAACGGAAAGAAAACAGCCCCACTCAGAAATTCACTTTATTATAATCTTTAGTTAACAACAAGTTTGGTGAAAAAACTGAAAGTATAAGATATAAAATAACTATACTCTGTACTGTAACGTACTAAAGGTTTGACTGTAGTATTTATTATGTTCTTAGATTTATAGAAAAGATACATCTAGTAGAGCAATCATACCAATTAACAAAGTACTTATTAATAAATAAAATAAAATAAAATAAACTATCTTTCTATATAAGTGTAATATCGTCATGAAGTCACGCCAGATTTCACGAGACTACAATGCTGCATCGCTCAAGATTTCCATAGAATCCTTTCTCTATTTTTTGTCCACGTAAACGGATGAGAAGTCCAACACTTTTTTGATGTAGCCTCCGAGGTAGTAAACTATGAGCTGGTTGATCGGAACCTGAAAATAAAGGCAGGTTTAAACTAAAATTAGCCTGTAATATCCTAAAGGTGGGTTTAGACTGTGACAGAAATAACTTAAACAGTGGTTAAAAACCTAAAAACCACCTCATTGTACTGATATCTTCAGTGAGATGAGAAGTCTTTGCCCAGCAGTGATACAACTTACTTACTTAATGGTTAAAAAGTAGGTTTAGACTAAAAGTAAAGAGAAGTAAGTATTAGCCTATAATGTCCAACTGCTAAGCAATCTTATTCTTATAGGTATTACAGATAACTTCTTATAGAAATATCAATATAGTGAAGAGGATTAAGCTCAATCACGGCGCTTATCTGAAACATAAGTAACCTGCACAATAGCTACGGTTGGGTACTTTAACTTATTCAAAAGGACTATTAAGTAATCGTTTTAAAAGTTATTTAGTAATTAAATTAATGTCAGGTGAATTATGAAAGCCCCTGTACTTACTTTGAATTCGCGTAAAAGTTTGGGCACAGTAACTTGCAGGAAATTATTTAGAGGAGTTGAAAAATCGCTATCTTGAACCGTTATTTTGATGTTAGACTGAAAACAGATAGATAATTGTTATAACAGTCATTCAATCTATACTCATTATATAATATTTATAATATAATAATATATACCTGACAAACTCGCACACGGTTAATAAGACCCAAACTGAGCTCTAAGCTTGTATAATGGAATCTTAACTAACTGATACTACTACATATACATACATAATACATAAATACTTAATAAGAATATATAGTTAACACCCAGACGTCGTCACCAACAACTATGTCTTCACATATTGTTGATTCCGGGCGGGAATCAAACCCGCAACTCCCGACACAATAAGCGCTCAAACTGCCACTGTGCCAACAGGCTTGTCACAAGAACAACAACCTCCGTGGTCTAGTGGTTTGAGCACTCGGCTCACGATCCGGAGGTTCCGGGTTCGATTCCCGGTGGGGATATCTCACAAAAATCTCTTTGTGAGATTGTCCTCAGTTTGGTTAGGGCATTGCAGGCTGAATCACCTGATTGCCCGAAAAGTAAGATGATTCCGTGCTTCGGAGGGCACGTTAAGCCGTCGGTCCCGGTTACTTTCTACGGATAGTAGTCGTTACACGAGCCATGTCAGAGGCCTTTGGCGGCTCAATAACTCTGACACCAGGATTGGTCAGGTGACCATTCACTCGATAAGAAGAAGAAGACAAGAACAATTTTCGTCCTCAAGAACAAAATGTATGGGACGACCCCACTAAATCCGAGAAAATAACATAAGCGTGATCTACAATTTTTTTACACTGGCGCCATCTACTTGATGGCTTGTAGAACTACCGCGCGGAACAGCTACTGAATTATAAAGGTACTAGCAGCGCCCCGCGGTATTACCCGCGTTGTTCCCGTTCCCGTGGGAATTTCGGAATGAAAAGTAGCCTATAACCTTCCCGTTGAATGTGGCTATCCATTACAAAAAGACTTTTTCAAATCGGTTCAGTAGTTTCTGAGATTAGCGCGTTTAAACAAACAAACAAACAAACAAAACAAACTCTTCAGCTTTATAATATTAGTATAGATGACAAACATTAAACGCTCGTGTTGAACTCAAACATTTCTCACTCAAACAATTGCAATGTTCTTCTTCTTCTTCTTCATCGAGTGGATGGTCAACCTGACCAATCCTGGTGTCAGAGTTATTGAGCCGCCGAAGACCTCTGACATGGCTCATGTAACGGCTTAACGTGCCCTCCGAAGCACGGAATCATCTTACTTTTCGGGCAATTAGGTGATTCAGCCTGCAATGCCCTAACCAAACTGAGGACAGTCTCACAAAGTGATTTTTGTGAGGTATCCCCACCGGGAATAGAAACCGGAACCTCCGGGTCGTGAGCCGAACGCTCAAACCACAAGACCACGGAGGCTGTTATTGCAATGTTAAAGAGCATAAAAGGATAGTATTAGCGTACCTTGATAGTTCCTATATTGAGGTTTAATTTCAAGTTATTGATGTTCACTCCTCCTAGTACCCCCACCCGGAGCTCACCAGACAAAGTGACATTTAACAGCTGCATGCTGAAACAATTGAACCATAATATCTATCTATCTATATAAATAAAAATGAATTGCTGTTCGTTAGTCTGCTTAAAACTCGAGAATGGCTGAACCGATTTGGCTAATTTTGGTCTTGAAATATTTATGAAAGTCCAGGGAAGGTTTAAACGGTAAGCAGTGAGGAAAAAAATGCAGATGAAACCGCAGGGCACAGCTAGTAATAATAATATAAAATACCCGGGCAAATTCACACACGGTTAATTACACCCAAAGTAAGCTCTAAGCTTGTGTTATGGAATCTAACTCACTGATACTACTACATATACATACACAAATACTTCATAATATATACAATAACTATAGTATCATTTAACTATCTGGCAAGCCCGTTGGCACAGTTGCATGTGAGAGCGCTTACTGTGTCTGAGATTGCGGGTCCAATTCGCGCCTGGAGTCAACACACAATATGTACTGACATAGTTTTTGGCGACGACGCGACGTCTGGATGTTAAATATACATTCATATTATAAATATAGATAAGTATATGTGTATACCGCCTTATTCGTAAACGTTATTTAACTAAAACACTGTTAGGAAGTGTTTTGTCTCTTTTGCTCTTTGAAGAATAGCGTTTGTTGGAAAGAGAAAAATCATTTGATAGCTAAAATGCTTATAAAAAGCGTTTATGACTAAGGTTCTTAGGGTCTAATCAATTGTGTGTAAATGTGTCCGGGTGTATTTATTTTATATTTCATTACTAAGACGCCAGTTATAACACAACCGAACCCGCAATGTCCTTAAAAATATAAACTTTATTGACTAACCTGCCACTAAGAACGCCGTTGAATTCAATTCCCAAGACTTCAAGATTGATTTCTATTTTAGCTGAAAAGATTATTTAACATACATTAACCTTAAGATTGTATATCCATCGTCTTGATGCTCTATAGAGAAATCAATAAAACATAATAGAACTTAATGTCAATATTGACATTTAAAAACGACACTAGCACACAATAATAGCAAAGTAGTGATAATAAGCTAACGTGGTACCATCACTTTAACAATATTTTCCTAGACAAGAGAAATGCATTTCCTACGGCAACGCGGGCGCTGCTTGTAAACAATAAGAAGGAATTGTGTATAAATCATTGAGTTATAACATACTAACGTAAGTAACATATAACGCAATGGTATAAATAAATGGTTACCTCGAAGATTTTAGGATAGTTAAGAACAAATAAAATAAAATCTTTTACATACCCACTTTGACTTTAACCACATCAATTCCCAAGAGGAAGGACAGATCGTTGAAATAAAAGTCTACTTGTCGGATTTTTATGTTGCTCAGACCACTCACGTTGAACTCGTTGACCATACCTCGGAAATTAAGCAGTCTGGAAACAGTTTAGTACTTATAACTGACTTACTGCCGTACTCAAAGACGTCCATTAAACTAACACTTAATTATTTGAAGTATTTTGCATACATTACATCAAAATCAGTCATTAAATTTCTACTACTATAGAAGCATTTGACGGGCGTTAATTTTAAAAATAACAGTCCATTACAGACCACATATCCCAATATCCCTACCCACCGTTGGGCCAAACTTCTTTTAACACTGAAGACATCAGTACTTTGTGAAGAGAATTAGGCGTAACAACCCATTCAAGGATGGAATGGCTACGATGCGGAGGTGGCTTCGATGCGGAGGTGGCTACGATGCGGAGGTGGAAGAATGCTTCGATGTGGAGGTGGTTACGATGCGGAGGTGAAAGAATGCTACGATGTGGAGGTGGTTACGATGCGGAGGTGGAAGAGTGCTACGATGTGGAGGTGGTTACGATGCGGAGGTGTGAGCGCTGAAATGCACTTTCATTGACTGAACAATTTGACTGATGACAGAACATCGCTCACTCAAATGTCACCTCCAGGTCTTAAGTATGATAGTACTTACTCAGTCAAAGTGTAGTAACCGAACGCATGGTCAACGTAGTAAGGGTCATATCCTGAGTCTACGATGTCCTGTGTCAGCCCTCCGATGCCGGTTACGATGATATCATTCACAAACTTTTCACTCTTGTTCCTTACTACGATGTCTGAAAATGTACAACGTATAAGCCTAACAGACGGCTGGGCACATGTCCCTATTTATTACTTGTTAAAACGAGAACTTACGTACGACAAAGGTTACTCGTCACGTCACGTCAGTCACGTCTGGTGATCTTCATACGTATGTTCCCGTTTTAATAAATAATGATATCTTTAACGTACTTTTCAATTGGTAAAACGCCTTTCATCACACAAGATACTCGTATCTGTACTGTTTTAAGCGTAGAACATACACGAGATAGTATTTTTATATCCCCGTTAATGTTTTTTTCGGTTTTTGAAGTAATTCTAGTAAGTACTAATTAGCCTATAATGTCCCACTGCTGGGCAAAGGCCTCTCATCTCACTGAAGATATCAGTACAGTGAGTAATTCTAATATAGATGAAACTTTCAATTAAACTGAAACTGCGTTAAGCGCCCGCGCGGTTTCATACATAAGTGCTGCGTCCGTCGCGTGTCCGCCCGCGTGGACACGGTTGCCCGTCCGGGCGCCTGCTTAACGCAGTTTCAGGCCTAAAGGATAGACATAGAAAGTTCAATAATTTTTACGATAGTATTAGCCTGTAATGTCCCACTGTTGGGCAAAGGCCTCTCGTCTCACTGAAGATATCAGTACAGTGAGGAGGTTTCAGGAGTAATCACCACGCTTGCCTAATGCGGCGTGGTGATCTCAAACCCGAGCCATGTTTGAAAAGTAGGAAACATGTTTTCGCTCGACCTGGGAATTGAACCAGGGACCTCAGTCCAGAGTGCACATACCACTAGACCACCGAGGCGTTTACGATAGAGCATTTGAAAAATATAAATTTGTGAGTGGTTATCTGAATTACCTGTAAATATCGGTACCGTTACGGAACCAATTGTTGATGAACAAGGTGAACAAGCAACGAAGACCACGAGCACAAATATCATTTCTGTTAGTCAAATAGTCTGTGTAATATCTGTATGGGAACGTTCTTTTGAAAATTTGAATTTAGATAAAACTTTTACTCTTCGCGGAGTGATAAAACATCTTAGACTTAAGATTGTATCAAGCACACATTTTTTTTAAACTGAGCCTTATTACTATCACTTTTAAAAACAAATTCACTTTATTTGACTCGATTTTTAGATGCCCGAACGCTGTACAATATTCGCTCAATATTTGCTCCTATATCTTTCACTACCTTCAAATGACCACTTTTTGTAAGAGAGAATAATAACACGATAATTCAGTAAAATATTGAAATGTTTTACTATAATTTGATTTAAATTTTATCGGGATAGCGGTCGCCTAGCACTATTTTTGTGGAATTATGATTGTTTTTCTAGATAGACTATGCACATCATATCTCTATTACTATAAACAATAGACTAACGGAATTCCATTTTTAAAATAAAACAATAGATATAGACAAACATTTGCTGTCATGGTATGACGACGTAAGTCTGATATTTACCATTTATTTAAAGTTAAACAGCCTTATTTATAAACGCTTTCTAACTAAAACACTGTTAGTGAGTGTTTTGTCTCTTTTGCTCTTTGGAAAATAGCATATGTCAGAAAGGGACAAACTATTTGATATAGCTAAAATGCTGCTGGTAAGCGTTTATAAATAAGGCCTTAGTCTGATCATAGTTCAACTCATCTTGCGAGCATATATACTCCCGGACTCCTAAATCGAGCCACCTAGCATAATGATTTAGTAACGTCCATAACTTTAAGGCGTGGTCCACGTAAACGACGAACATATCCCCCAGTCTCTAAGAACCTGTTGTACACTCTTTGAACTGCGGATCGGCTTTTGTGGAGTTGCGTACTCACGTTTCTCTGGCTTAAACCGGACGAAAAAAGGGCCACAGCTTGAGCCGCTAATTCAGGCGAAGTATCCATAATTTTAAACCAGAAACGATTAAAAAATTAACAAAAGCAATTGAGGAACGTTTTTCACCCCGTAGATACGAAAAAATCAATAATCAAAGCTCTTAATTTACAGTTTCTGTATTGTTCAGGTTTCCTTAACACAACAACAACTACAGCTCTTCATTTGTTTTTAAATTTAAATTTAGAACCAATTGCATGTCAACTAGGCGACAAATATGCCAGCTACAAAACTGCATAAAAACTTTTTGGTCATTCATATAATTTTTTGAAGATAAGGACTATGATAAGGACGATATAAACTCATTATGCTAGGTGGCTCGATTTAAGAGTCCGGGAGTGTAGTTTGACAGTGCCAACAAAAATTTTGACATCTTTATTTTTGGTATGAAGAAAAGTTTAAACAATAAAAGACAGAGAAAAGTTAGCTTATCAGTAGGTACAGTCAACTACAAAAAATGATGAACACATTCAATATTACAATACATCTGAAAACTTAAAGATTCCGTAAATAAGAGTCGTGACAAGGCGGAAATAATCATATCGTTAGTAATTTCCACAGTAACTGTCAACACTACTATTTATAAACAATCTTAACTAAAAGCGTGAGAGATGAGAATATGAATGATTTCATTGGCTTTTGTAGTTGACTGTACAAAAGTATAAATAAAAAAATGGATTTATAGACAAAAAGTTTTAAAATCTTTATTTACAAGAACATTAAGGGTATATTATTTATTTATTACAAAGTATATTATACAATCCTATCAAATATAATCATCGCTTTACTTAAACTACAGATCAGCCAGCACATCGTTGATGATGTCAATCAGGTAGTGAGAAAGTAATTCGTTGATGGGCTCCTGGAACAAAACACGATCGAATTAATATAACTCATTGAAAAGCTCCATACTCGCCGACACGACACGGCACGGCACGACACGGCACGGCACGACACGGCACGGCATGGCACGGCACGGCACGGCACGACACGACAAGATATCAACCGGCTAACTCAGGTATTTGTAACATAATTAATATACCATTATGTTAATGTGTTTTGTACGCACATATGTTTCTATGTATGCCTACAAAATGTCAAATTATTGTTTGCATTATTAAAGCTCTCATGAAAATGGAACTTTGAATGTGTACTTTGCATTATTTAGGCAATTATTTTAGACCTAAACTTTATCTGGAAACTAATTCTGTTGTTCACCTATTCATATCGCATTATATTGATAAACGTTTTTCATGATAGTATTATAACTGATTGCTACCTCTAATATATTTAATCTAGTAAAATATAAATAATAATCATAGAAAAAAAACATATTCTTCCCAAAAAATATCAAAGAGTTGTTAATTTAAGGTGTGTTTTCAGTGGCCGCAGAAGACGATAGCAACTGCCGCCCGCAAGCACCACTAGAAATTCAACCGCGGGAATTGTGTCCATTCCTGTGGGAATTTCGGGATGAAAAATAGCCTATGTTACTCGTGGATAATGTAGCTTTCGAATGGTGAAAGAATTTTTAAAAACGGTCCAGTAGTTTTTGAGCCTATTCATTACAACCAAACAAAGTTTTCTTCTTTATAATATTAGTGTAGATTCATCAAGATCAAGGTTACTTACATTAAGTTCATCAAATTTCCGGACCACAGTATTTTCAATGAAATAGTTTAATACGTTAGATACGTCATAGCCTAGAATATTGGATGTCAGGTGCGACTGAAATATAAAAAGACATGCAACTCAATTATCAATTAAAAGTATTCAAACATAATATTTCCAATTGCTTTCTGTTTCGTTTCAAACCTTTTTCGTCACTAGTCACGCCCCGCGGTGTTACCCGCTTTGAACCCGTTACCGCGGAAATTTCGGAATAAAAGTATCCCTTGTGTTATTCTGATGTATAACCTATATTAGTGTAAAGTTTCATCCAAATCCGTCCTGTAGTTTTTTTATGAAAGAGTAACAAACATACATACATCCATCATTCAGTCATTCATTCAGTCATTTCGGTCAATGACCATACAACTAAAGACCTCCGACATGGTCTGACCTATTTGAAACAACCAAGACCGACTACTTAACGTAAAAATGCGCGTGACGTCATGCCTACTTCAATTGCTCCGACACTACATTCCAATCGCAAGGCTGAGAGACGGATTCCTCCGAGGATACTGATGTTCGTGTCTCCAGCCACGCGGAGATCCTTTATGACGAGTCTGGAGGAAGTAAAGTCTGTTAAGGACCCGGTGTTGTGAAGGAATGTATAAGGGCCGACACTGCGTTAAGCGTGCGCACGCCGCGGTTCAATATGTGAACAAACAAAACGATTGAAAAACAAGAGAACGCATTAAGATATGATAACGCTCGTTCCAATCAACTCGCCAGCACGTCACAACTCACAGCTCACAAACTAAAATTAAACATGCTTCAAGAATTGACCTACGAAACGAAAAATTATAATAATAAAAGTTGATGTTAGAATTTTAACTAAAATGATGATTTATTAAGTCTTGTCGAATAAAAACAAATCTAAAAGATTGGGTGAGTTTATAATCTGCGAGTTTGTTTTGTATAACTTATATTCGATTTCTATTGAATGAACTGGCATGTCAGCAACAATGCTATAATTATCTTGTTTTCTCACCTGCCGCTGGCAACTGCCTCGTATTTATCACCGAATACCACTACATGGCCTCCGCCACTCCCTGAAATAGTATAAATATAAATAACGGTACAAAACACCACCTTGTGATAAAAGTCATGCAATATTACATTGGAAGTGAAAAGCGCGAGATTACACGTTGTGATTCAGCGAGTTCGATAAAACAATAATTTCTCTAAGGCCCAATTTCACTGTTACAGTCGATCAGTTCAACTTAATCCTACTTCCCGAGTTAAACTGAGACCAAAACTTCAAAATTGATACACTAAAACTGAGTTCAGTTGACCTAGGTTCGTGATAGAAACGGTAAATTTGGCCCTAAGCAATTAATAATTTGCAGTGAACTTTTGACAAGTTCTTGGCCCAAAAATATAAGTAATCAAACAAGACTTTATGTTATCAAATCTGTGGACAATAAACTGAGATAGAATACTTACCGAACTGGACATCAAGAGAAGGGAAAATCACATCAAACTCCAAAGTGCTCCCGATTAAGCTATAGTTGATGTTGATGATCTCATACTGACTCAGTCCTGTGACCAAAAGTTCTTCTACGTAGCCATAAGCGTTGAAAAGTCTAAAAAGAAATAAATTGATTGATATTATATTTAAAGAAATTCTATTCTATTCTATGACGGCTCAATAACTCTGACACCAGGATTGGTCAGATTGACCATCCACTCGATGAAGAAGAAGAAATAGTAGTAGATCGTAGACGTACTTACTTTAATACTCTTTTATCAATTTACCAAGTACTAACAGTCCCAAACCTACAGGCAATAATTTTGAAACCAAGAACACAAGACCAATGGTGTTGCATCACCATGCTTAATTTGGTTTCCACCAATCATATGGAACGTAGTCGTTTTTGCTACAGTAGCCTAGTTGTTTTAGCTATAAGAACAGTTTAGCTATGAAATGGTTTGTCACTTTCTGACATACGCAATTTTCCGAAGAGCAAAAGAGACAAAACACAGTATAACAGTGTTTTAGTTGCACCTCGTTTTTTATAAGGCCTATAGCGTTTCAATCAAACGTAGCATAAACAAGTAATAAAGTGATGGTGGTATAAACCAATTACGTTATTATTATGGCATAGCTAAATAAGTTCTGATAAAAGATTACTCTGAAGTAAACTTCTTCTTCTTCATCGGGTGGATGGTCAACCTGACCAATCCAGGTGTCAGAGTTATTGAGCCGCCAAAGGCCAAGAAGTAATAATAAAAATACTTGAACACTCACACAGGTACTGGGAGAGCATAAGATTCTGAAGCATACGGCAGGTAGAAAGGATCCAAGCCATCGTCATCATCCCTGAGGTTTTGCCTTAGCTGTTCCAAAGCATTGACAATCTGTTTGTTGATCGCCTTCGAGTCTTTAGCCTGAAGGTCGGTCAGAAGAGTATCTGTATTTGAAATAACAAATATTTTTATTAGTAAAGTTGTTATATGCTCGCAGTGGGCAAGCGTGGTGATTACGTCTAATCCTCCTAGTACTTTTATCTTCAGTGAGATGAGAGGCCTTTGCAGTGAGACATTACAGACTAATGAGGTAATACTTACTATACTACGGACGTTAACAACTGAGTCGTGGGGCCATAAACGTCAGTTGAGATAGGAATGTGCCACGTGCTAAACTTGTTATCGATAAAATTTGCTACCTGTATTGGGTTACTGTGACCCCTATTAGCGCTCGCTTATCGCTAGCTTCTGATTGGTCGTAACTCGTAAGATCACGCCGCCGTGTTATCATAATCACAGTGTTGTTGTTTTTCTATAAATACTTGTGGCTTGTGACTTTTTAGTATCGATATGCGCCTACAACCATCTTACGCACATCACTATGCTGCTCCATAGGACCTACGAGTGCGAGCGAGAAAAGAATAGACAAATGATTTATGGCCTGACGACTCAGTTGTTAACGTCCGTAGTTATAGTAGGGATACTACTCTATAAAGAGCACTTGCTCTTAGCTATAGCCTGAGCACAGTATAATCATTAAGGGCCTTCATAAACGCTTATTATCAGCACTTTAGCTATCAAATGGTTTGTCCCTTTCCGACATACACTATTTGCCAAAGAGCGAAAGAGACAAAACACTTTAATCGTTTATGAATAAGGCGGTAAGTCTTTAAGGGAGGGGGGTCCTCTGAAAAATATTACAATGATCTCATTAACAATTTACAGGTTTACAATAGACTATTCATTTCGAATAGATCAATGGTCATCCCATAGTGTTTAGACCGCCTTAAGACCTCCGTACACAAGTACCTAGTTCCATAAAGAGGAACGTCACACACCTCTGTCTTAAGAATTTAGGTACACCTTGATAATGTCAAAGAAATTTTTGGATAGAACTTACTTGAGAAAAAATGAGGCAACGCGGCTATACACGCCACGAGTAAGGAAAAAACAATAAACCTCTTCATTTTATTCAAACAAAATATAATATAGCACTCTGATATATAATTAAAATCACGGCTTAAAACGATATTTAATCGGTCTTCTAATTAGCTGTACCTTTATAAGTGTAAAAACACTATCTCGGGACATATTTATATCGTTCGCAAATTTGTTTATTATCATTCATTTTGATTATATTTCATTATTTTTAATCGTTTTTATCAAGAGTTTGTAGATAAGTTACCTACGTTTTAAGAGACGTATCTAATATAACTGTTTGTAGGTTTGTAGGTAAAGTTGTAAATTGAATAAAAAAGAACAATTGTTTAAAATCTGTGATATACTAATATCTTATCATTTTTAACAGCCTCCGTGGTCTTGTGGTTTGAGCGCTTGGCTCACGATCCGGAGGTTCCGGGTTTGATTCCCGGTGTGGACAAGAATATCTTTGTGTACAAAAATGTCTTTTTGAGACTGTCCTCAGTTTGGTTAGAGCATTGCAGGCTGAATTACCTGATTGCCCGAAAAGTAAGATGATTCCGTGCTTTGGAGGGCACGTTAAGCCGTCGGTCCCGGTTACTTTCTACGGATAGTAGTCGTTACATGAGTCATGTCAGAGGCCTTTGGCGGCTCTATAACTCTGACACCAGGATTGGTCATGTTGACCATCCACTCGATGAAGAAGATCATTTTTTTATTTACCAAGAAAGATGCAACTAAAAAAATAAATACAAGACCATTGTTTCAGACCCAACGCTTTATTTGTACCCAACAATTATCACAACATACGAATATTTAAAATTATCTAATTGATACAAACCAATTATTCTACTGTTGCATAGTTATGGCTATATTTTAAGTTTTTATATGTTTCTTTATCGTGTTAATATGTCGAGGACGATCTTGGAGGTAGCTGCGTTGATTTGTCCCTGTAAAAAAACGATAAAATAAATTGATGTTCGAACAAGTATTTCTGATGAAATAGCGTCTAATAGCCAAGGTGTAGCGAATCGACAACAGAATGTTTTGAAAATCAACAGCGCGCTTCAAAATAAATATGAAGTTAAAATATAGCGACACGCTACAGCAAGTGTAGCCAAGTTAAAAAAAAGGAATGAAACAAAGGTGAATATACACGAGCCAATTCTGACTACTTCATTTTATAAACTAGCAGCGACCCGCGGTTTTACCCACGTTGTGCTCGTTCCCGTAAAATTTTTGGGATAAAAAATATCCCCGTTGAATGTGGCTATGCATTACAAAAAGAATTATTCGAATCGGACTGGTTATTACTAAGATTAGACCGAACATAGAAACATACAATGTTAAAACACCTCTTTATAATATTAGTAGCTGCACCCCGCGGTTTCACCTGCGTTGTGCCCGTTCCCGCGGGAATGTCGGGATTAAAGATAGATGTTGTCCGATTATGCACACAAAATTCCATGAGAATCGGTCGAGCCGTTTCAGATGAGTTCAACCAAGCACCCCATGAGAGGAGAATTTTATATATTATATGATTAAGTATAGATTCCAGTTTTACTTACAGACAAGTTGCTGATGATACTAGGAACGACGTTGTTAACAATATTATTGACTGTGTCAGAAATATCCACGCCGGCCACCACCACTCTGAGAAGACCCTAAAAACATTATGCTCTCATTAGTATACCGCCGTGCTAGGCTCCGTTTAATATAACAGACATCCAGGCCTCGTGTGAAAATCAGCGCTGCCAAGGTCACACGTCCGTAGCGGCATTACGCTGAGACGAGGCCTGTTCAGACCTCACACAGTAGTTCTGTTCGTGTAATTGTTCAATGAATGTTAATTAATGTATGTTCTAAGTTATCTTTTTGTTTTGTTCTTCCTTTTGTTGTGAGATTGTCTGGATAAATGTTTCTATTCTATTCATATGATTAATTGATACCGCCAGCACTACATATATTGCTATATTGATACTGTACGGGCCATTTTGATGAACGCGTATTACGAACAGTTTAGCTATCAAATGGTTTGTCACTTTCTGACATACGCAATTTTTCGAAGAGCAAAAGAGACAAAACACTTTATAACAGTGTTTTAGTTACAGAACGTTTACTAATAAAGCCCGAAGTGTTCTCCGTGTGATATCATTGATGGATACCAAACCCAGCATCGCACCAGGTGCCTTAGGCCACTGAAAATCTACCGACTCTGAGTATAATGGGTATTTTTTACCGTGAGTCGACCGATGGTGAGTGTGGAGCTGACGTCTTCGATTCCAGGCGGGAACAGCCTAGCGGTGACCACGCTGGAGCATCGGCTGTTAGCTACGTTAATGCTGAAATTATTATTAAGCATTTATATTATCGCATGTACTCAGAGACGTCAAATGTGTTTATAAAATGAGTGATTTTGACATACAATATAACGTTAATAACGTTAATTAGTTAAATTTAGGTTGAATTGACGTCTTTATGGCGTGTTCGTGCCCCTTTTCTTGAGAATTGCGAGTTATAAAGTAGCCATTTTGGTTAATGTGGCTCTTTAATACAAAAAGTGTTATTGAAATTAGATAAGTTACTTCAGACTCTGGAATCCAGAGATAAGCACGTTCATAGAAACAGAAACTCATTTTCATTAATAATGGACAAGGTTCAGGTGTAGTTTACAATGGTTTTAGGTTAAGATGTTAACCTTAACCGATTATCAAAATATAGGTTATAGCAGCGCCTCACGGTTTTACCCGCGTTGTGTCCATTCCTGTGGGAATATCGGGTTGAATAATAGCCTATGTTACTCGTGGATAATGTAGCTTACGAATGGTGAAATAATTTTTAAAAACGGTCCAGTAGTTTTTGAGCCTATTCATTACAACCAAACAAACAAAGTTTTCCTCTTTATAATATTAGTGTAGATTACGTTACTAAATAAAATACTGACCTTCCACTGACATCCACAGTTAGGTCCAGTCCCATAACAGAGATTGTAGCAGAGATTGATCCTGAACAAAAATATTTAATGATCACAGGAATAAAATGGTTTCTAAGCTTGTTAAAAAATTTATCTTACATTTTTTGCGGCTGAGTAAAATGTTGTGTAAATATTGACTTTTAAGCAATTCCGCAATAATACTTGCTAAAAACATGCCACCTTTATGTTAGTAATGAGCATATTTGTGTTCGTAGCTTTATACGAGTAGTTATGTGGTCGGCCATAAAACTAAAGCATGGTCACGGAGCAAGAAGAATTCCGATCATTGACCTCTATTTGTCTCTGTTACTCGCACAAAATAACGTTACCTTCTCATTCGCACAATGCAATGGTGGACGGTGAAACAGCAATACTATTATTTACTAGAGACAGAGACAAATAGATCAAGGTCAATGCACGACCTTCGACCCGCGAGTTTACTAGTTAGGAACTTTTTAATTTCTAGGTTATTGAAACGTTACTTTGTACTTACCAACGTTAATAGTGTTAAGTGCGTTAATGGTATCCACTTTGGCACTATGCATGCTAATGACATCGAAATCTGTGACAACCCCCTGACTGAGTCCAGAGAAACTGATGCCATATCCTTGTATAACGTATGTGATACTGAAAATTATAGTTTGGATTTATCAATCTACAACTGACTGAAATAACAAAATTGCGTACAAAATTAAAATAGCAATGTGTAAAAGCCAAAGGGCTCGCTTTCCTAACGATATACAGACTTGTACGAGATCATACCCGTATAGGTAAATTGCCCACCGAGTAGGGCACTGAAAGGTTAAGTGACGACATTGCGTTAAGCGTGCGCACGCCGCGGTTCGATACAAAACTGAACCGTCGCAGGCGCCCGTCGCGTGCGCCCGCCGCGTGCGCACGCGGCGGTTCACTTTTGTATGACACCGCACGCAACGGGCGCACGCGACGGGCGCACGCGACGGGCGCACGCGACGGGCACACGCGACGGGCGCATGCTTAACATAGTGTTGACCCTTAATGTTTTTAAGCAATCGGGACGGACAACGGCCGGCAGCGGGTCTGCGGCGCGTCGGCGGCAGGTCGGCGGTGGGTTAATACCTATCTATGCAATTTGGGTAATTTAGGGCTGACTGTACTTCAGTGAAAAATCTATCAATATTCATTGTGTTATGGTCAGTGTTATGGTTTTTGAAAACATATAAAAAAGTATTTTTTGTCTGCTCCAGTCTATTATATCGGTGATTCAAAAGAATAAGCTGATAACTGTTAAAAAAGTAATTGACAAAATGTTCGTGGCGTCAATCTATCGTTAACAAATCAGTGTAGAGACTGTTATGACTATTGTGACCGTTGACTCTTGTTTTATTGTTTTGAATAGAAAATTGGTAAAACCGTTCATACTTTCCAATTTTACCAGCTGCCCTGTCGTCGGGGAACTGGAACGGGTCAGGGAGCTGTTTGAGGCGGTTCATGATGGTGTCCTTAATCACATCGGTCAATGGATTAGACCCTACAATAAATACGAAAATAACGTAAGTAAGTAAGAATCTAGATCTCTGGAATTCTTTGATGCTAAATCTTGTGGTAGGACGTTTTATTTCCACTGAAAGATAATGTTTTGATAAATTCAGTTAAAGTTCAAGGGCCTTATTCATAATCAAATCAAATGGTTTGTCCCTCTCCGACAAACGCTATTTTCCAAAAGAGACAAATATTTTTATAACAGTGTTTTACTCTTCTACACTCTCGATTTGCAGTTTTTAGCCAATTCGTCGAACAATGTGTCATTGTGAGTACTTTAAACCAGTTATATTATCCTTAGTTTTCATTATTAAAACTTTGTCGATGTAATGATTTTTATTCTGACCCTGGGCTGCCAAAACATCCACTAACCCTGACTAAAGTAAGCGCGATCTAGAAAAATGTCACAGTACCGCCATCTATTGAGCGGCGGAACAACCGCGAATAACAGCTCCCCTAGCTGTGTGCTAACATAATATTATTATGACATGAAAATGGTTATTATTATTTGAAATAAACGGGAACTTACGTACGACGGAGGCTACTGTTGAGAGTTCCCGTTTAAACAAATAATAATGACATTAACCTATGTTTCAATTAACAGTTAAATGAAAATAGTTACTCACGGCTAACATGATGGACTGCGTATGGATTATGATTTTGGTAGTGATTCACCGACGAATGCTGGTAGCGGCTTTGGCCCAGGGTGAGCTCGGCGCTCCCCACCACCACCAGGAATAGGACCACACAGTTCATCATTTTCTGGAACAGTTCATTTTCATTGGAAAGATGTTGAAGAAAATTTACACGTCAACCTTAGAATGCCTTCCAACTGAAGCTCTGCCATATTTGATATGATTGGTGGGTAGTGTCAAAGATAAGCAAGTATATTGAGATAGCATAGTTAGGCTGGGAAAACACTCTTATTATTATTATTTTTTTGAAAAGAAAATCGTATTATTATCTTCCAAATAAAAGTTAGTAAAGGGATGAAAATAAAACGTATCGCAAGTCATCAATCATGAAATTGTAACTGTTTTACGTGGAAACAATAAAAGGTAATCATATCATCTTCAGCAGAGAATTAGTAAATACATCGCATTGGCTAAAATTCGGGTGGGAATATATCATGACTGTGGTCATGACGGGATGACTCAGTCATCCCGTGACCACGAGTTTTGATTTTATTAAAACATTTAAGTATTTTTTAAACAAAAACGTAGTTCTTACCCGATTCAAAGCAAGATTACCTTTTGAAGTATTGCATTCAGGAATGAAGTAATATCTCATTACCGCTAGTATTTATTTGCAAATTTTTTTTTGGGATCAACAAATGACATGAAAAACGTTAATTTTGGCCAAGTATTTTCCAAGATTTACTCTTATATAACTAGACATGCATGATTCACAAAGCTCTTTCATTCCTTCGTGTTTTATATAGAACACATTTATTTAAATTTTTGGACAAATTCCTTCCAAAATAGAATCAAAGTTTTGACCAAATAAATAAACGGAACCCACTAAAGAAACAACATAATTATTTATGTTAACGAAAACGTTATAGAGAAATAAACGAAATTTGTTCCGTGTTATCGATTTTATTGCCTTTAAATACATACTATTATTACAAACCAAGTTATTATTATGACAATTTCGCTATTAACGTTTAATGAGTTGCTACAACTTTTTATATAACTTCTTGATAAATAATTTCAGTTGGCAACTAGGCTATGATTTATGAACTTATAACTTTCACGAGATGCTAAAGTTAGGTATATAAAGTTGAGTATGTTAGTGTCCAACAGTGTTAGACCGATCAATGTCCTCTGACATGGTCCAACGATGTAAGAATCGGGATCGACAATTATTAAGGTAGGTAAAGACTGAGCCCACGTACGCAACGTATGCAATGCATTATGACATCTAAACTACGAAATTTGTATGAAAATGTATTACTTGAAAACATACTTGTCATACGCAACGCTGTCACACGCGTCCCATGCAACGTTCGCGCGCTTTCCGAATCATGGTAGTGCGCACATAGTAAAGTCACTATCAAATATTGCTTGCTGCACGTTGCTTTAAGGAGTCATCTAGGAGTCAGTATCACTTTGTCAACCTACGCCATAAGTGATACGAATTGGTATTGAAACGAATAAAGTCTAATTAAACCGAGTACCTACGGATGTTCTTAGGACACTTATATTGGCTGTCCTCGTCTAAGCGAGCTATTATTACTTTTTCTACACGATACGTTGCCTCCAAATAGACCTCCCTGAAGATTCGGTTTGTCGAGACATATCACCCGACCTAATAACCCTTTTACTATGGTTTACTACGCCGTAGCGCTACGACGGACCCGTAGCAACTGGCATTGTAGGCATTATATTTTTAAACATTTCAGGCAATTCCTTAAATTTTTGTCTTCGTAAGAACCATCCTCGTGCTTCAAGGAATATTATAAAAAAAATAATCAGCGAAATCGGTTCAGCTGCTTTCGAGATAAGCGGTTGCAACATTCAGCGTATCATTTTAATGTTATAGATTTCTTGCTACGTAATAGCAACTAGTCATTTGTAGGGATTTCATTGGGGATTTTAAGGTACAAAATAAAATCCAAATGTATATATACAAGCATTTATTTTTTATAATTAAACACAAACTTTTTGCAAACATTCAATCATAGCACTTTATCATACTTGAAATATTTCGCTATTAGAATTTAAAAGAGTATACCCGCTGTTACACTGAATGTAGGAAAGTTAACCAAATTACATTGAAATTGTCGTGAAGGTATTTATTTTGTAGTTTAAAGGCCATTTCATTATGAACTTCGAATATTCTTGTATTCTCACTTATTAGACCCTGAAGAATCCTGCCGATCTGGCTATTATGTACCATGGCTGGTTGGCCAATGCTGGTCAAACGGGGGAAGGTAGGCCCAGACCCTGTGCTGTGGAGCTCCCAAACTATTCCCACAGCATCATATATTGCTTGCCAAATAACCCCCAAAGGTGATAAGGACATGAGGTCATGAGATCTAACGATAGGGGCAGAGAAATGGCAATGCACTTTTAGAGTTTATATTGTATAATTTTGAATGCCACATGATTAAGGAGGCAATTTTTTTTTTTTACTAGAACTAATCGTTTTTTTATGAATAGTTACTGTTAACTTCATTCATATTGTTAAATATTGAGGCATCATTATAATTGAGTTGTCATTACAGTGAGTTGTAAATATTCGACTATGATTATGATGCTTTTTTATTTTCACTGATCTACTGACACTCCCTCCATAAGCGCTCGTACTCAGAGACGTCAAATGTTACCTTAGTAGAGATTTATTGAGTGATTTTGACGTGTAATGTATGAAAAATTACATCAATAAGATAATTCTCGATTAGTAAGTCTCTGAGCGCGGCCGAAAGTTTATAATCTTTATTATTTTGTTCGTTCAGAGATGGTTTCATTGTGGTTCATTTTCCAACAATGAATGTAACAACAAGTAAATGAAAAACAACATTGCCGTTTATTCAATTGCGTAGGCCTTAGTTTGTCGTAAGTGATTCTACGGGTTTAGGCCACTTTCCTCTCAACTCTCCGTAAATACAAATAGCTAAGCAGATGAAGCTTGTGTGACGATATAAGATAAAACATTAATTAAATTTAAATACACATTAAATATTTCAATTAATAAACAACACAATATATTTTTACATCTTTCTGTACAAATTAAATAAACAAATACTTATTTTTAATTTAAAGCATTAAGAAACTATGTTGCGTCAAAATTATATATTTACAAATTTAGCAAAACATGTGTAAGGACAATCTGGGATTGATCAGGTATAAATAAAGTAGAAACATAACGCTATAATATATATACTACTTAAAATATTCTTAACACATATACCAAAGAGAATACCTTCTTAAAATCTGTTTCATATATGTATGTTATGCCTTTAAACGAAACCGTAGTTAAGTCATTCAACTAATATAGTACAAATTAATCTTTAACTGTGTCCTTTACATCCTGATTTGGCACCATACGACTCCGTTGGCCTTATATATTACGAATTAACATATATAACCGAAACCAGTGCAGGAAATTAAATGAAAAATGTTACATACGGCTACATCTACAAATATTTCCCTATATATAAGTGTATTCAATATTTATAAAAGTGATCAATAGGCACTATATAGGTTTACGCAGGTTAAAATTAAGCGTAGTTTTTTGAAATATTAAATTGAACTAGACATTATTATGAATATTTTGTGAACTACATTATTTATATTTAAAAAAATTGTTTCACAGTTTAATAAATTCAACATATATGTTATAAATAGAATTGTCACATAATTAGTGAAGTGCTTATATTGTGGTACTCGTATCCCGAACTATGACTTTTTTATTCTCTCACCATTAGTTGAGATATAACTAAACATAACACAGTATATAAGTTTGATAGAAGTAAAGTATATAATATACATATATATTTTATATGACCATGTAACATCTTGGAGTTGTGCAAAATTTTATTATGTAACATTATATCTCAAATATACAACAAATACCGTCTTATCAATAATCAAAAACTTATAATAAAAACACTGTTCACACACTCACTTGCTCACTCACTCATGCACAATACATCCTTACAAAGAGCTTTGACAGCTGGTAGCTAGTGGCATAGGAGACAGCTTGGCCAGTGGCCTATGGCCTTTGGGGTAAGTTAGTAAGAATTGAAAATTAGGGGTATCAAGGGGAGCAGATAACTCCCCTCTTCCCCACCCCCTCCACTGGCGATACCGTTCATCCCTACTACCTATACTATTTGATTACTAACATTCAGACATACATTCCATACGAATTGATGACTATCCCAATCTGGGGGCGATACTACGACCATTCACACGTCATGTATTTGTTGTAAATTAAAAGTTGTTCCTACGCTGTTACAACAATCATTAAAAAAATAACATCAACTAATTATATTGAGGTTTATAACGTGATCGGAATTAATACAAAAATAATGTTGGAAAGCGTCATAAAATAAAAACAATTAAAAATTAACGAAAGTCACAAATGTATTACTTTGTATATTCGTTTATTAGAACAATATTATTAAGGTGTACATGTAATTAATTTTAAAAGTTGTTAATCATTTTATAGTTTGTGTCAAATCGAAACTTATTACGATAAACTCAATTATGTATTGTTCGTTTTTAATTCACTTCAATTATTTTACTAAGTAACCAAGTGCGTCAAAAAAATAAAACTCATAATAAGTGTACTACGTGTGCTACGTACGTACGTAGTACACGTGCACGTATAGCACGTGCTATGAACCAACCAATAAGGTGTCACTGGCTCACAATCATATGTAAGTATGTGTGCATGCACTATATCTATGTCGCAACTTGAATCAACCAATCAGGTGTGATTTTGTGTAACTGACAATCATTTGTGTAATGGTGTGCGTATAACGTATATGCAAAGTACACTGCGTATTATTTTCATAGAGAAGACCTCTGTTTGGTTTCAAGTTAAATTAAGGTTCATGGACACACCTTTGTAATGTTAACTTCAGTAGTTTATAGTCACCTAACAAACTAAACAGTTGTCTAGCATTGCTAGCTGCAAACATTATTTGACTGGCTATCGAAATGGCAGCCTTCATCCACGTAATGTTCAAAAACTATGAAGTAGGCGTGATTGTGAAGATATTGTAGGTATGTAGTCCAAGAGGTAAAGGTAATATTGATTTCGTTACGATGCTGCATAGATTTTTGTTTAATAAATTTATTCGTTTTAAATTAATTAAACTGTGAAACGTCTAACACCGGCGAACACCTCGCTAAAGTTCGCATTAATAACGTGTCTAAATATAAAATAATTAACAAAAGCAAGAACTAGAATAACATTTAGCATTTACATACTATATCTCATAAGGTATCGTCTTCCACAACAGATTATTATTTAGATTTTTTTTTCAATTATTATACCATAATATTCGCCCGAGTGAAGTCGGGTTATGCTAACATTCATTTATTATATACATTTTTGTGTGAAGAGTTGTTTTCAATTAATTACGCAGTTAGTTGTTGGTTTCAAATACAGATGGCGCTTATATAAGTTAGATGGACCATTCCATTTTCAAATCTGTAGCTCTAATAACAATTATATTTACGTAAAGAATTGAAGCCAAAGCTACACACTCCAGCAGTTACTTTTATATAAATTGTTATAAATCTTGAAGGAGTTTGTAAAGATTTATATTATTTATTTATTATTAACACCAATATTCGAAAGCTGAACCATTTGGGCGCTACGCTCTTTATACTATACGATAAATCGATCCTATATACGTAAGGAACTAAATTGTATGTTCTAACATATTTTGTATTCTACACACTGTACATGCCAATAACTTCCATATCCAATCCACCTCTTTGAACCAAACATTGAACAGCTTGTTCAAAAGCTATGACGTTTCCAGCAGATGTCTGCTATCAAGTTGACATTGACAGTCAACAGTGACATATCAAATGTATACAGACGAATCGTATTTTTCTCTATTCATCATTCAAATTGTAATGTTTGATTTTGGAATGCCTATGTGGCATAATTTTGGTAAAGTCAGACAATTTGATATGACTTGACACTTCTTGAGTTTCTTCACCGTCCACCTTCGCCGCTTCCATCATCAATTTCATCACCGTGAGCATCTGAAGACACGAACCATTACACGTACAACTTTCTAATATTGGTCCGCTACGTATTCGTGAAATGATTTAGCTTAACGTTACCTTACACTAAAATGAACTCAAACGTTTCTATGCCTTGCGTGATATGTTTTGCGTTTGAGGCAATTTAAAGCTAAATATTATCATTTATTTTTGTTACTCTACATTTCCTAAACACTTACTGACTTACTCCGAGAAGCTGTTACGCTTTAAGTAAACTTATTACTAACAAAGACAAGTATTAAATATCCTCTTTAGGACAATACCTACTCGCGAGAGATATGTAGACTTAACACTATGACGAGTTACGTTTACAATACTTCTATATTGTTAATACAAGTGATATGTAGTTGGAGAAATCACTCCTTTAATAGACAATTAAAATTTTACATCGCTTATGATTAATGAACTTATTTAGAATGGACTTAGCGAAAACACTAGCCGGCCACTGAAATACTTGGACTTTGGTACCAAGGAGGCAATCACATACTTTATCGAGACCATATAACGTAACGACATCACGCAACAGGCTAAACCATCAACGGTCCAAATGGCACGTCTAAAACACATTCCAAGTATTTTAGTGGAACGGAACAAATATCTAACTAAATAGCTATGTACTATACATATAAAAATAATATTCATAGTGGCAAATGATTTAAATAATTTTGAAAGAGGTTTGAGCCGCGGTGAGTTATGTCGCGGTTCAGGTGATGTACTTGAAGAGCGCGGAGTAAGCGAACCCGGTGGCGGTGATGATGGAGAGGCTGAGGATGTCGAAGTCAGACCACGCGGAGGGCGCGGCGCTGGTGCAGTTCCGGGGAGGCTCGGTCTTGCCTGGAAATATACAACATTTAATTTAAAAAAGAAGACGAACGGAATCACCCCAAAGGGGTAACTGCTCGATCTACTATATCTTGATCTCCAATTGAAATTGTTTCCTTGTCCACAGCCCATTCCTTTCAACTTTCATTTGTTGCTCTCTAGCTTATGAGCTTGGAATTAAATTGGATATCTCAGGACAAAATATTTTATTTGAAGCCATTCACACTTGTCGGACTTCGATTTGTAACAGCACTGATAATAATGAACAAAGACGCCAATTAAAATCCGAATCTCACAACAGACAAGAGGAATTTGGCTCTTAAAATATGACAAGTGAAGACTTTACATACTAATTGCAAATTAATCTCAAGTAACTCATTTTTTTTCCATACAACATGACGTCCTATGTTCCTACCAAAATATCCTGGTTACTCACTCGTGGCTGCCATCAGTTGCGGCAAGTATTTCTGCCAGAATGCGCACTCCTTGGCCCTGACGCCGTGGCCCACCGAGCTGGAATTCACCTCCAAAGACAAGTACTCCCGGGCCACGGCCGTGTGCGGTGGCCAGTACACATCTTCCGTCTCACCCTTGGCGTTTTTCGATGGGTTTCTGGAACATTTTGATAGGAAACTGTTAGACTGAACCAGATTAACTAGACCTACAGTAGTATAGGGACATAATAGAAATCTAGAAGACCAACTATGAACTACACTCAAACATGCAAACACTCAGATGCGTTTTTTATGAGTTTCGACTGTAATCAAACTGCGCGGAAAGAACTGTTAAGTGCGCATCTATGTGTGTTTGTGTCTGTTTTCGTAGCAGTCGTAGTTTGTCTTTTATTTAGTGGTATAGGATCATGAGTCAAAAAGGACACATACCCACTCCTAGCAAAGTTAGCCCAATATCTCATCAGGCGTTTACTGAACTCGACTTCTTCTGGAGAGTAGTTCTTCCCAGGATTCAATGGCTCCCCAAACACGTAGTTAATCTCATCCGCATGCATCACTCCTGTCCACGACGGCCAGGGATGGTTCTTACTCCGGTGCTTGTAGTAATACGTGTAGACTTTGTTACCAGTTTCAGCGTAGCGAAGGGCAAACTCATTCACACCACAGGTGAAGTGATAGTCGCCAACCATTTTGTCGAGGGCATTTCTGTTTTTGACAGGATCGTCTGGGCTTAACCAATCAGTGTACTCGAACACAATGGCCTGACGGGCAACATCGTTCACATAGGGATTCAGTTCTCGCACTGCCTGGAGAAACTGCTCTCGAGTTATCCCAACATTTTCTTCCTTAGGAAACAGTTCGGTTAAGTAATACAGTATGAAATAATAACCTTCTTCGGTGTTACTTCCCAATAGTATATTCGTCTTCTTAAAGTTTTGGTGCACAAGAGCTCGAGTGGGCAGCTCATCCAAGAAAGACCCATCGATAATTGGAACAAATGGGAACTCACAAATTCCCAAAGTGCCCCATTCATTATTGACTAGTTCATCGGCACTCTTCTTACGTAAACATTCGATCATAGGACCCATGTCTGTTCTTGAATGTGGACAGTGAACAGCTTCAGCTAAACGAATACCGCGTAAAATACTCTCTTCTCTAGTTATGATGGCCCAAGGCACCGTCGCGGAACCAGATTGCATAATCGCTTGAGAAAACAGATTTCTTGACAATGGGGACAACAGATGTAGGGACACAGAAGCGGCGCCAGCCGATTCCCCGAACAAGGTTACGTTATGAGGGTTGCCCCCGAAGTAACCGATATTGTCTCGCACCCATTGCAGAGCCATCAACTGATCGAACATGCCCGCATTTCCAGGCACATCGGCGGTGTCGAAGTATAAAAATCCTAGAGATGCAACTCTATACTGCATGGACACATACACAATCTTTTCTTCAGATACAAGGATTTTGGGATCATAAATATCTAAGGTGGCGGTTCCTGAATAGAACCCGCCGCCGAACACCCACAACATGACCGCTGCATTCTTCGGCCGCGGTCTCGGCGTCACTATATTAATGTAAAGGCAGTCTTCCTGCATGTCTGTGTTCGGGTTCCACATCATCGCCCCGGGGAAGTCTCCGAACACCGTATCTATTATTTGGACGCATGAGTGTGGCAGTGTCGTCGTATTAAGTATTTCATCGCCCCAGTTCTCAACCGGCCTCGGATGCCGGAATCTCAGATCGCCTATCGGCTTCTGAGCATAAGGTATGCCGAACCACGCGTCGACCTTTTCGCCGGTGGCGGCGGTGAGGGTGATCCCTCGCACTCGGCCCTTCCGCGTGCGGACGATGAGCGGGTCGTCCTCGTCGGGGCCGAAGTGGTCCTTAGTCTTAGTCTGGGGTTGGGGCTCGTCAGCCATGAGTTGCTCGGCCCTGTCGTAGAATCTGTCATCGTATTTGGATCGTTTGGAAGAGGTTTCGGCATCGTTGGCTCGTTTGGAGGAGGTCTCGTGGTCTTCGAGCCTCGGCAGGATGGTGTCGAGGTCTGGGTTGTAGCGGACGGTCTCGCCGTGTCCGCGGTAGGGCTGAGGAGGCGCCGGCGCGGGGAAGTGCGGCGGGTGGTCGGGCGCGCGGTGCCGCGCGCGGTGCTCGTGCGGCCCGGCCAGCGCGCGCGCCGCCAGCGCGCACAGCGCCGCCAACACCACGCGCATGCCGCTGCACCACCACTACCCACAATTACTACCTGGAACACCCAACATATCACATATTACTGCACCGCACATCACTACAACCAACGAATATATTTCTAACTTTGTCTATATGATGCCAAATTCTATGTGTCCCAAATTCTAGAGCATCATTGAAATCAAGAAACTTGATGAGGTTTTTGTACAATATCGACAAATTTTAATTTATCAAATGTACCAAAACGGTCTCGGCAAAACAAATAAAAACTTTTACTACAAAACAATCCCGTAAATCATAAAACGAAAATAAATGTTTACTCAATATTCATTTCGCAGTTTCGAAATGAAACACGTTTTAATCGAGAGCAGAAAAACATCAAATATTGTCGGCCCGGCCCGCTCTATATTGTTTGTCGTAGAAAGCAAACACTCCTGTTATTGCTCTCTTGGTCATCCGATATTGGAACCCGGTATTTGATATTGATATTCCACAAAACTATTTGTATTGAGTATTATTTTCACCTTGTTATTTCGCTGAAGGCTTGTTCCCTAATAAGGATCACTGAACTCATTATTTCCAAGAACAACAACTCTAACTATAACAAGTGAAACTTTGTGGTCGGTGTACAACAAAAGAACAGCAGAAAGAAGGAACTGAATACTTTGGGAAATGTTCCTCGAAGTTCCACGTTTGTATAATATACGGTTTGACGCAACTCTTCTATTTTATGGCATATTTCATAAACAACACGATTGCTTTGATTTTGAATGTTAACTATGAGTATCACATCATATTTTCGACTGTGGCATTCATTCGAACATAGTAATGAATAAATTATAACAAGTGTAGCTACAGTGCGGTGTTTGTCAATAAGAAACAATGGAATACGTACATAAATAGGGTTTCTATCTGTTCGTATCGAGAACAGAGCCATTCGTCATAATATGTCGCTGGTATAGAAAGGTGGAACAATTAATCGTCTCTGTATTGTGTTGGAATGGTAGCGGGCACTCCGAACAATGCGCGCCCGGCTGTTTGAGAAACGATATTATCTAGGCGTCCCGCTTTCAGTTCACTACCTACCGTATCTTTGTTTGTGCTTTTTATTTGAAAACTAGCAGCGCCCCGCGGTTTTACCCGCGTTGTGCCCGTTCCCGTGGGAATTTCGGGATAAAATGTAGCCTATAGCCTTCCTCGATAAATAGACTATCTAACAGTGAAAGAATTATTCAAATCGGTTCAGTAGTTTCTGAGATTTGCGCGTTTAAACAAACAAACAAACAAAACAAACTCTTCAGCTTTATAATATTAGTATAGATGAATTATGGCGAGATTTTGATGGATAGAAAAGTTTAGGTAGGATTGAGGCAGTGAGTTTAGACAGATAGGTATATTGTCGATTGTGATTGTTTCAATCTTTAGATCATGTCGGAGGCCTTTAGGCGGTCTAAAAACTTGACAGCAGAATTGGTCACCAAACTACTAGAACTTACTACTTTTTTATTAACCTTTTTATCTTAATTAATGAATATCAGTAGGTTCGAAAAAGTGATAATTCGACGGCCTCTGGAGCGAGATGGTGTCCTGTTATATTTTTATTGAGCTGATACCTACTGTCACAGTATACTATGTGAAAGTAAAGTAGTTTTGTCCATACAGCACCGTCACATACATAGGTAGCAAATGACAGTGATATCTCTATCGCTCTACAAAATTGAAATTAGAAGATTAGTGCGTTTAGTACTACTCGTAATAGACAAGGAGAGACAAAGACCCACTACTGGCTTAAAACTTCTTATCACACTGAAGATATCAGCACAGTGAGGAGGAAAGAAAAGTAAAGCTCCATAAATATATAACTAGAATTTTCATAATTACTGGGTAACAATTAAATTGTACTAGGTGCAAACCGAACAGTTGAAATGTCGTCTATTTTCTTTTAATCATTCATTCTCGTTCAAAAGGGCACCGAAAAGAAACCAGACGAATATCTATTTAAAACAATGTTGGATATAGTTGAAGAATTTTCCATAACATCACAGTCCAATTAAAACTCAAGGACGTGGTGATAAGGTCTACTGTCGCAGTGAGCACGTTTGAATTGCAAATGCTCGGTATCTGCAAACCTTTGCCCTTGGGCACGCGACTCCACGATATCGCCGCAATCTTATTTCCTACCAACTTTAATGACTCGGTCATCCACACTTCTTGCTATTTCTCTACTGCATTAACCACTGTTTCTATAAATACACACACATATTATACAGAGCGCCACAGTGCAGGAAACGGCAAGAGCAATTTTATTTTTGAAAAAGGAACACAAGAAGTACACACAAAGAACACGTTAAGGTTAAAAGGTAGAAATCTTCTTCTTTTAAAAAACCGTGGTACCTCCGATAGTCCTACTATTATTATTTTAACCTAACCTAACCTATATCGTTTGCGAGCCTCCCTGTTTTCGCCACATTATGAATAAATAAACACTTCTCTCACACTCCTACTGTAAAAGCAACGAAAACACCAGAAAAAGCGATGGACCAAATAAGATTGAAAGAAAAATACTGGATATTTATACTCCGAATAGTTATCCTCCTTTGTTGAATCTGGTAAGTAATTAAAAAAAGCGAGTGTCAATTACAGTTACAGTAACAACTTGGTTTTTGTCGCTCAATGAAAACAGACATTACATAAACGAATTTGGTGTTTAAAAATGTAAGTAAGTAAAGATATTTTATCTTACGAAAGCCCTTGAACCACACTTGCGTAGAAAAT
The DNA here is from genome assembly GCA_951394245.1 of Cyclophora punctaria. Taxonomy (NCBI): domain Eukaryota; kingdom Metazoa; phylum Arthropoda; class Insecta; order Lepidoptera; family Geometridae; genus Cyclophora; species Cyclophora punctaria. The sequence goes on along the minus strand of OX596171.1, from coordinate 2,237,107 downwards.
TGTACATACACAATCGTTGTGTATCATGGTCTGCGTCAAAAAATTATATGAAGTAGCAACAGCGAGGTTGATTTTAGTAAACGGAGAAAAGTCATTCGATAGTTATGCGCAGTGAAATAATTTATATAAAAAATGATTTTGACGACATACTCATTCAAAATTCAAGTATGGTTCAGAGACGCTTGTGAAGTAAAGTAACTATACAGCCTGAATTAAAATTTTCTATAAAATATTCACTGGTGGAAAAATACACAATGAGAGCAAAAACGGCGAACGCTGCATATTTCTCCCAAAGAATTTCGATTACAAAATCAATGCGAGTTACACAAACAATTCTCGTCAAAGCGAAAAGCCATCTCCATCCTCATCAGAGTCTAAATTAAAGAACTTTCCGACAATAATAATAAATGGACTAAATTAAAATACTTGGGAGCACTTAACTCTGCACCAAGTTAACTTTTACTCCATTTTCCAATTAGCGAATTTTCGGCACGTAACCAGCCAATATAGCCGGGACGAAGTAGCTCAAAACGAAATTTATGAGCGATTTTATATCCCGTCAGAGCCTATTACTTGCTGGGGCTCTCGCGGGCCAGCGGAACGAGACCTCTGGGGTGACCACGGTGCACGCACAACGTGGGATAATTTTTAAACCAACAGACCTGTCAACTTTGCTCATGGAGTAATGCATATTGCATGATTCATGTCCCACTTTCATGTCAGTGACTAAACTAGATACTATGTTTTTATATTTCATTTTATATGTAAATCTGATCCCTAAAAATCTAAATTGCTTTTACAAATATACAGACAAATAATAAAAATAAATGAAATCTCATAAAACCATTATAATAAGTTTAATCTTCGCACAAAATCGGCTTCCACAGTGTTTGTTCCGAAAACAAACCGTTGTTGTTTTAAACAGCTCTTAAATTCAAATTTGGTTGGAATTAAATGAGCTCCGCGGGTTTAGCTACATAAATGGATAATTCTTTTGTTGTTCTTTACTCTTTTTATGAGAAAAAGTTAATTATTTAATATGGTTGTTACTGATTTTACCCGCAATATTTTCTGGGAGTTTTGGAAAAAAAACGTATAGGAATTTTTCATTGGATTTCAGAGTTAATTCTACGGAAAATGGCTAGCTATAGATACTTTTGTTCTTTATGTTATTAAACTTCGGGAAATCATTTAATTAAAACCTGACTTTTCCAATAAACTTAATCATATTCCACAGATTTTTTAATGTCAAATGTCCCCTGATCCCTAGTACTGATGGTCACCCTAGAGCGCGAGGTGTCTTCATTTAATGGTCATATTCCAGCAAACCAGAAGAGGTTTGAAACTTGAAGTATATTTTCTCGGCAGAATTACTTCTTGATGACGAGAGCCAATCGACGGTTTAAAAATTATATTTTAAATTGAACGCGATTCTTCATTGCTCCACAGAATTGTATTTTTGACAACCGGTGCGCTGATTTCGATTACGATCATTCAAAGCGTTTTAATAAATATTTATTCTGTGAGCACGGTTCCTGTAAAAGCCGAAATGTCAGATAAAAATGTAAAATAATAGTGAAGTGTCTCCGTAAACGTAGTTTCAATTCAAATTAAATGCTTTGAAATACTAAAAAGCATACAATTTTTCTAGCAGTCTATTGCTATTTTTGGTTAAATAAAAATACGCTGCCTCACAAATGAAACGTCTTCATAAGATTTTGTGTAAGAATCCGTGGTACAATTTTGATATTTCTCTCAATATTAAGATTACGTTGATTTTTTCGACATCAGGTTTTTTCTTCACCACATACATGCTTTTTACAAAAGATAAGTGAGACTGAAGAAAATGTATAGTTGATATTGAAGATAGTTTTACTTATAACATATGTAATACAAAAGTAAGTTCAAGTAGGTTAGTAGCCAACCCTGGTGTCAGAGTTTCTAGACCACCTAAAGGCCTCCTACATGGTCTAACGAATCAAACAACCGGGGCCGACATAATGCACCTATCTAAGCACGGTAACGCTCAGATATAGATCGGCCATCCAATCAACATCATTACATAGTATAAAACAAAGTCGCGTCTGTTTGTCTGTTTGTCTGTATGCTGAAATCTTTAAAATTACGCAACGGATTTTGATGCGATTTTTTGAAATAGGTAGAGTGACTCAAGAGGAAGATTTTTATGTAAAAAAATTCCCGAAATTCCCACGGGAACGGGCACAACGCGGGTAAAACCGCGGGGCGCTGCTAGTTATACTGATAAAGGACATGAGTAAAGAATGAGATAAATAATTAAAATCTGTTCTGTCTCTTTCTGACTTTCTGTCCCTGTCTTAATGATTTGTGTCCGCATTGTTTATAACACCCGTAAAGTGCTGAGGTCTGTATATATGACTTTGCCAGTCTCGCACAATGTTACTAGGGATGGGCTAAATTCGAGCAGATCTCTGGAGTACCTCATATTAATGTTTGCTTTATATTTTGAAATAATATCAGGAAAACTCCGGGTTTAACCAACACGATTTGGACTAAATAGAAATTGAATCAAGTTAGTCTTTTTTACACTTGCATTTAAAAGTGACGTTAGCGTACGCTCGATTAGGTTTTTTGGTATTGTATGACCAAAGAGTTTTCGTTTTTGAAACGTTTTAGAACCATTTGATTTAATTAGTATCACTTTTTACATTTTGTTAGTTAATGAACGTTACGATTTACGCAAAAAGAGCTAAGAGTGTCTTGAGACCTTGCAGTGTTGGTGAAGTGTCTGTAAAGGGGCCGAACGTCAGATAAAAAGTGTATCCGTAAACGTAGTTTCAATACAAAATGAGTAGTGTTTCCTTAAGAAACCATACCAGAGTATCCTAAGTCAGGACTACAAACGAATCTGGTTTTCCCGTTACATAATTTTAGTGGGTCTAAAATCTAAAGTAGTGATCTCATTACATAGTGAAGTAGACTTTTGTACCCTCTTGGCGTCTCAGTCAACATTTTACTGTCAACTATTACTCCTCAGACTTTGTTCACCAATCGCCTAGCTCATACACCAAGTGCCCACAAAAACAAAAGTATCGATTAACAAAACTTCTTTAACGCACAAAAAAGGTTACATGAATAAGAAATGATATCATAACTTTCCGCACCCAAAGTCAGTAGACCCAATTTATCGACACCGCAAACACGTGGTTATCGGCTCTGTCCCATCCTTATACAAGCATATAAAGTCCCCGCACGCTTTCCGGCCGTGCCCACACATACAAACTACTTAATTATATTTTTCTTTCGCCTCTGTTGCAAGCGCAACATAATTTTTGCTGAAATAAGATCGTAACAGCGTTCGTTCGCACGACCCTCTCAGTGTGCATGTTTTATGTACAGTGACAAGCGTTTATTGGTTGCTTGATGCTTGACTGAAAATATTGGGGGTTCGAAACTTAAATTATATGCTGATTTCAGGCTGTAAAACTTTCCTGCGGGATGTTATTAAAATAAGGCCGTCAGTACAGTTTGGAAGATGAGGTCTAAGTAACCATTTTATTTTAAAAATAATTATGTATCTTATATGTCTGAGGTCATTGCCCAGCAGTGGACATTAAAGGCTAATAATTTCGGCCTTTGCCCAGCAATGGGACATTAAAGGCTAATAATTAATAGGCTATACTTTCACTTTTTATATGTAATCTGCAATAGGTAAGCGCGGTAATTTCGCCTTAAATCTTTTGTGAACGTGAGAGGCCTTTGCTCTGCAGCGAAGCAATGCATATAAGCCTGTAATGTCTCACTGCAAAGGCCTCTCCTGTAGGCTAAGATGATACCTGTCACTATTTCCAACTCGACATCTCTCGCGGTGTTCGCTGGCTCAACACTCCACTTCACATTCTCTTGAGGGCACAAACTGAAACAATCAATACAAAATTAAATACAGAGGATAACAGAACAAAAGCTCGTGGTGTAGTTTTAAATCATGTTTTTGCTTGACCCGAGAATTGAACTCGAGGCCTCAGTCGTGGCAGGCGAGCGCACATACCACTAAACCACCGAAGTAACTAACAATAATAAAAAACAAAACACAATCATAGACCATGGCCATAGACAGTGTTGCCACCTAGAATAAAATATTTAGACAAAGTTCAATTATCTACAAGATGGTGGTAGAATAGATAATACATCCAATAATTTTGTTTGATAAGGAAAAAAACACAATATTCTTATACGAATAAAGTACAATCTCCAATCACAAAATTAGGTCAAAACAGTTAACCCCAGATAATAAAAAGGTGTATTACCCTGAAGAGATTCTTGTACGATATATTAAAATGTCGACGATTGAACGAAAGGCTCATTAAGTCAAGTGGGTGTAATGAAAGCAGTGAGTCGGCTATACGGCGTCCGTCATGCATGCAATCAGCTGAGTGCCGCGGTATGTGCCAAGATTTATACCCGGCTGTTTAAATAAAAGACAATGTCACACAATTTTTGTATTGTAGTTTTAGTGTAGAGGGATTTGTTTGGGAATACAACTTTGTGTCATTTTGTTATAAGTTGTTAAACAGAGCTAATCGTAATTGGTTTCTTAAGCTTAAGCGAACACTACTCATTTTTAATTGAAACTACGTTTAGATACACTTCACGACTACGGTCTCTGTAAAGGAGCTGAAACGTCACATATTTTTTTAGTTAAAGAAAGATATGGGACTTTCGTTTTTATTTGATTCACTAATTAACTGATGTTTTTGCAAAGTTCACGCCTTTAAAAACTATGATGCCTCAGAGAAACATACACAGTACACTTAATTATACCGTTTGCGTCAAACGCCCAGAAAATATCTGCAAACGTGATACAAATACAAGTCTTTGATATAGCTCCGCTTTCCACGACCAAAATGTACGTCTATAAATTGTTGAAGCCGTAAAAACAGTGTCAACACTTCAACCAGTAGTTACCCGACTTCTACGAACATTAAAGTGAGGTATGTTGTGTTCGTTGCACCAGTCGTACGCCCCACTCATAAAACATCCATAAAGTTTTGCAATTAAAGACGTTAATGCACTGTTTTAAAGTGATTTTTATGATAGCAGAACTAAAACGATAAGAATTTATAGAATACTGCTTTTATTTGACTTTTACTGTCGATAAGAAATGAACGTTAGGTAAAGTTAACTGCTGAAAGCTGGGAGAATAGAGAAAAGAAAAATCTTTATTTAAAAGACACATATCTTTGTGCAGTGTTTTAAACTAGTGACGTAATTATTTAATAATTTAAGACATGGAGTCTTCGCGGCAACGTACGGCGAGCGTAGTGGCGGAAATAGTGCGATGTTTAATCTCATTTGGCGACCCAAAACAACAATTATACGACACAGACAGATTTATTAGTATGAGCCCTATCCTACTAGTTACAAAAGTTTTACTTAAAACTGTCTTGTTCGACGCGAAAGAGACTGTCTTTAGTCACTAATAACAGTTTTCCGGATATTTTTCTCTATAGTCCCTCCTACATAAAGTTTCATAAAGCAGAAGACATGTGCTTGAGCACACTATAGTCACAGATCTACTTCAATCAATTTTATTACATTACTAGCCGCGCCCGCGGTTTTACCCGCGTTGCGCCCGTTCCCGCAAGAATTTCGGGATGAAATTTATCACATATATTATTCTGATGCATAACTTATATTACTGTAAAGTTTCATCCAAATCCGTTGAGTAGTTTTTGCGTGAAAGAGTAACACACATACATACATACATCCTCACAAACTTTCGCATCTTTAAAATATTCATTTTAATCGATGTAGAACTATGTATTAATCTTTTCTACTAATGTACCGCTAAATTTTATATAAGAATTGTTAAGAGGCGGCTCAGTAATGTACCACCCATAAACAATTTTAATCGTTGAACTTTCCTTCCCGTTAACCACTTGAGATGCTTTTACCATTTAGATTCTGTTCCAAGTTGAATGCACACGGTATGGGAGCTGAAACACTGAATGGGGCTGCAAGTGTGTTTTACTCGTGGATGCAAAATGGATGTTTTGTTTCCAATTCTATTTTTAGATTTGATGATTGGGAACTGACTTTAGTAAAAGCATTTGGCACGAATGAAAGTGTGCTGATGCAATTCTTCTAAAGTCTTGAATTGAAAAGTTATTAGGTCAATTGCTTTTATAGACAACAATGATGAAAGTGTAGGTTTTTGATTCTTGTGAATATTATTTGTAATGTCTCACTTTTTAAAATCTTCTGTTTGGGATAAATTTTCTATTATACAATATTATTCATCTGAGCATGACATAAAGGTTTGACGACTCATTCAAAACGTAACTGATCTAAATCCGATCTAAACTCCAAACTGAGCCGGCGTCAACATAACTAACACAAACTTCCAACTAATTTCGTGAAATGCCACTAAAATCATCCCGAATTCAAAGTAGTCGGCAAACAGCAAACACTTTAATATTAAACTTGCCGCGACCAAATACTCAATTTCACATGAACTTAAACTACTGAAAGTAGGACACTGCCGTGCTGGCTCATAAATTCATACGTCTAACTTTCGACTCTTAATAAAAGAACATAAAAAAAATGTTCAAATTTGTGTAAAGAGGAAAATATAACACTTAAACCCTGGAGAGTCGGCGCAGCATTTGAAATTTAGAAGGGGAAATGCGGAAAACGGTGGATGGTGTCGAAATATACGGGCAGATAAAACGGGCGCTATCGCTGCGGCTACCGATTTTTTGTTTACGTAAATAAATTATTTTTTAGATATGCACGGGAATATATTATGTGAATACGCGGTTTTTTGCATTGCTGGTTGTTTATATATTGTTGTTGGTTGCTGTTTGTTTATTGTAGCTATTTTTAAATAGGTCAGCGTATTTTAATGTACGGCTCGGAAATTTTATGAATAATTTAGTCTTGACAGTAAGATAATTTAAGATAACTTTTCTTAGCTAAAACTCTTCTTTAACAAGTGGTAATGATTCAAAAGAAAAATCATGTTTAATAAATATTTCCATACGTTCTATTACGTTAGTCTATTTCCGCCCAGAATTTAAATAAACAAGTACAAACTTCCACTACCTTTAAAATCATAGTAATAAAGATAAATATACTAAAATTAAACTGCTCATGCATATTTTTGTAAATAAATAACGTTTTTATAAACACAGTTCGAGTTGTAATTACAACTGCGACTAGCGGCGGCACGCAACACATGCCCGTGTGTTTCGTGTCACTTGTGTGCAATTTGTCCCGTGATGTTAAGCATCCTCTGTAGAGCAACTAAACTCAACTTGTAGTTTGTTACCGAATAAAGCTCGTTTTTCTGTCTTTTCCTGAACTCTAGTGCAGGTAATATGTACTGGGATAATCGAGAAGACGATCTGAATGGTTGTTAATGAATGTTCCTCAGAAAAACCGGTTATAAATTATGTTTTTTGTTAGAATAGTCTATCTGTAATGTAATAAGTTTAATGAATTCCCTATTATATTTCAGATTAGTTTGGATACTTACATCATAATGTGAGTGATTCCCACCATATTTATTACTTCATGTAAGTACTTTTAATGAGCTATAGGAATTAGTACTGTAGTAATACCAAAATAAATGAATATGGACAATTTGTCAAATATTTAGGAAGAATTTGGGGCTAGTGCATCAAAAAAGGACAGTAAAGATAAAGACATAAACGCCACATCGCGCCGTTCAACGCTTCGCGTCTTCCTGAACAAGGCCTTACACTCCTAACTACATACATTTAATATCGTACCAATTAATACTCCGCATGAAACTGTAAACGCGATATTTGCTCAACCTTTTCCGAGTGACTTGCTGCACAAATATAATGACGAAGAAATCATGAGAAAATAAACCAAAAATTTTAAATACATAAACCAAACACAATACCACATCTCATCCGCCACGGTCGGGTAATCCCGTTCGCTTGTCCTCACCTGTCGGCAAAATCAATATCTCCCATACTTCATAATAAAATATAGGGTGGGGAAAAATGTAAACGTATGCTACACAAAGGACGGCAAATACATTTCGGGAGTGAATTTGGAAAAAAATGTGATTTCATTCGCGTTGGTGCTTTTTAATGGCGTTTGCGGGAACTCGCTCTATACGAATGTATGTCGCAGAATAATGTCAATTGAGTTACTACAATTTACGTACAGAATTGTTATACATGAAGATTCTTGAACTAACAGACCTTGCCTAAATCTGGTGAACGAAATACGAGTATCTTTGAAATATGTATATGACGTCATCACCATACTAAATTCGTGCGTTAACTTATGTTATACTACGTTTTATATTTCGTCAGTATGTAGGTAAGATCTGTCTATTCTATAACCGATAATTAAATCACATGCACATATTGTTAGGTCCGCATCGAACCCGCAACCCCCGAAGCAATTCTCTCAAAAACCGCTGTGCCAATAGGTTAGTCAAAAGTACATTTTACCAGTCCCACCAATCAAAAATCCCTGACGAATTGAGAACCACCCTCAGAACCTTTTTTCTGAAGTATAATTCTGATATTCATCTCCATACAAAATTAGACAATATTGATGTTATATTGTTCAGTGGACAACGCTTTCTTTTAAAACTGAAAAGCTTACAAACCTCCAATATTATTTCGTACATACTCCTTCGTATTCTATACTCTACATATCGCATCGTCCTCAAACATACTCCTCACATACTCTTTCGTATTCTGTGATATCAGTATCGTCCTTGCCAGTTCAAGGTCATTCAATCCATGCATCACCACTTAATGTACTGAGTGCAGGCAACATTCATTATTACAGAGCTTTGAGCTTAACTATTGATGACGTGTATGATGGAGCTTTTTGTAAGTAAGTAAGTAAGCTTTTTATGTATTTTTACATCGTACAGGCAGGTACAAAGTTTTAGCTTAACAACCACGGGTGTAGCTATAAGGAGTGGTTGAAATTGTAGGTATAGCTTTTTTGGTATGCCCAGTGGGTCTGGGGGCCAAATACCTTCCTTTATATACGCCCTGTATCCAGTATGGTTTGTGTGGATATGTGTGTGTGTGTGTGTGTGTGTGTGTGGTGTGAAAGAGAGAGAGTGTGTGGGTGCGGTGTGTGTGTGTGTATGTGTATCTGTATTGTGTATGGTTGTGTTGTTACGTTTGTGTGTGTGTGTGTGTGTGCGTGTTGTGAGAGAACAATGTGTGAAATCATTGCTAGACATACGTACAAATAAACCAAATCACAAACACAAGTATAAGTAATATAAAAACTAAACAACAAACATTTACACATAATAAAAGAAAAAACTAAAACTTTCCAGATGTAAATCTCGATGGCTATGGATACGAAGCCAGTAGAGTGAAACTTGTGATTCTCTTAGAACTCACGAAAGTTTGGTAACGATATCTTCGTATACCTATTACGAATGAACGTATGGTTGGATAAGTTAGTGTTCAACGATTTTATGTTGAAAATCACTGATTTTATTTTGAACCAAATAGAACACCATAAACATATTTAGACTAAATAAATTTTAAAGTTATTGTGTAATCCGCCCAATAGAAGCATAGATAATTCAGAGTATAGTAGGATAGAGAAGACCCCTAGAGCTAGCGCATCGACCATTCCAAAAAGTCTTCAGACCTCAAAGAACACAAAAACAGTTCCATTTTCAAATTCAAAATATCTAAGAAAAAACGTCAAACGAATTGCCAACCGCCATACCTGCCATACCTAGTTAGGTTATGGCATAACTTTTTAATTTTACTCTCGGCAGGGCAGGCACTGAAGAATTTTATTAGTCCGGAAATTAAGAGGCCCGCGCAGTCGAGTAGCGGTTTTAAAGTTGAACGGCTAAGTTACTTACAGTAGAGGAAATTCGCAATAGTTGCCAGCATGAATAAATAGACTTTAGTAGATTTTAATGAGCTGCTGTTTATGGTAGAAAATTAGTTCGAAACCATATCGTTATGTGCTTGTTTAAACCTCTGTTTAAAGTTATGATAACGGCAGTTAAGTAGAATGTAGTTTTAAAGAATACGGAATCAGTGAGTTGTTGTTTCATTGTACAAGCTTAAGGCTTAGTTTGTGTCTAAGATTCATTTCTAGAAAATAATGCATGTACTTTTAAATGAGTATGAATTAATTCGACAATTTGCTCAAGATTTCTTCATTATTTACATATTCAAAGCGTCTTATAAACATGGTCAAATTGACACTTCCCAAAATTTCCCCGCCCTCTCCTTTCTCGCATTTGATGTATAGCGGTTAGTCTATAACATATTCTATCCTATTGTGCCTATGATGTTTGTTCAGGCTGTAGTCCTGCACTCGGTGAAACACTCCCAAGCCACAGCGGAGTCATTAGGTCAGCGCACGTTCGGCCGCCGGCGTTGTTACCTTCCCATTCAGACTACACCATTACACCCCTTTTTCTCCCCTTTTCCAATGTTGTGCTAGATAATTACTAGCTTGGAACGTTTGTTTTTGGAAAGATATCTTATAAGTTTGTTAAATCACATGGAAATTAAAGAGTCTGTGTCTAATCTTTAAAAATATTTTAAAGTTTCTACTTTTTTATTTTTTTCCTCCTCACTGTACTGATACTATCAGTGAAATGAGGGCATTTGATCAGTAGTAGGACACTACAGGCTACTACTACTACTGCAGTACATTTTTAGTAATTTTAATTTCGAGATTAAAAAGCATCATAACATTCTAAAAGCTATGTATCAAAGAAGGTTGGAATTGGAACTGAAGTAAAGTTTCATGCAGTATAGAGCACAACAATAAATTAACGTCAAATTCGTATTATAATATAACATGAAACCATTTCATACTGCACCCTAACAAAAAGAACGAACGAAAAATATTTTAAACGCAAAAATATTACAGTACAAAAACGAACACGAAATGTTTTTTCAATTCACTAATGTTTTCATTCGGCCGGTACCACAGAGTATAAAGAATGAGTGGAAGCTAATGTGGGACCGTAAGTGCAGTCTGTGGCGAAACGCTTGGGGGGAATACACTGACCTAATGACTGCTACTCGCCTAGTACTTTGCAGCATTCACTATGTGGACTGGGTTACACATTGCTACAAAATGAACATTTGTTTTTGAAATAGAGAATGCTGAAAGTATTTTAGTTGGAGAAATGGTGTTATTTATGCTTACGAGGCATTAGAGTACAATAACGGAGTTTGTGAAGTGTTTAGAGGTAAATGCTATTTTGATATTTTTAACGATAGAACGGCGGACTTTATTACGAAAGACCGAATGACTTATATTCTCTGTTTCGTGGACTTTACCTTCTGTAAAGCTTAGTCGCGGCTTAATAAGCTGCGATCCAACGAGTTCGAAGTTAGAGAAGCGAACTAAATTACTTGCGATGTGACTCGTTTTATTTTAAGCATTCTAAGGGCGTTTTCAGAGACGTCAATTAATATTTCCATAGTTGGGTGATTGATTTTGACATGTAATTTATGAAAAAATACGTCAGTTAGTTAAGTGACTATTTATTGGATGTTTCTGAGTGCGACAATAAAACTATGAACAGTTTTCCACCAATTAACAATTATTTTATCATATCACTAGCTGTGCCCCGCGGTTTCACCAACAGCGCCCCCGTTTATCCTGTTTTTAAACTTTTCAGGAATAAAAAAAAATATCTCTCCGTAAGAACTATCCTCGTACTTCGAAATCGGTTCAGCTGCTCGAGATTTGCGCTAAGCAACACATTCAGCGATTCATTTTTATATTATAGATGATTTATTTCATTCGGTCACCATTGTTGTGCTAGCTGGTCTTGACACATCTACATTCCACATACAATATTTTGAATCCAACAGACACTACATTTGAATTGTATTTACATAGCACACAGCAAAGTGAACAGACAGCGCAGCTCTATGTCGGTGCGAGTGTTCTGCAATATCCGGCCGACTCGTGCCGGGTGAGTCCGGACGTGTCCGGGTGCCGACCACTTAACCGGGTCTCTAGTTCAGTGGTTCTCAACGGGAGTTGAGACTATGTAAGTCCTAAGTTATCTTTGAACACATATCTTGGTTTTCATAAACATTTGAAGGACATAACTATGTTATTAAAAATAGCATTTGCACTGATAGTTTTTTTTAAATATAAAAAAAAATCACTATCTTTTTCTTACGAGAGTTTAAAATGTGGACTAATATGCTAAATGAAACGGGTCGGTATCGCGAATTTAACGTATTTTACTAAAATACGTACCTGACGTTTCTAGCGAATTACACCGCTCGTGTTCGCGGGTTTCATCTATACTAATATTATAAAGCTGAAGAGTTTGTTTTGTTTGTTTGTTTGTTTGTTTAAACGCGCTAATCTCAGGAACTACTGGTCCGATTTGAAAAATTCTTTTTGTAATGTATAGCCACATTCAACGGGAAGGTTATAGGCTATTTTTCATCCTGGAATTCCTACGGGAACGGGCACAACGCGGGTAAAACCGCGGGGCGCCGCTAGTTTAGTATAATGAGTGCAAATCGTGTGAGTTTAAAAAGTATGTGGACTAATATGGTAGTTTTTCTAGCCGAAGACGATTCGAAAAAGGTTTGTTGATGTAATTCCATTCCAACCCCATCACTGATCTTTATTAAATAAACACCTAACACCCCTGTAGTTATACCTACGTTAATGTTCAAATCGCGATAGTTTCAATAAAATCAATTATACCATTCCTTTGGCATGACCCCCAGTGGGTCACGTTCCACACTTTGAGAAACACTGCACTAGTTCAATCCAGTTTAACAGTAACCGGTACATTCTAGTTAAACTACTATAACTTACCACGAACCATATAACTATAGTTCCGAAGGCTATTTGCATTTACTAGCAAATAATCGTTTATTGGAATACCAGTACATAGTTCAATAGGTTTACTGTAATATACTCGTATCTAATGGTTTCTAGAGTTTAAACTAGCATTACAGTTATTTGAGACTACAAGTTCAGATTCTATTTGATTTTAAGCCTAAGACATAAATAGTGCTGGCTGAGTGCTCGTGCGGACCGGTTGCAAGCCTCTTGCGGGCCTCTTGCGGGCCGGGTGTGGGCCAAGTGCGGGCCGGGTGCGTGCCATATGCGGTTCGTGTGACGTTGTATCCCTTGTATTTATATGAAACCGACAAAGCAACGCTTCGAAGCAATTTGTACGCAATCGTTAAATTGTCATGTAATTGCAGGCAATAAAAACTGCGAATACCATAAATTATAGACGAGAATATTCATTTATAAATCACACCTACAAAAACGTAGCGTGTTACATTAAGTCGTAACTACCAATTTTTATACCGCAACATAGTTTATCATGAAAAACTGTTATCAAGAACCTTATCACGACTGAATAGAGTCTAAATTATAATCAAAAAAGTTTGCCTAGTAAGTTTGTTGATACAAAACACTGTTTTCCTATAACGCTTTATTAACGCCCAGTTTGTCGAGCCTCTTCGTTTTGAATTCGTTAAAATTACTGTTTTTGAATGTTTCACAAACAATTTCGATGGTTGTAATTAATTGGTAAAAGTTTTAATTTTGAATAATTCTTTCCGTAATAGATGGCCACTTTCAACGGGAAGTTTATAGTTTATATTATTCATCCCGAAATTCCCACGGGAATGGTCACAATGCAGGTAAAACCGCGGGGCACTGCTAGTTATTTACCAAACTACCAATGAACCATCCCAACCAATAAGGCAGGGATATTAAGGTAGACATAATTTTAACAGGATAAAGGAAAACAAGGCCCGTACGCTGTTGCAAAATCCATTTCTTTTACACTTGGTCGAATAGTCCAACCCCAAAGACTTTAAGTCGTTCGTCTCGAATACTATAAGACGAGTAATCCAAACAAAATCACATATTGGACTATGACCTTACACCAAATTAACTTTGATCCTTAAAGAAATGGAACTGAAGATTATTTTGCAACCAAAAGACCTGAGCTGGACTTTTTCTGCATTGAGTTATTTCAAGTTAATGTTGACTTCGTATTTTAAAATATTTCTTCTCCACATTTGATCATCCACATTTGTACACACACCTATTTTTTACGTTTTCATGCAATATGAACAATGTGTACTTTTGTACACCTTAAGTTCTGACTCTGTCTTTAAAGTAAGTTCGTCTAGTGGTCATCCCTGGTGTCGGAGTTTTTAGACCGCCTAAAGGCCTTCGACATGGTCTTTCGTTTGAAACAACAAAATGTCACTATCGGCCACCTATGCAAGGAGGCCGAGCTGCACGTAGCTTAAAGACTGACTTGATTGAATGAAACAATAGTCTACGCTTAACCTAAGCTGTTTAATACAAAGTATACATACTATATACATTGTATGCCTTGATACCCTGATGACCTTTGTATACCGCCCGGATTCACCTCAGCGATAACTAACAGATAAAATCCAAATTTATTGCTTCACATCTGCATAACAATGTTCTGACAAACTTAGTCTTGCCAGTCGGTATGACCTCCACAACTAGGTTATGCGGCCTTTTGAATGTTTTGGCATTATAGTTTAAAGGGGAGTTCGATTTTTGATATAAAAAATCGTTCTTTAAAATGTCTTCCAGGTTAAAAAACTTAATAAATGAAAGCAGCTCGGCCCCTTCTTGGATGAGTGGCCGATAGTGGCATTTCTGTCTAAGCGCTACCGTATTTTGAAGGACACGTTCAATTGACGGTCCCGTTGTTTCAATCGCTAGGCCATGAGAAACCTTTAGGCGATCTAAACATTCCAAGACCAGGGTTGAACAACCTACTCGAACCTTCTACTAACCAAGAGACAAAAATAACACGTTCAGATTATGTTTTTGCGAGCAGTGCCTCGTTACTTTACTTGATAAAAAAAGGATAAAGAAGTATAATATACTATAACCGTTTTAAATTGTAACAAATAACCACTTTTTTAAAATCTAGATAGTTTCAAAGACGGGGTCGCAACAAGTTATATTCAGTTATTTCGAGCCACCATTATATATTTTCTATGATGCATGCTCTAGTGAGGTAAAAACAAAGTTTTGTTTCCTTCCCATACTAACCTACATATTCAAAAAAACCATGCATTTCTATATTACGTCAAAACAAGTAGAGCTTTATCGTCAGTCGAATCAAAATACTGCATTAATTCGGTGCTCGGTCCACGTTCCTTGACATGCAACTTACCTTAACTAAATATAAACTAAAAAGTAATAAACATTTGAAATAGTTGAAAACACCTGGTTCTTGTTAGTGGCACCATGCCAGCGAATGATTCAGCGAGCCGGCAAACCTATGAATTTGACATAATAAGTGGAAAATAACAGTGTGAGGTGAACAGACGTTGAACACTTTGAACAGCTTGGTGCAGTATCACTTCGTACTGACGCTAACTCTGAACTGGTTCAAAGTTAGTCCAATTATACGGATTGCACACAAATGAGCACGAAACATTCGTTTTGGAAATAGGTCATTGTGATTATGATCTCGCTTGGTGTATGAACAGGAGTTATTACTTGGTCGATATGTAGTATGTACGAAGAATACATGATGTGCAAAGAATATATTTGATCTATTGATTGTCTATAACACTGTCTATAATTGGAAATACGTTAACGTATACATGTTCGCTTAAACTTAAGAAACCAGTATGGAAAAATCTATATTAAACAAAGCTTATAAACCAGCATATACGTATGAGAATTTTGAAACATAACTAGTATAAACAATAAAAGAATTGTATAAAATGAATAGGAACAATCGTCTTATTTAACAACTTTTACTGGGTATAGTTTAATTACCTGAAGTTGACGCATTCTTGACAGTTCACTTGTTGTGTGCTTAGTCTTTGTACTAGATTGTTCTTGGCGTTGGGTCGGCTAAGCGGTTGCGGTTGCAGAGAAATTTGGCACTTAAAGGCACTTAATTACTGGGCCGGAAAATAATAACAACAATAATGATTTTACGCCATTGCGCTAGGATTAAGTTGATTGATCGAGTTCAGTTGTAACGGTGGTATTGGGGCTTAATTAGTCCATTTAGAAGCAAATCCTATCTTCAATAATAATAAGAGTCACATATTCTTTTGAGTCACATAGCCGTACACCCTATAAATTAAAATTGCACTACATCTAAAGTGAACTGCCAAGTACGCGTCAGCTTTTAAACACTCAGCTATACTACACCTCCATTTAGCACAAGTTATGATCGCATCAATTGTATGAACATTTATTTGTTCTGATCAAGTGTTGTAACCGGCCCCCTGGCTTCCGCTGCCAACTGACTGCTTTATGACTATTGAACCCGTTGGAACCGGGGCCGGTACGGATCTGATGCGCGTGATTCGACCGTTTGACCTTATTGTTTTTTCATTGTTTTATTACCTGCAAGGAACGTTGGCCTAGACTTGTTTGTGCCAGCTTGTTTTGATGCTCTAATATTACTAGAGAGGCTAATAACAGTTGTTCATCCTAACAACTTCACTACATAGTATAAAACAAAGTCGCTTTCCGCTGTCTGTCTGTATGCTTAGATCTTTAAAACTACGCAGCGGATTTTGACGCGATTTTTTAAATATATAAAGTGATTTAAGAGGAAGGTTTATAAGTATAAAAGTTCCCGAAATTCCCACGGAAACGGACACAACGCGGGTAAAACCGTGGGGCGCTGTATGTTAATATTTTAATAACTCGACTTGTTATTAACCACATCAAATATTAATAAATGTGTGCTGTTGAATTCATTAGGTATTTTCTTGTGGGAAACTTAACAAGGCGTTACTTTGGGAACTATAACGAAGTTACTCGAGTTATGATAAACTTCTTATACTGTTTTATGAACGTTCAGAAAGTTTACGTTAATTAACACCGTACAGTAACTGTTGGTTCTGTTGGCAGATTCGACGTATGTGTGTAGAAATCGGACGTATATGTGTACATTGTACAAGGTGTAAATGTAATTTTGAAGATTTCATGTTTATCATTAAAGCATCTACACCAAAGACTATATATTATGGAAACATCCAAAATCTAAAGTAATATCATAAACAAAAGCAAATGAATGAGTTGAATAATTTGTGTTTGTTTAATTTTAACTTTGTTCACCTAATCCTGTAACCTACTTAAACACCGGATAAGTCTTTTATCGACTTCAAAAATAGAGGTAGTTCACAATCCGTCGTTAGCTTTACTGTACAAAATTCTAAATCATAAAATACGGTTTACTTGTTTCTATGTCTCTATATCAAAATCCATATTTCCAGAGCCCATTAAAATTTAAATTTAAATAAATAAATGTACCCGGACAAATTCACACCCGGTTAATAAGACCCAAACTAAGCTGTAAGCTTGCAATATCTGCCTCTGCCTAATGATTCACCGGCCACTGTACGCACAAGCTGGGTGTAATGTTTGTACAATATAAAAGTATTACACGAAGCGAAGCATCGAAGTTTGTTGTAATATGTATATTTAGAAGTGAATAGACAACAAACTTCTTGCTAAACTTTTTTAAATACAAGAGATCCGGTTCCGTAAACTTACTGTTGAGTCAGTCAGTATCCCATTAAAATTGCAACAATTCAAAATTTTCGGAAAATTACCCAATAATCTTTAAAGTTTGACGTCCTGTGTCGTAGTACAGTGCCACCAACTTAACTGTTCAGGTGGGCAAAATGGGAACTACAGCCGCGTCATATTGAATCTATACTATGTTAGTTAGGCTTTATATGATTGATATTATAGTTTCTTAAATTTTAATGATATCTATAGACTGACTTGCAAGACATGTTTTAATTACCTTTGTTTCTTGGTGAATTTCTTATATTATGTATACCAAATTCTCCACTAGCGACGCTGTCAACTGAACAGATAAGATGGTGGGACTGTAAAACTTTATAAATATGTCACTTTTTTGTACAAATGTAACATAACGTGCCCTCCGAAGCTTGGTAGTGCTCAGATGGAAATGCCACTATCGGCCACCCATCCAAGTAGGGGTCGAGCTGCACGTTGCTTATCATTGCTCAGTAAAACTATGCTACATACTTTTAGCAGATATTCAGTTTCACCTAAAATATATGTGTCTAAGTATCTCAATTCGTACGATACGACTAACAAAGTGGTGTACAGGAACTGCGTGTTTCCAACAAATATGGCTCATTTGTCATACCACGTCCGCGCCCATATCCATCACGATACGATACGATATGATAGCACTTGGGAAACGCGGGAATTTCACTCAATTCTGACGAGGATTTTTTATTGAGCGACTTCAAATGTCTCTATGTAAAATGTATTCTGTAAGATTAATTATATAGTGCAAAAAATTTACCGCGATTTTCTCAAAAACTGCAATCAGATTTGAATGTTTTTTTATGACATTACTTAGGAGTAATAAATGTTTTTAATAGCCACATTTAAAAGGGAGGTCATTAGCTACTTTTCAATCCCAAATACCCGCAAGAAGTACAAAGCGGGTGAAACCATGACCACTGCTATATAATTACATGGGTATTGATTAGAAACATGGGTTCGGGATTGGCATAATTTTTATCCCCAGCGTGGAAAGACGTTCAGGGCGGCAATAATAGAAATTAATGACCAAGGTCAGGGTCAAGGAGGATATCGTATGGAGTTCCCATTTAATCTGGGTATCGACACCCGATCCATAGAGAATTGCGTTAGCTTTTTAATTAACTCTATGTGCCTCTGGTTTGGATGTC
This sequence comes from Cyclophora punctaria, assembly GCA_951394245.1. Classification (NCBI taxonomy): domain Eukaryota; kingdom Metazoa; phylum Arthropoda; class Insecta; order Lepidoptera; family Geometridae; genus Cyclophora; species Cyclophora punctaria. The sequence goes on along the minus strand of OX596171.1, from coordinate 2,218,370 downwards.
TATTGTCTATACGTACGAAAAAATATATTGATAGGGAGTTGGAGGTTTCTTGTTTTTGGATTGTTAATGTACCAATTTACCACACTGTTTATTTAAAAAAAACATGTATTATTTTATTATTAAACCGACTTAAAAAATGAAGTGGTTTCTCAATTCATTGTATATAATAATTATATTGTTAGATTATTGCAATTTAATCTCACCCTATTAATACGGTTATTATGCCAAGTCTTTTGAACGTCATAGACAATCGCATTAAGTATTATTCCATAGAATTAAAACCTTTTTACTCGTTATAAAGACTTCTTGGAACTATTGCGGAGTTTTAATATAATGAGTGCGACCTTCTTATAAGTTTAATTGATGTGAACAGCCGGTGGGCTGGTCATCGATTTCAGGAAATGAGTTTATCGATATATTATTAACTTACTGCAAGATAACTTATTTATCAACATATGTTAAATTTTTAATGAATAGGGCTACAATTATGGGGTTTTTAAATTGTTGCGTATTTAATATATTTAAAAAAAAAAACTTTACAGAGTGATCCTCGGCTCTGAGACAGGAAGTCGTTTTTTTAAGGTTTTTAGGGTGGTGTTAGAAAATTTTCCTTGATTTTGATTTTTTCTGTTCATTTTTTTGTAAAAATATGCTTTTGTGCCTTTGGGCACCCTGTATTTGTATCCGAATATCAACTGTGTCCTTCTATCATAACAACAATGATTATAGTGCAATTACATTAAGACGTCCGATATGATATATGACATATCCGACATCTTCAATCAAGTACAAGTTTAATCAAATTAAAGTTAAATGAAGAAATAAGTATCTTTATCGATTTGCTTTCAATCGCGACTTCGTTCTTTGAAGACGTAAATAATAATACAACACGGACAGATAAGGTAAGAATATTAAGTATAAAATAGATTTTTTCTACAAATAGACTTCTGGTGCGAATCCGCCCTTAGCGTACAGTTTAAAAAATCTGCCATAGAGGTTTTAAATAAAAAACAGTGAGATAATACCTCGTTCAAAATAAAAGAACGAACAGATCATTTTAAAATTCGAACAACTATGAAATTTAAACTTCGTTCTCGTTCTAAAAAAGTTCTTCCAAAACAAGAAAGCATAGACAAATGTGATCTTTCGTAGGCATTAGTGTTCGTAGTGTCGCGTACACAAATGTGAAAGTTATTGTGCCTCGGACGCGGGTACCGCACTGCGACGGGCTGCGGCAACCCCGGATCACATCCATCGATATCAACCCCGGATAATATAATAATACTACACCTTAGTCAAGGAATAACATACCTACGTCCCAGCGAAAAACCACACAATGAACATGTACTGTGAAACAATTAAGCGTTATCACTGCTTAGTGCGTGTTGGTGATCTAACTCGAGCCACATATTAATGTGTATAATGAAAAGTAATTCGCTAACATGCTAAACGAGATTTTAGTATCGTATTATAAATATCGATGTGATTCAAACAATTTTTAAAAAATGAATAGTAATTATGTGCCACGGCTTAAGTTTGCATGGAGAAGATGTACTGAAAGATAATTTATTACAGGTGTTATAATAATTTTTATTCACGTTTTTATATTTGATCTACTTGGTGGTCTAGTAGTGCACTCGCCTGCCAAGACCGAAGTCCCGGGTTCAATTCTCGGGTCGGGCAAAACATGTTTCCTACTTTTCAAACATGGCTCGGGTTTCAGATCACCAACCCGCATTTGGCAAGCGTGGTAATTGTGCCTTATCCTCCTCACTGTACTGATTATATTTGTTACTAGCTGTGCCCCGCGGTTTCACCCGCAGCGCTCCCGTTCCCGTGGGAATTTTGAAATTTTTATTCCCTATAAACCTCACGGAGCCCGAGACCTTTCCAACGAATGCAAAACCGTGGAAATCGGTCCAGCCATGCACGCGTGATGCCTTGACCAAGGAAAACGGGTTTCATTTTTATATATATAGATTACGGATCCACCAATCATAACAAACGTAGCATGACAAAGCTCTTATCGAAAGGCACTAAAAAAAAACGTTAGGACACAAGCTATATGGCTATATAGTTTTATCCCGAAAAGCCCACGGGAACAGAAGCAACGCGAGTAAAACCGCGAGACGCTGCTATTAATAAAATAAATTACAATCATCATGTTATATTCGAGCATTGTCCAAATTAATGACAAATTCGCCACTGGACGGATTGTCCATTCATTTTGTACTGAATTGCAAATAAATTGCTGGTCAATAAGTAATTTGTTAGTCAAAATATTGTATGGCCCGAGGATGTTCATTGTGGTTTTGTTGCAATTATGTGCTTTAGGCTCTGCCTTGATGGGTTTAATAATGACATCACTGCACCGGTAAATTGCCACAATAAAGCTAGCGTATAAAATACGACATTCGGCGAGTGAAATTCAGTCCGCAGCTAACTAAAGTCGACTTTTTAAATATATATTTTACTAGCAGTGCCCAGCGGTTTTTCCCGCTTTTTGCCCTTTCCCGTGGGAATTTCGGGATGAAAAATAGCATATAACCTCCTCTTGAATGTGGCTATCTATTACAAAAATAATTATTCAAATTCAATTAATAGTTTTTGAGAATAACGCGTTCAAACAAACAAACTCTTCAGCTTTATTATATTATTATTTAGGAGGTATAATGGATTCGCTTCACTCAAATCATAATTCAAATCTACGTCATTCATTCACTGTCCACTAACAATTGAAATTAAAAACTAAATCTCTAGAACTCAAATATAGAACGGAGGCAGATTTAATTTTAGGGTGTTATTTTAAACTGCGTTCGAATCGAGTCTCAATCGTTTGGATTTAGTCAGGTAGCGTATGGGTCAGGTCACACGCGCCAATGAATTATTTAAATAGATCCCTTTTATGGGAAAAAAGACCGAAATACACCTTTGAAAGTCAACCATTATCTTCGTAATAATTTTGAAAGGTTTATGATGATATAGGTACTGCGATTGGGATCTTCTGTTGTCAAAACCAAACAATGCGTTTTAGAAAATTACTTATATTTATAATTGTGCCTTTAGTTTACGCCTCGGTGGTCTAGTGGTATGAGCACTCGCCAGTCAAGCTGGAGGTCTCGGTGGTGATTACGCCTAATCCCCCTCACTGTACTGATATCTTCAGTGAGATGAGAGGCCTTTGCCCAGCAGTGAAACATTACAGACTTATACTTACTCACTTACTGGTCTACCGCATAGAAAATATTTTCAAATTAAGAACTGATATTTCGAGTCGAGCCAAGTTTCACCACATTATTTAGGGCTACTAATACAACACACAACTGTAGGTTAGTGCAAAACATTTATAAAGGCCGACCTTGGTACGAGGCAGCTGAAAAAATAAGTATAGTCTTAGACGGCGACTATCTACACAGCGAACTGTCAAATGATATATTGTGGGGACTCACGAAATTACAAAGGTCAACAGTCAAGTGCCTACAAATAATATTATTTGATTTGATTATTTTGATTGCGCCTATTCCTTCTTATTGTAGGTATTGTATTGTAGATTTTTGACGGTGCCATAGTGCTGCCAAAGCAACTCTTTTTTTAAATGAACTTTGACCAAGTTCTTTATTAAATTGTTTGGTAAAATATCGGCGCCAACGTCGCACCGTGCGACCTCGCTATACCTCAGTGTAGCGCACTGAGGTTATAAGAAGCGCTTCGGAGGGCGCATGATATTGTCGCTCTATTATTCACCGATATCAAAGTCGATTACGCCCTGTCTCAAAGACCTAAGATAGAAGGAGATCATCATTAACTGAAATAAATCCTTTTATTTTATGTGTGTTGATTTGATAGCCTTTTTTATATAGAACTAACAGCGCCCCGTTGTGCCCGTTCACATGGGAAATTCGGGAATTTTTATACATATAAACCTTCCGAAAGAATCTTTCTATCGATCGGTGAAAACCACGTGAAAATCCGTGCAGTATTTGAGTTTATCGAACAGACAGACGCGGCCGGGGACTTTGTTTTATACACGAAAGAGCAAAGTACTTACTGCGTACGGAGTTTTATACTATGTGTGATCTTCTAAACTCAAATATCTTAGAAGTGTACAATCAAAAACAAAATCGATAGTATTTTTTTCCTACAGTTATAAACAAAACATATCGGTACGCTTGTCAGGCGGTAGGCAGCAAAGTTGTTTGCCGTCGGCGTCCTTGCGGGCACCTTGAACGTACGCCCACTGTTTTACTGGCGCTATTTACAGCCCTTACCTACGCGCCAACAGCTGATGACATGTTCAAACTTTAGTATACACCCTGACCTGATTTATTTTTGTTTACGATTATACTTTTTTAAGTTAGTCGCGGAAACACGCGTAATTAAAGTTGAATGGTATTGAAGTGAAATGTATCAGTAAAATTGGTTTTGATTAATTATTTGTTGAGTTCTTTGATGGAACCATAATAACTTATTAATTTATTACCTACTACAATTTATAGTATATTATGTTTATTTATTTACAGAGGTATTTTCTTTGAAGTTCGATAGTTACAAAGTTGTAATTAGTATACCTAGACAGACACTACGGAATTCTTAACATTATTAAGAATATGGTAGTCGACCGCATTCGGCGAATGACAGCAGCTGTCACTTGATCAGGTGGACAGTCTAGTGCGGTGACGACGTTCGGTGACCGATGTTCGTCACCATATTAGGCAATCGACTTATTAACGAATTAACGAACTAGTTGTTCTGTGCAGTGATTCCATAGATCGCTTATATGGCGCGGGAAGTGTGAAAATGTAGATCACTTACGTTATTTTCCCAGATTTAGTGGGCACGCCCATATATTTTGTTTACCCGGGGGTAATTCTCCCTCTTTATGAAATTGGTATTATATATTGACAGTATAGGTAAGTAATTAAGTATGTTCGAGTAGGTTAGAGGCCAACCCTGGTATAGGTGACATGATATGACATGAGACAGTGATATAGATGTTAGATGACAGTAGACGTCAGCTGTCAATGGTTACTAGTATGTGAATACATTAGACAGAATTTGTTTGAACGCTCATAACATCTCTGGTTCCCTCCCCGATGATATCCCCCGTCCTACCTCCATTCAATGTCTTCTGTCCACTCTTCCTTCTTCGTTAAATATAATATGTAAATATATAAATACTAATAAACTTAATCTGTAAATATTTCTTGTATATTTCCACTTGTTGTTGTGTTATGTGCAGTCTCTATATTAATGTTTTGTGTCATATATTTGTAGCGTATATGTATATATTTGTGTTTGTCTTGTTTTAGGTACAAATCTGCTTGGATTATTCATACTCCACCGATTAATACAACATTTACCGAACAACAATCCCCATCTTGTTTACGCCAAACGAGCACACTGACACTGGCGGAATTGCGACGTAATGTCAGCAGAAGCCATCAAACAAAAATTGAATTGAATTGATAACATCTCTGGAACTAACGCTTAGGATGTGTTTCTATTAAAGTGTAGTGGAGCCCGATTAACCAATCGCAGCGCATTAGGATTGTCAAACTGCACAATGACGTTATCAAAATCTTCAACCGAAGCGTACCTTTAGGTACATCTGAAACCCATTATATCTAGTACCCTACGCCAACCGTATAACCATAATACCTACTTAAACAAAACTGCTTATGCAATAACATTAACCTGAGCGGTAACCGATATTAACCCATACTCAATTTACTGACTAACGGTTATGTGCCGGATTACAACGATTTATCGAAGGCATCTCAATAAAAGACTCGGGTACTGGCCGACTAAACACGTTCCAATACTTTGTAGTACGTAGTTTAATAAGCTTTCATACTATAAATGATAGTTTTGACCGAATACCGAATTATTGGTTACGCTCGTGACCGAAAAGAACAATTGCTCAAAGCTTTGATAAAACGTATGAAATACAACGTGATATATGTTTTGATAATACCAAATGTTTTTTAATTCTATGTCCCAAAAAAGTACAGAAGATTTTTTTTATTCGTGATAATTTGTCTCTTCTTGAATTAATATACTATTAATAATTAACAAGGAAAAATCCACACCTGATTTATTAAACCAAAACTTAGACGTTTTTGTCAAAGTTCTAGTATTCGATATTTTGTCGAATACAGAACATCCGAAAATATGGCCGAAAAGCCCAGACAGTAGCCGAAAAGTCCGAAAACTAAATAGTTAGCCGAAAAGTCAGAAAACTAAATAGTTGTCGGATATTTTCGGCATCTCTATCGTACGATAAAGAGTTTTGAACTCTATGGACAAAGTAGATTAACTTTTAGATAAGTTAAACTCTTTGATGCAAAATTGGATTAGTTTTCAAAGTTGAGGAATTGTTCAGGAAAATAAAGATTCGATTTTGATCTTAGACGGTTTGTTTCTGTTGATTAACAGATTAAAAAGGAGTTTATTAACCTGAAGATTTTTGTTGCATGTGTTAAGATATGAATGATTTGCTAAAATCTACGATCCTAATTTCACTATTTGATAGTACTTCAAAGTAGTAGTTATAAATATCTTTCTCGCGTCAGGTGGGTACGGATTTAAATACAACACGATACATTTCAATACTTTAAAACTTTGAAATAAAATATAATACAATACTTATCGCCTTTAAAACGGACAATAAATGAAACTACATTCACAGTAAAATCCCAACGATGACACAAGTAAGTCCCAAACTACTCCCGAAAAAATATAAAGAGAAAAACGAAATTACAATAAGAATGTCTTGGAAAAGGAACACAATAAAAATAAATAATTTACTCGAATTGGGGACCCCGTGGAACTGCGATTCGCTAACGAGTGAAAAGGACAGCACCACTTTGTATCCCGCTCACGTACACGGAAAAAAACGAACGTTGAACCACAGTGCCAAATCCAGCGTTAAACTCTTTTTATTAATAATTTCTTGAGGTACTGCGACATGGTGGTTAACGGGGAGGGATTACTTATCGATACAACGCCAAATATGGGTCGGTTTAGACCAAAATGATTCGGGTTATCGATTATAATACTAATATAGACGTGAATAGGATTACGCGTAAAAGTCTTCATTGTTCTGTCTAATTATGCTCGTATTCGTAAGATAAGTTCTTAACCCGTAGCGAAACTGTATTCTATACTTTATGGCATAACCAAAGCGAAGTGTATCCGTAAACGTAGTTTCAATTCAATTAATATGATCTTAACTAGGGTATTTTGAAAAGGTCTTTCTGTAGTTAGAATTAGAAGCATAATGGCACAGCAGAGGGAATCTGTTTATTTCTGAGTTTCGTAGTTTTTTTGACAATACACGTATGAAGTTTTCTGATATTCAGTCACTGGTTGTACCAGTACAATTTATGGCCAGAGTACTATCAAAACCAAAACGTATTTGCGTATCTCATTAATAGAAATGTAAACCATGAACATATTACTATTTATAAAATTTGATTTTTGTTTTTTTTAACGCACTAACCCCTAGCCAGTCGGATTCAATTTCTTCTTTTGCCTATGCAAAAGATATATTTCAGAGAAAGGCTACTTTTTTCGAAAGTTCCCACGGGAACATCCACAATTCGGGTAAAACCGCAGATCGCTACTAGCGTATAGACAAAGAACTAAAAAGTCACGAAATAGAGAGAAGTGTCGCTCTTCCATGTAAGAAGTATAGAACCAGCATCTTCCCACTCATTATATTACTGTAGGTACTTTAAATATTACACTGTACGCTACTACGATATTACTCTGAAGCCCACGCTTTCCGACGTAGTTTCTCGTACTACGTCTTACTACACACTACGTAAACAGCGGAATGGAGTAAACCGTAGCGATGCAATATGATTCTATTTACTACAGTTTATTTTGTAACTTGCAACTTCAACAAAAGACAAGGTGATACTCATAATTACAGGGTAATCAGTACAGTTTTTTTGTTAACTAGCCCTGCGGTGTTACCCGCATTGTACCCGTTCCCGCAGGAATTTTGGGATAAAATGTATCCCATATGCTATTCTGATGTATGACTTATATTACTGTAAAGTTTCATACACATCCGTTGAGTAGTTTCGCATGAAAGAGTAACAAACATACATCCATATATCAATCCTCACAAACTTTCGCATTTATAATATTATTAGGATGTGCTACGAACACGTTGCCAAAAGTAATCTATGTTTGAAGTATACTGGGTTACTATACAACAAAATAGAATTAAAACAAAAAGATTGAACAACGCATTGAGAATCTCCTTATCTTAAATCGGTTTAAAACAAAAGCGGGTGAACTTAATGGCAAAATTGACATTTAAAAACAACACTTACGAAAGATCGCGTCGGGAGTTGAACTAAACATCGTTATAGGATGGTAACATCCAAAATAGGGTCATTTTGAAATCGTTAATCGGAAACAAAAGCAGATTGTATATAGATGGTAACCATACCTGTACTTAACTGGGTATCTGACTAGGTATTCATGTAACATTTTGTTAAAGTTGGTATAAAGACTTTGTTTGAATAAAGAAAATGATGATTCTAATTTTGTTATAATCCGAAGTTTGAAAACTGTAAATCAGTCCGTACCTTGTAGAACAAAGTGACCAACCCTGGTGTTGGAATTTTTACACCGGCTATATATATCAACTATACTACTTAATGTTACTTATTGAGAGATTTTTCTATACTAATATAACATTTGTAAGTTTGTTTGTATGTTCAAGCTAATCTCTGGATTTATCAGTCCGATTACAATTATTCTTTTTGTAATACATAGCCATATTCAATAGGAAGGTTATAGATTATTGTTCATCCCGAAATTCCCATGCAAACGGACACAACGCGGGTAAAACCGCGGGATGCTGCTAGTCTAAAATAAAATGAGACAGAACTATTTATATGTTGCTTTGTCCCCACTGGAAAATCTTAGGGTTTTAACTGATTCAAAAGCCGTGATATACCACCGCATTAATAAATGATACTTAGTTAGAGTTATTTTTCTTTGTACAATAAGACTTTGTCCTTTATTTTGTCAAATCCAAAAAGGTGGAGTTTGTAATTTTTTCACCTTTGAGTAAAATGTTCAGTATTTAGTCTACTTTTTCTAGAGGCGGCATTGACAGTACCCTTTATATTAACTTAGTTTATATGCAAAACATAAGTTTGTGTATAATAAAATAACAGCTCAAACACACAAAGGAGATCTAGTTTAAAATACAACGTCTTTATACTTTACCGTGGAGTTTTCTTAATAAGAAAATGGTCCACAGTTGCGGTGCATTTTAATTTGAACTGATCTCTATCTTATAATACAGGGGACGTCCCTTGAGCTAAGAGATGAACAAAACAACCTCAGTACACGTTACAATTTGTATGGAAATTTTTAAAAAGATATTCAGATTGTTAAGTACATAGAGTAAAAGAGAAATTTTTTACTAGTGTCGTAAGCCTGTTCGTTCTTTAAAAAACTACTAAAACTATACAAATATGTAGATGTAAAAAAATTGTGAAAGGGTGACTTCGGCTGATTTAATAGTTTTTTAAATGATCATAGACCTACCTTACCAATATTTAACTATTTACTCATACATATAGTAATAGAGGATTCTATAAGTACATAAGTACTACAGATTGTAGTACTGAAGTACAGCCAAGCGCGGATTCATTCGATTGAAGATAAGTAAAAAGGTGTGCGAAAGCTGAGATATACAGGTAGGTAGGTGCTATACAGGTTTCAGTGTATTTCATTGATTTAAAGAACCTCAGCAACCACCACGCATATGTTATCCTAAATGTCTGTAATTCGACCTCGCTTTATTATAAAGCTAAATCGAAAACGGCGAACGGATCATTAAACGCAAAAAATGTGCTCACAATCTTCCATTTCCAAATCATTTGCTAGGAAACGCGTTTCGTTTTCGAAACACTGGCATGTAACGTTACCTCGCGTGAATTAAAGAATAAAAACATTCTGCAGAAACAAAGAATTCATGGTCCGAACGCGGAACAAGGTCGAGGGCTTTCAGGACAATTATCGCAAAATGCCAGCGCAGAGCCCTTCGGCGGTGCCACGGACGTGGGACCCGGCGGGTACCACTGGTCCCCTTGACCGTGAAAACGACCCAGCAATCCCACAATCACTTCCGTCGGAGCCGATAGCCCCATCTACGCAACAAAGGTGCTACGCTGCTACGAATCGGCTACTACGAAAATACGTAGCACATTCCGACCGTAAGCTGTGCGTAGTGATAACAATTATTACATAATCAGGATAGGTGATGATGGTTGGACTTACTTGATATAGACGTCTCGTTCTATCGGCTTGAAGGTCGGAGAGAGGAGTGAGCACTCGCGGCGCGGGCGGAGGCGGCGGGCGGCGACTACGGACTGCTGGGCCCGGCCGCGAGCCCCGCCGCCCGCGCCCGCGCCCCCCCGCGCCCTACCGGATAAACAACGTGCATTGTACACCCGATCTCCAGCCTACATACTACCACCGACTCCTCACTCTACCGCGCACTCCATCGCTCGCTCCGTTCCCTGCCAGCTACTCCCTCCCGAACACAACCGCCGGTGTACGTTAATGCGGCAAACCATGCGATATTCCCAGAGGGAAGCTGACCGGTTATCAAATCATTTTTCCGCACAGACAGTAGTTTTAGCGTTATAGATTTTGGACTTAGTATCGCGGGGTAGATCTAGGAAAATGTTGTTTTCTTCGAATCGCTTTCAGGTTTGGAGTTTGTATTTGTCGGTATTTCAGTTGTGTGATCGAGTTAGCGGGAACGGTTTATTTGTAGAGTGCAGTTTAATATTTTATATATTTTCAAAGTCCTTTTCCTGTGGTAAAAGATAGACAAGGACAAAAGGCGTTCGAGGAGCGTGGGCCCAGTTGTAATGGTGTGTACACAATACATCGAGACGCGGCAACTTTGATGAGTTCGCCCGTGCCCGTGTTTACCCGCGACTTAGCACGTAGTTTACATAAAGCGCTCGCTGCACTTACGACAATAATTAATGTTATACCAGAGTTACTGCCGCTGTACTAGCACATTTACCTAGTTTAGAATACTACTGTAGTTATTTAGGTGCTACATTCACGCGTCAATAAGATTATGTAAGTTTACAAGCTGTGACTTGCGAGCCCGCGAAGAAGATTGTTGTATTTTGAAACTGTAATATTATATTTAATACTCTTTACTATACTATATAAAGCCAAGTTCAACGTAAAGGTGATAAGCTATTTGTCATCCCGAAAATCTCACGGGAACGGGTACAACGCGGGCAAAGCCGCGGGCGTCGCTAGTGATCTCTATCTACCAGTCGGATTTGAAACATTGTTCAGTAAATCCCCAAGAGAATGGTTTTAGGCTTGTTTGTATCCCATCCCACAGGAATGGAAGTAACGTGAGTTAAATCGCGGAGTACTAGTTAATATTTTCAATAAGAACGTCTCCCAAACTTCATTCACACTCCACTCAACTTAGGTCCCAAGAAAAGTGTAAAAGAGAGCTATCAAAAGGCAATCTTCAAAGTAAAATTGCCGTAGCAGTGTTATAAAATTAAAAACAATATATAATAACATTTTTATGTCTTTATTTAATTTACCTTAATAATATTAAATACCGATTCGTTTGTAGGTATAGTAATAAATCTATGACCGTATTTTTTCTGAAAAGATAGTGTGTTTATATTGGTTCTTGCAGGAATTTCGCGATAAAAAGTAGCCTATGTCCTTTCTCAGGCTCTGGACTAACTGTGTAACAAATTTTATTAAAATCGGCTATGTAGTTTTGGCTTGAAAGCGTAACAAACGGACAGACAGAGTTACTTTCGCATTTATAGTATTAATTAGGATTCCACAATTTTAGTGCTGATTTCCAACTAAAATTGACACATTATAGTTGAAAATCAGCACTAATGATAAAATACAGAGATTAAAATTTTCACTGACAAACTGTACATTATTTTTCTTGTTTCCACAGGGTCCTGGGTTCGTCCAACTCGCTGATGCCGCGCACCTCTAATCGGATCGGTCAGATCCTCATGCATAATTCCGAAGAAGCTGTAGGCTCTCACCCGACGGCAAATAATATCGACTGCTTACTAATCAACTACCATCATACATAAATCACTCAATTTCTAAGTTAAAAAAATAAATAATTTTAGGTTAGTCGTGATGAAATATTAGTAATATCAAGCGATGTTACTCGTAGCTCATTGCGATTGTTAAGCAGCGTGTAGATCTACCCCTACTTGGACTGGTTTGATTGTGGCATTTCTATTTGAACACTACGGTGCTTCGAAGGGCACGTTAAATTGTCAGTCCCGGTTGTTGCAATCGTTAGATCAAAACCCAGTTGTTATCTCATCGTTAGGAAAGGTGATTTTATTTCATTCTTACCTTATTCTTACCTTTTTCTTCTTCAAGAATAGTCGTCTTCGGTTAGAAAATTGGCGTCATTGGTCTACATTTTGGGACACGAAAGAAAAAAATGGTATATATAAATGATGACCCGATCGAAAAAACATTTTTGGAGCGGGTAAAAAAACGGGTTCTTAGGGCCCGAAGTGGTTTTGAAGATCCTACATACAAACTTTCTGAAGAGTCAACATTGAGCGAGTTCAATAGGCCGCGTGATGGCTGCGTGCGTCACACACATCAATTCTAAACTTTATCTTCTGTAGCCGACTTGCAATTTGTAAACTCACTATGTCAACGAACTTTACTGACTAATTATATTTTTGATCAGCCTTGCCCCGCGGTTTTGCTCGTGTTGTGGCCATTCCCGTAGGAATTTCAGGATAAAAAGTAACTTATAACCTTTCCGTTGAATGTAGCTATCCAATACAAAAATAATTATTCGAGTCGGGCTGGTTTCCTGAGATTTGCGTGTTCAAACAAACAAAAAGACAAAAAATATATCTACAGTTTTATATATTACTAGTACCTGCGCCCTGCGGTTTCACCCGCTTTGTACCCGTTCCCGCGGGAATTTCGGCATGAAAAATAGATGTTGTCCGATTCTCAGGCCTACCCGATATGTACACAAAATTTCATGAGAATCGGTCGAGCCGTTTCAGAGGAATTCAATTACGCACCCCGTGACTCGAGAATTTTATATATTAGAGATAGATATTACAAAGTAAACAAAGAATCTTCTTAAAATTGCATCTCCACAAACAAGTAGATACTATTCCTACAATAAAATTAATGCTACAAAGTCTTCAGATGACGCTATACAAAAGCATAAAAATGCGCATAATAATAAAAAATGAATTAAAAGTCGCATTCAGCGAGACTACAAAAAGGACGGATGAATATAAACACAATTCAATCTGCTGTGTGAAGTGTGTAGGGAAGGGACAAGTCTGAATCAGAAACTATAGTTCACTCTGAATCACTGTGTGAGAGTACACACGGTAACACGGTGGAATCAAGATGGCGACTAGTGTTTTTTTATTATAGTAAATTGAACGTATTCTTTTACCACATAACAATTACTTATTAGACGTGTATTATGTCTATGACCATGTTTGCAGAGGAAGCCGAAACGTCAGATAAAAATGTATAATTTAAGCGAATTGGAAAAATATACTCGGATCTCAACTATTAGCGAGATGACGACATGGTCTAACGATTGAAACAACCGAGACCGACTGCTTAACGTGCTTAATGTTTCAGTGATTCATTATCTTATCTCAATTTTGTATTTAATAAATACGGATTTATCAGTAAACTAGCAGCGCCACGCGGTTTTACCCGCGTTGTGCCCGTTCCCGTGGGAATATCGGGAATTTTTATACATAAAAACCTTTCTCTTGAATCACTCTACCTATTACAAAAAACCGTATCAAAATCCGTTGCGTAATTTTAAATATTTAAGCATACAGACAAACAGACGCGACTTTGTTTTATACTATGTAGTGACATAGTATGTTATAACAATGGCGACGCTTGCAGTGTGTTCGAGAGCTCCTCACTAGCGCAGTTTAATTAACCTCCCCGAGTGCACCCGCTGCGGATGGAAATATTACATTCTCATTCTTATGAATGCCATTGAAACGGAGTGCACGTATTTCGAAATAATTGTTGCGATTTAATTAGTTTATTTAACTGGGATTTTATATAAATAACTTTATATGTGGCTCGTAATTGAAGTAGAGGTTTATTTATTAAGAGACTAGAGAAACCCCGCGGTTTTAGCCGAATTTGAAATTTTTATGAAATGCTATTCCAGTCTATTATCGTTAGTAAGTTTCAATGCAGTAGACGCTGATGGTATTTTAAAACACATAAAGGCATCTAACTTATTTAAGCCTCAAATTGGGTGACAGCGATCTGCGACGCGGCAGCGAGAGCGGTGCGCAAACGCGTAGATTCTTATACGAGTATTCTTATTATCTCGCCCGTGCCCATCCAGTTAAAGATTTGAGGCCTTATAGTTAAAGATTAACCGCCTTATTCATAAACGCTCTATAACTAAAACACTGCTTTAAAATGGTTTGTCTCTTTTACTCTTAAGCAAATAGCGTATGTGAGATAGGGACAAAAAATAGACAAACTATTTGATAGTCAAATTTCATTACAATATCTTCACCCATTACGATGATAAAAAGGTCGTTCCCTGAATGCGGCTGACTGCCGTATCTCTTTCCATAAGGCGGTCACCGCACGCTACGGCGAAAGACTGGTAATTATACCTTCGTATGATGTCTTAAACACAGTAGGAACCAAAGTACCAACCACGAAATCGCGAAGTGTGTACACTTAGTACTTTGCTCTTTGGCGGTACCAACAATTGTATCTCGATAATTTACTCACGTTTTCTAAAATGTTCTCAAAATAAGTGAGTCGTAGTCACAGACGTCCGCCGGTACACAATAACATTATCATCAATATAATTTCCCATCCACAACTCATATAAACTGGAGAAACTAAATTGAATCGCAAACCGACCGTTCACCTCCTAAGCTCCCACTACCACTAAACGAAGACCCCTGATATTTCATTACCCCGAACGTTTCTCTTTTGTGAAACCGCCGGGCTTAGGGACCGTAGAGATCAGGTTATAATAGTCGTGCCTTGGACAGCACTGAACCGATGGACTATCGAAGGCTATCCTAATTTTAGATTTTATGGTTTAGTAACTTCAGCTGTGGTTATTGTTTGTGTAATAGGTAAGGTATGTACTTACGGTACATTATGAAAGTATAAATATACTTATACATAAGAACTTAAAGCCTACAAAAATACAAAATAATAACTTATTTTGACACTAATTTGACTTATTTTATATTATGTGAAATCATAGCATAATATATACCTTTCCTTAAGAACTATGTTGTGCTACATTACTATACTATGCTACGGGTACATAGCATAGCGTAGGATAACTTTATTGTAAAGGTGCCCTATGTTACAGCGGCATTAAAGGCCGACGCATTGCACACAATGGTCGCGCCAACTTTGCTGAAAATACGTAGGCAATGTAACTGTTACATAATATCAGTGTTGGATCCAGTTCGTTACACCATGTCGGAGGCCTTTAGGCGGTCTAAGAACTCCAACACGAGTTGGCCACTATCATATTTGAAGCTACTTACTTTAACTAGTGTTGTCATAAATGTTATATGAAATCTCTATAAATATAAACTAATAGGATAAAACTAAAGTGTTTGTTTTTAGATTTTTGTTTGTTTGTTTGTTTGTTTGTTTGTATTGAACTCGCTAATCTCAGAAACTACAAATCAGATTTAAATAATTATTTTTGTAATTTATACCTATACCGGCCACGCCCGACTGTTTTACCCGCATTGTACCTGTTCCCGCGGGAATTTCGGAATAAAATGTATCCCATGTGTTATTCTGATGTATAACCTATAATACTGTAAGGTTTCATTCAAATCCATCCAGTAATTTTTCGTGAAAGAGTGACAAACATACATCCTAACAAACTTTCGCATTTATATACATATATTAGTAGGATTCCATGGGGAGGTTTTAGACTCTATTTCGCCGCTTGTATTTATATAAGATTGATTGCAACACACCGCACCGCGAGCCTGCATAATGCGAAGCCCACAGCCTACCGCAATGCGTCCTATGATTGCATCCAAAACGGCGCATAGTATGTGCCTCGTCACAACACAGCTATGACATTAAAATTAGTCAATAAACGTGAAATACGACGCGAACTCAAAAATTACTAATGATTTAATTACGCACGTTTTTTTGTGCAGAATAAAAATAAAATATTAGCTACTAGCAGCGCCCCGCGATTTTACCCGCGTTGTGCCCGTTCCCGTGGGAATTTCTGGATTTTTTTTACATAAAAACCTTCCTCTTGAATCACTCTACCTATTACAAAAAACCGCATCTAAATCCGTTGCGTAATTTTAAAGATTCAAGCATACAGACAAACAAACAGACAAAAATAGCGACTTTGTTTTATACTCGTACTCGTACTATGTATTGATTAAAATTATACCTACTTTATAAGTTGAATTATTTTTAAATACAGGGTATAGTTTACAGTTTGGATTCCTGAATGCGCTTCGCTTCAATTAATCCAGATTATATAAGGTTCCTATAGGAATTCAGGGATAAGAGTAAAACCTTCCTCTTGAATCACTCAATCCATTGGTAAACATTTCAGGAAAATCCGTTCTGTCGCTTTGCAATTGAACGTATCTTACGGACAGACAAACACAACAGGGGTCTGTTTTAGGTTCCCATCCATTAATTAAAGTCTCTCTCATACATCTCTTATCCTAGTCATAACAATTGGACGAAAAAGCATTAGAAGGTATTATGTTGTTATTATGGAAAGGTACTCTACAAATGCGCACTACGAATGCGTACTACGGATGCGGGCTACCAATACGTAAGTACTACAAACGCGTGCTACGGATGCGTGCTACGAATGAGTAGCTACTACAAGTGCGTGCTACGGATGATTGCTATGCAAACCAAGCATTCAAGCGACGGATGCGTGCTACGAATTGGTAGGTACTACAAATGCGTGCTACGGGTGCTTGCTACGGATGCGGGCTACGAATTCGTACTACGCATGATTGCTACGCATATCAAACATTATATGTACTAAGAATTCGTAGGTACTACCAATGCGTGCTAAGGATGCTATAACTGATGCGTGTTACATTCCCTTTGACATATTCCTAGTATATCTTCGAGCTACGCATCATCCTCGTAGCAACGTAAAGCACATTTTCCTCGAATCTTTTTAAGCTTTTACCGTGTAGTATAATTAAAATTCACGGTCGTGCGTTATCCCACAAAATAGAAAAAGCATAAAGAACTTCCCTCTTCCGTGATAATTCAGGTCTGAGGCAAAGAGATTTTCTATAATATATACGAACCATGGATTGGAATCAATTCAAATATGATTAACGCTTCAGTCTATCAATGTCAAAACCATAGAGATAGACATAAAAATCTGCCTACAACTACATCTATTCTATGAAGAAAGATGGAAAACACAATGAAAGGGGAAATCCAGTGCAGATTATCATCAAAATTACTAAATTCAACACATATAAATATCTTTAAAATTGTAGCAAAAGTATTGCAACCATGGCAGCAATACCATTGGAAACAGTGACTGTTCAGAAGGATTGTGAACTAGGAGGGAAGGAAACTGAAGGGGTATGTTTACATACATAATGTTCACATACATTTTTACTTGCCGCGCCCCGCGGTGTCACCCGCGCTGTACCCGTTCCTGCGGGAATTTCGGGATAAAATGTATTCTATGTATTATTCTGATGTATAACCTATATTACTGTAAAGTTTCATCCCAATCCGTTTGGTAGTTTTTTCGTGAAAGAGCAACAAACATACATCCATACATACAGCCATCCTCACAAACTTTCGCATTTATAATATTATAGTAGGATAGGATAGTAGGATAGTTAATTTTCTTATTGTACAGTTTACGTACGAGGGAAATCAAAAAGTTCGCGGAATAACAGAAGATGGGATGAAATTATACAAATTGTAATTTTCCTTTTCAATATATTATTTTATAAGCCATAGTTAATTAGGTACATGTTTACTTTTTTTCAAAAATGGCTTGGGTTTGGGATCACCACCCTGCATTAGGCAAGCGTGGTGATTACGCCTTATCCTACTCACCGTAGATATCTTCGGTGAGATGAGAGGCCTTTGCCCAGTAGTGGGACATTACAGGTTTGCTTCACTTTACTTTCAGTACAATAATGGATGTTAGTATCATTTAGATTCTAAGCTTAGAGCTTAGTTTGAGTCTAACAACGTCGAATGAGTGTGTAACCACATCATTTCATTCATATGGCCTGTAGTTTAGACCCCTAAAAGCCTCCAACAAGGTCTAAAAATTTAAAGAACTTGTACCGACAATAGGTTTCTCGCGAGTACCTTCTGCCGTACCAGCACAGGCTCCCGACCCTTTTTTTCGACCTATTTTTAAAAGTACCAACGACGACCTACCTTCCGACGAAGATTAACCAACCATACATTGAAATATATTTCAGAGTCCATTTACTGAATGAACCCAAATATGTCCTATCTTAAATCTTAATTGAAATAAAAGTAATCTCACGGATAAATAAAAGATAATATGACGCTGATCCTGAATTGAACGTACAAAGTATTTTTATCCCTCTTTATCGAGATAGAACCTCCGGAGATTAAAGAGATATATTTTTAACTAGCAGCGCCCCGCGGTTTTACCCGCGTTGTACCCGTTCCCGTAGGAATTTCGGGATGAAAAATAGCCTATAACCTTCCCGTTGAATGTGGCTATCTATTACAAAAAGAATTATTCAAATCGGTTCAGTAGTTTCTGAGATTAGCGCGTTTAAACAAACAAACAAACAAACAAACAAAACAAACTCTTCAGCTTTATAATATTAGTATAGAAGTATAGATTTTATAATAAGAGAATAAGACTTTATCTGACTGTATTTTTAAAGTAAGTTCGCGTAGGTTAGTGGCAAACACTGGTGTCGAAGTTTTTACCGCCTTAGGGACCTACATTTTACGTATCCTCCGAAGCACGGTAGCGCTCAGACAGAAGTGCCACTATCGGCCACCCATCCAAGTACGTTGCTTAACAATCGCAATTGAGGAGGAAATGATTCCTTAAAAGAAAATAGGGTTGTTATAGTTTGACGTATTCCGACCGTATTACTTCCGAAACTAATGGACCGACTTAGATTACTAAATAGTCTTACTTTTAACTGATTTAATAAAAGCTGTAGCACTTTTAGTAAATTTACTCGTAGATTTGAAGGCACATGTTGATTTAGTAAGGTAACATACTTACAACAAAGAACGTAATATATAAGTACTATTTCACCCGGAACATCTTTATGAGGGAATTTTCAAGGAATTCTAATTAAATTTCTTGAAACGAGAGTAAAATGTCACCGCCTCTTACACGTACGCCTCCGCCAGGTACCAAATGGTTAAATGAGTTTTTTAATTGTATTAAGTATGGTGATATTTAACGCTTTTAATTAAACTTAGGTTGTAATGCGTACCTATATCTTAATTACATTTTCTTATAATTTTATTGTTCTTAGTCAAATGAGACACTTTTTAATATAAATATGTAACCTAGTTCAGCAAGAACTATAAAATGGAAAGGCATGTCAGTCACTGATATTAGCAGTGTAGTGAGGAGGTGCTCATCTGACGCCCCTGCCCTCGATCACTCCACTCAACAGTATTTGCGTGTCATCGTTAGTGGGCAAATGAGATGGAGATAATGAACTTTACAGAATGAAGGAGACTTTACAAAATAAAGGTAGGTACGCATTATTAGTCTGGGACGTTAAATGAGCGATAGTCTTTTTTTTTCTTTTGACTTATGCTTATTACGTAATGATTATCTATTTACATTTCGTTCGTTCGAAATAAAAAACTACGTACTGCTCCAGATAGTTTTACTGTTATTAAATTTTCTTCTACGTTTTCCTTTCCGCTAGGATTTCTAAAAGACATAAAGTATAAGGCGATGCTTTGAACCGGTATGCTCCGGAGCTTAAATAAATTTAATCTAGGAAGTTTAAAAGCTTTCTAATGTGTGTGGAGCAGATAGAGATTATTGCATCTCTCGTTGAATTCTGAAGAGATAATCTATACTAATATTATAAAGCTGAAGAGTTTGTTTTGTTTGTTTGTTTGTTTGTTTGTTTGTTTGTTTGTTTGTTTGTTTGTTTGTTTGTTTAAACGCGCTAATCTCAGAAACTACTGAACCGATTTGAATAATTCTTTCACTGTTAGATAGTATATTTATCGAGGAAGGCTATAGGCTACATTTTATCCCGAAATTCCCACGGGAACGGGCACAACGCGGGTAAAACCGCGGGGCGCTGCTAGTATATTATAAATGCGAGTATTTCTGCAGATAGATGTAGGTTATAAAAGTTACCTACCTTATAAAATATAGTAGGTAAATATTTACTTATTACGCAGCAATTTCTCTGATAAAGTAAATAGGTAAATATTACGCAGCAATGTACCTATCTCATATTTAACAGGATTATCTAAATAAATACACCTACATAGACCAGTACAACTGTTACATTTTCCTAATACTTTATGGAACAAAGAAAAGCATTATATTTTTTAGAGGTTACCATATACAAGTAGGTACGAGTGCCTTTTCGAATATCTCATTAATGCGGTCCACCTTGGCTGCACATAATAATATTTCATGCCTCTCTGCTGGCAACCCTCATCATACCTAATGCAGTGGAAGACACTTCCACCGGAGATAAACGTAGTAATTACCAGCGAACCTTTCCGCAGCACCCGATGACAATAAACTTTTATAGACTGTAAAAATTATGACCGCCCAGCCGAATCGATACCAGTCTATTCCTTAAGTTAGTAGGTGGGTTTATTTGGTCACCTACTTTAAGTAGGTAGGTAGGTTAAATCAATGTCGAAGTTTAGCGGGTTTGTATAGATTTTGGTAGTTAAATATAATAAGGAGTACAATCAGGTACCTATCTAATAAGAACAAATTAAGAGATTTGATAACTGGACTCCGGAGTAACCAAGTAATCTAAAACATCCCAGATCATTATTAACCATTTTCATTACCAGAACTTCGTATTCATTTATGTTTTTTTTTTGTCCTTTTTGTCGACATCGGGTTGACTTGACGTGACTTGAAGTCTAGCGGCTCGATAATTAGTATCACTTCCATGGTTACGTAGAACATAGAATTACGATTGATAATAAAGTATGTCAAAAACGTCGCTGTCAAAAGTCAAGATACGTTGTCATAATCAGCTGTCATATGTCAAAATTGAATGTTTTGACAATTTCATTCTATGTGACATGTGATGAAATATTAAAAGAAAAACACGTAGAGAAGAAAGGGGAAATCCAGTTGCGATTTCCATCAAAATTACCCAAATAATCTTTAAAACGAACATAGAACTGTGCTAATTACTACCATGGCTTCAATACCATTAATGTATGCCCAGGAGGATTGTGAACTAGGGGGGAAAGAGTCCGTAGAAGTAAGTTTACATCAATATACTTTACATTTTTATCATCACGATTCATTTCGTCACGTAATGGCCTTCAATATTTACACTTGGTTTTGTTTGTAAATGAGTTAGTTCAATTGTTTTCCAGATGCTTCGTTGTCACGCTTAATCTTTTTAATTTGCAATACAGTAGAATTACCCGCCATACTTTACTAGTTAACAAAAGTTAGGTAGATTACAAAGATAACTTCTGAATTAATTATCCATTTTACTTATTAAAACAATGATATTTTTATTTAAATATAACCACCGAACAAGACTAAAATCTAGTTAGTAATTTTAAGATGAGAAAACCATCATCAATTCTATCCAGCTCTAGAACTGATTCACAATCTTTATAGCCATATGTCAGAACTAGATCATAAAAGAAGAGTGAACATGAAATCTGAATGTCTAGGGCTTCATTTTTAAATGATTTGAAATACATATATTTCAACATTATATTTTATTTACTGTTTGTTTTTGCCTTCTAAAACCAGTTTAATTTTTATTTAAGTGTCAGCATTTTGATGAAATCAATGCTTGTTTCCAATACATCTTTTAAATATAGCTCAGGTTTCCAATCACCAATTAGTTAAGGTAGCAAGCATTGCAATTACATCTAACCATACTTCTTGTACTGATATCTTCAGTGAGATGAGAAGCCTTTTACCCAGCTGTGGGAAATTGTAGGTTGGCATAACTCTACTTTTTTATGTGAACATAAACATATTGTTAGTTCTTCCAATGAGCCAATTAAATAAACAGAACTACTACTTAACAATGAACACCAGTTAATAGTTGTCCATGGCTTTTTGTAGAGATTATCATGTTCCAATGAAAGAAAACAAACTCAATGGCTTCATTATATAAGTATAGTTCTAGATAATGATAGAGGCCATAGCCCAGCAGTATATTTTACGTTAAGTTACTAGGGACTATTAGCACCTCCTTATTTCATATTTTAACATAACCAAGAACAAAAATGGACAGTGCTAATTATTCCAAGTAACTTAATGTAATAATTCAACTTATTAAATAGTAATAGTTAGGTAATTCAATCATAATTCATCTTATATATAAAATTCTCGTGTCACAATGTTCGTTCCCGTACTCCTCCGAAACGGCTTGACCGATTCTCATGAAATTTTGTGAGCATATTGAGTAGGTCTGAGAATCGGCCAACATCTATTTTTCATCCCGAAATTCCCGCTGGAACGGGCACAACGCGGGTGAAACCGCGGGGCGCAGCTAGTATTCTATAATATTTAAATGATAAGATTAATAATGGCGATAGTAGATAGATATTTGATGCTTTGTCACTCCATAGAAATGGGTAGTTTAGTAGTTTGGACGGAATTAAGGCCCTAGCACACTATTTATAATCTCCTTACAGGACTTTTTTTTTCACTATCCCATAATGTAAAAGGTCTACCTCAACACTTTCTAATCATTCTTGTTTTGGCTAGATTGGGCAATCCCCAACAAAGCAGTCAAGCTCACCATGCATCAATTCCTAGCTCCATTGCATGACAATCAATGGTGGTTCATCTTTATTTAGTAACATGAAAATTCTTTGCCCTGCATTAGGACATTACAGGGTAATACTTTTTCTTAGATACTTATATCATGAGCAATGATACAGTATCACTATCTCTGATATATAAGTTACTTATTTATATAAAATTCCGATTGATAGGTTAAGAGCAATGGAAACCGCAGTATTCTGCTTGTATCAATATAAATGAAAAATAAGCAAAGATATGATTTCCCATTCAATGTTATCAGTTATTTCATGTAAAAGTTTATCAGCAGCATATATAATTAGTATATTAAGACCCTGTTTAAGGGAGTTTTATCGTGTAGTCAAATACTATACATACACATGTACATATCAAATTATTACATTAATTACAAATTATTATGACACAAATATTCCAAACAGACAAAACACTTTATAACAGTGTAGTTGAATAGCATTTATGAATTAGGCGGCAATACTTTACTTTTACTTTTGATACTTACCTACTTCACTGGTTTGCCCTCAGGATGACTTCGCATACCGCAACAATGTGATGAACGCTGACAAGGAGATCCGTCTCGCGTTCGTGCGCAAGGTGTACGGCCTGCTGAGCGTGCAGCTGATGACCACCGTCACCATAGCAACCGTGCTCACTGTCATAGAGCCCGTGCAGGCGTTCATACATAAGAAGTTTGTATACTTTACTTGCTATTAGCACGTAGAAAGGGGTTTCCGCCGCCGGTAACCGGTTTCTACCAGTTTAGAGAGATGTGGAGGAAGAGAGTCGGCTAGTTGCTATTGTATAGAACGTTACAGTAATAGGCAATTCTCACTTGTAGAATTTCGGAACCGGATTTTGATTTCACGCACACTGTTTTTCATATAATTACTTATACTAAATTGAAGTTCGACTTGTGTAAACAGCTTTATATTAAACGTTCTGCCCCTGGCATCCGAGCTAAAGTTCGAGCCTTACAGCTGACAAGCGGGCTTGACAAACCCCTTGGGCCTGGCTCGACGCATAAAACGTACAGAATTTCTGGTCTTGACTTAATGACTTAATGTTTCTCCGTAGTGACTGGTTGGTGCTGATCGCGTTCGTCCTGAGCATGGGGACGCTGCTGGCGCTCATCGCCAAGCGGAAGGACTCGCCCGCCAACTTGTACCTGCTCGCAGCTTTCGTAAGTATATCTCTAAAAAACGATCCGTTTCTCTAATGCGGGCCATACGCCATCAAGTACACTGTCAAGATGCATATCAAAGTTTTATTTAATAATATTTTTGCTTTAACTTTTCTTTCTATTTAACTTCTTTGCCGTTGTCCTGTCATCCCATATTTTTGTTTCACCGCCAGACCGTGGTCCAAGCGTATACAGTCGGCGTGGTGGTGTCCTATTACAACACAGTGATAGTGCTTCAAGCGCTCGCCCTGACGTTCGCCGTGGTGATGTCACTCACGCTCTTCACGCTTAACACTAAACGGGACTTCTCCTTCGTTGGATATGGGTGAGAACACTCATCCTACTAATATTATTAATGCGAAAGTTTATGAGGATGAATGTATGTATAAGTGTTTGTTACTCTTTTAAGAAAAAACTACTGATCGGATTTGGATGAAACTTTACAGTAATATAGGTCATACATCACAATAACATATGGGATACTTTTGATCCCGAAATTCCCGCGGGAACGGGTACAACGCGGGTAATACCGCGGGGCGTGGATAGGTTATCTATACTTATATAATCATACTTAATTAAGAGAGTTTGTTCCAAAAGAACATTATTTTTTCCATGTAGCTTTCGTGTCATGTCTTTCAAACGAGATTGAGTTTGGATCTACGTTTTGTTGTTTGAAAAGTTGAAGAAATTATTTAAATTTTTTCTCCTGTGACTAAAGAAGTTTTGTCTTTTCAGCATGGTGGCCGGTTTGAGCGTGTTAATCGTCGGCGGTTTACTGCAGATCTTCATTCAGAGCTCTGCGTTCGAGATCGCCCTCTCATTCACTGGAGCCATTCTCTTCAGTCTGTTCTTAATCTTTGACACCCAACAGATGATGACCACTCTCTCCGCCGAAGAGTATATCCTAGCCACAATCAACCTTTACATGGATATCATCAATCTATTCCTATACATCCTACGTATCTTGAACGAGTTAAACAGGAATTAAATGTTGCATTTAATGCGTTTCTTTCTTAATTTATTTGTCATAGCACCAATGACACAGTTTCATTTAGACCTCACTACACTAACGCCATCTGTTATCGTTCGAGTGTCAACTTTGTATAGATTGATAATGTTACCTTTTATCAGAATCGGGGAAGTTGGTTGGCCTCTTTTATTTATGAAATTCGCTCTTTTGGAAGATGATTGAACTATCATGAATTGGGGAATGACACCTGTCATTTCTGTAAAATAATATAAAAGTGTCACAACCTACATCATCAAATAATTTTAGCATACATGAAACATTTTCCTATTGGTGAAAGTGGTCAATTTCCAACTTCCCTATGTATACCTACGGCGCTAATAACCTCGGTAACCCCATGTCTGTTATAGTTGTTATTATAAACACGACACTTATTCATTATCTACGTACGTAACAGTAAATTACACTTAACATTCAACTTTTACGCAGCGCTAAAGCGCTCTAGCGCCAAGGTATATATTCTGTATAGAAATGATTGTAACCCTAGTTTGTAAAGGTTGTGGACTAAAAATTAGATTCAATTTTATGTATTAAATGTTTATTTTGATCTTCATGAAGTCTTCAAGGCTGTGAATCGAGTTTGTTTGATCGCAAAAGTATTGTTAATTATTTTTGTGCTATGAAACCAAATTGTTATAATACCGTCAGTATTTATTCTTTGTATTTTGATTAATGGTGTAAATGTGAAATGTTCATATTTTTGGAGATTGATAATTGCACAAACATTCCAATATTTGCCATCATTATTTTAATATATAACATTTATGTGTTGTTATCAATTTTACTTAATAAATAGTTTGAAACTATGTTTGATTTAATTACTCCTTTCGCTTCACTACATAGTATAAAACAAAGTCGCTATTTTTGTCTGTTTGTTTGTCTGTTTGTCTGTATGCTTAAATCTTTAAAATTACGCAACGGATTTTGATGCGGTTTTTTGTAATAGGTAGAGTGATTCAAGAGGAAGGTTTTTATGTATAAAAATTCCCGATATTCCCACGGGAACGGGCACAACGCGGGTAAAACCGCGGGGCGCTGCTAGTTCTGTATAAAAAAACAAAAGAACATATTATGTGAGCACAGGCATTGCCCACGTCAAAGATACATATGCAGCAGGACGATAAAAACGCTTAAATAAAAATAAATTTTATACTCGAAGGGTTATGAAAATAAAATTGCATAAATGTTTGACAACTCTTGTTAATACTGGTTTCAAGTTTAAGTGAACACTTCTCATTTTGAATCGAAATTACGGTTGCGGATACACTTCTCTGCTATTTTACATTTTTATCTGACGTTTCGGCCCCTTTACAGGAACCGTGGTGACAGAAGATTCGGTAAAGGGGCCGAAACGCCAGATAAAAATGTAAAATAAAAGCGCAGTGTATCCGTCAATGTAGTATCGATTCAATACTCTTGTTAACCAAATTCCCAGTCAAAAATTTATGAATTTAATTTGCAATGGTGATGGAATGAGAATTTTTTTTTTGCAATGTACATGGTTTATTAATAGCAACATTATCATTGTGGATACCATTATATTTCTAGAATAAATGCGAATGTCTGTCAAGAATTGATTGTTACTCGCAGTAAAATAGCCGAATGCCTTTTGGCACAGATCAGATCAACAATAACGTAAGTTTTTTGTACAAGATTAATTTTATTGAAATATCTAAAATATCAGTATTTCTGAAGCTTACCCCCCCCCCTGACTACTCGAAACACCTATCAATTTAAGTAGTATTAAAACTCTCTTTAAAAATGACAATGTAATACGTAATGTAATGAGTTTTGAATTGATGTTTGTTTACTTATTTAGTTTTTAATTACATGCATTATTGACAGCGATATGTCAAAATATTATAAAATTAATTGCTAATTCATTATTTGAAAGGCGTTTGAGTATTCAAGAGGTAGCAATGAACTAATTTTATTGGAAAAAACAATATAATCAAGAGTATTGGCCAGGTCTCTAAAGAAACAATTAATTTTAGCGGCCCGCCCTCGCTTCGCTTCAAGTGAAAGGGGGTGGTTTTTTCACCCAGTTAAAGGTTGAATTTCGGAGTGGAGATTCTATATACATCGATTTTGACAAGTCCCTAATATTGACACTATAAAACAACTATACAAAACATTTCCAAGTAAAATACAACCTAATTTCTCACCCATAAGGTTTAAAGTTACTCAGTCACGTCACTTAAATTAATATCACAACTTTGTTCGGTGTCCGAAACGCCTTTAGTTTCCATCAAACCCGTTTTGTCTATCGAATGTATCTCTAGATGCACTTCCATGTCATTTTCACTGATTTTCCGTGGTTTTACGTCACATTCCTGGATGTTTTCTGTTAAATCCGGCAGTGTGAGTTCATTTTCTGAAAAAACCTCCGATTTTATGACATTATCCGGTAAAATCGCCTTTGTTATGACATTATCTGGGAAATTAGCCGGATTTTCTGGTGAATTCGCCGTTTCGACTTTCCTTCCAGACGAATTATCCCTATCATCATGTGCATTTATTTTGTATTCATTACTTTGTTTTAACTTTGTTACTTCTAAGTCAGACTTATTAAATTTAGATTCATTTCGACTATTTGATTCTGGTCTATTGACGTCTGTTGTTATGTCATTCTCACATGCTTCAGCGGAATCTATTGCTGGAACATCCGTTGCTTCTCTGTTAATAAAATATTTTAAATATAAGAAACAAGTTAAACTGAAACACCATTTTGAAATCAAATAGCTAAAATAGAAAGCATGGTAGATCCTAAACAGCCTTTATAGCGTACGTCAGAAAGGGACAAACCGTTTGACAACTAAAGTGCTGTTAGTAACCATTTCTGGATAGGTCCCTAGAAGAATACCTTAATTCCTCTTTCAACGTAACAGTGTGTGGTGGCGCTTTGCAATTCATGTCACACTTGTCCCTATGCCTGTTTAATTCAATGGAACTGCAGAACATAGCTTTGCATCCAAAACACTTGAAGCACACATTCCCGTGCACTTTGAATTCTTTGCTGGAGTCAAAATCTGGAATAAAAATTAACTTAATTACAGCATTGTGAATTTTGGATTAAATTTAAAAGTAGCTTAAAAAAACCTCTTGATTCATCGATAGACCAAGCATGTAAGTCCATTGAATAGTTTTTATTTTATCGCAAACAGATGCGGACTTAATTCTATAATATTTATTTATTTATTTAATGACACATCAACAATGTTGCATATTATAAAATTAAATCTAGAGTTACAAAGTACATTTCTGATCTGAACACCAATAACAGTACAATTTCATAGGAAAACATTTAACAAGATTAGTAAGATGTCGGATAAAATTAAACAAATATTTTGATATTAAACAAATAACAATAATATGTAATTATATTTTAATTAATATTGATTTTGAGCTCGGTACATTTTGCCGTCGCCATTTTTACATAATCTCACTTACATTGATTGCATCTCTTGCAGTAGTTATCATATTTAGACGGAGGGGTCAAGTCTTCAGACTTCCTCGTTATACCTTCATAAGAATGTTGAGCGATCACGTGCGACTGAAAAAAAAAACAATTTTACAGTCTATGGTGTACCTAACCAAAGACTGAACCCAACATGATAGGTTAGGTCTATCTATCTATTCTATAGTATTGTCTATGAACTACGCAGTTTTTCGACGCAACATCGGAATCTCTATCTAAAAAGCAATCCGATTGTCCTTATTGACCGCTGACCGCACTTCATTGAGCCGCTTAGTGAATAAAGGAGTAACAAAAAATATATTTCTCTCTTTTCAATTTCATGGTCTCATGTTACAACCTGTGTATTCATAATAAAATGTAATTTACCTTTAACCCCGAGACCGATCTAAAGCTTTTCACGCAGAGCATACAGTCCAGTGGTAGATCAGGGAACACTTCTATTTCATCCTCCAATGTAGGTTCTTCCTTGATTTTGTTTACTAACTGAAATAGATTTAAGACAATTTTATAGACGTACTAGCCGCGTCCCGCATTGTACTCGTTCCCGCGGGAATTTCGGGATAAAATGTATCCCATGTGTTATTCTAAAGTGTAACCCATATTACTCTTATTATATTACTCAATAAATACTCACTTTGCCATCATCAACACCTTGATTATGACTATTATCAATACTTTTCTTCTCGTCTGTAATTACTTGATCCATATCATCATCAGCTACAGTTCTATCACTGTCACTATCCGCTTCACAATTATCCTTTAACTTAGTATCATTCTCTGTTCTATTAATTATCACTTCCTTATCTTTTCCAAATTCTTCTTGAGACACATTGCCTTTAATTTCTATTGGAATTAGATTATTGGGTTTTTCTTCACCAGTGTCAATGGCTTTTGTTTCTTTATATTCTGGTACGGTCCAATCCTCGTTGCCTTCATTATAACTGTTACAGTTATCTTGTATTTCCTCCGGTTCTACCTTGATATCCATTCTGAATTCATTATCTTGATCTACGTCCATATCCTGACTGTTCTCATTTTCATCATCCGATACAGCTTCCTGTTTTATCTCAATTTCTAAATTTGAATCTGTTATATTCTTACTGACCAGTATAGGTTTTGGCCACAGACAATTTGAATCATCTGTCAGCCTTTGCCTCAACTTGGCATCACTTTGTTGAACCAATGATATGAATGCAACCAAATCTTGCAGCATTAAAAAACAATTTGAACATATCACTTTTGTATGCCGGTCTGATTCAGATATCTGTTAAAAAAGAAAACAATATTAGCCTGTAAAGTCCCACTGGTGTGCAAAGAATATCTGTAATTTAAAAATAGGTATGAAATCCTTTTTAAGCAATAACGTAAAAACCTTCGTTTAGTATCTCGTCAGCCTTATACCTTACATGCCAGTATTGTAACTGACCTGTATATCAGCAAGTTTGTTCAAGTGTTCCACAATAGGAACGTCCCCACCAGACATTGTCTGTGGCAACATCTGGAACAGTCCGTAAACGCTGCACTCATCCTGAATATTTCTCAAACATGCTCTACATTCCCAGTTTTCGCCTGAGGCATGTTTTACAGTGTCAGCATTTTCTATCTCATTTTGATTCTGACTGGTATCATCTTTTGATGGACTGTGAAGACAGAAACCTACATTTAATATTTAAACTAAGTTCATCTTTTGATTGTCACATCTAAGCCATCAGTTCAGGCAGTTTGGGCCCCCAGGCAGGCAAGGTTGCCTTATTTAAAACCAATCACCCTATAATAAAACTGTTTGGGACCACCATTGATACCCATCTTAAGAAAAATGAATGGCTATTGTGAGTAAGCTATTTAGTGAATATAAATAAAAACAGAACAGATTAAATTAACAAATATCATTTCAATGAAAAACATTTTATTAACAAATTATATTAAAAAAGCAAGTAAAATACAGGTATTCTAAAACTTAATAAACATTCAAATAATACCAGTTAAGTAATCACATACACAGATATATTCATAAAGTGGCAATTAATACAGGAACCAAGATATGATACAATTTCTTCAACAAAAAAACTGATGTTCCAACAACTTAGACTCTTTATTATAAATATAAGTTAGTAATGGAGACCAGAGAGGTGGTATTACTAATACCATTTCTTTATACCGTATTAGTAAAAGGAGACTCTGTAAGTGTTGAGTCTTGTCTATGTTAGCTAACTCTGCTAACCTGCATTGCGGTGACCTGTTTCTGCATGCAGCAAAGTTCAGACTCTCTTGTTGTCCTCTTGTAGATGAAAGACCGCCCTGCCGCATGTTGTCGCAGACAGCTGCAGTTGAAAGATGGCAAATTTCAACCTAGTTCAACCAGTCTTCATACCTATGGATCATTCTAGAATGTGTCCGATTAACTTGCTTCCAATAGACTACAAAACATTGGCAAACCGTGAGGATCCTTTTTTCTAAGTTTTCAGTGATCATATTTTTATATCGGGCAACAATTGCATAAGAGTTTGTATAACTAGATGACAATTGTAAATTTGCATCACTATCATTAATGGAAAAAATAACAATTTATAGTTGTACCTAAAGCAATTAGATAAATAGATGAGCATCAATTGTATACTAGAGATATGCCTTTAATTTCATATTATGACTACTGAAAGACTATAAAGACTGAAAGATACTGAAATGATTAGCTAACTATTAAATAATGCTTTACTTAATAAATCTACATGGGTTTACAATAATTACAAAATTTCATAATTATATGTAAGATAAGAGTTTAAAATGTACCATGATCACACGCCCAGATTGAATAGAAACCATAACAATTTCAAATATAATAAAATAATCGCTTGTATCTATTTACTTGTTTCTTCTTACTGGTCATAGCAGTCATTAAATCCTTCAACAAAGTTACAGTAAAATGAAAACAGAGATACTCGGAACATCATCAGCTTAGCACCGGTTTTGAAATAGTATATGAATACAATATAAAAATAGTCAATATATTATGCTGTACGTACCTTCTACTTGAATATCCATTGCGGGCGAAATGCTGGTTCACAATCAAGGGATTCTTGAAAAACTATGTTCACTGATAATGGCTACACATGCTAATAACGGCAATTAGCGGACTTTCGATGCATAAAATGTGCATTTTAGAAATAACTTTAAATAACGAACTAAAATTGCTTTTCTACTCTCATAAAAATCAAAAATCAGCAAATTATGCTTTTCGAAAGAAAAAAATATTATACTGAAAAAAAACATCAACTATCTGTCAGTCCACCGATCAAACCACAGTCTGACTCTGCTGAGCTGTCAGTCTGACATGCAGAGAAAAGTAGACGGTAACATAGGAGTGACAGGCTGTGGTGACAGTATGGGTGACAGGTATGTGAATTCTACAGACTATCAAATTATCAATCTCACTTAACTGACTAACATTCTAACCTCCTTATTTTTGTAATTGTAGATTTTTTTTTCGTTATTGCTGTTTCTATACTTTATTATATTATAACCATAACATCAATTTACTTACTTATCCATCTCCTCCTTCTCACAAGCTATCGCAGACTGCTGAACAAAACACGGTTTTCTGTTAACTGTTGTTAACATCGATAAAGAAGGATTATTCCAATGAAACTGACTTGGAATAGCGCTGGTCTTTAGCCTGTTTTTAGCTAAAACATAGAAATTATTAAATCGCATCAACCTATACGTGATACGTGGTCGACCAGTTTTCTTCAAACAAAGTCATTTCACTTTTAAAGTGCTGAATGATAGATTGCACTCTGGATCTGGGAATTGATAGTTCCCAGATTTACAGTGCATTATATTTTCTAACTTTCATTTTCAGTCTTTAGATATTTGGTATCTTGATTTTCCCGCGTCGAACCCACATACAAATTATTCGCATTCGAAGTTCTTCACCTTGTTTGGTTTGCCACGGCCGGGCCCATTGTTATTCGAAAACTAAATTTTCAGAATTTATGCGTCTAGTACTTTTAAATATGTATATACATTTAGAAAAAAATCCTATGTGTTTTTCACACTAGACACACTATTTGGCATTGGAGATCACAAGCACGCTACGTGCTTGTGTGATCTCCAATTTGTGACCCAATAGCAAGATAAAAGGTCTCAAGTCTGTCAAAATATTCAAAGAGTTCTTAAGTTTGAAGTATACTATTTTTAACACTTACGTTGTTTTGTTATCTTTGAAGTTTTACATAAGTAATCATTATCCTGGAAATGTTGTCTGCATATTCGACTATTTTTAGTAGGTTTAAAATTTTGCCTTCGTATAGCACTAACCCACTGTTTTACCATTTCGGGGTCGTTTGGAAATTTATGACCACTAGATTTATTGCCACAATAAGGTACAGAACAATATGTCGGCATGTTTTAAAAAAAAATGGGTTTTACTGTAATTAATATTTCACAGCAACGGGATAGGAATTTAATATAACGTACGAAATAGCTTACAAATAAATGAACTTGCTCACTATTCTTTCCGTGACATTTTATTGTGAGTCTCAAAACCACACTAAAAACCCAGAACTGAACCACAGATTATCTTTACCAATTATAATGCACATTGCACAGATTGACTAACAGACTCGGAGGAGGGAGGATTTTAAAACCGCGGAAAAGTTTAAAAAGTCATGTACTATAATAAATAAATGAATTATGTAAAAACAATCAGTGCAAAGCTTTACATTATACATAGAGACACCCCTTCTCTGGCTAAGATATTATAGCTCTTATTTTTGGGTGTTTTTGGTATTGTTGATCGAAGGTTTTTGGCACAGAGCATAGAAGCACCGCGCTCTCCTACTAGAGACGCCATTAACAACAATACCCGTGCGGCGAAGATGCGCTGGGCTCAACTTCAGGCGCAAGCCGCCGTCAGTCTCTGCTAGCACGTTGTGGAGTGAATATTATCAAAAAAGCGGTAGAAATGCCTCATTGTGCAGTGATTTGGTGTCTTAATCAAAGTAAAAACGTAAATAAACAAAATTCTGGCGTATCGTATCATAATTAAGTAATTAAATGCAACTTTTAGCTGTTTAAAAAATGCAATCGAAGTTATTTTGAAACACAAAACCTCAAACGTAACCATGGTAACCAGTAAATTAAAATGCGCTAGTGAGGTGACGCATTGGTTGGCGTAATGTCGATAATGCGTGTCAATCGTATCCTTGTACTGAATCGATATTGTAGAATTGATATTTTTTACTTATATTGAACCCAGACTAGAGATTTATGTTTTGTAGCTAACTAAGTAGTAACTAATATTAAAATAATACAAACTATTATTTAAGGTTTCCTAATGATCCTTACTATTGATTGAATAAAAGTTTGACCACTAAATTGATTTTTATTATTTTCACGCCTAGCATACCTATGTATGTATTATCATTATCATATAATAAAAAACTAAAATTCCCTAATCCTAAAATTTTAATAGTCATTAGTCCGATTTCTGCTGATAAAAAATATCGATAAAAACATCGACTCATATCGACATACCCATCTCTTCATACAATACAGATACGTCAACTTTGAAGTAAAGCGTGTCATGATGTGAGTGAGCGGTAACGCTTTCCGACACGCTAAGTTTGTATGAAAAGTTTTAAGAAAGGCGTCTCTAGTAGGAGAGCGCGGTGCTTCTATGCTCTGTGGTTTTTGGCTTGTTTTTGGCAATCTTTTACATAAAGCATAGATAAGGTAAATATCTATTACCATCTTTCAGTCTGTGCTTTTAGTTTTTAATGTTATCACTGTCACTGTCGCTTTTGACATCACATGCTGACTGAGTGACACTTGACACTTAATTGACTTGACTGTCTTTGTGTGCGATTGAAGGCGATTGACTGTGGCGATTGATGCGAATGTAAACATTGGGAATTGGGAAGGAAAGTGTGCGCTATTTCACAGCGGCACGTGCTTTGTTTTAATTTGTAAATTGTAGTTCAATTTTGTCGAAATGGAAGAAAATACTCCTACTGTTAGTCTGATATCATGCATGCACTTCGTGCAACGTGGGGTTGCGAAGGCGGTTCCAGAGAAGGTAAATTCAACGTAACCTAAACTAACAACATTATCACTTCACCACTTACAAACTTTGATTGAGTATTTATTTATTAGAAAAGACGATCCTGCTATCAATTCTGCATTTGATAGTATTTTTAGTACGTTTCCATACCAATGAGCCGATGCCGTGGCATTCATGTTTAGTATTGAAATAAGTGCAGAAAGATATTTCAGTCCGGATTTTCCACGGGAAATCTAATTACCGATTTAGAACCTACTAGTTATTCCATAAAGCTACCCGTAAATAAATTTAAGTTAACTTAATTTATATAATATACCTTATTCATTAACATTCCTCAGATTGAATTAACCGAGAAAGAATTGGAGAATATTATTAAACAGACTGCTACAGATTTACGGTAAGTACCCTTGAGTTCAATTTAAAATGATAATAATTTAATAGTGGCCTGCGACTTTATTAAAACACATATGTTTGTCAGGGCTAATCTCAGGAACTGCTGGTCCAATTGGAATAATTATTTTTGTAATAGATAGATACATTCAATGGGATGGTATAGGCTATTTTTCGTACTAAAACCTGGGTAAACCCGTGGGGCGCTGCTAATTTGGTAACTGTAACTTGTTCAAAGAAGAACTTGACTAATAAGCACCTTCATTGATTGAATTGATGTTTTTTAAAATACATTTGTTGTAGCTTGACAGAGGAAGGCGATGATGAAAGCGATGGCGAGGGAGAAGGTGGCCCCAGCACTGCGCCCGACCCGCCTGCTAACCCCAATGATGAGTTCAACTTCGAAAACTATGATGCAGAAGGACCTGGTGAGATAAGATGATTTCATAATTACAATAATTAATTTTCAAAATGAGTCATCTGGGATATCTTCAGGAAATTTTTAAAGACACTTCTTGCTGGTTAATTAACAAAATGGTACATAAGTTTTAGTAGTAATTTTTTTAATAATTTTACTTTGTAACATTAACAGCATTTTTACCTCTCTTCATTTTTGAAGTTGGTTAAAAACCATTTTTAAAACATCATCACCTATTGGCTGAGCTAATATAACACTATGCAAGTTTGAATGATTTATTCAATCTATTTTTGTAATTTTCAGTGAATGCTATTGGATTGGGATCCGTAGCCACATTACCTAACCTGGGAGATCTTAGTGAGGATGTGCAGATCAGGGTAAGTGCTTAAAATTGTAATCTTTAATTTTTTAGATGTAGGTATGTCCAATCACAGTGCGCCATTCAAAGATTGGAAGACTGCAGCATCCTATCTGTACGCCTTCCAAGCTTAACTGCATAGATACCTGTATAGATACCTATTCTGCTTTAGGAGCCAGTAAAAATATCATTTTATGCATTTCTTTTTTATATCGTTAAAAGAAGTAGAGATTAGAGATGAGAGATCCTTGCAATGGGACATTACAGGCTCATACTTTCTTCTTTACAGACCGAGGGTCCCGACAGTGATGAAGAGGATGACATCATCAAGCCTGATGATAACCTGCTCCTTGTAGGTCACGTTGAGAGTGATGCCAGTGTATTAGAAGTTTATAGTAAGTACTCCCTGAAGTTTAACTTTTCACTCAGTTATTTTATTTTTATTATTTACTAGCAGCGCCCCGCGGTTTTACCCGCGTTGTACCCGTTCCCGTAGGAATTTCGGGATGAAAAATAGCCTATAACCTTCCCGTTGAATGTGGCTATCTATTACAAAAATAATTATTCAAATCGGTTCAGTAGTTTCTGAGATTAGCGCGTTTAAACAAACAAACAAACAAAACAAACTCTTCAGCTTTATAATATTAGTATAGATAAACGCTTACTAGCAGCATTTTAGCTATCAAATGGTTTGTCCCTTTCTGACATACGCTATTTTCCAAAGAGCAAAAGAGACAAAACACTCACTAACAGTGTTATAGTTAGAGAGTGTTCATGAATAAGGCAGTTAACAAATATTTCTTTCAGTATTCAATAAAGAAGAGGGTTCGTTTTACGTGCACCATGACGTCATATTGCCGTGGTTCCCGCTGTGCATCGAGTGGCTCAGCCATGACCCCACGGACCCAAAACCAGGTAAAAATATTTTATACCAGCAATCTCACCCGCAACACACCAGTTCCCGTAAGAATTTCGGGATTTTTATTACTTATTATCCTATTCCTGACCAAGATAAATACAATAAAAACACATATATTAAAATCGGCCCAGCTTACATACATATATTTTAAATTTAATTTATGTAACAAAAAGTTGGTAAATAACATTGTAACATAATATCAGCAATAGAATATTTTTAAAAAAATTGAAGTAGATATTATAGAAGATAATATAAATAGGTTGTTGTGTGTTGCAAAAAATAAGAAGAAAAATAAAAAGAGTCATGCATCGGCCGGGAATCGAACCCGGGCCGCCCGCGTGGCAGGCGAGCATTCTACCACTGAACCACCGATGCTTATATTTGAACTGTCGAAATAACACATCAGTATCGATTATATGTAATGTATTTTTGTATTCTTTCATAATATCGATAACAAAAATACAAATATTGCTATTTAATAAAAAATTGTTATCTGTTTAGGTGTTTAATCATTGTAAAATGTATTGTGAACGACATTATGTTATAATTTTTGTAAAAAAAAAGTGTAAGTATGTAATGTGCTTTTTAATGCAAGTTATTTTGTATGTTTCTAGGTAACCTATGTGCCCTAGGCGGTATGGACCCAGTCATTCAAGTCTGGGACTTGGACATAGAGAATTGTTTAGAGCCAGCCTTCAAACTCGGCAAGAAACCGAGCAAGAAGAAGAAAACTAAGCGAGTTGGACACAAGGACGCTGTTTTAGATCTATCTTGGAATAGAAACTTTACGTGAGTTCTAACAGCTTTAATGGGTTCTCTTAACAAATGTTTTAGGGCCTTATATAATCGCTTATTAACAACACTTAAGCTATCAAATGGTTTGTCACTTTCCGACATACGCTATTAGCCAAAGAGCGAAAGAGACAAAACACTTTAAAATACTGTTTAAGTTAAATATCGTTTATGATGGTGGTTAGTCAATAAATGGAAATTAGTTTTATCTTAATAGTTTGTATGTGTCTTTGTCTGTTATGTAGTAGTTTGTCGTTTGTATCAAAGGATATAATTGATCGTGAATATTCTGAGCTGTGAGTCATGAATATGCCTAGAGTTACAATTAATTTACATTTTTAACCAACTTCAAACACCGAAGGCGGACGTTCTCAATTCGGACGGTATATTTTTTTGTATAATATATTTTAACGCCTCGGTGGTCTAGTGGTATGTGCACTCGCCTGCCAAGACTGAGGTCCCGGGTTCAATTCCCAGGTCGAGCGAAAACATGTTTCCTACTTTTCAAACATGGCTCGGGTTTGAGATCACCAACCCGCATTAGGCAAGCGTGGTGATTACGCCTGAAACCTCCTCACTGTACTGATATCTTCAGTGAGACGAGAGGCCTTTGCCCAACAGTGGGACATTACAGCCTAATACTTACTTTTTTTTATTTTTAAGCTATTGCATAGCTTCTATCGCGGGCCTTGAGCGCGGGGACCGAATCCAGAAATTCCGTAACGAAAAATCCTCACGCTCCCCACTAACGCCATCTAGTGATACAAAAAATAACTATGCAATAGCTTTACCGCGGCAGTCCCCGAGTGCCACACGTCTTTTTTTATTTATATTTTAGTTTTTCATATAAAGTTTTTATTGACAGACACGTATTAGCGAGTGGCTCCGCGGACAGTACAGTTCTTCTATGGGACTTGGACCAAGGAGTCCCGCACACCAAACTAGACTACTTCCAGGATAAAGTAAGCGAATCATATCTTTAAAGTTTTATACGAATAGATATTGTTACGGTACAGTACTGTTACTTGTTTCTCTATGTACCCTGTTCCAAATAGCATATGGTTCTTTTTTCAGTATACAAGCACATACAGAATAGACATCGTATTTATAAAAAAAAAGACTTTTTTTTTTGAACTAAAACTGTTTTAAAGTGCTGGTTTTCTTTGTTAAATCCATAGTGTATGTCGGAAAAGGATAAACAATTTGATAGCTAAAATGAAACGCACTGGCCGGCTTATTAATAAACGCGGTGGAACTAAACCTATATCTATACTAATATTATAAAGCTGAAGAGTTTGTTTTGTTTGTTTGTTTAAACGCGCTAATCTCAGAAACTACTGAACCGATTTGAATAATTTCACTGTTAGATAGTCTATTTATCGAGGAAGGCTATAGGCTACATTTTATCCCGAAATTCCCACGGGAACGGGCACATCGCGGGTAAAACCGCGGGGCGCTGCTAGTTATGAATAAGGCCCTATAGACCTTATTCATAAACGCTCTCTAACTAAAAAA
Source organism: Cyclophora punctaria (assembly GCA_951394245.1). Classification (NCBI taxonomy): domain Eukaryota; kingdom Metazoa; phylum Arthropoda; class Insecta; order Lepidoptera; family Geometridae; genus Cyclophora; species Cyclophora punctaria. Next base: position 2,179,149 of record OX596171.1, on the reverse strand, counting down.
CACTGTTAGTGAGTGTTTTGTCTCTTTTGCTCTTTGGAAAATAGCGTATGTCAGAAAGGGACAAACCATTTGATAGCTAAAATGCTGCTAGTAAGCGTCTATGAATAAGGTCTTAAATCTTTAAAAATGTCGTCTCCTAACCTGTTCTATAGTACAATGCGATTAAAATAAGAATAGGACCGGCCTAGCGCCATGTTGTGACGTCACAACGGGAACTTGGTATAGTGTGCAAAAAAAGCAATGTTAAAAAATATTGGCTTGTTTTATATTGTAATAGCACGTACTTTTTTTGCACACTATACCAAGTTCCCGTTGTGACGTCACAACATGGCGCTAGGCCGGTCCTATTCTTATTTTAATCGCATTGTACTAAGGTCGCTTCCCCCTGTCTCCGGCAGGTACAGTCCATCCAGTTCCACCCGCTGGAGGCGCAGACGCTCCTGTCGGGCGCGTGCGACGGGTCCGCGCGCGTGACGGACTGCCGCGCGCCCGCCGCGTGCCGCCAGTGGGCGCTGCTGCCTGAGATCGAGCGCGTCGCCTGGGACATACAGAATCCCTTCTGTTTCGCGGTAAATACACTAATCTACTATATAAAAATAAGTCGGGTTTTCCTCCCTGACGCTATAACTCCAGAACGCACGAACCGATTTCCACGGTTTTGCATTCGTTGGAAAGGTCTCGGGCTCCCAATTGTAAGTTTTTCTTATTAAGACGGAGCACCCTAACTCCCAGTTCCCGCACAACACCTCAGGGGACAGGGGTGGCTGAAAATCAGCGCTGCGCGGGGTGTCTCGCCCTGGGCAGCAAAAGCTGAGCCATCGCCTTTTGCTAGCTGTAATTCAAATTGTGATCCTGTCCTGGATTTATTTAAAAAGCAATAAATGATTTTTTATTATTTATTTATTTAAAATGGAGGCCTGCATTGTAATATACCTGGACAAACTTTGATTAGTGTTTATTTACATGATCCACTAGAAAGGCACTAGAATCCGGAAATCCTGTTTTTTATTACGACTAAATATTTTTTTATTTACGAATCTGACTAAAACTGTACTGATTTTACCGAATCTCTACTGATCAAGGAAAATTGTTTTTTCCTTGCCATGACATCTTAAAGCTTGTTACTGAACCTTGTGAACGCAGGTTCTTCCCAATTATTTAGCTTAATTGTACCAGTAAAGTGAAATTAAGCGAATTTGAAGCTCGACTTTGTATTGAGCAATACGTCTCAATATGTGGTTGACTGTCCCTAGATGAGTAACAACGAAGGTAAGGTGGCGTACGTGGACTGCAGGCAGGACGAGCCGCTGTGGACTATCGAAGCACACGAAAAGGAAGTCACAGGTACGACATACTAGCGGCGCCCGCGGTTTTACCCGCGATGTGCCCGTCCCCGTAGGGATTTTGTGATGAAAAATAGCCTATAACCTTCCCGTTGAATGTGGCTATTCGTTATAAAAAGAATTATTCGAATCGAATAGCTAGTTTCTGAGATTTGCCTTTACAAACAAACAAAGTTAGAAACTTTACCTTACAATTTTCCAGAAGCAAGATACATGTTCTGTCTACTTACTTCTAGAAGTGTTAGAAGTCTTCCATAAATTGGCGAGTTCAAACATACAGACTAGATCAGATTGTATATTATATCATTATCTTCTTCGTTTTTTATAAATATTTATTATGTTTTGGTTTCAGGTTTAATACTAAGTCCTAAAGTGCCCGGTCTAATGATTACTACAAGTACCGACGGGAAACTCAAAACGTGGGATATTACAAGGTAACCTGCACTAGGCAAGCGTGGTGATTACGTCTAATCCTTACTGCACTGATATCTTCGGTGAGATGGGAGGCCTTTGCCCAGCAGTGGGACATTACAGGCTAATATTTACTTAGTATGATCTTTCCTTCGTTATAAACGGGTTTGAATCGGTGTAAAACCTAAGTAATTGGTATACAGGAGTGGCGCGAGTCAGTCGAGCGAGCGCGCGGGGCGCGTGGGGCAGGCGCTGTGCTGCGCCGCGTGTCCCGACGCGCCGCGCGCCGTGGCGGTGGGCGGCGACAACAAGGAGAATTACATCGAGATGGTCGACCTCACCCTCAGCGACGACTGTGAGTTTGGACTTGTTGGATTGTTAAGTAGCTCGGCGCCTACTTAGATGGGTGGCCGATGGTGGCACTTCTGTCTGAGCGCCAACGTGTTTCGCAGTCGGCCGGCGTCGCGCCGCGTCGTACGAGCCGAGCCGGTGCGAATGGTATTAGTAACACCCTTATTTCGTAGACATAAAGGCTTTTTTGCCCGGCGTTAGCCGATTCCGCGTCGTTAGAGACCCTTACCTGCTCGAAATTACTTTTATTAGTCTAGATTACACCAACCAATACAATAAACACTTCTAACTTCGTCTTGTTATATTTGACCAAAAAAATTTAAAAAATATCACGTAAATGTTTTGTTGCAATGTCTCCTTTTACTTTCAGTCAACAAGCGCTTCGGGTCCCGACCGCTGGTGTCCATCACAACAGAGCCCAGCGATAGTATGGAGACATAGACATTATGAATAAAATAAATGTATATAAAACTGTACTTATATGATGCTTTATTTGCAAATATATTTTTAAAATATCATTTATTTTGGAGGCATAACAATATTATTCATTATCTTTAGCAAATTTTTTAACAACATACTTATTACTTGTTGTCCGCTTCTTCCGCTATTCGGCGTACTCAACACATTAGGAAGTCCACAAGTAATGCGCGTCAACGCACTATTAAAGTTAAAGACATAACATATTAGATTAGCATTACGTGCTAATCCGGTAGATTTTGATACGACGCCATTGAGTGACGTAGGCTCTGCGCACGTCTCACAGGCTTGAGTGACTACACGAAAGAAAGCCTGTTAGCCTCCTTTACTTATAAACCTTTAACATATTCAACATTATTATAAAATTAAATAAAAAGCACATGTATAAAAATATAGAACTTAATATCATTGGTCCCTCCACCATATACCTCACATACCAAACTATGCTTCGATCCCAATCACAATTTGGCTCGAGAATCGGCACTGGAAAGAAATACGACTAATTCAAAAGGATTCAAATAAAACAATATTTAAAATAACAAATCAATGTATTTGCAACAAAACTTATAATCTGCTACAACAACATTTATATAACGCACTATGATCTGGTATTGCTATTTAACCTAATACTGCGATCCGATTCGATTCATTTAAATATATATTTTAAATATAAACTTCTTTATTATACACCCGACTATACCACAATATAAACACTTACATTGGCTACACCATGTAAGTATGTTAACATTTTAATGTAAGGTATGCGAGTGTATATATAATTATTATGTATATCGAATGTATAACATTAATGACTTTACAAAAATAACTATGAAAACATTGAGATAAATACCTTTAATATATGTATCATGATTATTGAACACGATTTCCGAAGGCAGTAAAAAAAAATAAAAACAGCTGCGTGTAAGTAAAAGCTATATCTAATCAATTTTGTGCTTTTAGCGATTTCGATCGAACTCACAGCCAAATCAATTGAATATCAATAATAAGTTACACTATTTATTGCTTCAAACATATATGTTCATTAATTTTAAATACTCCTGTCTGAGCATAAAATAATTGCATTATTTTCTTTCGCGATTTATTTTTGTTCTTTGAGAACGAGTGATAAATAAATACATATACAGTATAAAGGTATATATTTACATTTATAGTTTATATTTGATCTATAATAATTACATTAACGTGAATCCTATTTTAAATTGTGATTTATACGAGCGCGACTATAGTTTAATATCGGTAACGTTTTATAGATGCTATTTTCGCCTTTAATTCAATTTACATAAGATTTATTTAATGAGAATCTCAAAACGTCGCTGAAATGGTAAGTCTGAGAGCAATGTATAGTTGTTGGCAAAGTTCAGAGACAATAATCAAGTGATCTATTTTGTGGTTGTGTAAGCCCAGCAATGTGGTTTAAAAGTGAAATTATAGTGATGTGTATCACTACATGGCACACCATGCGGTGCGCGTAGCGCGATTCAACCGCCCGCTGTCAACAATATGTGAAGACATAGTTGTTGGCGACGACGTCTGGGTATCATACATTCTTATAAAATATTTGTGTATGTGAGTTAGATTTCATAACACAAGCTAAGAGCTTACTTTGGGTCTAATAAACCGTGTGTGAATTTGTCCGGGTATTATTATTATGCCCGACGTGAACCAACAGGCGCGCTCATACAATGCACCTACTCTGCGTCCGGGAACTTGGCGATGGCCTCGTTGATGGCGCGCGCGACGTACTGCACGTTGTTGGGGTTGAGGCCGCAGATGTTGATGCGGCCCGAGCGCAGCAGGTAGATGTGGAACTCCTGCACCAGGTGCGCGCACTGGCGCGGCGTCAGCCCCGTGTACGAGAACAGCCCGATCTGCTTCACTATGTGGTCCCAGTTGCCGGGCGTGTTCAGTCTGGTAACAATATAGTCCCGGTTACTTTCTACGGATAGTAGTCGTTACTTGAGCCATGTCAGAGGGTTTTGGCGGCTCAATAACTCTGACACCAGGATTGGTCAGGTTGACCATCCACTGGATGAAGAAGAACAAGTCTGGGAATAATTATATTATTATGTGATACTCACTTGATCAGCTCGGCCCTGAGCGCCTCCCTCATCTGGCTGACTCTAGATGACATCAACTTGATGTGGTCCTTCCTGTTAACGAGATCACAAACTTAACACAAATTTTGGCGAACTTATAGTATGAATTTCATTACAAGCTACAGTCAATTAGTGGATATTTCATAATAAAATTAATCTATTATAGCCGGGTCATTTTAGACATAAAAATAGTGATCAAATAAAGAAAATTCCGACAGAGCCAAATTTTCGTAGAGACCTTAGGTTTACCACAAGGAATAAAGTGTCAAAAGTCCCCATCAATCCCATGTGAGCTTCGGGACTTATTCGGGTCCCAAGGTCAAAATTTTAGGTTTTTTGGATTTTTCTCGAAAACGGTAAGTTTTATCGAAAAGGTACCTGAGAAAATAATAAAGCTTATAAAATTTTCTATAACTTTAATTCTATCCACTTTTTCCATATTCCCAACCGTTATTGAACTACACGCTCCAGAAATGTAAAAATTAAGGACCTCGGGCAGGTAACTATGGAGCCTGCCCCAATGCTCAACAGTGACATGACCTATGTCATTTGAAAGGTCTTGAAGAGTTGTACAAGTTACTCCTAGACAGTTATATCGAATTCGACGGCCAACTCGGTGTTTTCGACCACCGAAGAATTACCACTGGAGGTGCTGTGGAGCCTGGACGGAATGCTCAACAGTGACATGACTTACGCATTTGAAAGCTCTTACAAGTCACTTTTTGATAGTTATGTCGAAATCGACGCCAAACTCGGTGTTTTCGACCACCGAAGAAAAAACACTAGGTGTATGTGCACTAATGTGCAGTTGACACTGATCGTATTGCTCAACAGTGACATGACTAATGTCATTTGAAAGCTCTTACAAGTCACTCCTTGACAGTTATATCGAAATCGACGGCCAACTCGGTGTTTTCGACCACCGAAGTATCGACACTGATCGTATTGCTCAACAGTGACATGACACATATCATTTGAAAGCTCATAAAGAGTTTTATAAGTCACTCTTTGATAGTTACATCGAAATCGCCGTCCAACTTAGTGTTTTCGACCACCGAAGAATGGAGTTGGGCTATGCTATACCGAAGTATCGGCGCTGATCCTAATGCTCAAAAGTGACATGACCTATGTCATTTGAAAGCTCTTGAAGAGTTGTACAAGTCACTCTTTGACACTTATATCGAAATCGACCGCCAACGCGGTGTTTTCGACCATCGAAGAATCGACACTGGGTGTATGTGCAGTTGACCCTGATGGTATTGCTCAACAGTGACATAACTTATGTCATTCGAAAGCCCTTGAAGAGTTGTCCAAGTCACTCCTTGACATGTATATCGAAATCGACGGCTAACTCGGTGTTTTTGACCGAAAATAAAAAAATATATGTACACATTATTTAATAAAGGACCTTGAGAAAATTCCATTCTTCGGTGGTCAAAAACACCGAGTTAGCCGTCGATTTCGATATACATGTCAAGGAGTGACTTAGACAACTCTTCAAGGGCTTTCGAATGACATAAGTTATGTCACTGTTGAGCAATACCATCAGGGTCAACTGCACATACACCCAGTGTCGATTCTTCGATGGTCGAAAACACCGCGTTGGCGGTCGATTTCGATATAAGTGTCAAAGAGTGACTTGTACAACTCTTCAAGAGCTTTCAAATGACATAGGTCATGTCACTTTTGAGCATTAGGATCAGCGCCGATACTTCGGTATAGCATAGCCCAACTCCATTCTTCGGTGGTCGAAAACACTAAGTTGGACGGCGATTTCGATGTAACTATCAAAGAGTGACTTATAAAACTCTTTATGAGCTTTCAAATGATATGTGTCATGTCACTGTTGAGCAATACGATCAGTGTCGATACTTCGGTGGTCGAAAACACCGAGTTGGCCGTCGATTTCGATATAACTGTCAAGGAGTGACTTGTAAGAGCTTTCAAATGACATTAGTCATGTCACTGTTGAGCAATACGATCAGTGTCAACTGCACATTAGTGCACATACACCTAGTGTTTTTTCTTCGGTGGTCGAAAACACCGAGTTTGGCGTCGATTTCGACATAACTATCAAAAAGTGACTTGTAAGAGCTTTCAAATGCGTAAGTCATGTCACTGTTGAGCATTCCGTCCAGGCTCCACAGCACCTCCAGTGGTAATTCTTCGGTGGTCGAAAACACCGAGTTGGCCGTCGAATTCGATATAACTGTCTAGGAGTAACTTGTACAACTCTTCAAGACCTTTCAAATGACATAGGTCATGTCACTGTTGAGCATTGGGGCAGGCTCCATAGTTACCTGCCCGAGGTCCTTAATTTTTACATTTCTGGAGCGTGTAGTTCAATAACGGTTGGGAATATGGAAAAAGTGGATAGAATTAAAGTTATAGAAAATTTTATAAGCTTTATTATTTTCTCAGGTACCTTTTCGATAAAACTTACCGTTTTTGAGAAAAATCCAAAAAACCTAAAATTTTGACCTTGGGACCCGAATAAGTCCCGAAGCTCACATGGGATTGATGGGGACTTTTGACACTTTATTCCATGTGGTAAACCTAAGGTCTCTACGAAAATTTGGCTCTGTCGGAATTTTCTTTATTTCAATTGTCTAAAATGACCCGGCTAATTAGTACAACTAATCTAAGTATACTAATATAGCAGCGCCCCGCGGTTTTACCCGCTTTGTACCCGTTCCCGTGGGAATTTCGGGATAAAAAATAGCCTATAATCTTCCCGTTGAATGTGGCTATCTATTACAAAAAGAATTATTCAAATCGGGCTGATAATTCCCGAGATTACCTCGTACATACAAACAAACAAAGTAACAAACTTAAAAATGTTACCTTTTTATAATATTAGTATAGATAATAAGCTACGGGGAGCGGCTAGTTTTTCATAAAGTACATAGTGAGACCGGTACGCACCACTGCTCGTAGAGGCGCGTGTTGCCGAGCGCCGTGGCCACCACCTTGGCCCCGTGCGCGGGCGGGTTGGAGTACATCCCGCGCACGATCCACGTCAGCTGCGACTTCATGGCGGCGCACGACGACGCATCCTTCACCACTACTGCTAAGTTACCCACGCGCTCGTCTGGAAACGGGAAACATATAAGTAAAGCGGCCTCCAGACGCTTGGCAAACAACGCAAACAGCGAACACCAAACAACAAACACGAACGTGTGGATAGGTGTTTGCCTGTTTTTGTTTGGTGTACGCTGTTTGTGCCAATGATGGGCATCGGTTGTCGGTTTTTCTGCACAAATCAAAGGATGTTCAAAGGATGGTTTGCCAATCCTGAATATACTATAACGTTCGCCAGGCATAGAGATGCATGTTTGTGTGTTTGGACATGTTTGCCGTTTGTGGCAAACACCAAGCGTTTGGAGGCCGCATAAGGATTAACCTGTAATGTCTAACTGCTGGGTAAAGGCTGAAGCTGTCATCTCACTGAAGATATCAGTACAGTGAGGAAGAAAACGATGTGTTTAATAACAATATACCTCGACAAATTCACACACGGTTAATTAGACCCAAAGTTAGCTCTAAGCTTGTATTCATGTTTACATGTTGTCATGTATAGTACATGTATATTTCATTTTAAATTTTGGCAATAAGACTGTCTGTTTTTGTTTTATAAAATGAAATATTTCTTACACAGAGAAAGTATTTTTATTTTGTTCAAGCGCGACTGACTTGCGCCAAGAATTTGAATGTATTTTTGGCACTTCCTACTAAGATTATAAATGCGAAAGTTTGGGAGCATGTATGTATGTTTTGTTACTCTGTCACGCAAAAACTATTGAACGGATTTGGATGAAACTTTACAGTAATATAGGTTATATATCAGAATAACTCATGGGATACATTTTATCCCGAAATTCACGGGAACAGGGACGCTGCGGGTAAAACCGCGGGGCACAGGTAGTTGTTAAATAAAAAGGTGTATAAGATGTGCGACTGACTGTAGAGGCCGAAGTTCTTGGCGTAGGACTGCGCGCACACGAGCTCGAAGCCGCGCTTCACGAAGTAGCGCACGGCCCACGCGTCCTGGTCCAGGTCGCCCGACGCGAACCCCTGGTACGCGCTGTCGAAGAACGGGAACAGCGACCGCTCCTGCGACACACCATTACATTACATTACATTCAATCTGCTTCAAACACTATTTAAGCCTTGGCCTACATACTGCTCACAAACACTCGTACTGTTAAAAAGGGTCCCTACTTCCACATCAACGATCTTCTGCACTATTTATGTATAGGATCCGTTCAAATTGTGCAGGTCCTCACGGTGCAGGTGCAGGTGCAGGAACTAACATTGTTTATAAACTACGCCACGTTAGATAAAGTATTGGTATCGAAGAGCTTATCGTACCTCCATGATGTCGGCGATCTTCTCCCACTGCTCCTGCGTGGGGTCGACGCCCGTGGGGTTGTGCGCGCAGGCGTGCAGGATCACCACGGAGTTGGGCGGCGCCGCGCGCAGGTCCTCCAGCAGCCCCGTCAGGTGCAGCCCGCGCGTCGCCGGGTCCCAGTAGCGGTACGCGTGCGGCTTCGTGAACCCCGCGTTCATGAACACCAGGTGGTGGTTCTCTGGGAACGTTACCATCAATAAGTGGTTATTTTCTTGCAGAAGAATGTAAATATTCTGATATTATTCAGTAACCTACTGAATAATATATGTAATGAGAAAAATACACCTCTTCTATGTGTAAAAACTTCCATTGTAACATTATAGGCCTTTTATATATTAAAGAATGCCCGTAAGTTTTTTTTTGAGCTCCATCAAATATTTCACTCCGTTACCAAAAAAGTTTGAAAACCACTGCAGTAGGGTACTCTAGTTGCCTAGAAGTATGTTGGAAGCATACGAAAAATAGGGTCTTTATTAGGTGGAGATATTTGTATGAGACATTCGAAAATAAGAAGAAGAGAAAAAAACTAATAGGGTTTGATGTTTGATTGTTTGTCCTAACCCACAAACATTTGTTTACTCATCATTTTTATTTAGTCAAAAAACTATTTTATTTACATAAATCTTAAAATTTTACTAGAGGCACGGTATCAGAACATCTCTGCGTTTACTCACCCCAAGTGGGCGCGGAGTAGTAGAAGGTGTCATATTTGAGCTGCTTGTTCAAGAACTCGGCGCCGATGCGCAGACTGCCCGTGCCCGACAGGGTTTGGATGCCGAAAGCCTGCATGAAAAGGCACAATGATTATGATAACACTAGAGTTGCTATATCTTAAGAGCCTTATTCATACAGCACTTTAGCTATCAAATGGTTTGTCCCTTTCCGTCATACGCTATTTGCCAAAGAGCGAAAGAGACAAAACACTTTAAAACACTGTTTAAGTTAAATGTCGTTTATGAATAAGGCGGTAAGTTTATAATTATATTTCTATCTATTCATGCAGTTGTTTCAATTGTAGAAGGCCTCTGAGCGGTATAAGAACTCCGACACCATGTTTGGCCTCTGACCCACTCGACATGAATGAATGAATAGATTAGTATAAAAAGTAATGGTTTTAGTAAGTAGCGAAGACTGTTATACATATAACAGCCCCAGGGTTGACTCACCCGTCCAGCGATGATGGCGGGGTGGTCGGCTCCGAGGAGCATCGAAACCGACGCCGTTGTGAAGGCCTCCAGACCTGTTCAGACAGACAGACAGACATTTATATTATGACCCTGCATTATAGGAGGACATATAGATTCCAGGATTTGAATACGTCTATGATTAAGGTCCGTTCATTAAGTGAGAACGTATAGACTGACGAGGTAGAGTCACCTACTTTATCCTTCTAATATTATAAATGCGAAAGTTTGTGAGGATGGATGTAAGTATGTTTGTTACTCTTTCACGAAAAAACTACTGGACGCATTTGGATGAAACTTTACAGTAATATAGGTTATACATCAGAATAACACATGGGATATGTTTTATCCCGAAATTCCCGCGGGAAGGGGTGCAACGCCGGTAACGCCGCGGGGCACGGCTAGTATAAAATATGCATGCTGAGTTTCCCTCCAGAAGGTCATACACATAGGTACGTGTCATAATTTATTTTTAGTATTTTATGTATGTTTATAATGTGTGTAAGTCCAGTTTGTCCAAATAAATGGAATTCATTAATAGTCTACCCAGTGCATTTCTTCAGTCGAATATCCTTATGACGAAAATGGATAGATTCTATTCAGTCAGGTTTTTTATGAGTTGTATATTTTACTGTTAACTCGTTTAATTTAGCGTCTTCCTATAAAAGACAAAGTCATGGTGGAGGAGGTGTATGTATATTTATAAAAGAAAATTTAGAATTTATTGATAGATTAGATATTGTTAATTTATCCAAAGAGTTTATCTTCGAAGTATGTGCAATAGAAATAAGTCACTTAAATCTTTTAGTTATAGTTATTTATTGGCCAGAAAGAAACAGAGGTACTGAAGATTTCTTTAACTCATTAGAGAATCTCGTACATTTAGTAACACTTAAACATAATAAAAGAGATGTTATTATTGGAGGAGATTTTAATATAGATGTATTAGATTCATCTGCTATAACACAGAGATTGCTCAATGTTATGAAAAGCTATAATTTCTCACAAAAAGTAAAACAACCAACAAGATTAGGTAAAACTAGTGCTTCTTGTATAGATATCCTATTTACTAACTTCAATATAGATGGGTCTCAGGTCTCGGTTCATGAATACGGAGTCTCTGACCATAAAGGTGTATTACTAAATGTTCCTAATAAATTAGTTCATGACCGTAAGATTTGGTTTACTGAAAAACGAATATATAATGACCAGAATATACAAAAATTTAAGATGGAATTGTTAAATATTGATTGGCCTGCCATTTTATCATATAACAACAATGTAAACACAAACTATGAAATATTTGATGATACACTTAAGAGATTGTTAAATGCATGTATACCTAAGGTTAGAGTTAAAATAAAAAATAAAACTAAGAAAACTTGGCTAACTAAAGGAATTAAGATATCATGTAAGCACAAAAGACTTTTTAAATTGTTATCTGAAAAAATAGATAATCCTGTTCTTAATAAATATTATAAAACATATGAGAAAATACTGAAAAAATCTGTTTCCAGAAGTAAAAAACAACAGTACATTCGCGAAATTAAAAGTTCTGATAATGTAACAAAAACAATGTGGAGAATAGTAAAAGAGAGAACAAATAAAACCAACGTAAAAAAGAAGCAAAACATAAAATTAAAAATACAAAATATAATTACGGAGGAACCGAAAATTATAGCAAATACTTTTAATGATTTTTTCATATCAGTAGGAGACAATAAACAAAATGTCAAACCGGAAGGATTACCAGTATTGGATCCTTGCCAAAATTCATTTTACCTTAGTCCAGTAGATTCTCGAGAAATATATAACATGATTAAAAAACTAAAAAACAAAAGAAGTTTCGGACATGATGAAATACCCCCTATTTTAGTCAAACAATGTGCAGAAGAACTTGTATGGCCCCTGGTGTTCATAATAAACCAATCTTTCCATGAAGGGACTTTCCCGAACCTTTTGAAAATTTCTATCACCAAACCAATATACAAAAATAGTGACCATACCAATTGCAGTAACTATCGACCTATAGCTCTACTTTCGACATTTTCTAAAATAATTGAAAACGCAATGTCAACTCGTCTTTACTCTTTCTGCGAAAAATTTAAAATCTTTCACGAAAGTCAAAATGGATTCAGGAAAAATAGATCAACCACTTTGGCTGTTTATAGGTACATAGATAATATACTTAAAATGATAAATAATAAACAATATGCTATTGGTCTCCTCCTCGATATGAGTAAAGCCTATGATAGAGTACTATATAACATTCTATTAGATAAATTGTACGGTATAGGTGTGAGGGGTACACCCCACAAGTGGTTTACCTCTTTCTTGTCATCGAGGGTGCAGTACGTAGAGATCGAGTACTATGATAAAGAGACTGGACAAATATTAAGAATCAGATCGGATAAAAAAGACGTACACAAATCGATACCTCAAGGTAGTGTCTTAGGCTGTTTACTATTTCTCATCTATATAAACGATCTTGCAAAAATAATTTATGCAATTAGTATATTATTTGCCGATGATATTTCAGTACTGTTACCCTACAAAAATAAAGATAACTTTAATTTGGAAAGCGAATTACATAAAATCTTAGACACAATAGTAAAATGGCTAGAATCTCACAACTTAGAATTAAATTTACAAAAAACTAAAATTATGCAATTTCATCCCCACCAAAAAAAACCATTACAAATAAATTTTTCATACAATAATAATAAATTAGAATGCGTTAAAGGCTTCAAATTGTTAGGTCTCCACATAGACTCGTGTATCAACTGGAAAACCCACGTAAACCAAATATGTAGTAAATTGTCTAGTTTCACATATGCCCTACTTGAATTAAAAAAGACCACTAACACCAAAACAACTATTAGTGCATACTACGCTTACGCCCACTCGTGGATCCGCTATGGAATCCTACTTTGGGGTAATAGCACAGACGCACACAAAATATTTAAATTACAAAAAAAATGCATTAGAGTTATAACAAACATAAAAAATACAGACAGTGCAAAACCTCAATTCATAAAATTAAATATCCCTACCTTAACCAGCTTATATATATATGAAATATCAGTATTTGTTAAGAACAATTTATCAATGTTTCCTCAATCTAAAGATTGTTATACCAAACATCTTAATTTAAGGCATGGAGATAGGTTAGCTTTACCAACCTCTAATTTATCAATTTATAGTTCAGGTCCTTATGTAATGGCAATCAAAATTTACAATAAAATTCCTAAACTCATCAAACAAGAAGTCAACATAAACAAATTTAAACAAAAATTGAAAAGTTATTTAATAGGCAAAGCCTATTACAATCTTAATGACTACTTTGATGAAAAGAGTGTATAAGTGTATTTTGTTATCTAAGCCCTGATATGTATGCTATATATTGTTCCTGTATTTTTATTTTATTATTTTATTAGTTGCAACATTTTATATTAAGTACTATTCATTCTTAAGTTAGTTTTTTAAGTTAATTTTAAATATTTTTAAGTTTGCAGTGCCCTAACAGGGTGTGATGTATTTAGGTACATTATGGCAAATAAATAAATTTGAATTTGAATTTGAATTTGAACATTATGATAGCTTGAATCGTAGGAACCATCTTCTTCTTCATCTTCATCGAGTGGATGGTCAACCTGACCAATCCTGGTGTCAGAGTTATTGAGCCGCCAAAGGCGTCTGACATGGTTTATGTAACGACTACTGTCCGTAGAAAGTAACCATTACAAGTGAAGTTTCTATTGAAACCGCTTAAATAAAAGCATACATTTACAATTTCCTATTTACATAGTTATCAGTTAAATTAATTTTATTTCAGGCTATTTCAGTATTGGGAATAATGATCCAAAGCATAAAACATTAAATGGAAGTCAGGTAGAATTTAATTATTAATTTCTATCGTGTCAATGGCCTCAAAATATATAATTTAAATATTGTTTCATATTGATAATTCAATATTAGGTGCTAATTGTCAATTTACATATAACAATATTTATATTCATTGTGTGCCAATTAAATATAATTTGAATTGGCGTTTTTAAAACAATTTAATTATCACGTGTTTTATTTTATTACGTATACATTCTGAACTAGTAGCGCCCTGCGGTTTCAACCGCAGCGCACCCATTCCCGTACGAATTTTGGAATCTTTATTACTTATTATCCTGATTTTGACCAAGATAAATTGAATAAAGAAAGAATCATTAAAATCGGTCCAGCCATTCTCGAGTTATAAATCTATACTAATATTATTGAGGTAAAAAAATTAAATTTGTTTGTTTGTGTTATCAGTCTGTTTTGAATAATTATTTTAGTAATAGATAGCTACATTGAACGGGAAGGTTATAGACTAATTTTAATCCCGAAATTCTCATGGGATCGGGACCAATTCGGGTAAAACCGCGGGGCGTTGCTAGTGTAAAATAAACGGGCAGAACTATGGTCTCATCATTTAACATTTTTTAGGGTTTCGTAGCCGAATGGTAACCAACGGAATCCTTATAGATTTGCCATGTCGCCACGAGTGGTCATTTCACTCGAGACAATTATATATGTTTAAAGATCGCGGTGTGTTATTTTGTGTTATGTGTAGTATCTATACTAATATTATAAAGCTGAAGAGTTTGTTTTGTTTGTTTGTTTAAACGCGCTAATCTCAGAAACTACTGAACTGATTTGAATAATTCTTTTTGTAATAGATAGCCACATTCAACGGGAAGGTTATAGGCTATTTTTCATCCCGAAATTCCTACGGGAACGGGTGCAACGCGGGTAAAACCGCGGGGCGCTGCTAGTATATAATATTTGTATAGTGTAACTTTTACTGGCTGTCCTAAATAAATAAATATTTAATGAGGTTGCGCTCATACATTTTGTTAGTCAAGATTTTTTCCTCTTTAAATAATTAGTATAGAATAGATAAACCCATTACAAAATTATATAAGTACCTACTATACGTTTAAAATGCAATAACAATTATATTTTACATGATAAGCGAAACGTTATCTTAAAGGCGATAGTTTAAAACTGATAACGGTTCCACTGCTAGCTTGTAACCGTTTTAGGCTTATTGCGTGGGGCTATCTAATGATAAGTAGCTAATCAATCAATCTTAAGAGAGAATACATTTTGCGCTGTTTATAACTCTGTCTGGCTATTTTAAGGACGGCAGATGACCAAGTTTTTAAAATGAGTTGTTGCATGAAACTCATCTCATTAATGGAAATCGGTATACAGCTGATAAAAAATTGTTATTTTTTCTATTGAAACCGAAACTTCAGCTATTTAAAATTAAAAAAAGCGAAGTGTATCCGTGAATGTAGTTTCAATTCAAAATACAGCTTATCTAGTATGTATCTTTTTGTTTTGATGGCGGTAAATTCGTATATACTCTATTTTTTATTGACACAAAATGTGGACCAATGTCGTCAATTTTCCACCCAAAGACGATTGCTCCTGAAGAAGAAAAAGGTTAAGCGACTTTATTTAATTGTATATACATATCCCTTAACCTTTTTCCTCTTCAGGAGCAATCGTCTTCGGGTGGAAAATTTACGACATTGGTCAACATTTTGTCATAACAATAAAAAAAATTGAGTATGTACACACAAAGCTAAATCGAAACTGCGCTTTTTATGACATCTCTTGAAACAAGAAAATGTAGGTATATCATATTGCGAGTGGGGTCATGCTCATGCATGACTTAACTATCCTACCACACTACTTCATAAACACAAACAACGAATCATCGTTCAATTTAATCAATACAGTTTGACGCAATTTATCACAAACATTATCGTTCTACATATCAATTACTAGCAGCGCCCCGCGGCTTTGCCCGCGTTGAGCCTGTTCCCGTAGGAAATTTCGAAAATCCTCGAAAATTCTTAGTGTGCACTTACGTCACTTGAAGAACTTTCCTGCGAAATTTCATGTTTCTAGGTGTAGCGGTTGAGGCTGTGCGTTGATTATCAGTCAGTCAGGACTTTGAATTTTATATATATATATATTATGATGATACAACAACGTTGGTAACTGTTTACAATCATAACCATAACTAAGTTCAAGGTTTACATTTTAAGTTTATATAAACAACATGTGTTTGAAGTAAACTTATAGCTTATCAAACTTATATTTTAAGTCACATTTAATTGCCTTCTGAATATAATTTGTTCGCTGTTTTGGTGTGGGCTCAAATTCACATGGGACAAATTCACACACGGTTAATTAGAATCAAACTAAGCTCTAAGCTTGTATTATTGAATATAACTGACGCAACTATAAAATGCAAAAATACTTTTTAGTCGCCGTCGCCAACAATTATACTCGTATCTGCACAAATTGTTGACTCCAGCCGGGATCAAACCCGCAACCGCCGACACAGTCAGCGCTCTTACATGCCACTGTGCCATGAGCTTGTCAGAATCAATAAACACTTGTATTCATTCAATGAGGATTAAGGAATGAACATCTGTTTCTAGCAAATCTTCAAGCTTGTACTATCTACCCTAAGTTCACTGTTCAAAACGCTAAGTAGAGGAGGGATAGCCATAGGTATAGTATCCAATCGTTTGTGAATAGTAATCCTACTTATACAGATATCTTGTCTTCAGTGGGAAGTCTTTGTCCTGAAGGTGGGAAGCATTTGCCCCGCCGCGCCGTGGGACTTCACTGTCTATACAATTTAAAAAACTATATTTCAAAAAAAATCGAAGAATCAGATAGACTATGGATACTATTATTATAGAACCTAATTAAGGCACGTAAAATAATCGAATTGAGTAGATATTTGAAATTTTTTTTTATTCTTCCTATTAACTTATCTTGTTATCACGACTAAAATTATGATCAAAACTGAAATCAGAATCAAAATCGTTTAATAAATAAAGAAATTATAAACTCTGAAATATTCTCTCCTGTCTGATGCTGTCCCTTTCTTGCAAAACGATTTTTTGTATGCGACGTCTATGGCGCTCTAACATTGTGACGTCACACTAGTAGTAGTGCTGTCTCTGTCTAATCAGCAACTTTGACCGCCTGTAACTCTCGAAATAATAACGATATAAAAAAACGGATTTTAGTTTCTTACACGTGTTATCAAGATAAGTTAATAGGAAGAATAAAAAAAAACATTCAAATACTCAATTATACAATGAAATTTGCGTTATCTTACTATCAGTGTTTAACATGTTTAATGTTATCATGCCTACGAAAAGTCACGACAGTTTAATAGGTTGAGCGACTCCGCAAGGCTGTTTCAATCATGCAATATGAATAAAAACTTCATAGTCATTAAATATAGCTGTTGAGCGTGACTTATGGCGCCTATTAACACCTCTTATCAAGAAATAACCAATATACTATAACTGCATTCTATCAATACTCTATAATATATAGTCTCAATTACATACAATCTACTTGTAAAAAAATATATACTTAAAAATTACCTACGCAAAAAAACAGTCGGGCTATTTTTGCCAAACATAGCTACGAACCGCCGCAAGGAAACTGGCTTTCAAATTAAAAAACCGCATCGAATTCGTCCATTCGTTTGAGAGCTAACGGTGCCACAGCAGATACATACATACACAAACATCATCGACGTCACATTTTTACATTAGGAATTAAAAACTAGATTACTAGATTATTATTAAAGGCCATGGAAGGAGATAAATGTAAAGAATTGGGGGAGACCTTTGTCTAGCAGTGGGACAGCGAGGTTACGTAAAAAAAATACTAGCTATGCGCGGAACTATGACAGGAGGTCAGTGTAAAATGCAAGTAAATACTAGTTAACTAGTGAATATGATCGCTCCTCTCTGATCGCTTTATATAATTAACTTTACTAGGTCATAGGAAAGGAAATATGCCCGCAGCATATACGATACTAAATAGATGTTATGTTATAAGCCTAGTTCGCACTATGCTATTATTTTAGTCGAGTTCCAAGTATTAAAGTAGCTAAAATACTCACCAGATATAACTCACTATCTTACTTGACTAAAATCTTTGGTTTCAGACAGGTTTAGCTACTAAATTATTCGCTACTGGACTAAAATACTAGCGTAGTGCGAACTAGGCTATGTTTTGGACTTGCTATAAATGTGTCCTTGGCCCTCCGATACAGTAGTTCAACTGAGTAGTTCAACTAGTTGTACAAATAATACACCACTGTATCATTAGTCCAACTACAAAAAATACAAGCGAATCCCCTGGGTTTTCCTTCCTAGAATCTTGAATTCTTTTAATTATGGACTCGTGAAATTTTGACTGTTTATTAGCAATTCCAAAAATGTTGGATTCTGCTAAGTAAGTACTTAAGTTTACTATTTGGAGTGGCGAATTTTTCACGAGTGAAAAAACATTAAGAGGTAAAATAACTTATATTATTTAGAAAAAATTAGGTAATGTTTTAGCCAAAACTACCAGGAATACATTCATATAAGAGGTTAAGGTTTTATGATAGCTGTAAAATTTATAACAGAAATGTTACAGAGATTATAGTTGCTTTGAAAAAACACTTCTACTTTGTTTCTGATGTCCTAGTAGGTACTAGGTAGGTACCTGCCTATTTCAATATTAATAACGCAACTTTTCTAAAAATAACGATACATCGATTTCTCCATTAAGCAGCTCCAATTGTACATTCAGAATGTAGTCGTTCCTATTGATAATGTTCTTGGTCCGTTTTTTTGCTGGTGCAGATGTTATTGCGTTTACGGCATTAAATGTTGCATCTTCATTGAGAACCTTTAACAGATGTACAAGGTTAGGTCTTCTTTTGAAGCATTTATTAAATTGGCCGTTCCAGCCTTCACATACATTATTTGTACGGTGTCGCTGTCCAAACACACACCATGTATGTTTTTTCGGCATCCAATAATTCTGAATATACAATAGAAACTCTCTCAGACTGTGATTGTCTCCGATCAGTTTACTCTCTTTTAATATATAATTAAACCCTTCTTCAATTTTGTTTTCAGGGAG
The DNA here is from genome assembly GCA_951394245.1 of Cyclophora punctaria. Classification (NCBI taxonomy): domain Eukaryota; kingdom Metazoa; phylum Arthropoda; class Insecta; order Lepidoptera; family Geometridae; genus Cyclophora; species Cyclophora punctaria. The sequence continues at coordinate 2,159,852 of OX596171.1, read as the reverse complement.
CAGTGGCAAAACCATGCACAGACTTACAATTTTGTTACTATTTTTCTTTATCATCAGTCGTTTCGCCTTTCTTTTTAGTTTATCCTGAAAGTGAAAAAAGCATCCGTGGTGTGCAATCTGGGGAAAAGTATTCTTCATGGCTGAAATAGCAGCCCATTCGAAATCCGTAATAAAGATTACAGGTTCCCATTCAGGAATTTGCCTCTTGATAATGTTAAACAATACAGAATATGACTTTTTTGATTTATTTGCCATTAGTACATACATCACTGGTAGTACATTATTTTGCTCTTCAGTACTCCCCAAATCACAAAATATAACATATAACTGTTTAAATGGTCTTGGGCAGTTTTTAAACGTACCATCAGCAAAAAACGTCTTACTGACTTTCATTAGTTCCCGCGCTTCACTAGATGAAAAAATCAGAATACGATTCTTTTTATTGTCGTTGAAGTCTCCGAGAAGAAAATCAATGAATATTTGCGGTACTTCAACCTTCTTTAAATCTTTGTATTCAACAGTTTTCACTTTGGCGACTTTCTTCCTTCTTCTTTGAGTCACAGCCCTGTAGTTGTCATATTTTGGCAAGTTTGCAATTAAATTCAAACCCTTGTCCTTCATAGCTGCTACCGTTTTTTTATAATGAGAAGAGATTGTTTCTTCTACATTCGATGCTGCAGTTTCAACACTGGAACTTATGATCGAAGAAATAATATTTTCATTTATGTTGGGCAAGCAAGCAAAAGAATGTATTTTCTTTTTCAGTATATTTGACGGACTCTGAAAAAATAGCTAATTTGTAGTTAATTTATAATTTCGTTAAGTTGAACGTGAAATAGGTAGGTACCAGGACATCATGAACAAGGCAGAAGTGCTTTTTCCAAAGCATTTAAAAGATCTCTAACATTACTGATATCCTGGTAGATAGCTTCAAATTTTTGAAATAAATATAGGTACATACAGGGTACATATATAAAAGTTCAGGATTGATCTTACCTCACTCACAGTTACAGTTCCACTACACTTATTTGACCGAAAGTTTTTGCACCTCCATACAGATTGAGAATTTTTGTATTTCCTGACTAAATAGTATTGAAAACCGTCATGGAATAAAACTTTACCCCGCCCGCGTTTAATAATTTCAATTTCATTGGATGAATTCACTAGATGAGAATCGTCCATTTTCGTTTAGGTAATATAATAACAACAAAACTGAATATTGAATTGAACTTTACTTGACAGCGTTCTGACAATTTCATTAGTTATGATTGTTTATTATTCAATATCCATAAAGAAGGTTAAGTATCTATTTTCAAGTAGACATATTGATATTCTAAACAATCAACATCGATATGCACTAGTTGTACAAATAATACACCACTGTATCATTAGTCCAACTGGTTGGACTAATGATACAGTGGTGTATTATTTGTACAACTAGTTGAACTACTCAGTTGAACTACTGTATCGGAGGCGTCCTTGGGCATGCACCTAGCTAGATGCTTGTTTACAAGTAAATAGAAATAGGTATAATATATTAAAGTCATGTTATACTCAGTGGCAGTAGCTTCAATCAGTGGACCATAACAAAGTACTATTATTTTTCTGTATATAAACACTGATACCAAGGTCAGCCAATAGCCGACGAGATTTCGTTTTATTATAGTTAGTTATATGAGATGTCTTACAACACCATAGTGATTATTTAATACTAGTAGCGCCTCGCGGTTTTACTCGCGTTGTCACCACTCCCGTCAGAATTTCGGAGTGAAAAGTAGCCTATAATCTTCCCGTTGCGTATAGCTATTTATTACCAAAATAATTATTTAAATTGGATAAGTAATTTCTGAGATTAGCATGCTCAAATAAACAAAAATCAAACTCTTGAGCATTATTATATTAGTATCACTACATAGTATAAAATAAAGTCGTCTCTGTTTCGTGTCTGTTTGTCTGTATGCTTAAATCTTTAAAATTACGCAACGGATTTTGATGCGGTTTTTTGTAATAGGTAGAGTGATTCAAGAGGAAGGTTTTTATGTAAAAAAATTCCCGAAATTCCCACGGGAACGGGCACAACGCGGGTAAAACCGCAGGGCGCTGCTAGTAGTATATATAAATGTACTTTGTTTGTACACCTTGCCATATAATTTAAAATTACAAACCCACATATAGGGCCTCATTCATAAACACTTATTAACAGCACTTTAGCTATCAAATAATGTGTCCCTTTCCAACATGTGCTATTTGCAGAGAGAGCAAAAGAAACAAAACACTTTATAGCTGTATTTTAGCTAAATATCCTTTATGAATAAGGCAAATAGCATTAAATGCAACCATTGTTTCTCATAAACTCGATTAACATTAAATCAGATAAATAATAGAAAAGGTATAAAAAAGAAGTATAAAATACGGACTAACATTTTCTTAATAAAGTATTCCTCTCGTAACATGCTAACTAAACATATTCAAAGTTCATGTTATTAGGTTAGTTCTATGGCAATTTAATAAAACAATGGCTTGCTTATAGGTCCATCAATATTAAATTAGGATTGATATGATAACTTATCTAGATGTATTTGAGTAGGCTTCATAAAATGTTCTGAAATATCTGTGATTAGGTAATCAGCAATCATTGACCATGACTGCTTTGATTACTTTCAAGTGCATAAATTTTTTTGGCTTACTTTTTTTCTCCTCACTGTACCTGATATCTTTGGTGAGACGAGAGGCCTTTGCCCAGCAGTGGGAGATTACAAGTTAATACTTTTTCTTTCAGGATAAAGAGGTCTTTACAGTGAGATCTATTATTCACTTTATTTAGGTACCATTTGCATTCCCACCAAATTATTCCTATAATTTAGTGGGAATTATGGGAATAATTTTGTGGGAATGCAAATAGTAAAAGAAGGCGTAACTTCTTAAAATAGTAGAGGAGCATTTAATAATGTGAATTTAAACTAATATAATAAAGCTTAAGGGTTTGTTTTATGAAAACACTATTCTCAGAAAGTACCAATTCAATATCAATAATTATTGTTGTAATGGATAGCCACATTCAAACAATGCAGCTTAAACTGCAGAGCGCTGCTAGTCGAGAATATATTTAACAACATACTTTCGAAACTCAAACCATTTGCACTCATTATACTAAATTCAAATTCATTTATTCATAACAAAATGTAATTACATTATATTTCAATGTAATTACATTATATTTCATAACAAAATGTAATTACATTTAAATGAAACTATAACAACGTAACATATAGTAAAAATAGTTAGGAAACAGTAAACAACAACTAATAACAGCAACAAAAAATGTAGTTCCATTAAATATATAAACAAGCTGTCATCATCTTACCGAGTACCGGCAAATATTCATGGAGCAGTGACTCATCGCTGGCCATCATCATCTCCACCTCTCGGACCACGGGCAGCACCCACGGCTTGCCGTTTTCATCTCTGTACGCTGAAAAAACAAATAATTACTATTTATTTTATTCATATCTAGACTAATATATATTATAACTAGCCGCGCCCCGCGGTGTTACCCGCGCTGTACCCGTTCCCGCAGGAATTTCAGGATAAATTGTATTTTATGTGATATTCTGATGTATAACCTATATTACTGTAAAGTTTCATCCCAATCCGTTCCGTAGTTTTTTCGTGAAAGAGCAACAAACATCCATACGTCCATACATACATCCATCCTCACAAACTTTCGCATTTATAATCTTAGCAGGATATACCTGGACAAATACACATATGGTTAATTAGACCTACAGTAAGCTCTAAGCTTGTATTATTGAATCTAACTGATATATCTTCTATTAGATATCAATTAGGGTAATTAGACTAATAGATATGTAGTCTACTATATTTGATTATATGTTTGTATAAGTTTAAGGGAAGGCTATTGGTAGGAATAGGTATTTCATATTTCTTACAAGTTTTTAATTCAAACTATTTACTATCTTAACTGATTCTTTAACCAAAGATAACTTCTTCCATGAAGGAAAGAGTTCTGTGATGGTTATGAATAGAATGAAATCACTAAACATTTTTTCTTTAGAAATATATCTTAAATCAATTATTGTTGCTATGCTGCTACTCCTTAATCTGCTACTCGGTAGCAGTTTTATTATTATTATTATTATTTTAGCCATTACTGTCCCACTGCTGGGCAAAGGCCTCTCCCCTATCCCTCCATGCATCCCTATCCTGGGCCACTTCCCTCCAGTTGCTAAGATATGTATCGAGTTCATCCCTCCATCTACGTCTCGGTCTGCCGCGCCGCCTGTTTGCCGGATCTGGCTGCCACTCAGTGGCTGTTTTTGCCCACAGCTGTTCAGACATGCGGCAGACGTGGCCTGCCCAGTTCCACTTTAACTTAGCCGCTTTGCAAGCGACGTCCATAATCTGTGTCCTAGAGCGCAGTTCGGTATTGCGGATCCTATCCGTACGCTTAAAACCCAGGATGCTGCGCTCCATGGCACGTTGACAAACTTGGAGTTTGGACTTTTGAATTTGTGTTAACGACCAGGTCTGCGCACCATACGTGAGGACGGGGAGGATGCATACGTCCATTAGCTTCCGTTTCAGAAACAAGGGTAGCTTTCCTTTCAATATGTCTCCCATGGACCAAAAAGTCTTCCAGGCATTATCTGTTCGCCTAGCGATTTCTTTGCCCTGCCTGTCGTTAAAGGAGACTATTTGGCCCAGGTAAACATATTCATTGACGTATGCAAGTTGTTCTCCATCCACCGTCACTCTGGTCTTAACGCGGTTGGTCATTAGCTTTGTCTTGTCCATGTTCATTGTTAGTCCAATCTCCAAGCTTGCCAGACTGAGATCCTGAAGCATCGCTTGAAGCTCCGTTGGCGATGATGAGAAAAGGACGATGTCATCGGCGAAACGTAGGTTTGTTAACCGTCTTCCGCCCACGATAACCCCCCTTTCTTGCCACTTAGTTGCTAACTTTCTGAAGACTTGTTCCAAAACGCTATTGAAAAGTTTAGGTGAGAGCGGATCTCCTTGTTTGACTCCTTTCTCTATTTTAAATGTTGGTCCGGGTGATTGCAATTTTATGGAGGCTGTGCTGTTATTGTATATGTTTTGGATTAGATTTATGTATGTTGGGTCAATATGTTGATCTTGAAGGGCTTTGAATATGGCCGCATGGATAAGGCTATCGAATGCCTTTTTGTAGTCTACAAAAGCGACATATAAAGGCTGATTAAATTCCTTGAATTTTTCAATTATTGTGTTTAAAGTTTGAAGGTGATCAGTGGTAGAAAGTCCTCTGCGGAAGCCAGCCTGTTCCGGTGGTTGTTCTGAGTCTAGCTGTCGAGAGATACGGTTTTCGATGATTTTAATAAATAATTTGTAGAGATGAGATACGAGACTAATTGGGCGGTAGTTATTAATATTGGATTTGTCCCCTTTTTTGTGAATAAGTATGATGTTAGAGTGGCAAAATTTGTCTGGGAATTTACCTGATTTCAAAATGGAGTTGAAAAGGTTTGTGATGTGTGGCAAAAGAGTTGGTTCTCCTACTTTTAGTGATTCGGTGGTTATTCCATCCTCTCCTGGAGACCTACTATATTTCATTTGTGTTAGAGCATTGTGAACTTCAAGGCCGGTTATTAGTGGGATGGTATCTGGAAATGCATAAGGTATTGCTCTACAGCTGCGGTGTGGGTCTGAGTAAAGAGATTTGTAAAAATCAGTGCAAGTATTTGATATTTTCTCTCTATCCCGGTGTATGCATCCTGATTCATCCTTGAGCTGTGTTATCCAAGATTTGCCTATAGATCTTCCATGTTTTGCAATTTTTAGCGATTTATTGTTTTCTAGCGCTATGTGGAAAAGTTGGGTCTCGTGGTTTCTTAAATCTTTTCTAATACTTCTTTTCACTTTTTTATCTAAATTTCTGTATTCCACACTATTAATTGCAGTATTTACTCGTTCTTCTAATAATTGTATAGTTGTGTCATTAAGTTTTCTATGTCTAACTCTTTTTTCTTTAATTCTACTACTAGCTTTCCTTATGCATTTTTCTATTACGTTGAACTCTTCTTGAATATACTGAAAAGATAGTAACACCCTAGTCCTAAAGGCAAACTTTTTTATTACGTGCAATAACTTTGACTAACAAGTAACATTCCAACATGATAACACAACACTAACTTTTGTGTACAAATACATTAATATTACATAACGAATTGTATCGTCTAGAATATTTATTTAAAATACGTACCGCCAACGCTCAAATTAACTTTATTCTGATAATTGTCCTCTGCATATAGTTTCGTCAACTGAAACACTTCAATAGGAGGGCCATGTTCAACTTCCTCGAATCTTGACGCCATGATATTAACTTAAATCGCACGAACGACAAATATTAAAGCTTTAATTTCTTAACAATCTAATAATTCCGCGCCCCGGTTAATATTATCCACCTCATTCAACCAACAGACAGAATCCACTCAATTTTTAAATAAAATGACAATTTTGTTTGACCTTTGTCTGATCCAATGTCAATTCTTTCAAATGACATGGCAATTGACACTGACTGCATTTATTAATTGACCAGGTGTCAATCTGCCAACCTACCATGGATTTAATTTGATTTTTAAAGAAAGTCCTTGCAACCTAATATGAAGCCAAGTAGTCGGTCGGTACCTACTGGTTTCTTAAGTTTAAGTGAACACTACTAATAATAATTTACTATATAATAATTTGATAAAAATACGAAGTGTATCCGTAAACGTAGTTTCACAGTAGTCGGTTCTTCGGAGGCCTTTAGGCGGTCTAAAACACAAGAGGTCAAACAGTTGAGTAGATGGTGGTAGGTAGTTTGTAAATACCTATCCTCTCAGCTCAGGATAACATAGTCCCGTATAGATTAAATAAAACTAAAACAAGCCGCCAGATCGAATTCAAATATTCCGTTCATTACATGGAGCCCGAGGATTAAAACATTTCGCCTTAAACTATACACGCTCAGAATACAGAAAGCTGTATTCTGAGTTTATAGGAGTATACACGTACACTTCACATTTTAAGTTTAAAAACCACAATAATCTATTAGTTATATTGTTAAAATAGGTAATAAAGCTTATTTTTACTTTTAGGTAGTTTTTAACACGCTTTTATTAGCTTGGCCTGTATGTATGTATGTATGTACGTATGTAATGAAATCTTTGAGCATCATTTTCACCAACTTCCAGAAGTCTGATTAATTTGAAACTTTGCATACGTATCAAGGACCGATGACAATGCAATAATTTAATAACAGTTTCCCATTATTAACACGCTTTTATCAGCTTGGCCTGTATGTACGTACGTACGTACGAACGTATGTAATGGAATCTTTGAACATCATTTTCACCAACTTCCAGAAGTCTGATTAATTTGAAACTTTGCATACGTATCAAGGACCGATGACAATGCAATAATTTAATAACAGTTTCCCATTATCCTTAATGGATTTGCCAGATTTACTAAAAAAATATTACTTCATATAAAAGACATCAACGGGCGCTCGCTGTGGGACGGAACGGGAGTTCTGTTTTATTTTACTAAATGGTACTAGACACTAACAGCGTCCCGTGATGGGCCCGTTCCCGTGGGAATTACGGGATGAAAAGTTGCATATAATGTTATATGGATTTGCCAGATTTACTAAAAAATAAAAAATAAAATTATAGTTTAAAAAAACTAAAAAACACGCTTTTATTGCAAATTGAACTAAAAACTAGAAAATAATTTTTCACCTCAAATCAAAATTATAATAAAATTTAAGTTATTAACACAATGATTCAATTCAGAGTAAAAAAGCGTGGGGTGCATTTTACTGTAGTTCATAATTATCCTCTCATAGATACCAATGATGATTGTAATATTTAAAATAAATATTAAGCACCCCACGCTTTTTACTCTGAATTGAATCATTGTGTTAATAACTTAAATTTTATTATAATTTTGATTTGAGGTGAAAAATTATTTTCTAGTTTTTAGTTCAATTTGCAATAAAAGCGTGTTTTTTAGTTTTTTTATTAATTAAGAATTAAACAAAAGAACCTTATTACATCCATATTATATTATCCTTTGAAACAAGAAAAATTCGGTTTTCGAACTAATTTTGCTCGAGGATCGTCAGCTCTCACGATGTAGAACGAATTCTTATACTCCTTATTATCTCCATTATTATCAATATATCTGTAGAGTCCTATAACCGCAAGGCTCATCCCTAGAATGGCCATTCCAGTAGCTGCCATTATTTCCGGTATTTCCCAACATCCTTTTTTGAAGAGCCCCACCAATGTATTCGGGAATTTGACCCCATGATGAATTATTTCAGGTTCTGGAGTCATTTTTATGCCGATCAGTCTATGTGATGCTTCCGAATTGACAAATATTTCACACTATAGTACAAATATGTTCGAAATAAATTGACTCGCTTGATTTCAAATATATTTGACAGCTATTTTAAACAACTTATGTCAACTATTTCTTTGGTTTCTCCTTTTGTCATAATATTCTTATTGACTATATTCTCTTTAGTCCTAATGTGGTTGGACCACATTAGGACTAAAGAGAATATAATTAGGTCCTATTCACTGATATCTATACTAATATTATAAAGCTGAAGAGTTTGTTTTGTTTGTTTGTTTGTTTGTTTAAACGCGCTAATCTCAGAAACTACTGAACCGATTTGAATAATTCTTTCACTGTTAGATAGTCTATTTATCGAGGAAGGTTATAGGCTATTTTTCATCCCGAAATTCCCACGGGAACGGGTACAACGCGGGTAAAACCGCGGGGCGCTGCTAGTGTAGTATAATCCTAATCCATTTGAGGCGAGCAGTATAGATGGACAGATGGACTATTATCACACTATTATACACTATTTTTTTTCGTCAAAAAGTGTTAGCCTTCGTAATTTCCTGGTCTGTGCTAGTAAGTAATGTCATCGCCATGGATTTAATAAAAAGGACATTGCCAAGGACTATATAAGACAAAACGTTTAAAAAATCCACTGGTCATCGCATTCCATACTTCTACAAACGGGGTATACTATACCCCTATACCCGGTATAGGGGTATGGTATGGTCATGGATTAAATATTACATCCACAGACAAGGAACTTAAGATTACATCTACTTACTGTCACTGTCACATGCGATGTCATGAATGTCATTTTCACCTAATTTTTAATTTTGTCATTATTTTCTTTCAAGTCAAGCTGCGGTCTATCATTTTCAACTTGTGATTAATTTATTTTAATTTACCCAGAAATATTCAGAGAAAAAGTTTAGACATCACAACTTACAAATGTCGGCTGTACCGAGGAGGACACTTGGCCAGCTACTGGTGCAAGGCTGGACTGTAATACCCGAGGTTCTGGCATCGACGGGTATGGCAGTGGTTGGAATAGGTCTGGGTGTCGTTGGGTGCTACAATTACTCTAAAGCTGACGGAGACAACAAGCAGTACAAAATGGATTTCGTAATCATGAGGCCCGACGACCCTAAAGTAGAATTCCTTAGGAAGTCTAAGTGAAAAGTGTAAATACTGTCGGTTCAAATAGTGTGAATTATGTAATAAATCTTCATCAAAATGTTTTGTTTTTCAGTTCTGTTGTAGTTGCTATAAGTATAAAACGTTTTAAACTTTCAAGTGTTTATTCAATATCCAATTAACATTCAACCTTATTCAACAGTCATCACTTTTAGGTTAAAAACAATAATGGATGTGTTTGTTGGTACAGTACAATCACAGTTGGATACATAAGATTAAGTAAAACTACAATTAAAATAGGAATCAAGGTGGGTTCAGATTGTGATGGATTTTGAACAGATATCATAATTACTGAAACTTAAAAATACTCCAACATTAACAGAACACAGGAAACATACAGGAAAGATATTCCTTGTGTTTTTAAAACATAATTGGTTGACTTAACATTTACTTGACTATTTCTTCTTCCCTTTGCTTGATTTTCCTTTACTACAACTTGGTTTCTCACTGGCCGCCTTTGATGGTTCTTTTGCCTTCTTTTTCTAAAAATAGTAAACACATAAGAAAAACTTAATTGTTACAGAATTTGCTTTTACACTATATTAAATCTGCAGCATTAATTTGTTTGTTTGTATGAATAAACATTATAATCACTAAGTTGTTATTACATGTTAGATTAGAAAATACTGTGTATGATAGCTATGTTCAATCTTAACTGAAATTCCCATCGAAAAAACCACAGGGCACTGGTATTATTGAATAGTGCTGAAGTTAGTCTTTTACAAAGTATACCTACGGAAAAAGTATTAGCCTGTAATGTCCCACTGTTGGGCAAAGGCCTCTCGTCTCACTGAAGATAACAGTACAGTGAGGAGGTTTCAGGCGTAATCACCACGCTTGCCTAATGCGGGTTTGTGATCTCAAACCCGAGCCATGTTTGAAAAGTAGGAAACATTTTTTCGCTCAACCTGGGAATTGAACCCGGGACCTCAGTCTTGGCAGGCGAGTGCACATACCACTACACCACCGAGGCGTTACAAACCATGACATTAAAAAAAATTAAACACTTCAGTACTTTGTGACTAATAAAAAATTCTATTCTAATTTCTATGCTGGTAGGTATAAATGTTTGAATAAGGTAAGTTTCACACAACCAATTACCTTGATAAGTGCATCATTCTCTGGGTCACTGTCATCAGCTTGCTCATCATCAACCTGCTCTTCATCATCCAGAGTTTCCTCGTCTTTGGCTCGACCCTTCTTTATGGCTCCAGGAGCATACGGCAGAGCTGTAGCTTGCTTATTGTACTGTCGGGTCATTGCCGCCTTTACCTGTATAAATAAATTAAGATTTACAACCTAATAAACTATCTCAGATAGCAGATAAAAAGTTAACATGTTTTTATACAGGTAAGATCACTTTTTGGGAGCAAGTACGGAAAAGAGACAAAAATATCATCATCATGTCAGCCATTAGACGTCCACTGCTGGACATAGACCTCCCTCATTGATCTCCAAGTAATTTGGTTGGAAGCAACCTACAGACACCGCAATCCTGCAGCCTTCACCAAATCATCAGTCTACCTTGTTGGGGGATGCAGACAAAAATTTACAAATATATAATTTCGCGGATATTAAGCCTTGCTGAGAGACATAAAAAAGGCCTGGAGAATAAGTTGCTTGCGGTGGGCGACCATTAGCTACAAATAGGTACAAAAATATGAACTAATCAAGGAAATAAAGCCATACCTTAGAATCGACCAACACCGCCGGGTTCCTTTGCGCTGGCCACAGTGACAGCTCTGTCAAGGAGTCCAGATCTTCTCTCAGCAGGTGATAGGACTCCAGCACCGTGAGGCTCTGGTCGATGCCGTCTGAACGTTGCTTGATGAGCGGCGTATAAATAGCGTCGCGTAGGTGGGAAGCGTAGTCTAGGTAGATTGATGATTTTGAACCAGTTGTACTGTGGAATTTAGGTATGTTGTTAATTTCATATGGTCCATATAGTTTTGTAATACAGCAATTTTACAATAATTGGAAGAGAATATCGCAAATTATTGTTATTTTGTTACATAACGGGTAACCCACTTTTTTCAGTCAGGACTAACAGACAACCATTTTTGTGTTTAGAGTGCTTAAAGACCCCATCAACTTGGCTTGCGATACGTTTTACGGCAGTCACCCACTTAAAGTTATAAGGACCACTTAGCTGATAAGATTTCCCTATAGCAAAAAAATGTCCCAATAATATGATCATTATTTGATTTTACACAGAATTGTTCATATTCGAGAATAGCATATATTTTGATGCCCCATCCACTGGTACAAAGTGGGTAAAACTGTGGGGGAAGCTAGTATTAACAAGTTCACTGTCCAGTGTGTTGTACCAGGGGCTCTAGGAGGATGAGGCACGGGACTGGCGACTAGTTAATACCGTACCTAAGTCTAGTATGCGCGTGTATCTCTTGGCACAGGCGGTGCATTTTGTTCTTGCGCGAATTCTTCCCGAGCCAGCCCGGGAACTGGATCTGCCCCGTGATGTGCCCCGACAGGTAATGCCCGGGGAACACTGAGCTGTACATAGCCTGGAATATCGTAACGATTATTACTTAGAACTAGGTAAAATAAATTTGAAAAATATTCAAAATTAATGGATATTAATATTATTAACGTAGTCACACGGGTTTTCTTGTGGTGAGTTTCTAAAGCAAATAAACGACTTACTTTTATTTCTCGATGTTGACGTCAAGGTATTGTTAAATTGTCGGCTCCGGTGGTTTTAGCATGTTTTTACAGTCGTTAGACCACGTCTGGAGCCTTCAGCCGGTTTAAAAATATCTCAGGGTTTGCCACTGACCTACTGGAGCTTACTAACTTAGTTTAAAACAAATTGTTCCTTTCCATACCTGCACTGGTAAGAGACTCCACATTTGCGAGCCTCGTATCTTCGCTTCGACGACATCCCCAAAAGCAATGCTATCTGCCGCCTTGCTTATTCTTTCAAGGACTTCGTGTCTGTTAATAAATGACATGTTATTTATGCATTAGGCATTAGACAATTAGGAATTATCATCATTTTATAAATCTTGTGATCACTTAACATGGAGATACAGTAATACTTTAGTAATTACTAGCAGGTCCCCGTGATAGTACCCACCGCAGGAATTTATAAATACAAAGTCTACATTACTTTTAGAAATTAAATAATAAAAAACCTTCCTCATGAATGTGGCCAGTAGTGCCAGAAATAAGCGCATTTCAACAAACAAAAACAATCTGAACTGAAACAGCTTTATTAAATTAGTATATATCATCACTGTTAAGCAGCAATAAGGTCATTGTGCATCTTTTAATTTTATTTGCTTATTTGTATGTTAATGTGGTGTACAATAAAGTGTCTATCTATCTATCTAGTGTAAATAGATAGAATCTAATACTTACTTAGGACAATGCGGTTGAACTTGCAAATAGTTCTCTTGCACGAAGAGCGGCGCGAGACTGTAGTCGTAGAAGAAGAGGTCGCTCTTGTCGTTCAAACTCATCGTCTTGTGCTCTTCGGCGCTGAACACCTTGCGGATAGCCTCCCATGGACCCTGAGTGAGATGGATAGAGTCAGTATGGGGTAGAAAGAGATTGATTGATATGTAGAGAATTAGTAATGGCGCTGAACAAAATGTATAGCTGTTTCCATGGTCCTTGAGCGGGATAGATATGAGTAATTATGGGGTAGAAAGAGACGGGTATAGCATTAATACAAAATGTAACTGTAGATTTTTCTATGGTCCCTGAGTGAGATGGATTGGGGAGTAGATGTGGTAGAAAGAGACGGGTATACCATTAACGGCTGGTATAGCATTAATAAGTACGGGGAAGAGACGGAATGATTCGAAATTTATTTAATAGCGCTAAAGACAGAGGGGGCTATCACCTACCAGCTTGACATCGTTCTTGGTTCCCTTGGCATCCCTGGCGAGCGAGTGGGCGTCCATCCGCGCCGGGTCGGCGGCCCACAGCGACAGGCGGGTGAGGGCCTGGCGCACGTCCCGCCCCGCCGCCTCGATCAGCTGGCCCAGCGCCTCCGGGGGGATTTTGATGTTTTCTTTGCAGCAGATCGAGCGCAGCGCCGCCTGGCGTAAGGAAATATTTAGGCTATGAAATTGAGAACTTTTATAATATTATATTTAAGTCTTCTTCCAATCCAATGGAGGACCAATCCTGGTGTCAGAGTTATTGAGCCGCCAAAGGTCTCTGACATGGCTCATGTAACGACTAACGACTACTATCCGTAGAAAGTAACTGGGACCGACGGCTTAACGTGCCCTCCGAAGCACGGAGAATTTAAGTGACAACACCTTAATAGACATTTTGAGTGCACATGCCACTACACCACTGTGGCATTAGCAATTATTTAGGTAATAACCTAATACTATGCTAAAGTAGTAATACCGTACCTTGATCTGATCGACCCGGGGCCGACTGAACCTCAGATCGTAGCAGTAGTTGACCAAGGACCTCATTTTCTGACTGTTCCTGTCGTTGCACATACATATTATGGGCACAGACGCCGATTTTATCAGCCCTATTAACTCTTGTAGACCACCTGAAAACAAATTATTTGTAAATATATATATAGTTATTCAAGCAGAATTTATAGGTAGACAGACTTTCGCATTGGCAATTTAGTTGAGATTTAATAGTTAACTACAGCAGCCTAAGCCGCTACACTAAGGAAGCCGCTACACTACACAAGGATTGGGCTTAGTGGCGTATTACCCGACACGAGATGATCCCCATAATAGGGTGATTGAGCCGGGGTTGAGTCCCACATACCCCGGTTGTTTGCCCAAACATGCGGAAACGCATTCCCCATCCATAAAAAAGCGGCCAAGTGCGAGTCGGACTCGCCCATGAAGGGTTCCGTAGCAGCGAGTAACATAATAAAGAAGTTCTTGAAATAAATGTTTTTTTATTTACATTTGAGTTATTGAATGAATAATCAGTTTTTTTTTGCGGTTTACGATTTATGTCGTAAAAAAAAAACTACTAACTAGACCTCGTTCAAACCAATTTTCGGTGTTAGATTACATTGTTATGTACATCATATATTTTTTTTAGTTTTATCATTCTCTTATTTTAGAAGTTACAGGGGGGGGGACACACATTTTACCACTTTGGAAGAGTCTCTCGCGCAAACTATTCAGTTTAGAAAAAAATGATATTAGAAACCTCAATACCATTTTTGAAGACCTACCCATAGATACCCCACACGTATGGGTTTGATGAAAAAAAAAATATTTTTTTCATTTCTATGTATGGGAGACCCCCCTAAAATTTTATTTTTTTTCTATTTTAGTGTGAAAATATTAATGCGGTTCACAGAATACATCTACACACTAAGTTTCAACAACATAGCTCTTATAGTTTCGGAGAAAAAAGGCTGTGACATACGGACAGACAGACGGACAGACGGACGGACAGACAGACAGACAGACAGACATGACGAATCTATAAGGGTTCCGTTTTTGCCATTTGGCTACGGAACCCTAAAAAGGTCAAAATGCAGCTGATGTGTATAGGGAAAGTCTTTGCTCTATAATACCTCCAATGGCACCGCCTTTAAATGCTGATAAATATAAAGTTTTACGCTTGTAGCATACAATGTTGTGTCAATATTACCTCTATCCTCATTGCCCGCCATTCCATCGACTTCATCCATGACTAACACGTGTTTCTTCGTGACTGCTTGCTTGCCCGTACACCCTGTAAAAAATAACCAATATCATTACTTTTTTGTGCTCGTGGCGTAGTTTGACTAAGCGATGTTAGTCGCGATTGTTAAGCAACGTGCAGCTCGACCCCTACTTGGATGGGTGGCCGATAGTGGCATTTCTATCTGAGCGCAACAGTGCTTAGGAGGGCACGTAAAATTGTTCGTCCCGGTTGTTTCAATCGTTGGACCATGTCTGAAGCCTTTAGGCGGCTTAAAAACTCCAACATCAGGGTTGGCCACTGAGTTACTCGAACTAACATACTTAATCTTTATATTATATACTAGCAGCGCCCCGCGGTTTTACCCGCGTTGTACCCGTTCCCGTAGGAATTTCGGGATAGCCTATAACCTTCCCGTTGAATGTGGCTATCTATTACAAAAAGAATTATTCAAATCGGTTCAGTAGTTTCTGAGATTAGCGCGTTTAAACAAACAAACAAACAAACAAACAAACAAAACAAACTCTTCAGCTTTATAATATTAGTATAGATAATTCTACTGTACGTGTGTATGTTATTGAACTCTTCCTAAACGGCTGAACCGATTTGAATGTTTTGTTTTGTGTGTGTTTGAGTGGCACCCTGGATGGTTTAGATAACTATTGGATCGCGGGTGGAACCACCGGGACAGCTAGTATTAGTATAATATTACAAGTTACCTCGAGCGTACCCGGAGAGCGAGGTGGTGGTGAGCAGCTCCCCGATCTGCTCCCGGATGAGCGTCTTGCTGCGCGTGTCTGAAGCGTTGAACTCCACCACGTCGAAGCCCAGCTCCTTACACACGAGCGAGACGGTTGTAGTTTTACCTAGTTTTACGGAACATGGTTGTTGTTATTAAGTATTAGTCTGTAATGTCCCACTGCTGGGCAAAGGTCTCTCATCTCACTGAAGATATTAGTAAAATGAGGAGGATTAGGCATAATTACCACCAGGCGAGTGCACATACCACTTGACCACCGAGGCCTCATTGCTAGAATACACTTACACCCATAAGCTTTTTTATCAAACATCTCAACACAAATTTAATAACATAAATGTACACACCGACTCCCGGCGGGCCCGACAGCAAGGCAGCCTTGTAGTACCCTCCGTCATCGTTCTTGGCCCACGGACTTGGCTTGGGCAGCTTAGCCTTTCTGTTCACGTACCATTTGGTCAGCCAGTTCATTAGTCTATGAAAAAGAGAAATATTTAATTAACAAGTTAGGTTAGTGTTAAGTACACTAACGGCCTCCGTGGTCTTGTGGTTTGAGCGCTCGGCTCACGATCCAGAGGTTCCGGGTTCGATTCCCGCTGGGGATATCTAAAAAAAATCACTGTGGGACTGTACTCAGTTTGGTTAGGGCATTGCAGGCTGAATCACCTGATTGCCCGAAAAGAAAGTCGATTCTGTGTTTCGGAGGGCACGTAAAGCCGTCGGTCCCGGTTACTTTCTACGGATAGTAGTCGTTACATGAGCCATGTCAGAGGCCTTTGGCGGCTCAATAACTCTGACACCAGGATTGGTCTGGTTGACTATCCACTCGATGAAGAAGAAGAGTGGTAAGTAAGGTAAGTGGCCAAACCTGGATGAAGTTTATAGGGCTAAAGGCCTTCGACACTATTGATTTAAAAGACCAACAATATTTAATTAAACTGTATTTTTAAGAATCATAACTGACTACTCAGAGACGTCAATTAAAAGGACAATTAAATTGGCGTAATTGTATATTCACTATGTATATGAAAAATTATTCCTTGGGAAGTTTAATGAGTGCATTAAACATTGTAAGTACTCATTAAGTAACGCTGACTCCGTGAATTGTTCTATTTAAAGAAATGACTTCGAGTACGTTAGTGGCTAATCCTAGTGTCGGGAGTTTTTAAACAGCCTGAAGGCTAATTGAATTATAAACATTGATTGTAAAACAAGTATATTCATGACCAATTCACTTACTTATTAACATTGCTCGCTTCCCCATGCTGGCCGATGATTTGTTTGAGATTCTGCGGTTTATATTTCTCTACCCACATCGCCGAATTAGCATTTTTGGTATCGACCTTAACATCTGAAACAAATTACAATACTTTAGCCAATAAAGATATCAGCTAATTAAGTTACATGCAAACAAAAAAGCTATATTACCAATAGACTGATAACTTTTGGCACTGGAAGACGTAGAGACTGTCGATTCAGTTTTCATACTTTCCAATTTAACAATGTCATTCTTCTTTGGACTTGTGGACTTTTCTCTTTTTTCCTCTTTCACGTTTAATCTCTTGCTGTCTCTTTCTCTCTCCTTCGCTTTTTCATTGGCAGGACTCTTGGATGTCTCACGTGATTTGACATCTAACTTTTCTTTCGATTTGTCTCGTTTCTCTTGTTTAATTTCTTTACTTCCGTTGACAAGTTTTTCTTTACTAGATTTCTTATCGCTATGTTTGTCTTTGTCTGACTTGTGTTGTGATTTGTGTTTCGATTCCGTCTTTTTGTTGGAATCTTTGATGATTTGCAGGAATTCATCCTCGTTTATAATTTTGATTCCTAGTTCTTGTGCTTTCGCCATTTTGGCCGGGCCTGCCTCGTCGCCGGCTAGCACGTGAGTTACCTGTATATCGTAGATTTAGTGAATCAGTACAATGATAATTTTGAACATATATTAGATAACTGGTATCTAATATATGTTCAAAATTATCATTTTCTTAACTTTACGAACTTTTATTAAGACTTTTCTTATCCTTTGCCCAAAAATTATAGCATAGACAACAGTAAATTCTCAATAAATTTGTTTTACCTTACATAGATGTACTATAAATATGTTATAGCCTACCTTTAAAATGCAAGTTTTCAGAATAAATCATTCAATATTACAATACCTTCTTACTAATACCACTCTTGATGGTCCCGCCATATTTCTTGATGGTGTCCACCACTTCATCCCTTTCAAAGGAGTCCAGCACCCCCGTGAGTAAGAACGCACAATCTTTAAGACAATTCTCTGCACCCTAGAAATGAGTTAATATTAAAAAAGGTTCAAACATGTATTAACGGCTTTAAAGGGCCTTATTCATAAACGCTTATTAACAGCACTTTAGCTATCAAATGCTTTGTCCCTTTCCGACATACGCTGTTTACCAAAGAGCGAAAGAGACAAAACACTTGAAGGCACTGTTTAAGTTAAATATCGTTTATGAATAAGGCTGTAAGAGTTAAAACAGTTTAAAGGTGTTACAAACCCGCTAATCAAAATTTTCTTTACACTCAGCATTTAAATATTTCATAATACATTTTATATCGAAATTCCCATAGCTAGTAGCTAGTATACAATAAGAATAAAGCCCGTTACACAAAGAGAGCGTATGGAGGTCGGGTGGAATTGTATTCGTTGTATTGGTATGGTAGGTGCCATGTCACAGTGATCGCGTACACAAGGCATGAGCGGGACAGGCGCTTGACAAACAAGATACAACCTTGCTTTATTAAATTTCTACAGCGAAAAAACCCGTGTGAGTACGTTTACTGAAATACAACCGCGTTGTATTTCGCGCTCACCTCGCGTTCACCCTACTCACGCTCCCAATGTGAAATGAGCTTAACAAGTATTGTGTTACCTCTGGTATTTCCTTGGCCCCCAGGTGCTTGGGTCCAGATCTGTTCAAATACTTCTGGTACAATGCGGCGGAATACTGCTTCCTCTCGTGTCTTTCCTCATCTGTTAATACTGAAATAATGCATCAAACAAAATGAGTAAGTAGCATGTAATGTCCCACTGCTGGGCAAAGGCCTCTCATCTCACTGAAGATATCAGTACAGTGAAGAGGATTAGGCATAATCATCATGCTTGCCAAATGCAGGTTGATGATCTCAAACCCGAGCCATGTTTGAAGTAGGAAATTTGTTTTTGCTCGACCCCGAAATTGAATCTGGGACCTCAATCTTGGTAAGCAAGTGCATATACCACTAGACCACTGAGGCGTTAAAGAAAATGAAATATGACACAAATACATTGCAGGTAAAACAACAAGTACTAATTTATTTTTCAACTAACTTCCATAGGTATATGATGCTTCTTGTAAATCTATACTAATGCCTTAACCTCATAAACTACTCATCCGATTTAAATAATTCTTTTTGTTATAAATAGTCACATTCAAGGAGAAGGTTATAAGCTATTTCTAAAGTTGAAATTCCCACGGGAACGAGCACAACGCGGGTAAAACCGCGGGGCGCTGCTAGTATATTGGTACTTGTACTTTTACCTGATTCATTAAGGCTCTTATTGGCTCTCTTCTTCTTAGTTTTGTTTCCGCTATCCTCCTCATCAACCATAGAGTCATTGATACTCATATCTTGTAGTTCTCTCTCATCCAATTGTTTACTATGATTGCCATTTTCCAGTTTCTTCTTATCATTAGCATTTTCAAGTTTTTTCTTCTTTCCTTCCCCATCACTAATAACTTCAGTATTTTCAATGAATTCCTCAAACTTCCTCTTATTGGTATCTCTTATCTCTTTCTTCAAATTGTCTATGGCTTGTCTTTTATCTATGGCAGACTTATCAGTGGATTTCTTTTCTTTATTGAGTGAAAGAGAATGTTTGTCTTTTCTGTTTTTATCTTCCTTTACTGTAGTCTCTGGAGATTTGGTTTTTGATTTTTTGTCTAAGCTAGCTTTGGGTGATTTTTCGCGTTTGATATTTGGTGATTTTTCGCGTTTGATATTTGGTGATTTTTCGCGTTTGATATTAGGTGATTTTTCGCGATTGATACTTGATGATTTTTCCTTTTTGATATCTTTTTGAGTATTTTTTGTTTCAATGTCATCAAAACTGTCTATTTCAAGAAGACTTTTGTCGAATTCGTCATCGGAATGGATGCCGGTCTCTGTATTCTTTGTTTCTTTCTTGACAATAGGGTCGGTTCTCTTGATGGGGCCCTTCCCGAACAGATCAAGAGGCTTCACCTCCTTGAGGGCTGGTTTCGATGACTTACTTTTGCTTGCGTATGAGTCAGATTTGGTTTTCTTTTTCTTAAAGTAAGCAAAACATTAATAAAACAATAAATTATACAATTGGATATTACTATCTAACTTTTATACTTGATAATTCTACTAAAGTACGGCCGCAGAGCAGGAGGAATTTCGTCCATTGACCTTTTTAAATCTGCCTCTGTCACTCCTACACAATAGTATTGCTGTTTCACTACACCAAACACATTGTGAGAGTGATATTATTGAGTACTATATAGTATATATACATTACCTTACTTTTATTCTAAATGTGAAAGTTCTGAGGATCAAAGTTTGCATGTTAAGATGTATAATAATAATATAATAATATATATTCGTCTAACATGCAAAACTAATGATAGATCTGAACGAAAATCGGTACAGATATAAATAAATATATATATTTACAGGAAAGATGCACAAATAGTTAATTAGACTATATAATAAAGAGAATATTATAATAGATACCCAGATGTTGTTGCCTCTAGGCGGGTATCGAATCAGCAACCCTGACATTAAGCACTTTGACAAAACACTGTGCCGTCCGGTTTATTAGTACTTATAATTATTTATGATGTTAAACAGTTTACGATATAGTCTTACTATCCTTTTGAATGTATGTAGTTATCGAACACAATTTCTTTTTAATCGACCTGGTAGTTATTAGGATATAACCTATTCAAATAGATAAAAAATCAAACCGTTCATTTCCTGTATTATATTGTATTGTATTAAGATAGATTGATATTGATACCTTATTATTATTAACTTGTACATCTGGTGATGCGGGAATGACATCGTCATCATCATCATCTACAATAACTCTCTTCTTAGGGGCAGGAGCAGCTTTTGACACTAGGAATTTTCTTATGTCCTGAAACATAGTGCATATTGCATATGTACCTATAAAATTAGGAAAATTGTAAGCACAAAATTGCTTTTCATGTGAAACAAAAATGAGTAAACAATGTTATCTACACTAATATTATAAAGAGGAAAACTTCGTTTGTTTGTAATGATTATTTCACCATACGAAAGCTACATTATCCACGAGTAACATAGGCTATTTTTCATCCCGAAATTCCCACGGGAACGGGTACAGCGCGGGTATAACCGCGGGGCGCTGCTAGTGTGCTATAATAAGGAAGGAAATACTATCCGTAACAGCTGTTGATATTCGGCAAGCATGTCTTGAAAATAAGTCAGTAAGGTACACACCATTTTTAATGCGTATTTGTGTCCGACGTCTCATTCATATCATTACATTTATATTGTAAATGAACGCAATGAAATTTCAGTGCAAAAGATAAATAAATAACTAGAAAATCAAACCAAACTTTGTAATAGAATGCGCGCCGACTTTGACAACAAACAAAACAGAACCCAGAATCCCAGACTTAAAAAAGTGATTTTTTTTTTCACTAATATTTTTTTTTAAACTGACATTGACAGTGACTGACATATAATGTCATCAACTGGATTGATTTATAATATCTCCATGGTCCATTAAATTGCGATTGCGTTTATGTTAAGATAGTAACAGTTATCATATCTCAAGATGAATATAATACACCCGCACAAATTCACACACGGTTAATTAAGCCAGCTCTAAGCTTTATATTCCATGAATATAATATAATTTACACTCAGACGTCGTCGCCAACAACTATGTCTGCACACAAATAAATAAATAAATAAGTAGGTAGTTTATTGCATTACTACCATGATACTGATGATATCGGGCAAAAATCTTTTGGTGTTCCTGGTCTAAGATTTGAAAAATATACATACTTACTAGAATACTAGGTACTTACTTACTACTTAATTTAAAAAAGTTGGTGGGCCTAATTTCGAACGTGCAGGTAGTGTTTTGTGCTATTATTCAACATTTTCATTTTCTAACTCGTTATTAAAGTACCTTCATTATACAGTATGTATACTACAGGTCAGTGACCTTCATACATGCTTCATACTTATAAATTGAAGCGGAAGCTCAAAAGAAGGCTCAATATAATATAATGTCATTTCAATCAGTTTACTTCACAAAGGTTTACTTCATGAATACGATGAATACTTCATGTTTACTTAAAGATCATAGATTTCTCTTTCTCTCTTCTCTCCACTGATATGACAGTGCCAATGCCAAAGTCATAGAGAAATATAATAATACTGGGAACCGTGGACTTATTATTATAATCGGGAACAAAGAGTACATTAAACAATACAACAATGCCACTTGAAATTTGAATGCCACATGCCACCAGTGCCACCAAACAAGCCAGTTATCAATGTGGAAATATTAAACGCTTTTGTATTATTTTTAAATGCTATTTCATATGATTTTTCTTGTAATTACATACATAACGTGTTCATCTAGTGAAAATGCGGGTAGTGCAATATTTTACAACAAACGTGACAAAAATAAATGTTGGACTGAAAACGATATATTGAAATTGAAAGCCCGTCAGATATTTGAAAATCTTATTCCTGAGGGAAATGACCCAAACCATATAGACAGTAAATATTTAAAAGAGGAGATCCGTTACTTTCGAAAATGTCTCAGGGTTGTCGAAAAGACCGCCGACCCCCAGGCGGCGGGTATCTTAAAGGAGGCGCTCGCAGACACGTTGGGAGCTCATCTAAGGAAGGACATACTTCCTGCGGCTCGGTTCGCTTTCTATGCTGGATTTGTTCCTTATCGAAAAGTGAAACAATTACATAATTTGTTTGAAGAACAAAAGGAGTTTTTAAACACAAAAGGTGTCGGATGGAAAAAGCCCGATCCTATACCCCAGTGGTCTAATATAACCGTATCTAAGATTCAAATAGGCGTAGATCCCATCTTTGATCCTTGTTCAATATTGATTACCAAACGAGATGCCAATTCGTGTATTCAAGTACCTATGCCCAAACTGGACGATGAGAAGGAACCGTCTTCTATAGTATTGCCATTCAAAATGTCAGAGTATATGAGCTTGACCTCTCCTAAAGCGAATAATATCCTATTGAAATATTTTACAACGGCTTCGAAATGTATACTCGGCTCGTCTCCACAAAAGTGCCGCCATGCAGATTACCTAAGTTTCAACAACGACATGTGGCACTGGATGAAGCGGCACGTGGCGCCGCACCTGGCCGACGAGACGCTGTACACGGCGTTCGGCGGCGCGCTGCGCATCGCGGCCGCCGTGCAGGGCTACGGGCGCGGGCTCGCGCACCGGCTGGACGACCGCGACGCCGGCCCCGCGCCGCCCGCCTGGCGCGCGCTCGCCTCCACACTCATCAAGTCCGAGCAGGTGGACTGGACGCCCAAACTGTACGTTGCTCTCGTGGTTTTGACGGCGGTCGTCATCTGTCTGATGCAGATGTGCTATACTTACATGTGTCAGGATTGCTGCAAGTGCGGGCGGGGGCTTTATACAGAATATAGAGTGTTTTCGGCGCCCCAGTCCACGGTGTTCAGCAACGAGCATAAAATCACGGAGGCGGTAACGGAGGTTCCGCCAAAAAAAGGGGTGTTCGCGAGGACGGCGAACCCTAGAATCGAGGTGACAGAGACGGAGCGCGCGAAGCCGACCGCGTCGTACGTGCGGAGCAAGTCGCTCGGCTCCATCCGCACGCAGAAGGTGTACGACCTGAACGAGAACACGGAGCTGCTGATGGACATCCTGAGCGGCGACAGCGAGCCGCCGTACACGTCCAGCTCGGACAGCGAGAGCGGCGCGGACGCGTCGTCGCGCGCGGGCGGCCCGGCGGCGGGCGCGGGCGCGGGCGCGGGCGCGGGCGCGGGCGCGGCCAGCCCGCCGCGCATCGAGGCGGCCGTGAGCCAGGTGGGCGCGCAGTACTCGGTGTCGACGGTGCGCGGGCGCGCCTGGTCGTCGTCGTGCAGCTCGTGCTCGTCGTCGTCGATGTCGCGCGCGTCGCGCCGCTCGTCGCCGCGCGACTCGCGCCGCTCCACGCACTCCTACGTCAAGACGGAGCTGGACTTCACCTCGTTCACGACGCCGCCGTCGCACCGGTAGCCTCCCGCCGGTAGGTATTCACATTTATACTCGTATTATTTGTAGGATCTTTAGCTCTTCTTAAGTTGTACATGTGATGTTTAAGAGGTACTCTGTATTTTTATTGTATTCTTGAAATAAAACGAAATGAGTTTTTGAACAAAATATCTCTTTGTATTGCTTAATTTTTAGTTATATATCTAGTTATTATATTATTATCTTAGTATAAGATTATAACATATACGATACATTCAAACAAAAACATAAATATATCACAAGTTTAAACAATTTGTACCGTACGCTACTATTGCAACTACTTCATAAGGACGATGGCAGTCCACTAATACACTCTATAAACAATATGATGGAATCATAATACTTACACTTACATACAAAAGGTAATACAAATCACAGAAGTGCACGAGTAATACTATACATACAGAGTGATTCAACAAACCGACCCGTACATTTTATTCGTTTCTATAAAAATATAAATAAATTCTTTGCGCAAACATTTAAATAAAATCAAAATAAGCAATAATATGATAAAAGTATAAAGTAAAGTTAAGAATACATAAAAATTGTCTACTTAAAAATAATTGTATAAAAAACAAGTCAATAAAACCATTATATATTTTCGAATGCTGTGATTTCCATAATAACTTTAAAAAATAATCTCATCGAAAGGAATAAATAAAACTGGTTAATTAATAAATAGTGGGAAAATAACACAAGTCCATACTTAGTTGACAGATCAGATGGAAAATTATTTGATGTTGCAACTGTAGCAATGATGATGGTGGTAGGATTAGTGTTGAAAAAGGTATTTTCAACAGTTTATAATAGTCTGCTGGTAGAACGCTGAGATCTTTCACAAAGATTACATTACATTGTACTACAATGATTCTAATTCGGATGTTCAGACTTAAAAAATATGTAAATTAATATTTAAAAGCAAAATAATGACATATTCGTACTGAATTGATACTATGTTTACAGATACACTTCGCTTTTATTTTACATTTTTCAGTCTTCTGTGACCACGGTTCCTGTAAAGGGGCCAGAACGTCAGATAAAAATGTAAAATAAAAGCGAACTGTATCCGTAAACGTAGTTTCAATTCAAAATGAGTAGTTTAACTTAAGAAAACAAACATATTCATAATAGGCTTGTTTCCACTAAAGGTGTGTCCAAACATTAAGCAGCACGAGCGCGGCAGCAACACGCGGCATGTCTAGGACACATTTCTGCCGCGCTCTAGTTTGGACAAAGCCGACTAATGTTTGCGCGGCAGTACTGCGCGGCACAACCAAGATACGCCGCGCGCTTCAGTTGGAATCAGAGCTAAAATGAAAGCGGTCTTAAAACAAGATGGCGGCGAATACTCTACCGGGATTAGTTAGAAAATCGAGATTTATAAGACCAACCCCCCCCCACGACATAAAAAAAAAAATCGCCCCCCGGATTTTTTTCTATTTCAGTCTAGTTTTATGTCTGCCCCGACTGGGTGATAGACACAAAAGTAGTAGTAAGCAATTTTAAAGTTTTGGTAACAAATAAATTATTACTACAAAACAAATCTACTCCATGTTTCTGCTGTTCTGTTTCACAAAATTTGCGCCAACGTTGTCCAAACATTTGTAGCGGTGACTTCAAATCAGTATTTTTTTTCAAAATTTGATATTATTTATTAGTTTAGATTAAAATATAACTTATTCTTCATGTACTCACAGAAAGTAAGACACTCCGGCCGTTAAATTGTTTTTCCGGCCATTATTTTTGCAACATTGCGGCATTGTGACACGTGTTTACATCGGCTGTGGTTCGAGGGAACTAAATAAAAGAGTGGCTCAGTTTTCAAATGAGGCGCTAAGCACCGAGACGTATTATTTGCGCCGACCCGAAATCTAGTTGTGTATTGTTGATCGAAGAAGTGCGCAGAAATACGTCCAAACACAAATACTGCCGAATGTTTACTAAGAATGTTCGTGCGCGGCAGGTAGCCAGAAGCGTTCGCTTCGCGCGCGGCTGTCGTCTAGTCACAGCGCGGCGCGCCGCGCGCGGCAGCCGCGCTCGATTGCCGCTCGATGTTTGGACACACCTTAAGAATGAATCGGATGGCTTTTAGTTTCTAATGATTAACCATGATAATTAGTAAATAAATAATCAACTTTGCTATTAAAATAATAAAAGATTAATAATATTTTTGGAAAATAAAATCGACAAAATGAGGCGTTTAATCACGTGACATTAAACACCAATCAGAGAAGCGTGACGTCACATTTCGGATAAAACTACGATGTATAGTAGATTTCAAATTTTTTGGCAATTCATGTTAACAAACCTTTGATTTTACGACATTCACGTATTTATCTTAAACTACACACTCAATAGTTTGCCACACACTATACACTTTTTCCTAAGTTCTAAACACGGAATTCATGAATTTTATTAATTTTCAACATCATATTTTAACAAAAAAAAAGTAAGGTTGTGAAAATACAGATAGTAAAATGCTATTTTTTTGATTATGGCTATAGTGATGAGCAAAGCAAGCAAAAAATATAACAGAGTATGAAATCAACTAAGTGATTGAACTTTTTCAACTCACAAAAAGGCAAATTAAAATAAATCATCGTATTACTTTGAAAACTCACGACATTATTTTTAATTTAATATACTAGCAACGTACGTTAATATACTAGCGCTAAAGCGATTATATTTTTGTTGTATGTTCAGTTTTGAGATAATTAAGCGGTATTGCCACTGTCGGTTAACTAAGAACTGTCATTATGCTGGCAAGACAGGCCGATACCTAGTCAGCCGCCATGCTTCGTTCGTCAATTTCGTCATTCGTCTCGTTTGCTTGATGTCGTACGTTACGGGTGATCCTCTATGTTCGATTTCCTAAAAAACTTGGCTTTCACTCTGGACTTCGATTTGTTTAGTGATTTGGTGTGTTATTTATTAGTAGGATAGGATGGGATAGGATAGTAGGATATTATACGACTGACATCAATTCGCGGTTTTTTATCAGCGTTGTATCTGCGTGATTAAAAGAAAAACTTAAAAACCCGACTGATTAACTTAATTAATGTATAAACCAATGAACAGATACTATGTCAGCCATTAAGCAACTTCTGAATTTATATCAGTCATATTTTAATATAGAATATAACTATCACTCCAATAAATTTATTATGAACTCCTACCTCCGTGGCTAATCTTTACCTCTATATTATCTTTGTTCAGAAAATCGGCCATATTTATTTGTACATACGTCTCGCCAATGCGAAAGAAATCGACTATACATTGTGGAATTAGTTGATAATGACTTTCTTCGTATTTTTTATTGTTTGGAACGTATATGAATTATTTGTCGTTGTACTTTTACATTGGGGCACTATACAGTATTTATAATACGAGATATTCATTATTTATTAAAAAAACACAATTGACTTTCATACACAAACACGGCTGTTCTGCGAAATGTGACGTCATTCAAGACGGCATGACAGTCTTGGCCTTTTTCGCGGTCAATTTCAATTTCATTTCTTAAAACTCAAAATACAAACGTAAAAAATCTATTTTTCTTAAAATAATATATTTTTGGGGTGAAATAGATGCTAAGCTATAGATTTAAACTAATTTCCAAATTTTGTCAACTAGCCTATTGAAAGTCATGAACTGAGTCCGGCGGGAAGCGGGCAAGTATTCCTTTCAATAAATATATTTATCCAATGTACAATCAATCGTGAAAATTAATCATATTATTAAATTAGAAGATTAATTACCATTGAGTTATGAGTTTGAATAAGGTAAGGTTCTAAGTTGAAGCTATATATTTCTAAAGGGCTGACTATATTATCCTACTAGACTATGTGATCAAATAAGTTAATGATTTCAAGGCAAAATTTTTAAAACATTTAAATCAAAACGGGTCAACGCGATATTGAAATTGGTAAATGCTAATAAGAGAATGGGCATCCGTGATAACAATATTTTCTAACAGGAATACCGCCTACTATTTGTAACAAACTATACAGATGACCTTTTATTTTTATTTTTGACTGAATACCTTTACTAGGGCTGTAGCCCTACGTCAATTACTTAACTGACGATTTAACTGACTTCTCAATACAGTAGTTAGTTTCATTTACGAACATTTTCCATATACAAAAATTAACAAAACTTACCATAGACGAACACTTCATTCGGTAAGGTAACATTTTTCATAGACAATCAATTGAGCTATTAATAATTGCGTGCTAGTTTATGGTCTAGTGGTGACGTTTTTGTACTTGCGGTTCCTTCTGATCCTGAGGCACTTGACGATGAACAGCGGGAAGCAGGAGATGAGAGTGATTAATGTCACCTTCCACCAGAATTCCCAATGTTTTATGAAGTCCGCGTCTGTTGGGCAGACAAAATAATAGTTATTAGTATCAACAACAATATATCATACTTTTTATATATACACTAGTTGACCCAACAAACGTTGTTATGCCATATAAAAATTAAGGGGTGGACCACCCTAATCACTATAAATTGATATGTAATCTATCCTATCTTTCAAGTTGGATCAAGTTGCATACGGTGGGCAAATCAAATTTAACATCGGTTCAGTAGTTTATGAGTTCATCGCGGACAACCATGAAACGTAATTTTTATGTTGGACATGACACCAACTTACAATTTTACGTCCCTATATGCTACGTTTCATATGATTGGTGGATGACTTCAGTGCTATATTACGTTGCTAGTCTACGTTAGATATAGGTGGATACCATAGATACCAAATAGCAATATCATAGTTCTGCTGAAAAGCCCTATACATACATATACCCACTTATTAAAATAAATAAATATTTGCAGTGAAATATGTATAAAATATACACACAAATTGTATATTTGATTAGATTTTATGTAATGTTCGCTTAAACCTATGAAACCAGTATCAAACCACTTACCAAAATAGGTGGTGAATATGAGCAGCGTGGCGATGTACATGGCGAGGCTGACGAGCTCGGCGAGCGACATGAGCCAGTGCCACGTGACCACCGTGAGCGCCACCATGATGAGCTCCGTGAGGATCAGCGCCGTGTAGCTGATCTCCACGATGTGGATCAGCTGGTCCTCGAACAGCACCAGAGCGCCGTACATTATTATAGCACCTGCGGATGGAAGGGAACGTCAAAATATCTTAATTTTAGCCGTACTGTGTACCCGTTCCCTCGGGAATTTCGCGATAAAAAGCCTATGTCTTTTCTCAGGCTCTGGACTAACTGTGTACCAAATTTAATTCAAATGGGTTCAGTAGTTTTGGCGTGAAAGCGTGATAGACAGACAGAGACACAAGCAGACAGAGTAAATTTCGCATTTGTATTAGTTAGGATTCTCCGGGTTTCCTGTTATAAAGTGTTAGCCTGTACTGGGCAAAGGTCTCTCATCTTACTGAAGATATCAGCATAGCGAGGATTAGGCATAACGACCACGCTTTCCAAATGCGGGTTTAATATCACGTTACTTCTCAAGAACTTAAGACTAACAAGAAATTTAGTAAAATAACTACGCACCTTGATATATAGATATCCCGATCCATATGTAGAACTTCTTGTATGACAGTTGTCTTCCTTTGGTCAGCTGTTTGTAAAGCTGCGGGTTCTTGAGCGCTAGTTTACTTGGGATGTCTTTATCTAAAACCTGGGAAGATAACGAAATGTTACATGACTTTCGCGTATATCTCAAACATTTAATTATTAAAACAAACTACGTTTCAACTTAGGTAAACGAGGTAAGAAGTAACTTGGGGTGTTCTTCCCCAATTTAAATTAATATTCAACTTACTAATGAAAACACGGGGAGTACAGTGAACAAAGTTCCGTAGCCGACCATCAGGAAACCAGGGTACAAAGAAACGGACGAGAAGTAAAATACCACGGAGAATATCGCCTGTAACACACACATACACAAAAATTAGCAAGATCTCATGTAATTGGTCAAAATAATTAGTGTTTTAGCAGTTCTTCTTATCTCAAAATCGATGACATAGACGCTAATAAAAGATCCTCGTATCTTTCATAGTTTCAGACTTACCCATACCGACCGATTAAAATAAGCCACCCTGTATAAGAGTGCGTTTACATATAAGCGGAGCGGAGTTCAATTCACCAATCACAGCCCATTGAGATTGTCAAGCAACACATTGACAGTGTCAAATTTTCGTAATGCATTGTGATTGGTCAGCTTCAACTGACACTCAGTGGTACCTGCATGGTGGACACGACGAGGCCCCGGTGCACGATGAAGAGGCTGAGCGCGGCGGAGCGCATGGCGGCGCGTCGCCCGTGCACCAGCAGCTTCAACTGACACTCAGTGGTACCTGCATGGTGGACACGACGAGGCCCCGGTGCACGATGAAGAGGCTGAGCGCGGCGGAGCGCATGGCGGCGCGTCGCCCGTGCACCAGCAGCTTCAACTGACACTCAGTGGTACCTGCATGGTGGACACGACGAGGCCCCGGTGCACGATGAAGAGGCTGAGCGCGGCGGAGCGCATGGCGGCGCGTCGCCCGTGCACCAGCAGCTTCAACTGACACTCAGTGGTACCTGCATGGTGGACACGACGAGGCCCCGGTGCACGATGAAGAGGCTGAGCGCGGCGGAGCGCATGGCGGCGCGTCGCCCGTGCACCAGCAGCTTCAACTGACACTCAGTGGTACCTGCATGGTGGACACGACGAGGCCCCGGTGCACGATGAAGAGGCTGAGCGCGGCGGAGCGCATGGCGGCGCGTCGCCCGTGCACCAGCAGCTTCAACTGACACTCAGTGGTACCTGCATGGTGGACACGACGAGGCCCCGGTGCACGATGAAGAGGCTGAGCGCGGCGGAGCGCATGGCGGCGCGTCGCCCGTGCACCAGCAGCTTCAACTGACACTCAGTGGTACCTGCATGGTGGACACGACGAGGCCCCGGTGCACGATGAAGAGGCTGAGCGCGGCGGAGCGCATGGCGGCGCGTCGCCCGTGCACCAGCAGCTTCAACTGACACTCAGTGGTACCTGCATGGTGGACACGACGAGGCCCCGGTGCACGATGAAGAGGCTGAGCGCGGCGGAGCGCATGGCGGCGCGTCGCCCGTGCACCAGCAGCTTCAACTGACACTCAGTGGTACCTGCATGGTGGACACGACGAGGCCCCGGTGCACGATGAAGAGGCTGAGCGCGGCGGAGCGCATGGCGGCGCGTCGCCCGTGCACCAGCAGCTTCAACTGACACTCAGTGGTACCTGCATGGTGGACACGACGAGGCCCCGGTGCACGATGAAGAGGCTGAGCGCGGCGGAGCGCATGGCGGCGCGTCGCCCGTGCACCAGCAGCTTCAACTGACACTCAGTGGTACCTGCATGGTGGACACGACGAGGCCCCGGTGCACGATGAAGAGGCTGAGCGCGGCGGAGCGCATGGCGGCGCGTCGCCCGTGCACCAGCAGCTTCAACTGACACTCAGTGGTACCTGCATGGTGGACACGACGAGGCCCCGGTGCACGATGAAGAGGCTGAGCGCGGCGGAGCGCATGGCGGCGCGTCGCCCGTGCACCAGCAGCTTCAACTGACACTCAGTGGTACCTGCATGGTGGACACGACGAGGCCCCGGTGCACGATGAAGAGGCTGAGCGCGGCGGAGCGCATGGCGGCGCGTCGCCCGTGCACCAGCAGCTTCAACTGACACTCAGTGGTACCTGCATGGTGGACACGACGAGGCCCCGGTGCACGATGAAGAGGCTGAGCGCGGCGGAGCGCATGGCGGCGCGTCGCCCGTGCACCAGCAGCTTCAACTGACACTCAGTGGTACCTGCATGGTGGACACGACGAGGCCCCGGTGCACGATGAAGAGGCTGAGCGCGGCGGAGCGCATGGCGGCGCGTCGCCCGTGCACCAGCAGTAAGCGAGCGAGCGCGCTGAGCGCCGGCACGCTCACGTCGCCCGCCAGCGACGCCGCGCGCCCCTCCGCGCCTTCGATCCCCACGCCTGGGGGACGACACAATGTTCACGTTACTCATCCAAAATGCCGTAGTTACCGAAGGTCAGTCCACACAAGCCCGTCCCTCACCTATATCGGCCTCCTGTATCATGGCCACATCGTTCCCGCCGTCCCCCACCGCCGCTACGACGTGTCCGCGCGCGCGGAGCAGTCGCGCTACGCGAGCCTTCTGCGTAGGCGAGCAGCGAGCGACCACTACGCCGGTACACTGCTCCAGTACTGACACGAATTCTTCCTCGTAGGATTGGAGGCATACCTTGGACAGAAGGGTTATATAATAACACTGGGTTTAGGAAGTCTGTTTTGGCAATATATTATAAATATTTGTAATTTTTCTATGTGCAGAGTTCGAAGCAGCAGTCCCTTTTAATTTTTTGGTGAGGTTCTTGTTCTTACCCCTCCCCTAAGGTCACGCGACCCTCCTCTAAGCCATGTCCCCTCACCTCGAGCGTGTTCCCCTCGATGATGAGGTCGGTGTGATGCGCGCGGCGCAGCGAGTCCAGCAGCT
Organism: Cyclophora punctaria; assembly: GCA_951394245.1. Classification (NCBI taxonomy): domain Eukaryota; kingdom Metazoa; phylum Arthropoda; class Insecta; order Lepidoptera; family Geometridae; genus Cyclophora; species Cyclophora punctaria. The sequence continues at coordinate 2,127,019 of OX596171.1, read as the reverse complement.
CGTAGGCGGCGCGGCGGTCGGCGCACGCGCCCGCCGCCAGCCACACGCCGCCGCCCAGCTGCAGCGACCGCGCGATGCACAGCGCCGTCTCCAGCTTGTCGCCCGTCAGCATCCAGATCTACACACATACACATCAAGATCTACACACATACACATCAATATACGTTAAATATACGTATAATGTGCCAACATGACAGCCTCTAAAAAACTCTCATCAAAACATTTGTGCAATATTTTACGCGCCAGCTTACCACGCAAGCTAATGTATAGTCTATGTTGGCTTTAGCTGCAGGTAATCTATATAATATATAGATTACCTGCAGCTAAAGCCAACATAGACTATATGTATATAAAAGAAAGTCGTGTTAAAATTACGTTCACGGATACACTTCGCTTTTATCTTACATTTCATCTGACGTATCGGCACCTTTATAGGAACCGTAGTCTTTTATTTATCTTGTTTATATATTTTATTTATCTTGATCAAAAATAGGTAATAAAAATCTCGAAATCCCTAAGAGAACGGGTGCACTGCGGGTGTAACCGCGGAGCTAGTTCGCTATAGATGCGAGTCGTCATCGGTAAGTATGGGTGACCTTGACCCCGGCGGCGCGCAGCAGGGCGAGTGTCTCGGGCACGCGCTCGGCCAGGCGGTCCTCCACCCCCGTGAGCGCGGCCAGGCGCAGCCCGCGCTGCAGCCGCGCCATGCACGCGCACATGCAGCTGCTGTTCGACGACAGGCGGGCCTCCTTGTATTCACTCTGTTCACAGTCGAATAGATGTATTCATAGCGTAAGCTGGAACGAACTCCATCGACAATAGCCCATATTGTTTAAAAGAGAGAGAGAGAGAGCGTTAGCTGGTTTTTGTCCCAGTGATTATGGGACGATAGCTGCACATAAAAAATCGACTATGGTCTCACTTTAAAGAACTGCAGTCGTAGACGTGCAGAAAAATGAACGTTAAGTTTCGCGCGTGAACTACAAGTTCGAAAAACACTCATTATTACGTGCGTCAGAGTTGATTTAACTTGAACTTTGAACTAGAGAAGTTAATTTGGCTCAGCTGATTTTGACGTACAACATTTGAGAGCACTATTAGTCTAATGTCAAAGAGTTCCTCTATATGCATAAACTTATTGATGTTATACTGTAGATTAAATAGTATGGTAGATTATATTATGTGTCTAAAATTTTTGTATTGTTAAAAAAATATCAATATATAATTTGTATTTGTATTCTATGAGTTAACACCTCACCCACCTCGAATTCCAGGTACTCCTGCTTGTTCAGCGTCTTGTAGGCGACGACGAGCGTCCGCAGCCCCTCGGCGGCGAGCTGGCGGCACTCGCTGTCGAGCCAGCCCGCCGTCAGCAGCGGCGACAGCGCCACGTCCGCGCCCTTCACCAGGTACGTGATCTCACCGGAGTCTTTGTCCTGGGGGTGATATGACTTCGATTTACTTGAAGTATGTATTACTAGCAGCGCCCCGCGGTGCTACCCGCGTTGTACCTGTTCCCGCGGAAATATCGGGATAAAATGTATCCCATGTGTTATTCTGATGTACGAGGGTGGTCCGATAAGTACTTAGCCTCACCGCCCGATGGCGTGACTATCGCAAGAAAAATTTACTATCGTGTAGTACATTCTTGTAGACGGCTACTGTAGAAATTTCATCCAAATTGGACGCGTAGTTTTTTTTTGACCGCGTGTGGAAGCGGGCTTGTCCGCGGATTCTAGCAAAATGGAAAAAGAGCAATATCGGTCGGTCATTCGATTCTTGTTTTTGGAAGGGAAATCGCGCAGCGAAATCAAAGAGCGCTTGGATACTGTGTACGGTGACTCTTCTCCTTCGATAGCGATCGTCAAAAATTGGTTTAACGTGTTCCAGCGTGGTCGCACGACGGTTTTTGATGAGTCACGCCCACGTGCCCCAAAAACGGCTACTACGGAGGATAATGTGACAAAAATCCACGATCTCGTATTGGCAGACCGCCGATTTAAGGTGCGCGAGTTAGCTGAGACAGTAGGCATCTCAAAAGACCGCGTAGGTCATATCCTGCATGAAATTTTGGGCATGAGAAAGCTGTCGGCGAGATGGCTGCCGCGTTTGCTCACTCTGGACAACAAGCGCAACCGTGAGACCACTTCAGAGCAGTGTTTGGCGCTGTTCAAGCGCAATCCAAAGGAGTTTCTGCGTCGTTTCGTGACCGTTGACGAAACATGGATCCTCTGGTACACGCCAGAGAACAAGGAACAGTCGAAACAGTGGACTTCACCCGGCGAACGTGCTCCGAAGAAGGCGAAGACTGTTCAATCGGCCGGAAAGGTGATGGCCACTGTTTTCTGGGATTCACAAGGTGTGATCTTCATCAACTACCTAGAGAAGGGCAAAACGATCACAGGGCTGTACTATGCTGAATTATTGGGCCGATTCGACGCCGAATTGCAGAAAAAACGACCCCATTTGGCGAAGAAAAAAGTGCTCTTCACCGCACAACGCACCGGCTCACAACTCCGCCCTCGCCATGGCCAAATTGGTCGAATTGGGCTACGAAATGCTGCCCCATCCACCGTATTCTTCAGATTTAGCCCCCTGCGATTTCTTTTTGTCTCCTAACTTGAAAAAGTCACTCGCCGGGCAGAAATTTGAGTCGAATGAGGAGGTCATCGCCGCCACAAAAGCCTATTTTGCCGACCTCGAGAAAACGTATTTTTTAGACGGGTTAAAGAAGTTGGAGAATCGCTGGATCAAGTGTATCGAGCTAAAAGGAGACTATGTTGAGAAATAAAACGCCACTTTTCCAAAATCACCGTTTTTTTTTTGTAGGCTAAGTACTTATCGGACCACCCTCGTATAAACCTATATTACTGTAAAGTTTCATCCAAATCCGTTCAGGAGTTTTTGCGTGAAAGAGTAACAAACATACATACATACATCTATCCATACATCCATCCTCACAAACTTTCGCATTTATAATATTAGTAGGATAGGATTAAGAATTTTAAATATAAACAGTCAATTTTGACAAAGAAATACTCCCGGAAAAATACGCACGGTTAATTAGACCCAAACTAAGCTCGAAGCTTGTACGTAACCCTGACACAGTAAGCGCTCTCACAAGCCATTGTGCCAACGGCCTTGGTTACTGCTACAATTTAATGTCTTTTTTTACAAATACTCATTATTTACTTAAATAAGATTCGACACAATTTTTAACATACTGACTCTCTGACTAAGACGAAAACTTATTACCTCTATACAAAATTTAATCGCAACAAAAACAATTTCATTCACATTTACAACATTACTAAGCTAAATAAAATTAATAATAATTAAAGTTTACTAACAAAGTGTGAATTCCAACGCTTCAATAGTTAGTGCGGTCTTATATTCTCGTTGCGTCTGCAGAATAACACTATAATATTACTTAAAAGCTTTAATCAATTTCGATGGTTTTTAGGCGATTTAAAGCTATCAGTCGATCGTTCGTGGATCGGAGGTATCGATCTATGGTACTTGCACAATGATTGTGGCGATGACAAACGATCATACGAGGAACGATCATAGATACTTTTGTGACATTAGCTTTTATAAAATTAACAAATAATGTTCTTTTTACATAAGAGCTGAACTCTTGTCGATGGAGTTCTGTCCACTTTACTCTATCTGCCATTCTCTTTAGCTGTTCGTACGACAATTCAATTTAATTTTGACCGCGTTATTCATAAACGCTCTTTAACTAAAACACTGTTTAAAGAGCTTTATCTCTTTTGCCCTTTGGGAAATAGCGTAAGTTGAAAAGGGACAAAACATTTGATAACTATAATGCTGTGAAACAGCGTTTAAGAATAAGGCCCTATTTAAAAAAAATTAAATGCTCTTGGCGTAGTTTGACTAAGCGATGTTAGTTCATTGCGATTGTAAAGCAACGTGCAGCTCGACCCCTACTTGGATGGATGGCCGATAGTGGCATTTCTATCTAAACGTTACCGTGCTTCGGAGGGCACGTTAAATTGTCGGTCCCGGTTGTTTCAATCGTTGGACCATGTCTGAGGTCTTTTAGCGGTCAAAACACTCCGACACCAGGGTTGGCCACTTACCTACTCGAGCTTACTTAATTTTATAATATTTGTTTACTATTTCTGGATTATCTGTATAATCTATATATATAAAATTCAAAGTCCTGACTGACTGATAATCAACGCACAGCCTCAACCGCTACATCTAGAAGCATGAAATTTGGCAGGAAGGTTCTTCAAGTGACGTAAGTGCACACTAAGAAAGGATTTTCGAAAATGCTACCCCCAAGGGGATAAAATAGGGGATGAAAATTTGTATGAAACTTTGTCAATTTTAAACCGATCGGGCTGAGACATTGCATGCATATAGCTGCTATGAAGTAGGCATCCCCTAAGAAAGGATTTTGATAAATTCTACCCCCAAGGGGATAAAATAGGGGTTGAAAGTTTGTATGAAACTTTGTCAATTTTAAACCGATCGGGCTGATATTGTGCATGGATATAGCTACTATGACGTGGGCATCCCCTAAGAAAGGATTTTGATAAATTCTACCCCCAAAGGGATAAAATAGGGGTTGAAAGTTAGTATGAAACTTTGTCAATTTTAAACCGATCGGGCTGAGATTGTGCATGCATATAGCTACTATAACGTGGGCATCCCTTAAGAAAGGATTTTGATAAATTCTACCCCCAAGAGGATAAAATAGGGGATGAAAGTTTGTATGAAACTTTGTCAATTTTAAACCGATCGGGCTGAGACTTTGCATGCATATAGCTACTATGACTTAGGCATCCTCTAAGAAAAGATTTTGATAAATTCTACCCCCAAGGGGATAAAATAGGGGATGAAACTTTTTATAAATCTTCTTATTACGAAACTTAATGCGGCAGACTAAATTCCACGCGAGCGAAGGCGCGGGCAAAAGCTTGTACGGCTGTACAAATGTTATGATTCAGCAATTAAAATGTAGCGCGAGGTTCAGACTCGGCGCTCGGCCAGTTACTGCGCACTGGCCACGTCGTAAACATCTCCTTATATTAATTGTGAATTACGGAATAAACTTATTGTGTTAAATATTAATAATAGTTATTTTATTTGATTGTGAGGCCGTGGCAGTAACTCCCAGTGTATTAGGATCCCCACACTCCACACAGTAAATAACGTACACACTTTGATTTCGATACACGCAGTAGTTTATTAATCTTAATTGATTATCGATAAGCCATAGACTTAACAGTGGTGACCCCGAACGTTTCACAGTTCTATAGATTGCAAAGTGTGCTGTAATTACGGGTGTTGGGATTCAAGTAGTACACTGGTTAGAATAACGCATAATTAAGTGAATAGAGACAATAAGTGTACTGTGTAGTGATGTTCCAAACACCGCAGAAGATGAAGAACAACGAAAGCAATGTGACCGCACCGGAGGCAGGTATGTCGACTCCAAGTATAAGTAGTAATGTTGAATTATCTGCAATCAGCGTACAATCACGGCTGCCGGAGTTTTGGGCGGAAATGCCGCGCCTATGGTTTGCCCAAATAGAAAGCATTCTCAGGTCACAAAAACAAGGTGATGAGACAAAATATGATTTAGTTGTGGCCAAGCTGGGCCGTGACGCTCTACAACAAGTGAGTGACATATTGAATAATCCGCCGGATAGTGGTAGATACCAAGCAATAAAAGAACGACTGTTACATGTATACGAAGAGAGTGCTGAACGACAGTTCCAAAAGTTAGTTAGCGAGCTAGAGTTGGGAACACAAAAGCCATCTCAACTCCTAAGGCGTATGCGAGAGTTAGGAAGAAATGCTCAGACATCGGAGCAAACTCTGCATAGTTTATGGGTCTCTCGGTTGCCAGCGGCTATACGAGCAGTGCTGATCGTCAGCCAGGACCAGTCGCTCGAGAACTTAGCAAATATTGCGGATAAGATCAACGAAAACATCAGAGGAAATGAAATAGCGGCAGTAAGCACAGCACCAGGCAGCGGTAACCAACTTCCGGTGAGTGAGATTATGGCACAACTAAGTAAATTAAATCTTGAAGTAGCATCACTGCGCGAGGAAGTAAGGGAGCATCGCCGCAGCGGTTCTCGCGGACGAGAAAATAGCAGGGGGCGATATAGGTCAAGATCGAGATCATCAACGGATCCGGACTGGCTGTGCAGGTGGCATTATCGGTACAGATCGAAAGCGAACAAGTGTGAGAAGCCCTGTGCATGGAGGCCGTCGGAAAACTAGAGTCGGTGCAATCAACTATGGCGATGGGTTTTGTACCGGGAATCAATCATCGTCTTAAGATATACGATAAAGAAAATAAGTTACAATTTTTAGTGGATACGGGAGCGAACGTATCTGTTATTCCGGCAACACAGAAACAAAAATTGTTAAAAGCGCATACGGACTATAAGTTATATGCGGCTAACAGTAGTGAAATAAATACATATGGTTCGAAAACGTTGTATATAAATTTAGGGCTACGGCGCACATATCGCTGGACGTTTGTAATTGCGGATGTTAGTCAGCCGATATTAGGTGCGGATTTTTTGGAACATCACGCATTAGTAGTAGATTTAAGTGCGCGTAAATTAGTGGATAAGCTGACAAATTTACTAACGTTGGGTAGCATAACCACGAGTGATCAGCCATCTATTACAACAGTAAACACTAATCATCCATTTGTAGACCTGTTGGCGGAATTTCCTGAAATAACTAAACCGGTATCATTTAAGGGTATGGACCGTGTTTCCGAGAATGATGTGTACCATCATATCGAAACCACGGGACCTCCAGTTCATGCAAAGGCACGTCCACTGCCACCAGATAGGTACCATAGGGTTAAACAAGAATTTAAGTTGATGCAGGATCTAGGAATTTGCAGACCCTCAAAAAGCGAGTGGGCCAGCCCGTTGCACGTGGTGGCGAAGAAGAACGGGGACATCCGACCAGTGGGTGATTACAGGCGACTGAACGCGATCACAAAGCCGGACCGTTACCCCGTGCCAAGACTGCATGATTTCACCTACATACTTTCAGGTAAGACAATTTTTTCTAAAATAGATATTAATAAAGCATATCATTTTGTTAAAATCGCACCTGAAGATATTGAGAAAACAGCGGTAATAACTCCTTTCGGACTTTTTGAATTTGTAAGATTAAATTTCGGTTTGAAAACAGCAAGTCAAACGTTCCAACGTTTCATGACTAATACAGTGCTTGAAGGGCTAGATTTCCTATTTAATTTTATAGATGACGTCATTGTGGCAACTTCAGGAACAATGGAAGATCACAAAGAGCATTTGCGTAAGGTATTTGACCGTTTTTCAAAGTTTGGTATAACGATAAATATGGGAAAATGTGAATTTGGTAAAGAGAGCATTGAATTTTTAGGATATCAAGTTTCTGCTGAGGGCATACGACCTCTAGATGATAAGGTGAAGGCTATCACAGAGTATCCTCGGCCAGAAACAATTGAACAACTAAGACGATTTTTGGGGATGATTAATTTTTACAGGGCTAGTATACCCCATGCAGCGGCTCACCAATCATTATTAAATGATTATCTAAAAGGAGCAAAAAAGAAAGATAAAACAAAAGTCGCATGGACACCAGAGTCAAACGAGGCGTTTGAGCAGTGTAAAAGAAAGCTAGGAGACAGTGTAATGTTATCTCATCCAGTCAGTAACGTTCCCTTATCGCTATTTTCAGACGCATCGGACACGTGTGCGGGGGCAGCTCTCCACCAGTTGGTAGACAGTAAGTGGTTACCTTTAGGTTATTTTTCTAAAAAATTTACTAAGGCTGAACAAAAGTATTCCACGTATGATAGGGAGCTGACGGCAATCTATTTAGCTATGAAACATTTTAGGTATATGTATGAAGGGAGGGAATTAATAGTTTTTACTGATCACAAACCGTTAACATTTGCATTTAATAAAATTGAAACAAATAGTGAAACGCCAAGACGTACTAGGCAATTATTATTCATTAGTGAGTTCACAACAGACATCCGGTACGTAGAAGCAAATAATAACGCGTCAGCGGACGCATTTTCAAGAATTGAAACCATACACTGTCCAACAACGCTAGATTACGCGGAATTAGCAACGGCACAAGAATGTGATGACGAGTTAGTAGATTTATTGAACGGAAATAACAATAGTGTTACATTACAAAAGATTTTCTTGCCTAACTATGATAAGCCAATTTATTGTGAAAATAGGTTAAATACGTGTAGACCGTATTTACCTAAAAAATTCAGACAAATAGGTTTTCATTCTGTGCATGATGTAAGTCATCCAGGTATCAGATCGACTCGTAAATTGGTAGCAAAACGTTTTTTTTGGCCAGGGTTAAACAAAGATGTAAGCCAATGGGCAAAGACGTGTTTAAGATGTCAAAAAGCAAAAATAGGTAGACACACAGTATCAGAACTACAGCAATTTCCTAATGCTGATCGGTTAAGTCATATTCATATAGATATAGTAGGTCCTTTACCGACATGTAAAAATGGCAACAGGTACTTGGTAACAATGATAGACAGATTTACGAGATGGCCGGAAGCTGTGCCAGTGACTGAAATAACGGCAGAAATAGTAGCTAGAGTATTTTATGAATCATGGATATGTCGATATGGAAATGCTTTTAAAATAACAACAGACCAGGGTAGGCAGTTTGAAAGCAATCTTTTTGAACAATTGTTAAAATTAATGGGTATTAAAAGGATAAGGTGTACTCCTTATCACCCTCAGAGCAACGGACTTCTCGAACGATGGCATAGGTCTTTAAAGCAGGCATTAATGGCTAGGTTATCGTCCAATAGTGAATGGTGTGACGAACTACCAACGATTTTATTGGGTTTACGTACAGCAGGAAGAAGCGATAATGGCGTGAGCCCCGCGGAATACTTGTATGGTCAAAACATTCGCTTACCTGGAGACTTTTATGACGTCTCAGATAAGCGACTGAGTGAAGGAAGCACATTTCTAGAGGAGTTGAGATACAATATAAGTAAGTTAAAACCAGTATCAACAGTACCGCGCAGCTCACGGGCATTATTTGTGCATGACGAATTGCAAACATGCGAACAAGTATTTATTCGTAATGACAAAGTAAGCAGACCATTGGTACCACCTTATGAGGGCCCTTACCGAGTAATAAATAGAAATAACAAAGTTTTTACAGTTCAATTGCCAAACAGAACTATTAATGTGTCAATTGATCGGTTAAAGCCAGCTTTTATAATAAATTACGATAGTAAAAACGTAATAGAGAGTGGGCATGATACCAGCGTTAGTAAAGATGTAATCGTAGCAAGTAAGCCTAGCATAAGTTCAAGTTTTAGTGGTAAAACAACAAGAAGTGGCCGTCTTGTAAAGCCACCAGTAAGATTTAATGTGTAGAATTGCATAGTCAATTTAATAAATTGATAAAATAAACATATGTTATGATATTTAATATTAAGTACATTATATACATATTGCAAAATAAGAATTGTCATGAAAGTAGATCCGGAATAAGCAACCTACATATAAGTTGCAATAATGCAATTAAATGTTCATTGTAAGTCGATTTTATGGTCACATTATATTGTTGTTCACCACTTGGGTGAGAGTTTAATCATTAACAGAGCAATTAAACAGTCAAATTATTATAACAATGGGTAAATCGTATAGCAAAAATGAAGAGATAATAATAGCACAGAACGGTGCTAACCAACTTGACTTTACAAACATCGAAAGCCATGTGAAAATGTACGGAATAATTGTTTTGGTGATTGGGCTATTCATTTTGGTAATTATCTTGTGTAAATGTTGTGTAAAGTGTCGTTCGATCAGTAAAAAATGGATGGATAAAAATATGGTGAAGTCTATTAAAAAGTTCCAAGAAACTCAAATGCAACAAGTTTAAGGTACAAGGTTCAAGCAAGCTAGCAGTGACGTCAACCAACCTACAGCGAAATACGATTCACGGAAGTGTTATCGGTATAGAGTGTTCACAAGTAGCTTGCTTTAATATTGTTTTATATCAATGTAATGATAGGGTGACCATAATTTTTGTGTTTTGTTTCTGAAGAATAATTGCTCAGTACGGTGACCATAAAATCAATATATAATTCTTAAAAAAATACTGTAGTTATAAAAAAAATGTATATTGTTAAATGTTTATTTTTTTTTATATTGTTAAATGTTTTATTTTTTTTATTATGTTAAATGTTTCATTATTTACCAAATTTTGGAAAAATTTGGGGGGATGTAGTGTACGGCTGTACAAATGTTATGATTCAGCAATTAAAATGTAGCGCGAGGTTCAGACTCGGCGCTCGGCCAGTTACTGCGCACTGGCCACGTCGTAAACATCTCCTTATATTAATTGTGAATTACGGAATAAACTTATTGTGTTAAATATTAATAATAGTTATTTTATTTGATTGTGAGGCCGTGGCAGTAACTCCCAGTGTATTAGGATCCCCACACTCCACACAGTAAATAACGTACACACTTTGATTTCGATACACGCAGTAGTTTATTAATCTTAATTGATTATCGATAAGCCATAGACTTAACAAGCTAGTATCTGTATATAACGCTAATGTACCTGCACGATGATGCCCATCATCTTGGTGTCGCTGGTGAAGGGGAAGATCTGCAGGATGGAGTAGTTGACGATGTCGTTGGCGGCACGCAGCTTCAGCGAGATGTTGCGGATGTCGCGCTCGTACAGGGATACGCCCATCTGGGATATACACATATTGAATCACCATTTATGTTGTTACTAGCAGCGCTCCACCCGTGTTGTAGGACTTTCGGAATGGGGAAAAGAGTTCGTTTTTTTGTTTGTTTTAATGCAGACTACCGCAGAAACTGTCAATCCGATTTGGATCATTCTTTTTGTAATGGATTGCCACATTCAAGGGGAAAGTTATACGCTTTTTTCATTCCAAAAATCCGACAGGAACGGGGGTAAACTGCGGGGTACTGGAAGTGTATTATAGTGTAGGGCTGTGTCACCATGTCGGTCCACTTGACGAGCGCCACCTCGTCGGGGCTGGCGGCCTGGTAGTCGCACAGCTGCGCCTGCGGCACGGCGCCGCCGCAGCTCTCCGACATCACCGAGCTGCCCATGTCTGCACATACAACATCTTCATTCAGCTACTACACACGCGTCACGTTTACTTCAAAGCAAACCTTCAACTATTGGTCAAATCCATCGGCATCGGATATGGATTCAAATCTAGACGTAACTCTGTACTACTGTAAATGGTGTACGACCAAACGCGGACAAATCCAAGTAAGCCAATGTTCAAAGATGAGTCGCACGCAAAGCCAAGTCGACATGGTTCCTATGAAAATATTTTCGTATCTCTTAGGTATAGTTGCTTACTGTATGTGAATGTGTGACCCTGTATATGAGAGCTATTTAAGCTAAGTACAAACCTGACTGCGCTTCTTCGGAGCGTTGCGGCACGTCGTAGACGGGCGTGACGTTGTGGCACAGCGCCAGCGCGCGCACGGCGCGCCACACGGCCTCGCCCGCCGCCCCGCCCTCCGCCTCGCCCTCCGCCCCGCCCTCCGCCCCGCCCGTCACGTGCTGCGTCACCAGCGTCTCTATCTGGAACCACACCAGAACATGAAGGGACCAAGTATTTAGACTCTCGGTATTCTAGGTATTAACAAATAATGCGCGGGGTTCGCGACGTTGCCAGACCGCTGCGCGTGACGCGCTGTGACCGTTATAAATGTGATGTAGCCGCGTTGCTCTGTTGAAGTTGTTCAAGAATTTGCGGTGCTGCATGTTATTGAACGGGTTCCTACCATAATGTTACTTCGCATTTCGTAACATGACGTGTATCACTTGCCTCGTGGAAGTTGTCCTCGTGGTAGCGCGTGTTGCCGACGACGATCCTCTTGAAGACCATCTCGTTCTTGGTGAGCGTGCCGGTCTTGTCGGCCAGCAGGTACTGGATGCGGCCCAGCTCCTCGGGGATGGTGGTGGACCGCATCACGGCGCCGCGCATCTCGCCGTCGCGCTGGATGCGCCACGAGTAGTATGCCTTGCCCACGTCCAGGTTCACGCGCAGACTAAGTGCAACATTCGAACATATAACATTGAGATTTTATAGTATTAATAGTAAACTAGGGCTGGAAATGTTAAAAACCATAATCAGGCCAAATGCTCTTGATTAACGACAGAAATGCAGAAATCAGGTTCTTAGGTAGAGGAAAAGAAACTAGAAAATCTTTATCGTCAAAATCTTTATGTCTTTCCATGTTTTGAAACTTCACATTAACAATACTGGTAGGTAACTTAATAAAGATAAGATATTACTACCAGCTCGTGTGGCGTACTTATCTATTAAACAACAAAAGACTAACCTTATAGGTATAATATACGAGAACAGCAGCACGAATCTGAACAGGAACCAGTACCAAGGTCCAGTGAACCCTTTGAGCACGATCAGCAGCAGTGACACCAGCATGGTGGCGAGGAACAGCACCTTGGTGATGTCGTTGACCTTGAGGTCCAGCCGGCCCACCTTCGACCGCGGGGTGGCGTTGTTCAGCACGCTGCGGGTCTCACTGCCTGTGGAGTAAAACAAGTAAAGTATTAGCCTGTAATCTCCCCACTGCTGGATATAGGCTTCTCGTCTTACTAAAGAAAAGATATCAGTACAGTGAAGAGGATGCCTCCATAAAGGAATACTTTTTTATATTGAGGCAGACAAAAACTTTATGGTAGCAATTGAGCTTTTGGTGGCACTGCACAGGTCCTCCATTGTAGAAGATCATGATATATATGTCAGCAGATGGTTCATAGTTTAAGTAAAACCATATTGATACGAAGAAGAAGAGTATAGATGAGTAGCATCTGAGAAGCCTCAATTTCGTCACAAAACCAACCTGTATAGATGACGAGCCCCGTAGCCTGCCCGGAGGCCACGACGCAGCCGCTCCAGAGCGTGTTCTCGACGTCGAGCGAGTCCGTCGCCTCCTCGACCAGGTCGATGCACGAGCCCACGAACGAGTGGATGTCCTTCACCGGCTTCTCGGCGAAGATCTTAGCGTTCATGTCTAAGAGATGCGCGTCGGTGGGCAGCTTTTGGGTGGCTGGGAGCGGTATTCTGGAAGAAAAAGACATGTTTAAAAAGTCTTTGAGAAAATTTTGATATGTATATTTCAGTATTCATCCGAAGAGAAAATAGAAATCTCTCTCTCTCTCTCTTCTGTTCTTCTTGGCCGATTTCGGCCATAACGAATATTTAATTGGTTTAAGAGGATGAGCTCTGATGTTTAGTTCGACGGTGATCGCGTTCGTGAACGAACCTTCAGTGACATTGAGGGCACGTTATGACAGCGTTCCCTATGTTATAGCCACAGGTGATTTGGCCTACTATAGTATTATCTATTTAAAAGCTATCCCCGCAGCAATTTTCGTGGTAATTTCTATATAAAAGTAGCCTATGTATTCTTTCAGGCTCTCTATTTTTATAACTTTTATAATATGTACCAAGTTTTATCTAGATCTGTTGTAGTCTTGGATGATGGAGTAACACACATCCATCCATCCATTCTCACAAACTTACGCATTTATAATATCTAATAATATAGATCATTAAGGTTAACATAGTAGATGATAACAGTTCAATCCTACGTACGAGTTAGATGCGAGAAAGTAGAACAAATAAACACGAGACAGAAATAAGATATCATGACCTCGTTACGACAACCGCAACGTATTCCGGATTATTATGACTTAAACATATTATGTACCTCGATTACTTCTTGAGAAAGTAAGTAAGTAAGGTTAGGTAGGTTGGTTACTGTCGGAGTTTGAAGATCGCCTGAAGGCCTTTGACATGGTCTATCGATTGAAATATCACCATAAGCATAATCACCACGCTTGCCAAGTGCGGGTTGGTGATCTCAAACCCGAGCCATGTTTGTTAAGTAGGAAACATGTTTACGCTCGACCTGGGAATTGAACCCGCGACCTCAGTTTTGGCAGGCGAGTGCTCGTACCACTAGACTACCGAGGCGTAAAATAAATAATGAATAACCTCAGTTTCCAGTCAACCTCTCCGTCCAACTGGTCCGTCCTTATGAACACAGTGCCCATCGTCTCGTTGGTCCGCAACAGTATCATGTCTGCTGGCACCCTCTGCCCCTTGTGCAGCATCACGATGTCTCCAACGCGCAGTTCCGAAGCGGGCACCCGTTCTAACATGAAGGCGCGGTACCCTTCGTGGTGCGGGTCGAGGTACACGCGCTCGTAGCGTTGCCTGTTCACTTCTGTGTCTCGTCTGGAATGGGGGCAATAAGGGCTATATTAGTAAACGCGTAGAACATTTTAGCTATCAAATAGTTTGTCACTTTCTGACACACGCAATTTTTCGAAGAGCAAAAGAGACAGAACACTTTATAACAGTGTTTTTAGTTACGGTTTAACACCTACTGCTGGGCAAAGGCCTCTAATCACAATGAAGATCAGTATGGTGCAGGGGAAATAAGTTTTTTGTTTTAATATTGAATAGGTTGATAGTATAAAGCAGAGTACATGAAGAAACTAGGTTATAGTATCTGGTTGACATATTTAGGGTTCAAGTTTTCTCCTTGACTAGCAGCGCCCCGCGGTTTTACCCGCGTTGTGCCCGTTCCCGTGGGAATTTCGGGATAAAATGTAGCCTATAGCCTTCCTCGATAAATAGACTATCTAACAGTGAAAGAATTATTCAAATCGGTTCAGTAGTTTCTGAGATTAGCGCGTTTAAACAAACAAACAAACAAACAAAACAAACTCTTCAGCTTTATAATATTACTAGCAGCGCCCCGCGGTTTTACCCGCGTTGTACCCGTTCCCGTGGGAATTTCGGGAAAAATAGCCTATAACCTTCCCGTTGAATGTGGCTATCTATTACAAAAAGAATTATTCAAATCGGTTCAGTAGTTTCTGTATTAGTATAGATTTAGTATGTGATGGAAACCAGAAAAATTTAATATTTTATTGATATATGTTCAATACTATATAAAAAAATAGGTCAAATTAACAAATAATGGTTAATGGAAAAAAGATAATTAATTACTATAACACTTATCAAAATGGGCTGATAAACAATAACACACTGCTGTGGTGAAACAGACTCATTAATAGATATGCAAATTGTACAGAACCATATCACTGTTATCACCAACTGTTATTATTGTCAGCCTGAATCAGAAAAAGGTCCACTTCCAAATCTGCAAACCTTCTCTATTTGATGCCTCCAATCTATACCAATATGATAAAACTGTTTTTATTGTTTAGTTAAACATATTAATCTCGGAAACGTCCTATTCCATTTTAATTATTCTTTTCGTAATAGATACACTCAATGGAAAGGTTATAAGGCTATTTTTCATCCCTGAATTCCCATAGGAACAGGCACAATGCGGCCAAAACCGATTAGCGCTGATAGTATTCCCAATAATCTAACATTTTCATGAAAGTATCTCACATACCTAAATCTCCTAAAGTCATCCACCGCCTCCCTGATAAGTGTGACAGCAAGTACAAAGCACAGTGGTCCCCAGTAGGTGTACAAGTAGCCTATCCGCAGGCTCGGGATGAACTGGCTGAGCGCCATGATCAGGAAATACAGGTTGAGGAAGAAACGGAACTGCTCGAAAAGAACCAACGGCAGGAATGTGAAGATGTTGTATTTCTGAAATGAAATATGAAGTTACAACATAATATCAATGAATGCAAGTTGAATTTAATCCAACTCATTTTATAAATGCTATAGCATTTCAGGATGTATTTTTGTCACTCTGTATTTGGATGAAACTTCACAGTAACACAGAATATACACCAGAATAAGATATGGGATATGTTTTATATATATGAATTTGGAATTCCCATGGAACGGGTACAATGCTGGTAAGACCATGGGTTGGTGCTAGTATTCAATAAACTAGTTTTATCAGTTCTATCTGCTGTCTGCAGTTAATTTACATTTCAAGTAACTTTCATTGCTTCTTTAATGTAGTAGATAATAATGTTATAAAAATTACTACACTATTGAACATATTATCATGTTTTAAACCCATTCATAGCTCATAATAATAATACACAGTACATAAAAAGGATTAAAGAAGGGTAAGCTAATCTGAAATCATCCAATTCTTGATATCATACATAGTATGAGACCATTAGCCACAGGAATCAATAGAATATTGTACTTTAGTGGCCTCATAACATTGTGTGCTAATCAATGCTTGTGTAACTAGTTCACTCATACTAGACAGAATACATAATCCTAACATGTTATGTTCATGTTAATTTTTACCTTGAACTTTAAAAATCATTAGCTTGTGTGAATCCTTTGTTGAAATATGTATACTTAAGAATATTTTTTTAAAATTAAGTTTATTCATTTACTTACAATCTGATAAGCATTAGTAGGTTGGTAGGTACTTTATGTACCTATCTAATATACATTACTTACAAGCATAACATATCAGATGAAAATGAAGAATTAAATAGCCTTTGTTTGTCGATATATTCTGTACATATATTTTAAGATAAATCCTCAACAAAGTCATCTTTGCCTGCATAATGAGATAAAGTAAGTACTTACAACAATGAACCACTTATTAACTTCTTTACCTGATTAAACACATAATTTGAAGGGTAGTCCTCCTCAGGTAGCTGACCAATATGAATAACTCGACGACTAAGCTTCTTCTTACGAAAGTTTAAGAATGGCAATCTAAAAAGCAATGAAAACGATTAATTAGACCAAACAAAACTATCTAATAAACACCACCAGCAATATATGGATTACCTTGACCATAACGATTTCTTTTTGGGTCTCTGCAGCAACGGTGTAGTTTCCATTTTAACAATTTTCTAATCATTCATAACATCATTTCAAATATCCACTAATACGTTAAACTTAGATGTCCGAACGGTCTGCACTGCAGTATTGGAAAATTGCGAAATACAAAGACCAAAGTTGAAACAAAAACAACAACACACCACACCACCAACACAACACAACAGCAACACACTTTGCTTCCTTCCTTTGACAATTACTTGACAGCTGACGATTCGACGTGTTATCAGTTTGACAGTTGACATTTTCTCAATCAAATCTCGTTTTGAAACGAGTGAAGTTAGCTAAAGACCCACTTCCGGTGCACGAGTGTCCAATAAAATGCTTTCAGTTTAGTAGATTTTTGAGATAATTTGGTAGAATTTCTGATTTTCAATGTTGGGAGATGCAACATTCTATAGATAATATGGCATGGCAACATTTGTTTAGTAAATAAATATGGCCGCGAAAAACTGCATTTCAGAATTCAGGGCGTGTAATTCATTTAACTTTGACATCTTACATGAATGAATATTCTTTTCCTGTATTAACCACAGGTCGGAAAAATATTTAATTGTTATGTTGTGATAATTGTGCGTGGACAAAGTGTTTTAGTGCGCTAAAAAATAGATCAATGACAATGTATGTTGTATGATAGTTGACAATTACTCAGGTAGGAGTGGATTTTAGCAAAATTTATTTTGTTTTTATATTGTTTTAGAATAGTATTATTAATCATGTTTGATATTAAATTGATTTTAGTGTTATTCATATTCATAGTATAACATAGTAGATATTCCTAATGTGTTGCGCCGCGGGAATGGGGTGGCAGAGGCTTGCGTATTTTGTCTCTGTCGTTGCGACCGGGCACACCTCCGTTGACCTATTTTCTGGTTATTGCATCCAACCCAACTATTTATTCCTAGGGGTGCAAACTAGGGCGCCGCCGGCCTGCATTAATCGGGCCGTAATTCATCTTGGGGTTGTTCTAAAATCCAATTCAAGTGAAAATATCAAATTAGATATGCTTATGACAAGTGTTTTCAATTGGAATGATGTATTTTCGTATAGAAAGGGGGCATTTTTGAGTTAGTTCTTGTTTTTTGAAGTGAGGCAGAGAATGACGTGGGTTTATTTTACCAGATAGAGTGGTGGTGAGCAGTGATGTAGTGACTATGGTCCCAGCTGTGGATGGTGTGTTGAGAGGTAACATTGGAAGTGAACAGCTGGCAATATGATGGACTCAGACCTTCCCCCTGGCAGCTGCAACTCCACAGGACATCTGTCCACAATTGGCTACCATACTTTGCCCGGTGAGATGATTCTGGTGATATGATTCTGACAATATTTCATTGATTAGGCTCTTCATTAATGTATTATGTAGTAAAAGTTGTACTGGATACTTGGAGAGATAACAAACAAGGGGCTTGGCTATGAGAATCAATTAAAAACATGCCTTAGATATCAATCATTAATAGATAACTTAGTAAGTAGACTTAACTGATAATTTGAAGTGTTTTACTATTTCAATCTCACTTAAATACTAATTTAGAAGGAAAGGAGAAACTAATATTTATCTCCTTTTTTTGTCAATGTCTTATTATAGATTAAATTATAACTTTGGCAACATTCTGAACATGCAATCAAATGTTATTTGCTCATATATTTAGATTCTTATTAGAATACATTCTGTTGATAAGTTATTGTGTTCAATAAATACATGTAGAGTGATTAGAGAGTCAGTGATAACTGATTATTTACTTAAACTACTCTAATAAAGCAGTAAGTAAGTAGGAAACACTTAATAATACAATGGTGCAAATTATTCTAATCAAACTTTAAACAGGAAGTAACCCAGCACCCTTTGTGGTAAGCACGTAAAACTTTAACTGTTTTCAATCAAAAATACTGATACATATTTACATAGTAGTTGTAGCCTGTAATGTAAAAGGCTTCTCAAACTGAAGACATCAGTACAGTGAGGAGGATTAGGCATAGTCAACACATTACAAATTTATGAATCAATAATATCTTATGACATATCTAAAAAAGTTAAAGAGTCTACCTAGACCATATTAGCTATGATAATAATGAAATAAGCTAATGTTTATGAGAGATTGGCCTAGTAATAAACTCCTACATAATAGAGAGTTTCGAAGCTAACCCAAGTTTGTGGCAGTGATGAATTACTGATGACTTCATCCCGTGCTGCCGTATTACTCATTTGTCATTTATGAACAATATTCTCACTTTGTTGGGTGTGTTTGGTGTATAAGTATATATACTAACATAGAAAAGCTGATGAGTTTGATTTAAGTAGTTTTCTTTGTTTGAATGTGATGATCTCTGGAGCTACAAGTCAGATTTGAATAATTCTTTCTGTATAGGATTTTCTGTATGGGATGCAAGAGGAAGGTCATCCCGATTTCCCATGGGAATGAGTAAACCGCAGGGTGTGGCTAATAATGATTTATTTAGTTATATTTCACTTTAAATGGATGTGTTTGGGCCCTCACTCATTGCTCTTTATCTCCTTGTGAAAGTTGATAAACTAGGTGGAGTAATTAATAGTCCAAATTCCAAATAAATACATAAAAACTACCCACTCTTAACATTTCTAATAATTCAAGTGCAAAACTATTTCAAGGCTGCGGCTCGTTTATTCCACAAAAATACATAAATATATTGAACACTATTAGGAAATAATAGATACATGCAATATTAGAAAAATATTATTTGCAACATTTTAATTTGGTTACTTACAGATAATACAAGCTTATAGCTTAGTTTGGGTTTAAATAACCATATAAAAAATTGTCCGGGTATATTTATTCAGTCAACTAACTATACATACGTTCACCTATCCATCACAGGATGGAGCATTCAAATGAGCCTATGGGGCCAAAATTGAATAAACATATTTGACTTTGACTTTGACATCAGGTCGGATGCACCACTCTGCGAGCACGCCGGCCGGCGTGGACGGCGCCGGCGGGGGCTCCCGCACGCCGCCCGCCACTCCCAAGAAGGGCGGCAAGATGCTCGCCGTCAGGGTGCAGATGTTGGACGACACTATATCCATGTTCCAGATACAGGTGAGCCACTCATCTATACTCTATTTTTTTCTTACGAGTCTTAAATGTGGACTAATGTCTATTTTCCAGCCGAAGACGATCAATTGGTTTACTCACTTACTTTAAACCCTTAGGTACTAGTGCTTGAGCGTAAGCCGAAACAACCCTCTCTTACTTTGTACTTTTGTTGCACTACACAAAAAGGGTTGGTGTATCTTAACCGCGCAAATATTAAAACATTTTATAAAAGTGATGCACTTACAAGGTTCAAAGTTTCTTACTTTGTTTGTTTGTAAAGACTAATTTCCGAATCTACAAATCCGATTTGAATTATCATATTTTGTAATGGATAGCCACTTGGAACAGAAAGGTAATAGGCTATTTTCCATCCCGAAATTCCCACGGGAATGGGCACAACGCGGGTAAAACCGCGGGACGCCGCTAGTGATTTTATAAATTGCAGCCAATTATAATTATTAATATGAAACTGGTCCACCATTTTATTAAGTCATTTCACAATTTATTCACACTAAATTGTGTTACAGTAAATCTAATTGGAATTATAAACATTTATGTGTTAATTGCAAACAATTAGTACATATACATAGTCAAAGGTTTATTCATCGTTTAGTTTCTACGTGACTTGTCACAAACTAATGTTATAATATAAACAAAGAACTTAAATTCATAGTTAATTTCAGTTATAATTTGTTTGCTAACTTTGTTAATTCACATTGTGAATGAAAGTTACTCATAGTTCGTTTGATGCTGTTTTATCTCCTAAAATATAGGAGGTAAGTATGAAATATTTTAGACTACTCGCTCACCGCGGTGTTACCCGCGTTGTAACTGTACGGGTAATTTTGGGATAAAATGTATCCCATGTGTTATTCTGATGTATAAACTATATTACTGTAAAGATTCATTCAAATCCGTCCAATAGTTTTTTCATGAAAGAATAACAAACAAATCCTCACAAACTTTCGCATTAAGAATATTAGTAGGAAGTAGAATGTCATTTTTGTATTGTACTTTATACGAGAAGCATGCATAAATATGCGTCTATATTGTCGGTAGAAAGTAAATCTATCTACATATTAAGGACCTATAAACCTGAATTGTAATTAAGGGTTATCAGAGAAGTATTTAATCTATGTTAAGTAATGTCATATAGCTTGAAGAGTTTGATTTTTGTGTGTTTGTTTGAACGAATTAATCTCTAGGACAATTTGATTTCAAGGTTTATTTATGAAAAGGATTATATGCTGCTTTTCGTCCGAAAACTCTTATGTAAAAGGGTACAACGCGGGTAAAACCGGGATACTGCTATTTTATTGATATTTTGTTCATTAGTTGATTCTGAATGTGACTGTAAAAAAGTACAAATTCATTCATCCATATCGAGTAGTTTAGTGTTAGTGCACCAACCCTAGTGTCGGAATTTTAAGACCATCTAAGGTCTTTCGACGTGGTAGGTACAAATAGAACTATACCTTTTTATTTACGTTACTTTTGTGTAACTATTTTACAATTCATGAAAACCGGAAGATTCCGGCTCGGAACGATCTTTAATCTGATAAATAATTAACAAGCAATACCCACTGTATCGCTACCTTTCAATATTGTTCATTATTTATCTTTCTAATACACTTATTGCGTACAATATTGTTCGTTATAAATTCAACACAAATGGTTCTACTAAACGATATGGAAAACTGAGATTAGAAATCTATTTCTTTTAATTGAAATAAGCGATCTATGTAGATTAAATAAAAAAACTGAATTCATCCAAAGTATTCGTCATTTTATCTATAATCATAGACAATAGTTTCAGTCCTAAATAAAAATAAGATTTTCTTCAAAGACCTAGTATTCAATCTGATAAAATCTAATTAACGAACACGAGAACACAGTTATTATCTCAATTAGTTTAATCAATAAGCAATATTGTGATAATTACGATGTCCCCTAAACTGAACTTGTTATTGGCCCGATGTTTACCCGACCCGACCCCAGATGTTTAGTGTCATTAGTTGTCCCGAACCATTACCATTTAATGACCCTATTGACGGATACACCTCGCTTAGTTACTATTAGCTCGAGTCAGCCATTGTTCAACATAATTAATGGCTCATAATGCTTTCACTGGCATTCGTCTTTGTTTAGGAAAATATTGTTAAAGTTATGGTACCACGTTAGGTTATTATCACGACGTTGCTTTTATTAATGAGGTTTCTATTAACGTATTCTTAGAACAACGAAAGGAAACTATGAGGTGAAGGCATAGATACACTCCTTTATTTTAATCCAGATCTGTTTTTGTTTTGTGTATATTTAGCTAATTTACTTTGCTTCCACTTTCAAATTGAGGTAGCCCAAGCTCCATTTTTCACAGCGCTTTATGCCCTTCAATTAATCAGTCCATGTTGAATTGTTCAACAATATATCAGGTTGACGATATGTCCACTAAAAACAGCTGCAAAACGTTCCGGATTCTCGTAGTATTTGTTTAACTTACCAACCATTATTCTAAGTATTGTCATTAATATGTATGAGCGTCGTAATATTCGTTATTAGTTAAATGGGAGGATTGGCTTGTTACGTAAACGATCCCGGGCAAAAGGGGACTGTGTAAGGCGTATTTAGATTAACCTACAGACACCTTTATCGCCTTTATGTGGGGGAATAAGATAGAATTTACTACGCCTAGAAAGGTTTTACGGTCTAACCTCTATCATGATTTTGATAACAATACAAATAGGTTAGAGCTAAAATGAAGGTTGTAAGTTTGGATGTACTTTGATTTAATCTAGATTTTTCTTGAAGCTACTTTCGCCTCGGTCTCTACTTCTATGGTTGGTCGAAGCATTTTAATCTGAGCGCTATGGTGCTACGCAGCTTTAGTGCTAGACCCGATTATTTTAATCGTTAGACCATGTTGGGTGACTACATCACAGGTTAATAAATAGTTACTACGTAACCTAAAGCAAAAAAAACTCAAACTTACCTACTTACTTTGATCGAAGTTACGGTAGAAGAACGGTCATTAAATGTCTTCTGTGTACGTAAAGTACTGTAGTACTGCAGTCTTCAGTGGCTTTTGCCTCACACTATTTTAAACGGGACATCTTGACATTATGCTTCAAAGGTTAACCCAGTATAGATTCCATCTCTGTGCCACCCAAAAGTTGAACCATCTTGTATTCTATAAAAGGATGTACCAGTTTTATTGCCGTGAAGAAAGTTGCAAGTTTGTTATCTGGATTAAAATAAGAAAAGTTTCGCATCGAAAACTTGAAACGAACTCGACTGCAGTTTCTCTTGCGATATTAAAGTATGATTGAGTTTACTTAAACGATAGATATCTTTAAATTAGATAGAAGGGATAGATTCAGAGATTCAGATATAATGAAGTTTCTAGTTAATCTCTACGAAAGAACACTGAACCGCAAAGGTAGCTGTCCCCATAAAATCTTGAACGTAGGTGCTCGTATACGATATAATTTTAGAACCAAGTATTTGTGAGGTAAAATTGCTTAGCTACATACACCATAGTAATTCATAAAACAATAATTTCGCTTTCTAAACCCTCATTAGCAAAAACTTTCTAAATATCACTTACAATTGTAAATTTGCATTCGCGCAGTGCGCTGCGCCGGAAACTCGTCCAAATATACACTGGATAACGACATCCTCATGTTTTGTGTTGCCTACTCATCATAAAGTATGCTCAATGTTCAACTACTGCCGATTTTTAGTTATCTATACAATGCTATATTTATAAAGGGATAAAGTTTCTAACTTTCGTTTGTTTGTATGGACTAATCTCAGAAACTACCAATTGGATTTGAATAATTATTTTTGCAATGGATACCCATATTCAACGGGAAGGTTATAGACTATTTTTCATCCCGAAATGTCCTTGGGAACGGACACAATGCGGGTAAATGAGCAGGGCACTGCTAGTTGTAAATTAAAAGAAATATTAAGATTGCCAACATAATTGGTTTTGGTAAAGATAACAGATTCGCACGCGGTAGTAATTATATTCCAAACGAATGGTGTGGGTCGATAAATCTGTCGTAAATTCAATGTTGGTCTCTTTATTCTTGGACAAATTATTATTATTATGACATACATTTGGTAGCATTCATTGTGTTAATTTTTTCCTGGCAATATGCACAAACCGGTATGAATGCAATATCCGAAACAGAAAAAGAAACAAAAATTTAATGAGACTGGTATCAAAGATAAACCCGAATCTTATTCATAATTATATCATAAGGACATGCTGTTTATCTACAGAAAGTTAATAATAAAACTAGAATTCAGTTATTCACATTTTCATCTTATAAATTCTGTATGCATATTCTTATATTATCCACACCACAATACATCTCAGTGAGTTCAGTTTAAATAAAAGCGTTGTGCTCTGTTCTGGGAATCAAATCACGTCCCCAGTGTACCGCTGCATAAACAGTTTGCATCCAAATCGCCTTTCGCCGATGCAACTATTCAATTTCTGTTCTAGACTTACTGGATTCAGCCAGATATTCGCCGACCAAATTGTGTATCCAATTTTCTTGTGATCTCTATCTGAAATGGTATCGGTGTTTTGAATTGTATTGGTTTTGGTTTACGCTTTTCTATTTTACTTTGTTACTAGCAGCGCCCCGCGGTTTTACCCGCATTGTGCCCGTTCCCGTGGGAATTTCGGGATTTTTTTTACATAAAAACCTTCCTCTTGAATCACTCTACCTATTACAAAAAACCGCATCAAAATCCGGTGCATACAGACAAACAGACAAACAGAAGCGACTTTGTTTTATACTATGTAGTGATTGACGATGACTGATCGAATCAAAGCTAGCGTGTCTCATTCAGATAGATCATCATATATATATAAGAAAGTCGTGTTAGTTCCACTATTTATAACTCGAGAACAGCTAGACCGATTTTAATGATTCTCTTTTCTTTTTTTAAGAAAAAAATCCCGGAAATCCCACGGGAACGGATGCGCTGCTAGTATGTTATAAATCATCGTTTTTGATCTTTTGGATAAACGATTTTCATTAATGTAAGTGTAATTATGCGGCATCCCATCTGCAGCTATCGATTTAGTGACAGTTGCGGGATTCCTTCGCCAACTTAAAGTTACGCAACGAACGATCCAATTTCGCTCAAATGGTTCGAAATGAGTTTTCCTCTTAGAAATCTAAGATGCTGTAAAAAGCAATTCTTAAAGAGTGGTATGTACTCGAACACGTCCATGTAATATGAGATTTTGTCGGTGAATATAGTTGATATGAACCCGCGGTAGGTATGCGGGAATAAGCACAATATCCGGAGAAATGTCTCCTGCTCCGTGGCATCCGTGGGTTTGTCATACAATTTCTTTCAACATTTTCGTCCGCACATTTATCAAAATTGTTCTGCGATGTCATGTATTAAACCTTCTCTGTAAAGAAATAAGAGCGTTTGTGCATCACAGGTTAAATGGCTGAATGTTTACCAATCTGTAGACAACGCCGATAATTACTATCCATTGTTTGATGCGCAATCAACGTCGTTTACATTACATTCCGCCGCGGAAGTGTTTGTCTTGGTCACAATTAAAAACGTCGTGTTTAATCTATTTTTTGGTGTCGAGCGTTATCTCGTAACGTTGGCGCGGCGCCAGGCGGTCGTAGGCCTGAGCAAGGCAGTTTTCATTACCCCAATGCCTCTATTGTTCTTTAGTTTCCCTCTTTTGGTCAATTTAACGCGATGTAGGGGAACTTTGTGCTAATCTAATGATTTATAATGCCTCCCTCGTTCCTATTTCGTTAATTTTAGATGAATGTAACGGTGACTTGTCTATTTTCTTTATTCAGTTTTTGTATTGAAATCTGTTTTACTGTATAATTTTTGAATAACCAAAGTTTAAGGCCTTGGTCCCTGATGTTTTTGAGAACAGCAAAGTTTTTAAATTAAAGTCTTGTTTGTACACTTTTGGCCTCGTTAAAAGGCCGTCTATTGAGTGGAATCCTGCCAATTAGCATGCTCTGCATGTTAGGCAGTTTGCACCAATTAGCGCGGCTCAGCCTCCTCCCTCGCCCGTCAACTGTATTAACGTCCCTGTTACATTGACGTTATTTTAATTAATGTTTTTCATGTTCTTTAATTTCGCGTAGCCCCTGATTTTCTTTCCAAGAACGTTTATAAATATTTTAAAAGAAGCAGCCCTAAATGCTATGCTAAAAATACAAAGTAATGTTTCAAAGGATCTCGTTTAAAATATTTCCAGCCAAGTTGCTGTTCTAAGTCTTTGTGGAAAGTTCATTACTCCGCGTTTGCGAGTTGTATCAGTTTATCTAAAAACTTAGCTTCATAGTTGTTGGCTTTCGCTCACGACTCAACCCCTTTGTTTACATTATGGAATGTGATAAAAATATTTTTAGTTTAACTCGGGCGTAGGTAAATGTTTATTGTAACGTACCTTTATGTTGGTTTTGGTACCGCCCAGATAGCAAATAGCTTTGGGATTTTCCATTTTAGAACATGCACGAAAATATATCAGTCTGTTTTGTAGTAAATAAATATAGGTTAATTGAAGATTACTACTGAATAAACAGAGACTCAAATCTGCTCTAAAAGTTATAATCTCCAGTAGATTTTTTGACTTAGTTGTATTCATTATAACATAACGTACGCCCATTTGAACATAAATGAAAACTGTAACATAACTTGAAAATTATCATCTCTCCACGCTTGACCTACTAATAATGAAGCAGATAGGGCGAAGATTTTCCTTCATCGTCTCATTTTCAAGATTTTACCTTCATGTACTCACGGCGCTTAGTAATAGAGGCTATTTTCCAACAGTAAGGCTTGAACATGAGGCGTGACGTCAGGAAAACTGGTCCTGCCCTATAATAAACAGAGGTAAAAATAAAGATGGTTGCCCTAATTGTTTATAATATAAATATTCAAGTTTTTTAGCTTCATCAGTTTGTGCTATTGACGTGGATTAATTATTAAACGTATTTCCACTTAGTTACTGATAACAGTGAGTGAGAATATTTTAGACTGCAGTGGAATTTTACGGGTCCATAGTTTTAAAGGGAAGTTTATCTAAATATAGGTTAAGATTTTCGGAAACCATCGACCAACGGGTCATCCACTGATCGCAGTCGCATTCTGGCTCGACAGACATAATTAAGAGATTTTTTTGAATGTAATAGCAGTATCAATAACACTATACCTATACAAATGTATGGAAAAACAATTCTCCTAAAACCATGTCATATTTCCTTCGTGACGTACGATTGACTTCCCACAGGCTCCACGATTATTCCCATCAAAATAAAAGGATGGAGATACATTTCTTGCTATTTGTTCACTCGACGGAATACTTTGTCATTTTCCTTCGATATTTGTATTCATAGTGTTAGGTGAGATGTCACTCAATAATGGTTCTGTTGGAAGTTTACTAATAAGGTTCGTATTTGTGAATCAAAAGTTTGGTCATTAGTCGACGTGGTGCGCTAACTAGAAAAGTAAAGTAATTTCATGAAGTGCACTAATGAAGTCGTGTTTCATGTATTTTAGTTATATGCTTGCAATGCTCGTCGTTTTATTAAAATTTAATGTACATACATTAACTTTAATAAAACGACGAGCATATAAGTACATACTTAGGTATGTACATTACATACAAGCATGGCCAACCCTATTGTCAGGAGTTTTTAGACAGTCTAATGGCTTTCGACACGGTTTGACGATTGAAACAACCGGGACCGACGGCTTAACGTGCCCTTCGAAGCACGGTAGCGATCAGATAGAAATACCACTTTCGGCCACCCATCTGTGTAGAGCCCGAGCTGCACGTCGCTTAACAATCGCAATGATCTAACATCTACGCGATTGATGGAGCGCTACGGATAGGTACGCTACGTAGGTAGTAGTTAACAGAGCTCCGCTGTTAACTGGTCCATAGGTGTAACCGTAGGTGTTTGGTGGTATGTACCTGATCATTTATATTTGAAACAAACAACACATTTTTACCCATCTCCTGTTCAATTAATGTAATATCCATTGTCATTATCTCCAATACAATACAAAATACTCGTTACTAGTGAATTCTCAAATTCTCAAATTCTAAAGGTGCCTTTTACATAGAATGTTTGAAAAATGTAAACGCTAGTTAAATATGTATTTCATTGAAGCAAGTTCTTTCACCTCTCTTATCTCGTAGGCGAACCGTTCTACAAAAGATATAAACTTGGTGTACCAAGTACTGTAATCCAATTTGCCTTCAATGATATTTATAATCCGTCCCCCCAAGTCTCGGATGTGGAATAGAGATGGGAAACGTTTATGAACGTATCGATGTTGCATTATCTAATACACATTAACTATTATACTTATCCTAAAGGTAGGTTATGTACGAGTACTATGTAAATTAACATAATTCAATATTCATGCAGACTTTTTTCTGCTGTTGTTTGCGGCGGCGATGATATTACGAATATAGTTTTTATTAAGTATACCATGTACGTTTACTGTTCGACCATTTTCAGTGCAAAAGGCATCATAATCCTTGCTGTATAACTATCAGCCTGTAATGTCCCACTGCAGGGCAAAGGCCTCAAATCTCACTGAAGATATCAGTACCGTCAGGAGGATTAGGCGTAATAACCACTCTTGCCTAATGCGGGTTGTTGATGTCAAACCCGAGCCATGTTTGAAAAGTCGGAAACATGTATTCGAGCGACCCGGGAATTGAATCCGAGACCACAGTCTCGGCAGGCGAGGGCACATACCACTAGACCACCGAGGCGTTAGTTAAGCTTCATAAGTCAAAGTCAAATATTTATATTCAGATGAACATCACGATCGATCATAAAGATCGCCACGAACACAATGATCGTTACTACATCTATCGGTACCGATAGTTAATCACATGTTCCCAATCTTACAAGCATCACTAGGCCTGTCTCGCGCTACGTTGAGCCAGTCACGCGAGGTCACAGACTATCAGGGATGCTTACTCCGAATTTATAGTTGTGGCTAACGACGCATCAGATACCTACGCCCAACGAACCATGCGTATTGTCATTTTATATTTATCACCGCTAATCCGTAATCGATATGGACAACGGGGTGATTCTGCTGGGTAAAGAAGTTATGTGATTAGTTATGGCCTAGAAGACCAAGTAAGGCAAAGGTCTGAAATAAGACTGGAGATTAGCACAGTACCTTACTTTGTTTATTAGCAGAGCTATGCTATGTTATTGCTACGAGTATGTTTCTACCAATGAGTTCCAATGTGGCATAGCTTCGTAACACCCATGGTGGTATCGACTAATCATATTATGGCGATTTTCCTATCATATATGCAAAATATGTCAAGTGGAAAGTCATCTTTACATAGTCATCACGGTTCACTCAAATGGTTGGTGATAACAAACCCGAGTCACCTTTGATGTAAGATGTGAGATAAGGAATTGAAAATTAGTATGGTCATGAACATTGTTAATAATTTTTGTTAATAACCATTTCATAACAAAAAGTATAAAGAAAAGCTTAAAACATAAGCTGAATTTGCCATTCTTTCTTTCGTTTAGACTCTAGACTGTGGAGTAAGCTTATTTAGACGGTTAAAAATAAGTAACGATTATTTTAATTTTAATTTGCGAGGGTCAGATTAATTGACCGTCATGTAACCTCATATTATGGTCGAGATTATTTTCGTTTTTACTGGATTGGATAGCCACTTTATTCGTGTAAAATATTTTTTTATTTTGGTCGATGTTCGCTGAAAGTATTCGATAGTGTACTGACTAAAGGAGGTGGTCTTATGAATAGTACAAACATAGTGAACTTAAAAGCTTTTTCCAGTCGAGAATCCATAAGCATTTTATTTATACAATCCGCAGCGGAGCCAATTCTTGGCTTGATGCGTACATTGACCGCAGTAGTACGCGACTTATGCTAAACAACAATAAATTATTACCTACCGATATTTCTCAAATGCATGAAGCTGAAACTCACAAAAAGGCCCTCCAAATTTAAATCAGTTCACTTGACACATTGAATCACACCGTTTTCATTTACCCTTTTCAGGGCAGCGTTACTTTACGGGCTCTTTAGGGTCGTTGTTTCCATTTATATTCAGTTTCGGAAAGTGTATTCCCTTTGGGCGCCCACGCTCGCATTTACCACTGCTAAACGAGTTCGTGCTTAAAAACCTGAAACATTAAACAAACAACAGAATGCAATATAAAGTTTTGCGAAACTCGCCCCTGCTCTGCATGAATAGAGTTTCTTGTTAAAGTTCGCACTATGAAATACGATACATTATTGGAGTTGCAGTAACACGATTGTTCGGAAACTGTAACATAATACTCGGTTTATATTACCTATTTTATTGCGAAACTTTTTAATGCGAATATTGATTGAGTGACCCATTTGCTCATGGGCGAATACGTACTCTCTTAAAATAGGATTATATTGATTTTTATGGGTAAAGAATGTCAGTTATTTTCATCATTGTGTGGGGAACGTGCATTTATTAATTATCGATGCCATGACTCCGCCCAAGTCACGTTGTTAACTTCTCATTGTGAAATTTTGATAAACATTCTCAAGTAATTATATTGCTTTTATGCCCCAAACTTTTCCATCGGCGAAAAGAAATAGTGTCCTTCTTGCTGGATTACTTAATTGGTTTTACTTACCACAATAAAGACAAAGCAATGTTCTATTGCGACATCTGTTGCCTCAATAAAATGCATGCAAGGTCGATGGATAACAATATGTATGTAAATTCATAATATGCGATTACATAGCGTGTCAAAGTATATAGTTTTATGTCGCAGAAACTATAAATTAACTTGTTATTGTAATGCCTAGTTTCCTTTCAGAAAATTACAGATGAAAATACTTTGAAATTAACATTTATTTTACATTTTCTTTCTTATCTTAGGAATCTTACTTATCTCAGGAATGTTAAAAACATGGTTTCTTCAAACACTTACTCAATGCTTAGACCAAACAAAAACTGAATACATATAATACACTGTCAACATTGAAGTGACGCCGTGTTTGTATACATATGTGCATTAATTTGATTGTAATGTAAGCTCACGACCGTGTCTGTACACCATGTACAGTATTGTACAGGATACAAGGAGTATCTATCCTTAATACTGCCCTATTAACTTTAGTCGTATTTGCCGTGAGCATTCATGAGAGGCCTTTGTTTGACAGTGAGCCATTACTGACTAATACTTTTTATTTATTTACTTAATCTTGTTAAGTTATAACAAGACAAGCCCGTTGGCACAGTGGCATAATATGTGAGAGCGCTTATTGTGTTGGGGGTTGCGGGTTCGATACCCGTCCGGAGTCGACTATAGGTATATGTAGATGTTGTTGTTGGCGACGACGTCTGAGTCTCAATTATATATTCTTATAATGTATATGTAGTAGTATTATTGATCCTACTAATATTATAAATGGGAAAGTTTGTGATGATGGATGTATGATTGTTACTCTTTCACGAAAAAACTACTGGACGGATTTGGATGAAACTTTACAGTAATATAGGTTATACATCAGAATAACACATAGGAATCATTTCATCTCCAAATTCCCTCGGGAACGGGTACAACGCGGGTAACGCCGCAGGGCGCGGCTAGTATTCTATAATACAAGTTTAGAACTTAGTTTGGGTATAACTAACCGCGTGTGAATCTGACCGTTTATATTTATCTGAGCCTCAAATACAAACACCTGCTACTATTTAGTACAAATCCCTATGTTTGTTGCAGTCAAAAGCCTTGGGCCGGGTGCTGTTCGACCAGGTGTGTCGACAGCTCCATCTCCTAGAGGCTGACTACTTCGGACTGGAGTACCATGACGCCAACGGGACTAAGGTAAGGCCACTTTTCAGTAAAGTGATATGAAGTTGCATATTTTTTGATAAATAAGGTTTCGATCGCTTCGGTGCTCTAGTGGTATGTGTGCTCGCGCCAAGATCGAGGTCCCGGGTTCAATTCCCAGGTCGAGCGAAAACATGTTTCCTAATTTTAAAACATGGCACGGGTATAAGATCATCAACCTGCATGAGGCAAGCGTGATGATTACGCGTAATGCTCTCACTGTACTGATATCTTCGGTAGGCAAATGGATTTAGGAAGTTCTTCATAAATAATGTCAGTGCAGTTACAAAAGTTAAACAATACCATATATGCAGACGAATAGAACTAAAAATTCCAATACTGAATGCCGCCTCAAAATGAATGCTCGTTCATACTTTTAACTTTAATTAGTCTGTATTGTACGAGTACACTGCTCAATAGCAGCGAATCCTACTTACAGATAAACTTATATACACATTACTTTGTTGCATTTAATTCTAAAGCTGATGTACCCACTAGCGACCGCTCACCTATCGCGTTATTCAGTGTTCTCTCTAATATGTATTAAAAATTATTCTCCTTTTAAACAGTTTAAAAGCTGGGTTCTGTCTAGTGAATACGTAGCTTAGGCTTTGTGAGCACTAAACTCATTATGTAGTATAAGAGGCAGTTGGTTGGTACGTTGAAACCATACGGGGTTCTGAATCTAATTGGATAATGCAAGTGTACGTTTCTGCTCGTAACTCAATAATGTATCGCGTTAATGGAACTAGGAATAGATGAATTGTATTATGGGCTCTTTTGTTTTGATCTCTATTGAGTGTTGTTTGCTTCGAATGGGATGAGGATTGGAATAAGTGCATGGTTTCTTATGTGATTTGAATATCTTTATGTATCATATTACCATTTGTGATTTTTTAGGATGTTATTCATCTTACTACGCAACGGGATAGAAATGCAATGACAATCTGATAAAAAATCTAGAATGCTTTTCCACCAGAGTTTTTCAGAGCATAGTAACATAACATAGCTGTAGTGGTATCAATCAATCATATCTTTAGAATAGCGTTCTGGTAAGGTCATAAATAAAATAAAATAAGTTTATTTCAGTCACAAAATAGTTGTCTGTCTATACATAGATATGGAGGGCATCCCTAAAGTATAATACCGGATCCATTCCATCGTTCATTAAAAAAATTAGATAATTGTAATAACAATATTGCTAGCCATTGGAACTTTCCTTCAAATGCTATCAATCACCATATCTTTTCCCCAATCCCCCCAGTACTGGCTCGACGTAGAGAAGCCGATGTGCCGTCAGGTGGGCCTGTCGATGTTGGAGCCGATCCTCAAGTTCTGCGTCAAGTTCTACACGCCCGACCCGGCGCGCCTTGAAGAGGAGTTCACTCGCTACCTGTTCTGTTTGCAAGTGAAGCGAGACCTCGCGCAGGGCTGCATTCAGTGCAACGAGAACACCGCGGCGCTGATGGCCAGTTATATTGTGCAAGGTGGGTGGTGCGATTAAGGTTACAGATTATTAACAGCACTTTAGCTTTTAAATGGTTTGTCCCTCTCTGACATACGCTATTTTCCAAAGAGCAAAAGAGACAAAACACTTTATGGCAGTGTGTTAAACCTTTAACACTTCTCACTACGATATCTTTATCTAAGATTCAGACATCCCAGCAATATCATCACAAATAATACTTTTTAAAAGTTCTTAAAACTAAATTCCTGTGTAAGAGATTTTTATAGGAACGTATAACAGTCACTTAGATTAGAGGCCTTTGCTTTGCAGTGGGACATAACAAGGTCTTTTACTAGCTTTTAGCCGGCGATTTTCTATTTGATGGTCGACTTGGTCAGTGTCATAATTGCTAGTTAATATTATTTTGTTTTGTGAATTTAGTGGAAAAATAAAACAGTTAAGTAATTAAGGTTTTCTGCAATTTACGTTCTCGCATTGAGAACCATCGGATTTTTACCATCTCGCCTGTCTCGACTGTTTGTATTGTTGATCGGGAAGAAAAAGTGCAATTTTGCAATACCGAATAATGTTGGCGTTGTGTTTGACCTCGATATCATTGGGTGGGATATCTCGTATTGGTGCCAATTTTTACCGCCATCATACATTCGATTACACACCTTTGACTGTGTTACATGTTTCGTTTTATTGAGAACTTTACTCAATAAGAAGCAAGGGAAAACTATTGACAAAATGTTGTTTAGGCAAATTGTAATCCAAACCGTCATGATCGTCGCATCGGTGGTCTAGTGGTATGTGCATTTGCCTGCCAAGACTGAGATCTCGGGTTCAATTCTCGGGTCGAGCGAAATAAAATCGTACTTTTCAAACATGGCTCGAGTTTGAGATTACCAACCTGCATTTGGCAAGCGTGGTGATTATGTCTAATCCTCCTCACTGTATTGATATCTTATGTGAGATGAGAGGCCTTTGCCCAGCTGTAACATTTTACATTTTATCCCCAAATTCCCACGGAGCGGGTAGCGCCGCGGGGCGCGGCTTGTGGATTATTAACGTTTGTCTGTTTGCAGCGGAGTGCGGCGACTTCGTGCCCGAGGACTACCCGGACCACTCGTACCTGAGCGGGTACAAGTTCTTCCCGGGCCAGGACCCCGAGTCCGAGCGCCGCATCATGGAGAACCACAAGAAGCACATGTAAGGAGCTTTGTCTTTACTACTATTGTAAAGAGGAAATATTTGTAATTTGTTTGTTTGTATGTTCGGGTCGGGCGAATTTGCGGAACTATTCATTATACTATTCTATTCATTAACTATTTATTATTTCAATAAATATTTTATAGGTATATAGGCTATGCTTTATTATCAAAAAAATAGGGATTTTCACAAATTAAGTACAAAAAAACTTGATAACCGAAGCGAAGCGAGGCGGGTTGCTTATTTTATATTTGGGACTTCCTTGTTTCGACGTTTCGTTCCTAAGATACTGAGTGTTATGTTGTCATTTGAATTCCCCTATAACTCTCTCCTCTGATCTTAACATCAACCGGAACGTTCCGTGTCCTAAGAGATAACTATTTGTTACAGTGGCCAAAGTCCAGCAGAAGCTGATCTAAACCTATTGGAAACGGCACGAAGATGCGAATTATATGGTAAGTTTAGACGGTTACCCACTAACCTATACGAATTGAATGACCAGTATAATACATCTGATGATTTTTTGTTTGTTTAAACGCATTGGATATTATCTAGAATTCACAGTTTTTTATGATGACACAAAATATTTTTTATATGACGGCACATTCACGAAAATAATTATAACGTAAAACCGTGGTGTGTTGCTAGTATAAAACTTAGAACTTTAACCCACCACATTTGTCTTTAGGTATAAAGATGCACCCAGCAAAAGACCACGAGAACGTCCCCCTGAACCTGGCGGTGGCGCACATGGGCATAGCGGTGTTCCAGAACTTCACCAAGATCAACACCTTCAGCTGGGCCAAGATCCGGAAGATCTCCTTCAAGCGGAAGAAGTTCCTCATCAAACTGCATCCAGAGGGTTATGTGAGTTTTGTGTCACTGAATGACAAGTTCGTTGATTGATACGAGTTTGATGTGAAGCGTTAATTGGTGATGAGCATTAACGTTTTCACTTAAGTTTGACTTGGCCATGTTAACTCATCGATGTATTCTTCTTCTTTATCGAGTGGATGGTCAACCTGACCAATCCCGGTGTCAGAGTTATTGAGCCGCCAAAGGCCACTGACATGGCTCGTGTGTGTATGTATAATTGCATAAAATATGTAGTATTATCAGTAGGTTAGACTCCATAATACAAGCATACTTTTTAAACCGTGTGTAAATTTGTCCGGGTTTATTACATTATAGAAGAAAAGTAAAGAACAATTCTATTTGTTTCGCAGGGTTACTGCCGCGATGTAGTAGAATTCTTCTTCGACAGCCGCAACGAGTGTAAGAACTTCTGGAAGAAGTGCGTGGAGAACCACGGCTTCTTCCGCTGCACCAGCGTGCCCCGCCTGCCGCGGCACAAGACGCGGGTCATATCCAGAGGCTCTTCCTTTAGGTAATTATTGGAAGCCTATCCCACCAAAAACATAAATGTAAAAAAGGAGAGCCAAGTTCAATACAAAAATCATGCTTGGCTATGGGCTTCGCCGCAAAAAGAATGGAGATCTAAATGAGTGCCAAGTTGTAGGCAAAATCTCAATATGTATTTATAGGAACAAAATAACATTATGAACAAGTATTAAACTCTATTTCTTCTCTTTATTGGATACCTATGACAATTGCTGTTATTTAAAAATGTGAGATCTTAAAGTGGCTTAGATTTGACTTGACCAGTTTTCATTACATCAGTCATTTTATAACGTTATTCAAAAAATAGGTATATTTTTTTTTATTCTGGTAAAAACTGGCCAAGTTAAATCTAACCCACTTTAAAATCTCACATTTTTAAATAACAGCAATTGTCATAGGTATCCAATAAAGAGAAGAAATAGAGTTTAATACTTGTTCATAATGTTATTTTGTTCCTATAAATACATATTGAGATTTTGCCTACAACTTGGCACTCATTTAGATCTCCATTCTTTTTGCGGCGAAGCCCATAGCCAAGCATGATTTTTGTATTGAACTCTCCTTTTTTACATTTATGTTTTTGGTGGGATATCATTACTTTTTGTAAAGAAAACTAGGTAAGTATTGATATCGCTGATTGGCTGGGGCGACGGTGGACCGACCGCGTCATAAGTACCTACCGCGCGCCGCCGACGACACACCGTTGGCCGGTTGTTTAGCGCGAATTACAAGTTTTTTTGTATGGGGGCACCACTTATTTTTTTACATAACTTTACGTTTATATTGCAGTTAAATAGCAAATATGATAATACTTAGATTGGGATAGTTTCAAATATCTGCTTGTAACGGTTCCAACGCTACAATTAAAAAAAATATTTTTTTGTATGGGGACACCCCCTATTTTTTAACTTTTTTTTATTTTTAGATTTTTTCTTACGCTTACACACAACTACCGAGCTAGATTCCAAATTTCAGCCTTCTAGGTCATCTGGAAGTAGGTTAGGTTTAGGTACTATATGTCAGTCAGTCAGTCAATACTAAAATTTACGACTTTCTGACGTTCATATCTTTATAACCGTTTGAGCTAGCTTCATGAAATTTGGGCTTCTAGGTGTCCTAATGGATATAATTAAACACACGTAGTTTCATGTGTTTACGTTAAATAGTTTTTGAGTTATAGAAGGGTCAAAAGTGGCACCAAGTGGTTCGTGTAATATTACACTCGGCGCTGGCTAGCCGTTCCTTTGCTTGAACTTGGCTTGACACGCTGCCGCGTGTCTAGATATCATCATCATGTTAGCCGTAGGACGTCTAATGCTGGACATAGGCCCCCCTCATTGATCTCCAAGTAATTCAGTTGGAAGTGACCTGAGTGATCCTGCAGCCTTCACTAGAACATCAGACCACTTTGTTGGTGGCCGTGCTACGCTGCGCCGCACGGTCCGCGGTCTCCACTCGACAACTTTTCGGCCCCAACTTGCCAGCATGCTATAATGGACTTATAGTCTGCGGGCAGAACCCGCGGGAAATAGCTGGCAATAACATAATACAGTTCTAGAGTTTTTTTTTGTATGGTTGATATGGTGTGTTGTATGAAACTACCACTAGTTTCAGATATAAGCAGTCTGAAAAATAATCAAATCTGAAGAGGAAAGTTACAGGCTATTTTATATCGCGCAGTTCTTACAGATACAACAAAGCTGATAGAAACGCGAGGCGATAATTTATTTACTTAAATTTAAATTGTGTGTAAACGCAAGTGTGAAAAATGTGCTCCAATACAAAATATTCACGTTACGTATTTCGTTGTCATCAGGTATAGCGGTAAAACACAGAAACAGATTGTGGAATTCGTGAGGGACAACTATGTGAAACGTCAAACATTCCAGAGGTAGGTAGCGATAGGGAATCCCTTTTATAAGCTTAGCCGTGTAATTACGTAGCTACTACTACTTCTATAGACCGACACAATATTAAGGTTTAGCGCCGATTCGTCTCGTTCGCTTCCACTTCTGGTTTGACTATATTTTTGAAGTGAAAACTTCTTAAGGTGCACTGGGCCCGTGACTGAGCACTTTATTTTCTGGGTATTGAATGAGGGTGAATCGTAGCGTTTGTCTATATAACGGTCGTTCGAGTATTGATGACTCAAGTCGACCCTTTTGGGGTTGTCACAGTGCAAGCGACGGCGAGCGCAACCCACGCTTATTTATACTTGTTTCTTTTTTCATAAATAATGCTCATTCACGTCGCTTGCATGCACTATTTATGAGACATAGTCAATATCATCACTAATATAAAGTTTTCACTTCTGTAGTGTGGTTTTACACACATACACATTACACACTGATGTTGCCTTCATTTTGTGTCAAATCATGTAATATGCATGCGAGATTAAATTTTGGAGTGCTTCAGCCGCTATAGCAAAGAGGATGCGCTTGGAAATATAAAGTGTGATGTGATGGTAGAGTGAGGAGCGAAGTAGCTAGAGGCCAGAACTCGTAGCGTAGAGGCAGTGGCGTAACTACACCGAATGCAGTGACTAATGCGTTTTTTTGACATTTAAATTCATTACCGAGTTTGCGTTTCGACTGTAAAGTCTGTTGTCTTGGCTATCCGCGAGAAACGCTAACAAGAACGAAGTGATGTTGGTAAATGTCAACGAAACTCTGATTAGACACTCCGGGCCTCCTCCTGCTCAATATAAAGACATTTCAATCTACTGTGTAGTTTTTAACGGTGCAGTACTACGGAATATATCACTAAAATATTTTCGGACGCTCTGATTACTAAAATATTTTCGGACGCTCTGATTAATAAAATATTTTCGGGGTGTTAGACACGTTTATTAAGAAAACGAGCAAACATAAATGATGATTGCATACTTTTCATATCCATTAATTTTAATCAGAAATCATATCCTTCATAATCCTTCTGGTCGATTTCGACCACAGCGATTGATTAAATTGGTTAAAGAGGAAGAGATCATGACCGGCGTACCCAACTTATTTCAATAGAAATAGTTTGATGACATAAATATTTTACTGTCACAAATATTTTACTGTCACAAATTGACATCTCTCACGAATGCCACGTCTGAATTACATTCGCCCAATATATTTCTATGAAGTCAACACTGTACAACACCGTTAAAGTCAGTACATGATGATTTGTGCGGAGGGGGAGGGGGGAGGGGTGTGACGCCACTGCCGGCTCGTGGTGCGCAGGTGAGTGGGTCGGACACTAGCTTTTGGTTTGACGTGCGGGGGCGGGTCGGTCGGAGGATGGTCGCTCGAACCAAAAGCTGGTGGGACGTGCGCGCCGGACACGAGTCACCATCCTCTGCCCGACAGGTCGGGGTCGTGGCGCCGCGCCGCGCCGCGCACCCCCGCGCCGCTCGGCACCAGCCTCTCCGCGCACCCGCTGCTGCCGCTGCCGCCCGGCTCCGACGGTACGTACACACCACACACACACCGCCCACACCGCCCCCACATACCGCCCCGCCCCCACACACTACCTCTTGCACTGTTCTGAGCGACTTACGAGACAGTTTGTATTAGTGCAGAGTCTAAGCGACGCATCTCTTCTATCTACTTAACGTAACATACTCATCCTTGTCTCTAAAAAGTAAAACACTAGCACGGAAGCCGTACATTCGATCAAAGTCATCTTATTTATCTCAAGAAATTTGATGCTTTACGTTGTGGAGATAAAGTTGAATTTGAAACTTTAAGTTTTAATTTGACTTGTTTTTAACTCTGCGCTAGTACGAATTGACCTTGCAAATGGAAAATATAATAAATCTGAAAATTACCCAAACACTAAAATCCCTTAGCAGATAAAATATGATCTTAATAATAAAAATCAATGGAGTATTAAAGGGTATATGGATTGAGGGTGTTAACATTGTGTGCGCAGCGATTTCCCTGGAGTGGGACAAGCAACCTCACTACCTGGAGGCTTCTCTGATGATGAAGGGGTACTCTGCGGCGGAGGCGCGCGCGGCGGCGGCGCGGACGCAGCGCCGCCCCGCGCCCGCCGCTCGCCCCGTCACACCAGCTACCGCCTATGTCACCACGAGGGACAAGGTATGCACAACAAACCCCCTGACATACACAGTACACCACTGTCACAACTGTCACAGACAACTCAGATCAAACGACACCCTTTCACGCAAAATAAACTAAATCATACATAACATTCTCAACACAGAGCACATAAACCCAATTACATAGCCTAACATACATACAGCCACTACGTAGAGTAGGTAAAGCGTTAGCCATACGGTATAAACATTAACAGACCAGACCACACTATCTCCCTCACAACAGATCAAACTACGCATAACATACACAGCTTAGACAATACAGACATTTCTTTTGATCACATTGATTGCGTGATGTATGCAGCTGTGTTGACTCTGTGTTGTGTGTTATGTTATGTCACACTACAAATATCCGTCCACGTTGACATAAAGTTTTCGTACGATACTGATTAGCCAGCTTACCTATACATTCAGTAAGATATTTTTATATGATGATCTCATAATAAGCTTATCTTTGTCAATAGACACTTTGAAGTACTATACTTCTGTTCCGTCACGATAGAAAATGTTTTTGTTTTGTTTCTTTCAGCTCACAAAACTGTACTGCAATCAAATCGTAAGGGCTTTACAAGTTGTCCTTTGATATCGTTTCATTTGCAACTAAAAGTTTTTCATGGATGGAGTTCATTATTTCTGTTTTAATGGTCAAAACCAAAATAGGCTTTTATTCATCAAGCATGTTGATAAACTTCCCTTTTTCGGTGGCATAAATGTTAGGTGTTTATGGGGAGATGCGAAACATCTAATATTATTCTAAATGTATTTTTTCCATATTCCGATCAATAAAATCAAAGATAAGATTTCATTAGCATTGGATGTTTCTCGTTTATGAGCATTTTCTTCTCGTTAGACTAACAGCTTTGGGAAAGGGCTCATCATATCTCTAATTAAGTGTTTATACTGCACCATATTTCGTTCGGCACATTATTTCACAAGTGATGCACAAGCACCTTACGCTTTGCGCCAACGAACCGATCCGTAACGTGTCGTGTGTGTGCAGGTGGGCGAGGTGGTGACGCATGCCGAGGTCAATCATCATCCTACGGAGGATTCGCCTCCGCCTCATCAGACGACGACACCGTCGGTGAGTGACGCGCTCGGGCGGACGGGTCGCCGGCAGGGGCCAGGGACTGACGGACTGTCGTGTTGCAGGGGTCGCCGGAGACTACATGGAGGCGGGCGAGTACGTCGGGCACTGGGCGCGCTCGCGCACCCACTCCGCCGCCTCGTGCCCCGGCGCGCACGGACACAGGTCAGAGCACGCGCACGGGCACGCGCACGCCGCGCCCTGCCGCCGCCTCCCCGCCCTCTAGCGCCTACCCCGAGTTAGTGCTGGCCGAGACGTCGCGCAGCTTCCGGTCGTCGTGCGAGCGGCTCGAGTACGAGCTGTCGCAGGTCAACATGTACTCGGCGGGCGGGTCGACGCGCTCCAGCCGCTCGGGCGGCTCGCTGCTCGTGGAGGTGGAGTCCACGCCCGCGTCGCCGCGCGCCTCGCCGCCCGCCTCGCCCGCCGCGCGCCGCGCGCTGTCGGCGCGCTCGCTGCGCCACTACAGCTACGACGAGACGGGCGCGCGGCGCGTGGACTCGCCCGTGACGCGCTACGGCGCGGGCGTGGCGGCGCGCGGGCTGGCGCCGCGCCTGCCGCGGCCCTACTCCGCGTCGTTCCCGGGCGCGGGCGGAGCGCGGCGCGCCGCCCCCGCGCGCGCCGCCTCGCACGACGACGTGTCGCACGACTCGTACGAGCTGGTGGAGCGCTCGGACGACGAGTGGGAGCGCGAGGCGCGCGCCTGGCCCGCGCGCACGCGCTCGTGCTCGCTGGACTCGGGCAACGAGCTGTCGGACGAGGACGACGCGGCGTCGGACGCGTCGGGCGCGCCGCCGGCCGGCACGCCGCTCGACCCCTTCCTGGCCGACGACCCGCGCGTGCTGCCGCGCGAGAAGCTCTCCGTGCGCTCCGACGGCGCCTTCTACCGCGAGATCAAGCGCGCGCTCGGCTCGCGCGCCTCCAGCCAGGACTCGCGCAGCGAGATATACGACTCGAAGATATCCAAGAGCAGCGGCGAGTCGAGCAAGAAGTCGCGCGACAGCGTCTACCACACGGACAGTAAGAAGTCGCGCGAGACGCTCAAGAGCAAGAGCTCGGACCGCAGCGGGTCGCGTACATCGAGCCAGGACTCCAAGTCGGAGTACTACGAGTGCCGGCGCGCCGGCTACGAGCCGTACCCGGCGCCGGACGCGCCGCGCGCCTACGCCGACCCGTTCTCGGGCGGCTCGGCCAGCTCCAGCCCCGACTCGGAGCACGACTTCTTCGACACGCAGCCCACGTTCGTGAGCGTGGAGCAGCCCGAGTACGAGGAGCGCGCCTTCGACCGCTCGCACGAGCAGCTGCTGGCCAACGTGTGCACGGCGCCCGGCTACTTCCACCTGCCCACGCCCTACTCCACGTTCCCGGGCGAGTCCCGGCGCGAGGCGGGCGCGCTGCTGGCCGCCAGCCTGCCGCACGTGCCGGCGGCCGAGCGCGCGGCGCGCCTGCACCACTACCAGCGACGCCGCTCCTCCGACACCGTCTTCAGCTTCGACAAGGACAAGATCGAGTCGCTCACGCGCTCCACGTCGCGCGAGACGCCGCCCGCGCCCGCGCCCGCGCCCGCCGCCGCCGCGCTCATCAAGGAGTCCTCCAACGAGTCGGAGGTGAACGTGCGCGTGCTGCCCGCCATGGACAGCATCGAGTACGCCAAGAACAAGGCCAAGGCGGCGGCGCAGCCCGGCACGCCGCCCATCCTGCAGTCGGAGTTCGACAAGGCGATGCGCGGCAAGCACACGCACATGATCAAGAAGGAGAGCCTCAAGGAGGAGCTCATGGCCAAGACGCACTTCGACGAGTACAACCCCAAGCTGATCCTGGAGACCAGCTCCAGCAGCCGGCTGGGCGACGCGGCGCACGCGCACGCGCACGCGCCCGTGGAGCGCACCAAGAGCGACCCCAACAGCCTGGCGCGCGGGCGCGGCGTGGCGGCGCGGCGCCACGTGCTCATGCACCAGAAGTCCATCGACCTGACGCCGGCCGACTCGTCGGACGAGGACTACCTGTTCCGCCAGATCCCCAGCGCGCCGCCGATCGCCACCAAGCGCTCGCACTTCGAGTTGCCGGCGCGCTCGCCCTTCGACCTGCCCGCCAACTACTTCAAGGACTTCGAGACCTTCAAAGCGGGCTTCAAGGAGCCCAAGAAGCCCGTGGACGACGGCTACGACATCCCCTACGTGCTGCACAAGCGGCACGTCATGAACGGCACCGCGCCCTCGCCGCTCGAGGACCCGAGGCCGCCTCCCGATATAGTGATGCTTCCTCCGCAGAACGGTCGCCATATCGTGAACGCTCATCCCCGATGTAAGTACCATGACCATCCGAAATCCCCGCGTTCGCCGAAATCTCCTAAATCTCCCAAATCGCCAAAGTCTCCCAAGTCCCCGAAATCGCCCAAATCTCCTAAATCCCCTAAATCACCAAAATCGCCTCGTAACAGTATTCAGGTAGATCACACATCCAAGTTTTTGGATGTAGAAAATCGTGACTTTTTGTTTACCCAAAACATCGATTTGTCAAAGGTAGATCCGGTCACTCTCGAAGTCGATAAAAGTAGTCAAATGCATCATGTGCCCAGCCCCAAACGTGACATCACTAAGAACCTAGACCCCATCTTGTTAGAAACTCTCAATTCTAAACTTAGCCAAATCGAAAGTGACTCCGCAACTAGCTCTAAGACTGACAGCATGATGCAGGAGCCGCAATATCAGCACGATATCAAGTTTGCTATTAATGGTCGTAATGTGCAACAACCGCCTATATGTTATGAGCCCAAGCCGATGACAGCTGCTGAAAAGCTTCGTGCCGACATAAAATTGAAATCGGAGAAACTTCCTCCAAATAAAAGGGGACCAAAAACTCGAGGCACCGGCAAAAAGGGTACCGGGGGCAAAATTAAAACAAAGAGTAGTAATAAAATAAGGATTACATCGTTTTCATCAGACGATGAGAGTGTTGACTCTGATGACGTCTTCGGAACCACTGAAGCTGCTCCTAAACTGGAATTCTCTCCTCCACAATCTAGAAAAGAGTTAGAGCCTATATTGCAGTTGGAATATGATAAAATAACATCGGGAGCTTGGCACAGAGGCCAGACAATGAGTTCTACAGAAATTGAAGGATCTCCTCCCCAATGCCGGAAACTAGCCGAACTCGAAGCGAAGTATAATCCCAAAGTTCTTGACGGAATAACCGGTAACGCTACCGAATTACGACGTATTTCTGAACGCTCAATT
Source organism: Cyclophora punctaria (assembly GCA_951394245.1). Lineage (NCBI taxonomy): Eukaryota > Metazoa > Arthropoda > Insecta > Lepidoptera > Geometridae > Cyclophora > Cyclophora punctaria. The sequence goes on along the minus strand of OX596171.1, from coordinate 2,082,660 downwards.
TCCATTCCTAGCTCCGAAGATGAGATTGCCATAAAATTAGCTGAACAGAAATATCCACAACCCGTAACTCAAGTGAAACAAGTTAGTAAAGAGAGCTCCACATGGGAGTACATTGAAAACATTCCTTCCCCAATATTGGAAAGTACTGAATTTCTCAAATCAGATGACGAACATCTAGCTGATATGGAAATTCAGAAAGTAACAGGTATCAGCGGCCCTTCTGAAGAAACAAGCGAAGCAGTGAAAGATGATAAGAAAGACATCACTAAATTAGATATAAAGAAAAGTTTGAGAGACGAGTTGATCTCTCCTATGCTTCGTAAAACTGGTGGTACTCCAATACTCTTTGCTCACGCCAGACTGAATCTTTCTGAGGGCTCAGTATTTTCCTTACAAAGGCAAAAGGCTACACAGGATTCGCCGACTGCTAGTCGTCGAGCTAAAAGCTTGGATACACCTGTAATTCAATTGCATAGATTGCCACCGATGAATGCTTTTTCGTCGAAAGATGATACTGTAGAAGATGCAAACGAAGAAGCTGATGTTTTGGAGGAAAAGCCTCTGATAGAAGAGAAAGTGAAAATTACTCACAAAAAAGACATAATAGACAAAATAGATGAAGTCGAAGAGGAAATGCAATCTGAGCAGCCTGAAGAGATGAAATCTGTAGTAATAGATAATGAAGAACTGCAGCTTTTGGAAGATTTAGTAGAACAACGTCGACCCAGGTCATTTAAACGAAGATACGATTTGACCAAATTGAAATCACAAAGTAAGTCTCCATCGCGATCTCCATTGACAAGGTCTCCGTTGTCTCGGTCACCGATATCGAAGTCACCCTCTCGATCACCAACATCTTCCCTTAACTCGCCAAGAGGAAGTATAAGGAAACTGTCTGATCTAAGCGAGGATCAAATAGTTCCAGATATAGAGAGAATCAAACGTAAAGACAAGAAGAAGCTAACATTGAAAACGAAACCTGAAGAAAAACAAAAAATATTGACCAATAAATTGAGTAAAGGTGGTTCGTTAGACACAAATGCTACTAAAGTAAGGTCTTTACAAACTCAGAAATCTTTGCCGTCTTCACTTAAAGATAGGCCTGACTTCCTTACTGTCCCTCCTCTCGACATGGCTCGAGCGAAGAGTCAGGAGCTCGAACAAGCCGCTAAGAAAGTCTCGAAAGAAAAGTCCAAATCTTTGGAGAAAATGGAAGTTAGACGTGGCAGCAGCAAGGAAAGAACTAAATCTCAAGAAGAAAGTGACACGGAAATAGCAAAACGTAAAGAAAAACAGCAGATGTTATTCGAAGCCGCTTTGAAACAAACCAAAACACTTATCAGTCCAGTGAAAGATACAATGCCGCCGTTCCCGCCACCGGAAGATAAAATATTGGTCAAAACTGAAGGCGACAAGATAATCATTGAAACTAAAATTAACAGTAAAGCTGAGGATCACGTGTTTATTGCGAAGTCTCCAAAGAAACTGGACAATAAGATTGGTGGTAAAGTTAGTAGGAGTTTTGAAGACCAGAAATCAACAAAAAACACCACCAAAAATAATAAAAGTATGGATGATAAGAGCCAATCAATGGAGGATAAGTTTGATGATCTTGCTGCTTTACAGAAATCCCCTAAGACTCTGTCTAAGAAACAAGAAATTAAACAGCAGATTGAAGGTAAAGTAGTGTATCAAAAGTTTAATCCAAGTGCTAAGTCAAAGAGCTTGGATCGTAAAGTTGATATACATTTGGATGCTAAAATGAAGTCTAAAAGTTTGGACAGAAACTTCGTTACTCCATCTGATATTGACGCAGTTGAAAACGCGGAGAAACACTACAAGCAAGAGGTGGTGAAAGTGGACGTTCATCCCACAGTTCAGAGCTTTGTTGATGAACCAGAACCAGTAGCTCAAGAAATTAAAGAAGTTTCCCCATCAAACAGTTATAAGGAAAAGACTGAAGATGACTCTTCTATTGAATGGATGACAAGTTCACAACATACCGTGATCGAAAATGACACACAAACAGTCATAATGGAACGTCGTAAAATCGACATTTATAACAAGCAAAGGCAGACAGAGCTACGGGAAAGTAAAAGCAGTCAAGATATACACGAACTAGTTACCCAAGAGAAAAAACCTGAAGTTTCTCGATTAACTAGTGAGGAGGAGTCACTTACTGAGGTCAGTGACCTTAAAGTTTCTGATGAGAGTCACATGTTAGGCATAACTTTACCTTATATTGATGCCGACAGTTCATCTGACCAAGATCAAGGTTCTAAGAAATCGAAATTACCACGTGGTGTAAGTGAAGATACTGCTTCATGGGTTACTACTGGTTATGATGAAACTATGGATACGGAATTGCAATCAGATATGACCCAAAAAACTACTAAAGGTCGCAAACCTTTAGACCCTCAAGGAACGTTTGATGAGTCTTCGGCAAGTTTAGTTGAATTTTTGAGACAAGAATCTATGTCTCAAGTATTTTCTGACACCGAGACGGAACGTGATTCAAAACGTAAGGATCCAAAGTCCGTAGATTTATCACTAAAGTGGAAGAATAAAAATAAAATAATAGTGACACCACCACAGGAGAATAGTCCGACAATTGAGAGTATTCCGTTTATAGATTCGAGTACATCTAAATCTACTAATAAATCAGAATCTGGAGAGCACACGGGAAGTTCAGGGAGTGACAAATCGCCGACTGAACAAAAACCACCCGACCCTAAGGTTTTGTTGTCGGCTAAGTCGAGGCGTAGTGAATTATTGAAGTTAAGTGCTGAACGTTCCCGCAGCTCTGAGTCCACATCTTGGACTAGTATAGAAAAAGACGTAAGTCCTTCTAGCAATATCAAAGGAAGCTCTATCGATGACGAATCAAGTGTTAGTTGTTCAATTGCAAGACCATTGGGTATCTCTCAGGATATTGAAAAACTAAATAAAAAGGATAGAGAATGCTTGGAAGAACTAAAGCAAGCAATGGAATACGGCGAGGAGCATTTGCTATCGCAGCATACTTTATACAGTGATCATTCTAAATCAAATTCAAAGTCTCCTTCACCCGTAGGAGAGATGACTCGTATCGAAAGCCCTCGCAGTCCTTCCAAATATGGTGCAAGGAAATCTCCCACGCCTACGTTAGAAAAACAAGGCCAAGTGGATTCACAAAAGGCCCCAACCGACTCGGACTCCAGTTCTGAAAGTATTGATAGAACTGTTGAACAGTTGTCTAGACCTGGTGTCAGGAAGAGTGGCTTAGATAAAATTGGAAAATGCGTTATTGAAGAATCCGAATCCAGCCAATCAGCAGCATCCAAAAACTCTGATATTGCTAAAGCTAAAGAACTGCATAAAACTGCTAAAAAGACAAAAATAGCTATAACAATTTCTCAAGAAGATCAAAATACAACTATTGACTTTGATGACGATGGTAATGTCATTACATCATCATTCGAGAGGGATATGATGAAAAAGAGAGTTTTCAAAGATTCAGATCAGAAGAGTTCATCGAAGTCTAGCATGGACACAACAACCACCACTACTCCTTCCAAAGGATCACTGAGCGTCGATGATTCATCTTCAAGAAGGAAATGTCGTTTAGATGAACAGAAAAGTTCATCAAAATCTAGTATGGATTCGAGAGGCTCACTAAGCGTAGAGTCGAGGGGATCGTTTGAAACTACTGAATCTACTTCTGGATCTTTAGGAGAAGCCTACCGTCGGGGTGAAGAATTAAAACCAACATGGAGACCGTTCTTCGGAGCCTCTGGTAGTGAAAACAGCACTAGTATTGAAGAAGCGTGGATTCCACAGGATCACGAGGGATACGAAAGTTTGGCGCTTAACAAAGAGGTGTTTGAGTACAACAATCAACGTTTACTTGACGATTTTCAAACATTTTCGAAAAATCCTCCTTTATCTTCAAATACGTCAAAAGATTCTACCGAAGCTGATTTCACAGACGACCTAAATGATTTCCCCGTCAATTTCCTGTACCCTGCTACTAGCTCCTCTGGTAGTTCCACCGACGTTGTTATTGGTTATGGTCAGAACTTTGGTCGTACATTGTCTCGTATATCTGAACGTAGTACTGCGTCAGAGAAAACTAGTGCTGATGAAGATTCCACTAAGGCTTGCTCCCGATCTGAAAGCATTAACGAAGAGTCTTTGAACTCTAGCGATCATCAAGCTAGTCTTAGTTCCGACCCACCGAGCAACGCGAATGTGGCTTACATTTCTGATACTGATCGTAGAACATCGGCTGAAATGCCTGATATTCCCATAGATCAGGCTAAAATTAGTGAAATGTACGCAGAATCAAAGAGAGAAGCAAAAGCTGGTAAAGGATTGGATGATGATATTGAATCTAAAAGATCTGATGAGAGCCCGACTAATTTAAAAGTAAGAAAAGGACCTTCGAAACAATCGTCTGCCAGTGAGAGCCAAGACTCAGAAGATTGGCCGTTGCCTGAATTACCACCTTTACCAGCTGTTAAAGTGTCTGAGTCCGGTCGCGAAAGCAGACGAGAATCTAGTGATTTCGATCAGTGGCCGTCTCTCCCTTCAAGCTTATTGGAGACACCCATAATCGAAAAGGTTCACATTTACTACATGAGTAATGAACCTGAACAAGCGATGCAGGTTACACTGCAATCAGAAAGCTCAAAAGATCAACTTCAAGGTTCTGACGAGGACAGTGATACGTTGAATAATGATGATGATTTAGAAAAAGATGTTCAGTCCAAGTCTGAGCGGTCTATTGAAGTAAGTGAAAATGGTAAAAAGAGTAAAATTATACCGTATGAAAAGTCCGGATACATGGTGGAACCGCTTGATAGACACGAAGAGGGTGCCAAAGGTGTCGTGCCGAGTTACGACAAGTCTTGTCTTAGCGGCACTATAAGCAAAGCGTCCTGCTTAATGGGTGATATGGGCTCTTGTTGTACTCGCGCAGAACATAAATCCTTTACTTCAAAGAATAATTTGGAAGATAAAGTAATAATAAGTCAACCACAAAAGTCTCCTAAATCACCAACCAATCATAGTCCTATTTACGAAGATGAAATTTTGTATACTGATGATGTTTTTGGGGTCGACAGTAAGTCATTTTCACCTGATTTTGATAGGGCGTCGTCTCAGTTAGGTACGCAGAAGTATTCTTTCGGTTCGAATAATTCTGACACGTCCATCGACGATCTTTTGTCACAAACGAATGCCGAGGATACTGTAAGGGCGGTAGGTAAGTTGAGTACTGGGAGCAGCGGCACCTGTAAGCGGTGCAGCCATAGTAGTCACTCGGAGGAAGAAACCAGTTCTTTCGGAACTGATTTAGATGGAACCGTGAAAATTGGAATACCTCAAAAGAAATGCACGCATAGTTCTCATTCGGAAGACACATCTATGTGCCTAAGCATTTCAGAGTGGTCTACCGGAACTAATACTGTGCGCCAGTATGCTAATCTCTCTGCTTCTGAAAGTATTTCCGCCGTATCCGTTGCTAAAAGTGAGAAGTCTGAAAACATGTCAGGGAAAGCTTACTCTTCATCTCATGCCAATAAGAAATCAGACCCGAAACCACCAAAAATATCACAAGCCGAAGTGAGCTCTAAAAGTTCGAGTCTTGATAAAAGCTCCGAGAATGTAAAGTATGATAAATTGTGTAGCTCAGAGACTACTATATCTCGGAAGGGAATAGATAGTAGCTCTGGAACTAAGAGCGATAGTACATTGACTTTGGCGCAGTCTATATCGGAATGGTCAGCGAGTACCACTCATACATTGGTAGCAACTGCACGTGAAGATCAAATCACTGATAAGAATAAGTCTGACGATGAGTCTACACACGATCCTCCTCCACCGCCGCCTTTGGAACTCGAGGAACTAGATGAACTTGACGATAAGTATGAAATAGAGGTGACCGTTACAAAACCATCATCACCCGTTGCTGAAGAAAACCAAGAACCTTTGGAACCTGTCCTAAGACTGAGTGCTGCCTATGGAAAAACTGATAAATCATCCTCAATTAGTTATAGTGACAAGTCTGATAAATCCAGTTCAAGCTCTTTGAGCAGCTTGCAAAAACATACTAACGGTGTGTTGAGATTTGACCAGAGACTGAAGGGTTTCCAGCATCATCAAGGAATGGGTCATGACCGTTACCATAACGTGCCGCCAAAGAGTTTGAGCTATGAGGAACAAACTCAAAGGTACATGAAACCAACCTCACGTTGTCAAAGTGAGGATAGTGGATTCAGGATGCAAGATTTCCCCGAACCACAACCTGAGCTAGATATAGATATGCCCTCACAGCTTTACAGCCAGGAAGAAAAACACAGTGAGCGTTATCAGAGTCAAGAGTTCTCGAACATTATCCGAGAAGATATGGGTGGTCCATTTATGAGATCTGAATACAAGCCCTTGGCTAAACATGCAAGCTACGACGACAAAACTTTGTCTAAGAATCAAATTAAGGAGTATAAGACGTCTCAGCAATACCGCAACAAACCCAAAAGCTGGTCATTCCATGAACATTACATGACTTCTTCTGAACTGCCTATGATAGCTGTGCCTGAAATACCGTCGGTGCATCGAGAACTCCAAGAAAAAAGATCTGCGGAAAGATCTGGCAAGACACCACTGTCCCGCTGCTCTCCGTACTATTCAAGCAGTCTAAGCTCGGAGTCTCCGCCTATTCAACCGCTTAAAGCTCCAGTTAAAAAGTCGCTTCTTGTGAGAAATATATCTCTTAAAAGCCCACCCAGTGGAAACGATACTGATAGTTCCTTGGATGTGATACGTGATCCACGGGAACGCATGAGAACATTCAGGCGCAAGAAGCAGGTTACTAGTGCACGAAAACGACAAGAGAAAATACAAGATGTTTTAGAGGAAGACTCCACCAAGAGTCAATGCTCCTCCGAAAGTGATAAGCATCATGGACCTAACTACTTAGCCGTAGATGAACCTCTTCGTCGTATGGAGAGTTCGGAGTGCTCAGACAGCTATCTGCCAGAAGTTGAATCTGGCTCTTCGGAGATGTCAAAGGGTGAAGCGCAAGAAGTAGCTAGCTACTCTGAGGACGAGGCTCAAGAGGAATACGCTAAATATAAAAGTGCCAACTACGAGGCTAAACAGTTTCCTATCAGTATCACTCCAGTCCAATTTCAAGGGTTCGGATCTTCCGCTGACGAGGATGAAATGGGTTTCCCTCGCTTCGATAGACTCGGAAGACTCCGCCATCCTTACTTGGACTCCCAGGAGCCCGCTTACGTGTCGGAAGATAGTCCGCCTCGCACATCGTATTCAAACAAGGGTAGCCGTCAATCCTCTTTAAAGAGGAACAAATCGGCAGGATACCGTCAGGCCGACGATATGGGAGAACCTTCTGGGCAGCATCAGCAACGGGTGTTCTACGACGAGCAGAGCGACAGAGACGATTCGGACGACTACGCTTACCCTATCGACACTATCAAGAGAGCTCCGAAGATGTCTAAGTCTGGAAGCTACTTGTTCGAGCGCGGCGAGTCGGTGGCGTACTCGGACACGGAGCTGCCGGCGGACAAGGACGAGTACGAGGAGTACCGCGGCAGCCCGTACCCCGAGCACTACGACGACGCGGAGCTGTTCCGCACGCAGGACTGCTACCCGCAGTACGAGCACGACGAGCCTCGGAACGCCGCCGAGGTGCACTTCTCACGCGACATGGACCAGCGCTTCAGCTTGAACAACGTGGAGCGGTTCTACTCCAGCCACTACGTGGACTCGCAGGCTTCCAGCGACAGCCCCGAGCAGAAGTTCGACGTGTCCACCCTGCCCCCGCCCCTCTGCTCCGACGATGAGAACGAGTAAACGCACATAGTTAGCTATACTACGGACGTTAACAACTGAGTCGTCAGGCCATAAATCATTTGTCTATTCTTTTCTCGCTCGCACTCGTAGGTCCTATGGAGCAGCATAGTGATGTGCGTAAGATGGTTGTAGGCGCATATCGATACTAAAAAAAATCAAATAGAAACATACTAGATCGTATTGTGGCTCTGAAAAGTACCACAAATAAGTGCTGCCATTTCACGTGGCTTATTGAAATTTATTAAATCTAGTGTTTTAGGGTCACTTTTAATTTCATTTAAAAACAGAAATACGTTATGAATCACTGTCCGAGTTTGAGAGTTAACATCGCCTTGTAACTTCTGGAGATCTACGTTAGAAAATAAATTATTCATTGTGGGCGACGAGATTGGACGAAAGTTGTTTTATAAATGTTAAATGCATCATAAGCCACAAGTATTTATAGAAAAACAACAACACTGTGATTATGATAACACGGCGCGGCGGCGTGATCTTACAAGTTACGACCAATCAGAAGCTAGCGATAAGCGAGCGCTAATAGGGGTCACAGTAACCCAATACAGGTAGCAAATTTTATCGATAACAAGTTTAGCACGTGGCACATTCCTATCTCAACTGACGTTTATGGCCCCACGACTCAGTTGTTAACGTCCGTAGTATAGAGGCGAGCTGCATTATAGTCTGACATAGAGATAGTGCTAAACGAAAGCGATATGGTTGCTTTAGCTAAGAATGCGGTGCTCGCTGATCATCTGTTGTCGCTGGCTAGCGCCTAGCGCGCGTATTGTTTGGCGCGGGTCACATTAGCTAGTATAAATTTACTTTTATCGTTGTCACCCCTATCCAGGATGAGTGTTCATTATACGGCGAGCGAGTGCGAGCTGAAATACATCAGCTAATTTTCGAAATTTAAATTCTAATGCAATTATTGTTATATTGGTATTAGGGTACTCGTATTAAATATTTACATTGTCACTTTTAATATTTAGCAAATAATGAATTTATTGTCTAGTGCCAATTCCTGGGTAGCGCGACCCTTTTGACTATTCTGTATGAAGCGGACTTGTACCCTTAGCTTGGTAAGATATTAGAGGTAGTTGTATGTGTATCGGATGCGTCTTGGGGTGTTCCTCGCAGCATTCTGGTAAATATGTATGAAGTACCACTCCACTGTGGAAGTATCTCGTATGATTCTAGTCGTTGTAGTAAACACAATTTGTTGGCGCCGCGGGCTGAAGGTCGGCGGCGCATCCTTCGAGACAGGTTGCGTACGTAGTGCCAAACGTTATTTAATAAACTAAACTATACATTATTTATCGTTCTCGATCGGATTCATTGAAGGACGTTCCCCGTAATAGTATTATTGTATTATGTAAAGGCTGTGATTTTACTTTGTGTGGTGAGATCCAAGATCTTAGTTCTACTCAAGAGTGTTATGCTGTTGCATGATTGTTACGTTTCGCCTGCAATTTGATGAAAGAATCTTGTCATATTAAATAACGATCACTTATTGCTCTACAGTTAATAGTCCAACGAGTTAACTTTAAAAAGAGAAGGTTCTAATATATTCATCAAATTGCAGGCGTGATTGTTATGTACTAACCACGAAAAACTAATATTCCAGTAATGAATTAAGTTTTCTTACAGGTTTATTTGGTAAAAGTTTTTTTCTTGTTATATTTCTAAACATTATGTTAAGTTTATTTGTTATTAGATGTTATAATGAAATGGAATATTTAGATGAAAATTATATAAAAAATATGTGAGAATATATTCTAGATGATATAATTTGTATGCGCACATTTGTCTCTACGCACAACACACTCGATCGATCACTTTGAATTTGTTTCGTGCTCAATACGTATTCTGAGGATTTTACATAAAATGAGCAATATTTTTAACATTACGTTGATTTATCACAAAACATTATAGTTTTTAAAATATTAAATCGTGCCAAATCTGCTCAATTTTTTCCAACTCTGTATTATTATGTTTATATTAAATTTTTAAATGAATTTCGACTTTAAGACGAGTAGACAGAGTAGAATTTGGTGTGTGAATGTTGTTGAAATTATTGATGAATCATCGAAGGTCTTTTATTTAAATATAATATTGTCTTTGTTAGATAAATTAAAATATTTATAACATTTTGTGTTATGTAACATTGTTATCTAAATTAAAATGCGTTGCATCGATTTCGTGTTGGCTTAAATTAACGAATGATTTATAAAAGTAATATTTTTTGTTAAGTATTAAATTTTCTTTATTTGCTTGACGGTACTTCTCAAGTGAAAGTTTGTGTCGTGTCGTAAAGCTGTTGTCACACGCGACTCGCATGCATCGCTATATCTAGAGTACTCTGGGCCCAGCCTTACTTATGTTCCTTACACTCTAGACTCTAGACCATTCTAAAGTCAATATAACCAACAACTTAGATAGGTAATCAAATATTAAGATGATTGTATTACAAGTGTAGATTCAATGGCTCTCAGTTAACCCACGGGTTCACTACATAGGTTATACATCAGTAGCTCTCCATGATAAGTGTAATTCTTCGTACAGCTTCCTACAGTCGTCCCCATATTATACTTTCCAAGGCTGCTACTTACATTGATTTTTTAAAAGACCAAACAGTTTAGTTCTTAAGTGATTATTGATCAGTTATGGAATTTTCATAACGTAGTTTTGTTTTATGATCTCATTAATTTTGTTTAAGATTACAGTTGGATTCGTTTAATGACTTGCATGTCATTGTCAATTTTATTTAGTGCCAAAATCATTAAAAATTAGAAATGTTTTGTTCATATCTGTATAGTAATATCAGATATATAGACAACAATTAAAATCAACATTATTTTGTTTATTCAGATTCAGATTGACAGTGTTATGCAATCCTTCGTTTAATTGTGTTTTTCACTTTGTCTTGCTGACGGCGAGTGCGTCTCGCCCGGACCCAACGCTGAATAGTGTTCAATTAATATCTATATGTATCGTCGTGGAGTCACGAAGCAATCTAGTGTTAGGTGAAGGGTCGGCCGCCCTACCTAGTGCAATAACGGTCGTTGAACTAGTCAATAAGTAAATTTCACTTAAGAGTGTACAATCCAAATAGACTGTAATGTTATGATTCTTATGGCCCGCGTACACGATACGAAAGGTCGCTGGGACTACGCAAGAATGTTATTGTGTTTGGGACAGACTGGACAAGATTTTGTCCAACATAGCTTTGCAAACTTTGAAACATCGATAACACAGTATAGAGTGCAGCTATTTCTGCTACGGATATGTTTTTTTTTGTTGGGTAACTCTGAAGCTAACTCGAATTAACTCCAATGTCCACAGTTCCAAGTACAAATGACACGAATTCTCGCGTGATCCCGGCGACTTCTCTGCTCGTGTACACGTGCTCTTATTGTTTTATTGTCACGTACATATTGTTTCGGGTATTGAAACGTTACTTCCTTTTTGAATTTATATGTGAGTGTGAGTGTTTGCCCCGCAACACGCGACACTGCCCCGCGCTAGGGGATACTTACAATAAATTAAAATAACACACGAACTAATGGACTTTTTACTGTTATGTTTCTTTCATTGGACGTGAATTTCTCTAAACAAAAAGTAGTCCCTGGTTTTGTAAAATAAAAAACATTCTTTTTTAAAGATTCATCAGATTTTTTGGTTAGAGAAATTCATGTTTTCTCTTTGTACTAATGTAAGCTGCAAGGACAACTACGTAAGTTGATGTAAACTATTGTACTTTGCATGTTAATTTTCTTTTCTTTCAGTTTTGCTTCAAGTTTTATTTTTAAGCTCTTTTTCAGGTTTTGTTAACGTTTTATGATTTGACTATTTGTTTCAGATTTATAATTTCATTATTTTATGTTTTCAGTTTTACACACACGCTTTATCATATCGTATCTACTACATTTTATTTGCTTTACCATATTTTTAATGGCACCACTACAATAAAGTAGTCTTTTTGTCCCGACAAGTCAATGGCAGTAGGTTAATCACGTTAGATGGCCGTTAACACAGCAAATAGTTATGTATAAACTGCTCAATTCCAACCAAATATCATCCAAATCCTGAACAAAACTGAGCACCAAAATTTAATCTTACCCCAGATTTTTATCTTCTTTCACGGTTATAGTTTTGTACACTTCTATATATTGCAACTTATTATTTACACTGCAACTTTTTTTTTCTATTTTTGTACCCAACTACGGCAATGAAAAGTAGTAGGGTATGTGTTTATTCTTCTCCAGTAACAACTCTCTCTGTTTACAGAAGACGACTCGTCCCCAGAGGATATCACGGTCTCCGATGCCAGTATGTGCATGTCTCCCTGCGACCGCACTGTTGACTACACGATTGATCACACGGATGACCGCACGGATGACCGCACGGTTGACCGCACCGTGTTGCCCGCACCGGTATACGCATCGACACCGTATACGAAGAAAGTTAACGGACATGATGTGACGGATAGCGAAGCGCGAGACGGGGATGTAGTCAATGGAAATGTTCATGGTTCGTGGCGGTTATTCTCTTTATACATATTTTTCTTACTGAGCCTCTTAGGCCTTACTGAGCCACTTTTATTATCAACCGAACTGTTGCTTAGGAATTGCATGATTGTTTTTAATTCATTAATCAACTGCCATGTCTTTTTTTATCAGCATTCTTAAGTAGTTAGTTATAAAAACTTAACAGATTTAAAAATACTTACACTTTTACTTACTAAAACAACCTTATGTGCCGCAAAAACCCCGTAGTTAATACGTTCTGTGTAAGAATCGCGAAAGTTTGAAAAAGAATATGAACAGACGAGTAGCAGCCATTCGTATTTATTTATACATGAATAGGTGGAATGAAAAAATCACTCGAATGCTGTAAGAAGCAGTAATGTTTTGAATGGAAAATTGTGAACATGACAATTAAAAGTTATTATTGTATATGTAAGCGCCGCTTAATCGTTTTAATTATCTATGCATATTTATATTATCTATATATCATTCACTCACTCATTCACTCTCCACTCATCTACTCACTCATTCACTTTCACTCATCCACTCACACATTCATTCTCTCGCTCAATTCCCGAACCAACCAAAGTTCTAGACATGCGCAAAACATCACCTTGCAAAGTAATGTGATGCAACATTACTATTTCAGTCAGGTGATATTACTCGATAACATTACGCATTACTCGAAACATTACCCGACGCATTCGAAAGATCCATTACGTTTATACTTCGATTGTACTATTACTTGAAGTGATACGTATTACTTAATTATTATTGCACTCTTATAATACGTTTTAATAACTTACAGTTTGAAAAAGTTTATTTAGATGATATTACTTGGAATCCTTGACATGACATAATTAGGATCCTTACAATTGATTATTGATACAAATGATTTATTGATTACATATGTTAATTGTTATTTAATTATTTTAGATAAGATATTATCGTGTTTTAGTTTGAATATAAGATATTGAAATGCGGTAATATTACCGCATAATGATTATGTCAATAAAGTTGATTTTCCTTCATACTTAAGCCCAATATATTACGTTTACGTTACGTAACTGTTTTATTTAAAAAAATGTAAATAAACAAGCAGTGATCATAGATGAAGAGCTGGCTAAATAAAAATAGACCTTCTCGTAATATAATACGGCTTAAAATCCATTACAAACACGAAAGTTCATTCCTGCTGTCCCCGCGCTATGTTGTGTCTCTATCTAACTTGTGGAACAACGTCCATCTATCTCACTCTACCGCGCGTGCGCGACGCGCGAAGTAATGCGAACCACTTCGAAACAAATATTACTTAGCATAGTTAGTTAGCATAAAACATCACTCGTCCCACTCGCACTCAATGAAAGATAGGAAAGGCGCGTGTGATGGTGTGGTGTTAGTTTTCGTCGGGTAATGCGTAATATAGCATTACATTTTGAAGTAATATCACCCAAGTAATATTACGCGCATCACCTACACATGTCTACAAAGTTCCCGCTCACGAAAAATGCGAACTCCAAAACAACGCATCTCGCAAAATACTTAAAATAAATACTAAAGTGCTTGTAAAGCTCACTAAATAACAACCGCGGCCGCGAGTGAAGTGTCCAAAAGAAAGGTGTAGTGGAAGGTAAAGAAAGGATTGAACCTGCAGCCCTATCGAAGACATTATTTGGAAATCAACGTGAGTTCCTTTTCCATACCAACGCTCCGCAACTCCAAATCTGATCCAATCGACCCGGATTCCTTACTTTTCCATCCCTAAACGCCATAATTTCATCTCATAAAACACTTACAAGCATATTTTATCAGTATTTATTTGGATTCTCATTCCGGAAACGCCATTATTCACTCACGCGCAACCATTCATAATGTGGAATTCGCATTAGGTATATATCTATTTTTCTCACCGCAACACATATTCATCGCATATTTATTCACGCACAAATAACGCATTATTATATCTATTGATTAGTTATTGGTTCGTATATATTTACTGTAATTCTAAACAATTAGCAAATTCACCAAATCATCTCGCCTACTAGGTATCTACATAATTCGAGTAAATTCCTTAGAGCCCATTCACGCTAAAATCACTCTTATTTCGCTACGCTATAGCTCTTTTCCCCATAATGGCAGAGAAGGAGTTACGACGTCAAAGCGTCCTTTTGGAGGCTAAAAAAGAAGTATTATTTTCACGTATACAACAATTGTATGATCTCAGCCAAAAGGTTTCCGATCCTATAAATGAAAAAATATTTATGGCTCGTTTTCACTCGTTAGAAAAAGCTAGAACTGATTTCATTGAGATAGTCGATCAGTTGAGTTTAATTCAAATGAAATTGGACAGTGACACCACTCCCGCACTCGACGTACTTAACTCGTTGGACGATTTGTATTGTAATATAATCGCTGTAGAAAGAAATATCACGCAGTTAAAGACCGACTCCCAGCGTAATCGATTTGAATTTTCTAAGAAATTACCTCCACTTGAATTAACCTCCTTTGATGGGAATCCGAATAAATGGCCGGTTTTCTATCAAAATTTCAAAAGTCTCATACATGATAACAATCTTTTAACTCCAGCCGAGAAAGCTCAGTATCTCATAGGTAAACTTTCTGGGAAGGCTCTGTCGATTTGTTCTGGAATACCTAACACGGGCGAGAATTACTTAATATTATGGAACAATCTGGTCGAGAAGTACCACGATTTACGCGTACAAGGTTCTATGTACCTCGAGCAAATGCTCCATTTCTCATCGAAGTCTTCAGACGCATTTTTAGAGCAGTTCTGTCCCGCTGAAGCGGCTTTGCGACGCTTAGAAATAAAAGATCTCTCAGACTTCATAATTACGCACATTGCACTCAGTAAATTAGATAAAGACTCGGTTACGCTATTTGAACAAACGCATCGCAGTGAAAATATACCTACCTTTACTCAACTAAAACAATTTATAAAGGAGCAGAATAAAATTCATTCTCTTCGCTCATCTTTGACAACGAACGCTAAAACTACTTACGCTAATAAACCTTATAGTTCGCAAACAAACAAACAGTCTAAAACGCACGCATTTGTTGTCAACAACAATGCCTACCCGAACTCGAACTCCAATACTCAAAATGAGACGCATGCTCACTCACTCACTCATCCATCGCAGTTACCACGCAACTGTATTATTTGCAAAACTCAGCCGGCACACGCGCTTTTTAAATGCAGTTATTTCTTATCTCAGAGCGCAAACTCGCGCCATGCATTAGTAGCCAAAAATAACTTTTGTCTTAATTGCCTCGGTTTTCATAACATAAATGATTGTAAATCTTTAAATCGTTGTACTGTTTGTCAAAGGAAACATCACACGCTCATTCATTTAGATAACAAAATGCAGCAATCGTTATCTCGTCTACGCAGCGGGATGCCCGCGCATCATCAGGCGCACTCACCCGCTAATACGAACAGCGAGCGCTCGGCGTTCGAACCGAGCGTTTCACCCGCGAGCGACTCAAATAGTAAACAAACAACACATATAAGACAGGATATGTCTCTTTCCGCAGTTATGCCTTCACCTAATAGTGATAAAAATACCACTGTATTGTTACCGACTGCGACGGTATATACCTACGGTAGTAATCATAAACAGCATAAGCTGCGCTTGTTTTTGGACACAGGCTCGATGAGTCACTTCGTATCGAAGAGTTGTTGTGATCGACTAAACTTAAAAATTCATCCCGCACCCAGTACCGTTCAAGGTATAGGTAAATCTCAAAGTGTTTCGCTAGGTTACACTTTTTTCACGATTTGTTCGCGCTTTGATAACCGATGTAAGTACACAATTAACGCTCGAGTAATCGATTCTATAACCGATTATTTACCAAACGCGCGCCTTGATTTGTCACAGTTAAAACATTTAAGCGATCTACCCATGGCAGACGATTGTTTTCACACACCCGCCGAGGTGGATTGTCTATTAGGCAATGAACTTTTTCCGTTGTTGTTAGGCGGGAAAAAGGTAGCTTCACCTCAATCCTCAGTCATTGGCGTCGAGACGACACTAGGTTATATCGCAATGGGACGGGCGGATTGTGACTTATCTTTATCGAACTTCAATAATAAAACTGATAAGACATTCTTTTGTAATACTAATGCGTTTACATTGGAAACACTAACGCAACGCTTTTGGGAGCTTGAAAGTGTTCCTGATAAAAAACACTTCAGCCCAGAAGACGAGATATGTGAAAATATTTTCAAATCTACATATACGCGTGACAATAACGGTATTTATACGGTTAATCTCCCATTTAAATCGGACGCATCAGAACTCGGTAGTTCTCACTCAATCGCTAAACGACGTCTAATTAATTTAGAAAGAAAGTTAGACGCCAACCCTGAAATACGTAAGGACTATAACGCTACTATACAAGACTACATCGACCGCGGCCACTTAGCTAAGTTGCCCAGCGATGACTCACCCGCACCCCCAGACGATAACGCATATTACATACCGCATAGGGCCGTTTACAGACCTGACAAGACTTCCTCTAAAACTCGAATTATTTTAGATGCATCTTGTAAAACCAGTTCTGGAAAATCGCTTAATGACATATTATATGCAGGCCCCAATTTACAACAAAACATTTTCGATCTTTTAATAAACTTACGCATATTTAGCATCGCTCTTACAGCCGATATAGAAAGGATGTATTTTTGTGTCAAACTCACTCCTAGTCATCAACCATTTCAACGCATATTATTTCGCTTTGATTCTGAGTCCGCGATTGATACCTATCAGTTTAATAGGGTTTCGTTTGGAATTACAAGTTCAGCTTGGCTCGCTATGCGCGCACTACGCCAACTTGCTTCCGACGAACGCCACAAGTTTCCCATAGCCGCGTACGAGGCGGAACGCAGGATGTTTATGGATGATTATGTATCGTCTATGGATGGGTTACCTGAAGCCGAACGCACATATCAAGAGATGGTAAAAATGTTTATGGCAGGGGGTTTTAAATTAGTTAAATGGATCTCGAACAGCTCCAAACTCATGAATAAGATTCCAAACTCACATAAGAATCCGCAATTAATAAATTTCGACACTGACTCTCAAATTAGTACTAAGATCATAGGTATGCAATGGCAACCTAATGATGATGTATTTCGCTACGAAATAAATGACGCCGCAACCGACGCATGCACAAAACGCTCAATACTTTCCGCGACAGCGCGTCTTTTTGACCCGTTAGGTATTTTGGGTCCCGTGACCGCTTTTATGAAACTACTCATACAAGAGTGTTGGCAACGTGAATTGGATTGGGACCAACCAGTCCCAGAATCAATTCGTCTTAAGTGGACTCAATTTAAAAACGAAATTAAATACCTGTCAAATGTTATCATTCCGCGTCATGTAGGTATTAGCGCAGGTTCTCACGTGGTGCTATTAGGATTCGCCGACGCGAGCGAGAAATGTTACGGGTCCGCGGTTTACGTCCGCGTAGGTACTAACGCAGATTCGCCCGGTTTAGTAAATCTTATCGCTTCCAAATCGCGAGTCGCGCCGCTTAAGAAAGTGTCACTCGCTAGACTAGAACTTTGCGCCGCGTTACTCTTAGCTAATCTGCTTACGGCTGTACGCGATGTTATAAGTCAACGCTGTCATATAAATTCTGTATACGCTTTTTCTGACTCAACCGTCGCATTAACATGGATTCATTCGCCCGCTTTTAAATTTCATACTTTCGTGGCAAATAGGATAACTGAAATTAACTCAAAACTCGTAGCTTCTAACTGGTTTTTCATCAGCGGTGATCAAAATCCAGCTGATATTATATCGAGACCGACAACTCCAAAACAATTATTAAATCAAGATAATTGGTTTCACGCGCCGCAATGGGTCTCATACCCTATCTCGGAGTGGCCTATTGAGCCCTTCATTGTCTCGCGGAACCATGAAGAAAGGTTAGAAGAGAAGACTGTAGCTCTCGTCACTGAAATTGACGCACCTGAATCTCACTTAATCGACAAATTAATAGATCGCATCTCGTGTTATAAAAAGTTGCTACGCGCCACAGTATACGTACTGCGCTTCGCTAGAATATTACGCACAACCGGTTTAATTACGCCTTTAGATTTAGATAACTCAGAAATATTTCTCATACGCCACGTACAAGCTCATTGTTTCGCTCAAGATATAAACGCTATTAAAAATAATAAACGCATTAGTAAAACGCTCATCAAGCTTAACCCTTTCATCGACGACGAGAATATACTTCGTGTCGGTGGTAGACTCACTCATTCTCAACTGAATTTCGGACAAAAACATCCGATTATTCTCCCCTCTAAACATCGCTTAACGCAGCTCATTGTTGATAATTTTCATGTGTGTAATTTACATACTGGTCCTTCACTATTACTATCCCTGCTTCGACAGAAGTTTTGGATTCTGGCAGCTAGGAACCTAGTTCGTCAGAGAGTTCATCAATGTAACGAATGTTTCAGACTCAACCCTCAATCGTCTAACCCGCTAATGGGTGATCTTCCTCATTTTCGTGTCTCTGAGGCGAAAGCTTTTGTTTACACCGCAGTGGATTACGCTGGTCCTTTTTTCATCACTCATATCAGACGTCGTGGTGTTAAAAGTCAAAAGGCATATATCTGTATCTTTTGCTGTCTCGCTACCAAAGCTCTTCACCTCGAGTTAGTCACCGACTTGAGTTCAGATCTCTTTCTCGCTGCTTTCAATCGCTTCATTTGCAGGAGAGGACCTGTAAGTGTAATTTATAGCGATGGAGCTACCAATTTCATTGGAGCGAAACGCAAACTCAATGATATTTACACTCTATTAGAATCTGAATCGCATAAAAATTATATCGGTCAACAATTAGCTGATCAACGCATAAAATTTTTACATAGCCCTCCATACGGTCCGCACTTCAACGGTCTCTGTGAGATTAGCGTACGATGTGTAAAAACTCATCTCTTTAAAGTAATTAATCTTCAAGTTCTGACATACGAAGAGTTCAACACTGTCTTGGTACAGATTGAAGGCTTATTGAATAGTAGGCCGCTCTGCAAGTTAACCTCAGACCTCGATTGCGTATCCGCGCTTACGCCCAGTCATTTTTTGAATGTTACGCCCTTGAAGTTTCTTCCCGTTGAAGATGTGACTAATGTGGCTGATAATCGCTTAACTCGCTATCAGCTTTTGCATAAGATTGTCCAAAGTTTTTGGCGACGTTGGAGTCTGGAGTATTTAACTTCACTTCAACAACGCGCAAAGTGGAACGTGCATACCAATCCTATACAACTCGGTACAGTTGTAGTTATAAAAGATAAAAACGCACACCCTCTTTGTTGGCCATTAGGTATCGTGGAGGAAGTATATCCAGGCAAAGACAATATCATTCGCACTCTTAAAGTTCGAACTGCTTCCGGTAGTTACGTACGTCCAGTAGTAGGAGTGTGTCCTCTTCCTCTACAGTAAATTTAGGCGCTATAAAGCCCACGCTCATAAATAAGTTTAAGTTTTTTTTTCTCTGCTCTTAATGTACTAATAATTAAGTAATAATTAAGCTTTGTTTCTATTATACAGCGCTCTCTTAGTTCTCTTTTCTAGAGGAAACCTCTAGGCGGGGGGAGTTGTAAGCGCCGCTTAATCGTTTTAATTATCTATGCATATTTATATTATCTATATATCATTCACTCACTCATTCACTCTCCACTCATCTACTCACTCATTCACTTTCACTCATCCACTCACACATTCATTCTCTCGCTCAATTCCCGAACCAACCAAAGTTCCCGCTCACGAAAAATGCGAACTCCAAAACAACGCATCTCGCAAAATACTTAAAATAAATACTAAAGTGCTTGTAAAGCTCACTAAATAACAACCGCGGCCGCGAGTGAAGTGTCCAAAAGAAAGGTGTAGTGGAAGGTAAAGAAAGGATTGAACCTGCAGCCCTATCGAAGACATTATTTGGAAATCAACGTGAGTTCCTTTTCCATACCAACGCTCCGCAACTCCAGTATACTCATAAATGTTATTTACTTTGTTTCAGTAAATATAATATCGGAATCTATAAACAGCATGGACATCCTCAGCGGCGGCGAAAGCGATGCCGATACTTTATCTAGGAGAAATAATAATAGGTATGGATCACTGTTTATATTACTAGCCGTCCATCTTTGTGAATGAATCTTATGTACATTGTAAAGGTTCCTTTTGATTATTTTGTTTGGTATCCAACTATCCATCCATTGTATCAAACGCAGTATTGCATAGCTTTGGTGGAAAAGTACCCATTAAGTCATTGTAAATATAAGAGAAATATTTTTTGAATGGATTTTGGGGATTATTTTTTGTCAATCAATTTTTACTTATATTAGTTGAGTTAATATGTATCGCGATGTTTACGGAATATATTTTGCTCGCAATGACAGTAAATGAAAAATAGGCTTCACTAAATTGTTTGTTAGAGAGTAGTTGATTGATTTGTCCTTGTATTTCCCATAGTATATCGTCGGGCGTGCTAATGGGTACGTTGAAGGAGAGCACGAGCGAGTTGCCGCGGCGGCGCAACTGTGACATCACGTACTTCGTGGCCAAGGAGCTGCTCATGACCGAGCGGACCTACAAGAGAGACCTCGAGCTCGTCACTGTCGTGAGTAGATCATAACAAGAATGAAGCACAACTCTGAATGGTAGTGCGTAAACATAAGGTTTAAAATTGCTGAGCAAGAAGATTCTTTAAATACTTTCGATTCGGAGCTAATGAGAGAGAAAAGTTGTTTAGCCTGCGGAATTAAGATGCACACTTAAGACAACATCTCTTTTCTTCATATAGTAGTAGAGCGAGAGCGATATAGACGTAGAGCGTTGCGAGAAGAGATAAACGAAGACATAACCTTTGTTTTGGCTTGTATATTAGCTTTTGTCATTTTATTATTTAATAAGTTGTGTGTGGATTTTGGACCAGTGTTCGACTCTAGAATGTTATCGAGTTGATATTCTTATCGAGTTGACCTTTCGTGCAATATTAAAAAAGCTGTTTTATAAACGACTTGTTAAATTGGTTGCCGATATACAGAGATGATTGTGATGATTGGCGATGGTATATGGTGGTGTAACAGTGTGGTGTGTGGTGTGTGTAGTCGTGGTCGGGGCTGGTGTCGGGGCTGGGGCGCTGCGGCGCGGCGGCGGCGCTGGCGCGCGGCCCGCTGGCGCTGGGCCCGCTGGCGCTGCGCGCCGGCCTGGCGCTGCACGCGCTCGACGCCGCGCTCGCCAACAACAACAACAACAACGGTCAGACACCACTCACACGCACTAACATTTATCATTCGAAGACCCTTCTTCAAAATAAATAAATACTAACATTCATATTGAATCTCACTGAAGAAACCAGCACTTTATACATTCACATTCAATCTATTTTTTCTTGCACAGTTTAAATAAAGATTGAATCAGACAAATTCGAGTGAATGTGTCATTTTTATTTCATTCCATGTTTTCTATCTGTTCTAAAGATAAAGTGTATTTTCCATATTTATGAAAACCTTAATTATTGTTTACAGATGCAGAAGAACCCGAATACAAGAAAATAGCTCAATTACTCTACGATTACCTTTCAAGTATAGTTGATGTAAGTGTTATTTCTTTCTTTACGTCTTATATCTTATTGCGCCTCGCGCTCTTACCCGCGTTTACCCGTCCCCGCGATAAAATGTATTATTCTGATTTATAACCGATATTACAGTAAAGTTTCATCCAAATCCATTCAGTCGTTTTTGCGTGAAACAGTAACAATTAAACAAACACATACATAACAACTAACTTTCGCATTTGTAATATTACTATTACTAAGTTTGTAAATCTAATGATGTATGCTATGTAATATTTATGTATAATACTTTTGTATCGTTCCAGGCCTACGTGTCGTACAGTGAAGGCGTGGCGGGTCTCGTGGGTCTGGTGGAGAGCGTGCGGCGCGGCGGCGCGTCGGCGAGGGAACTCGCCGCTAGCTTCGAGGGAAAAGCGCCGCTGCCGCTAGCGTGCCTACTGCTGCGGCCGCTGCATCGAGCGCTGCATCTGTATCACTTGGCTAAAGGTACGTTGTAAACATAAATTGAGGTAACAGCTATATTTCTAATAAATCATAAAATAAAGTCCCGAAAAGCTGTCCGTCTGTATGTAACGATTTTCTCACAAACTACTGAACAGATTTTTATGCCACTTTCACCAATGTACAGAGTAATTCAAGAGGAAGGATACTGACTACTTTTCATGCCCAAATTTTCATAGGACGGGTACAAGGAGGATAAGCCCGCGGATCTAGTTAATAATAAAGTCGCTCTAAAGTACAGGCTACACAAGCTTGCAGCTGCACACGTTCTGGCTAGTTTTTATGTTAACTGGCATGTCTGTATTTGACAAGTATGCATTGACTAACTATATTAGTTACTGCTCCGTTTAATAGACTTGTGTATTCCTACTGAAGGCCTTAAACACTATTTTAGCTATAAAATGTTTTGTCCTATTCGACAAACGCTATTTTCCAAAGAGCAAAAGGGACAAAACACTTTATAACAGTGTTCTAGTTAAGAGCGTTTATGAATAAAGCGGTAAGTGTTTAGTTTCACATATTTTTTGTTACAGAGTTAGAAGCAAACGAAGGCAGTAAGATAGCTTCGGACGCTGTCCGAGTGTGGGAGCCGGCGGTGCGAGCCGCCAACGAACACCTACACCACGTGGAGAACCACGCGGCGCTGTGTCACATGCAGAGGGATATCACGGGTAACGTGTTCTACAATATTATACATGCGAAAGTTTTGTATACTCTATTTCTTTTGGATTGGCACAAAATGTGGACCAATGTCGTCAATTTTCCAGCCGAAGACGATTGCTTCTGCAGAGGAAAAAGGTTTAGATATAGGGTAAGAATGAAATAAAATCACTACACCTTTTTCCTCTTCAGGAGCAATCGTCTTCGGCTGGAAAATTGACGACATTGGTCCACATTTTGTGCCAATCCAAAAGAAATAGAGTATAAAGTATATTATTATGTATTTGTAAAGTATGATAGTAGGATGGAAAGTAAAGTAAAGTATTAGCCTTTAATGTCACATTACTGGGTAAAGGATTCTCATCGCACTGAAGATATTAGTACAGTGAGGAGGATTAGGCCTAATCACCACGCTTGCCTAATACGAGTTGTAGGATGTATGGATGTTTATTTCTCTTTGTGACAAAAACATGATCACATCTGAATAAAAATTGTCACTATGATTATGATGATTAGACACTGGAATAACACACTCTGAAATACTTCTGACCTGAAATTCCATCGGGAACGGCAACAACATTAGTGAAACCACAGCCGTTACTAGTTCTAAAACACGATTCATTTGCATAGTAAAGGTGATTAAAGATCAGTTTTTTATATATTTATGATAAATTCAGTGGGAAGGGCTTTATTCTGCATTGACTGCCTCAAACTGAAAAACTTTTAATGCACCAATCATATTTTGATCCGTTTCACACTTGTAAATCAGTTTTGTATATGAATGTGGTATCTATTCCAGGTTACGACAAGCTATTAGTCGCCGACAGAGAGTTCATCCGACTCGGTTGTCTGTACAAGCACTCGAGCAAAGGGCTGCAGCAGCGGATGCTATTTTTGGTAAGATTTCTAGGACTTTGTGTTTTTATTATTCCAGTAATAAATTACAGCATCTCACTGAATGAAGTTATTAACCATAAGACCTTTGAACTTTGAGGAGAGATCAGATAGTTTTGATTTTTAGTACGTTATCTGTACAATAATGTACATCCTACTATTTTACTACCGATAAAATTCTTATCATGGTAGTTATTCAATTTTTACATTCAATTTATTTTCCTAATGCAGACAATATCTATTTTAAAAATTATTAATAACTATGGGAAACATATATTTTGATATAACTATGTCTTTTCAGTTCAGCGACGTGTTGGTACTATGTTCGAAGTCCGGCAGCGGTCTGTTCCGCGCTATCGCCGCGTTACCGCTGCATACGCTCGAGTTACGCCCCGCGCCGCTTACCAA
This sequence comes from Cyclophora punctaria, assembly GCA_951394245.1. Classification (NCBI taxonomy): domain Eukaryota; kingdom Metazoa; phylum Arthropoda; class Insecta; order Lepidoptera; family Geometridae; genus Cyclophora; species Cyclophora punctaria. The sequence goes on along the minus strand of OX596171.1, from coordinate 2,058,205 downwards.
TACGTTTGCGATACTTGGTGAGTTTATTAAACACAATTTTGTTTGTAGGATTTAGAGAGTATAATAATTAATTAAATGATATGTAAAGGAAATACTAGAGAGTGGTAAAGTAAACATAACCAATATTCCTTTTGTATTGGTCCCCAGAACCAGACGGGTCAGAGTTACTTCTAACCGCGTGCAACGAGCGAGAGTACGCGGGCTGGTGCGAGACGCTGCACGACGCGATACTCTCCGCGGGGGAGAGCGAGCGCAGTGTCGACACGCAGCTCACCGGCGATACGCACGCGGATGGAGGTCAGATGGTTTATGGTTTACAGAGAACTGGCAATACTATCGTGTAGTAAAGTCTAAAGACATTTGGTCAATGGATGAAATTCTTTCTGTTACCTCACAATACCTTACATAGTTTTCGATACCTGTAATGTACAATGTCCATTAGTGATGCAGCGTGTGGAAGCTCGTTCAGTCTTATACAATCCTTAAGTTTTATGTTTGCATGGTATTGACATTCGCTCGACTACTCGAGCACGCGGTCGGGGCATTGCGCTCATAGGGCCGTATTTATAAATCGCTCTTAATACCGATCTCAATAGCGCTCTCAGCTGATACGCTCTCAAGTTGGGGGCAGCATCTTAAGATAGACGTTAATTAATAGTCCGATATTGAGAGCGTATCAGCCGAGAGCGAACTTAAGATCGTCATCTTGAGATCGCTGTCGCTTGAACGAACTATTGACCGAATGGGTTTGCGTTCCATTTTTCGTTTTACATTGAATGACAATGTGAAATATTTTGTGTATGCAAATGGCCTCAAAATATTTACAGATTTATCGAAAAAGAAGTGAAATATGTTTTATAACTATAATTTTCATGTTTTTTAATAAATTATCATTAAATATGATATTTAAAACATAATGGCCAATAAACGTGAATATTGGTTAATTTACGAAACGGAACGTAAAGCGGGCATAGAAAACATTTCAGGTAGCTTTTGACAAGATCCACGCTACTTTTGTTTGTGTTTCGGCGTGTTTACATCACTGTTCTTCCTGATTTCCTTTATTTGCCCTATAATGGCATCCAAAAAACATATTTTTAGCCCCGTAGAAAAGAAGGTTTTTACGGACATTATAAAATCTTATGCAAATGTTGTTGAAAATAAAAATACTGACAGTGCAAGTTTGCGAGACAAGAATCAGGCATGGGATAATATAACAAGGGAGTACAACGCAAGTCCTCATGTAACATCCGAGGTAAATATTTCATGTCAATTTCATGTCAATTTCATGTTTAATTACTTTAGCCTTCTTACTTTTACTTCAGTTGAACAAATTAACTTATTATTATTTAATTTCAGGTTTCAAATAAACAACTAAGGCGATTGTGGATGAACCTAAAGCAGCGCCAACGAGAAGCCCTAACAAAAGAACGGCAACATCGTATGGCCACTGGTGGAGGGCCTTCAACCAGTGGTGCAGATATTGACCCGGACGTAGCCCTTATAGCTCCAGCGTTAATGGTTGAAATTCCTGATGCAATTGATTCGGATGACATCTTCCAAGGTATATATTTTATTATTATCCTATTTATTATGTGGATTAATTTTATTTACTTGTTTTTTATGTCAGTTCATCTATTATTTTATATCTGTTATATTATTTATTTTGATAAAATGAAAAGTATTTTATATTGTAGGCACACTGTCAGCACACTGGTTTAATATTGTATTTTTTTTCAGAGTCTTTATCTGCTTCAATAGAAATAGACAATACCCAGCCCTTGGATATCCAACTACCATCAATGAATAGTGTGCCTGATCTGTCTCCCGTACCCTCACCTACTACAACTCCTCAGCCTCCTCCTCTGATTGTAACACTACCACCTCCTCCTCCACCACTGCGTACTATTACAACTCAACCTCCTCGCATGGCAACAACTCCTCCACCTCCGTCCAATGTGTCTACTCCTCTGCCACCACCGTCTACTTCTACATCCTCCCAGCTGCGTAGGCAAAACATTTTGGAAAAGGAGTACGCGGACAGATTAAATCGGGCTTCTGAAATCCATGCCTTGGAGAAGGAATTGCTCGCATACAAGATACGGGAGGCAAAAGCCAAAGCTGAATTAGCTGAATTAATGAGCCGTAAGGTTAAAAATCGTACTTGACTTGAGAGCTCGCGCGCGTGTACTCGTCGGATGCCGGTTGAAAGACATCGTACATTATAAGATACTACCGACTCGAGTACCACATTAACTCGATCCCACACCATCACCAGTCCCACACTAACTGTATCCCACTCCCCACACCCTATTCTGTAATATGAATGTGATTGCAGAGAGCGCGGGCGGGGCGGGCGGGGCGGGCGGCGGGCTGGCGCACGTGTGCTGGCACCGCGCCACCAGCCTCGACCGCGACCAGCTGCACCGCGCCATGCGGGTACACTCCATATACTATTCACACTCCTCGTTCGCACTACGCGATTTTTAAACGCAACGCAAAACTGTGACATGTCTATTTTTATTTTACAAAAGACCTGTATTGGTTAAAGTAAAATGTCTACATTGAAATTTAAAGTGAAATAATACTTTTAATTGTTATTAGTTTGTGTTCTGCGAACACAAATATATCCTCTTGTAATAAGTATATCATTAGTGCATAGTACCATTTATGAGTGAACATGCTTTGCCTATGCAATGTCAGAATATACAACCTCCAAAAGACTATTCTTAGAAGGTTGTATATTCTATATGAGTTTATAGTTTATACAAATCTGTGCACATTCATTTCGAGCAGGCAACCCTGGTGTCGGAGTTTTTAGACCGCGCGCCTCAAGGCCTTCGACATTGTATACATTGTATCCATTGCCTCTGTATACATTGAATTATGCATGTGATTGTGGTCCCAGAGCCAGCTGTCGGGTTACCTGCTGCGCAAGTTCAAGAAGTCCCCGGGCTGGCAGAAGCTGTGGGTGGTGTTCGCGGCCTTCACGCTCTTCTTCTACAAGAGCTGGCAGGATGACGCGCCGCTCGCCTCGCTGCCCTTGCTTGGGTAAGTTACTATACTAACTCATGTGTTGTGGGAGAAAGATGTGTCTGAATGTTAAGGTTTAGTATTTGATAGGGAAGAGGGTAGACGAAAAGAGGTTTTTCAAAGAAAGCCGATGATTCATATTCATCCTTGTAAATTATCTGTAAATATAACGTTTGGTAGATTAATAGTTTAATAATGTATAATGTATAAATACATATAACAATTTTACCGTGCCCTTATTCGGCATCGGCACTGCGCCGATCAAATGCCCCAAGCAAAATATGTATAAAGAAACATTGATCTGTCCTACAACAACAACACAATCTTTGCTATTATAAAGATTTTACGACGTGAATGTTTTGTTCTGTTATTCGTATGTTATTCAGCTACACGGTGGGCGTGCCGACGGCCGAAGACGGCATCGACAAGGAGTTCGTGTTCAAACTGCAATTCAAGAACCACGTCTACTTCTTCAGAGCAGACAGCCATTATACATACAATAGGTACGCAACATTATCTTCCGAATCCACCTACAATTGTATACATACAATAGGTTGCATCATTTTCACCACACAAAAAAAATAATTTCCTGAGCAAAGGCCTCTGACTGACCATAACCAATCCTTGTAAAAAGTACTTGTTTTTTCCCGAGCTAAGGCTCCTCACCTATACCTATGTACAGTAAGATTACGCAACCTTTAGAGTTCCTATAAGGTAAAGGCGTGAGGAGGCGCAGTGCTACTACTACTAGTTTTTACTTATTTTTTTGAAACGCAGTCGCAGCGCCACCGTCTATCTCTAAAACTTTTTCCTCTTCAGAAGCAATCGTCTTCGGCTGGAAAATTGACGACATTTAACCACATTTTGTGCCACTTATTTTTTTTAAACTCAGTCACAGCCCCACCATCATTAGTTCCTAGTTATTCTTAGTATCAGTTCCTAATTTTTGATAATAACTTTGATAATTGGTTTTTGTTCTTTGTTACAGATGGACCGACGTGTTACGGACAGCAATGTCAAATCCAAGCAAAATTGTCTAATAATTACGTGTTAGTACTTCTTACAAAACATAAAAAATAACTGCACCCTCTACGGGTGAAAAATGTAATACTGGTGCCATGCGTGAATTAACGTACTCACAAACAAACGAAGCCATTGTAAATAACAATTTAAATTATGACTAGAAACAATATTTTTGTAAACGAATTTGTAATTGAAATAATATCACAATTAGTAATTATGTCTTGCCTATATTTATTATTGAATGGAAAATCGTGAATTTAAAAAATAATGGCGCCAAAGATTGTTTGTAAAACAGCTCGCGATTAGTTTGATAACTGTTTGTAATTACCAAACGTCACTTTGATGAAACCAGCCGAAAAATAGGAAAAAAATTAATAAAGACCCATGTGATATTCCTTCCTAACCCATCAAGAAGTCTAGACACTTCTGCCTTCCTAAAAATACACAACTTGTGATACAAAACAGGTATTATGATGTTTTAAATACGTTTACATAATGTCACACATTAATATATAAGACTAATAAATGTATAATGCAATAATTATAAAGAGACGTAGCAGGTTTTTAGCGAAATAGTTTATTAAGGATTAGTATTTATAGCAGTCTTGGTTCTTTTTTAAATATCTAATCTATGGTGAATAGTGATGGCCATTTCTACGCCAACGTAGAAAGGGTATAGGCGAAAATGTGCTCGCCGACAGAGGTTTATGTTGTAGCTTAGTATTATTAGAGCATTCCTTTTTCACTTTTTACTTTGTAGTCCAAACCAATAATTCCTAACCGTGTGCATAAATAAAGTATGGAACTTTTTGACACTTCCTTCGAACTTCTATAAGTAGCTGACTCGGTTACTTAACGAACGAAAATACTGATATTTTACCTTATGGTGTCTTTAAGCATATCTCTCAATGACATTATTACGTGTTGTTTTTAAAGTAAACCGTGCGCAGACTGTAATAAAGTCGTAAATCGTGATAAATGTACAAACGTGTGACGAATGTAAATTATAATGCTGAGTGTTTAAGTGTGTTGATGGTAGCTTACCCTGAATACATGTAGATTACTAAGAAGTAGTCTTCAGGTGTTACGTTTCGGTCCTGTAGGAATTTTGGGATACAACTGTTACCTTGCGTTAACTTCAAGTCCTTACAAATTTTAGCATTTATAATATTAGTAGAGGGAGAGTAGGCTAGTAAAATTATTGAGTACATTGTAAAACTTTCAAATGATATTAATTTAAATATTATGGTGACCGTTTTTTACTAAAACATAGCGTTAAGCGATGTATATATCGTGGTATGTTTCCCAAAGCAATAATTATTATATTTATAAGTCAGAGGGAATTATTAATGCAATAAAACGTTTTATGAATAGTTTAATCTTTTATTTAATATATATAAATAGCTTCCTTTGAAGAATCTACATAAAAATTTGGCTTGGAACACTGATACTAACACTACGTATTATGTACCATAATAAATATATGTTTATTTACAGAGTGGTTTTAACATTTCGATACAAGAAGCATATATAACATGTATTTGATACACATGATTTAAATTATAAAATAAATAAATAAAAAATAAATTATCGGATTGACGCTATATTATCACATTGTGTGTACAATTTCGGTGTTTGGATAATTCTCAATGTGTTTATTAAAATAAATATATATATTTTAACAACGTTTAATTCAGATCTACGTAGTAATTAACAACTAATTGTGAAATGCTGTTGAGATCAAAGTTATTTGGCATTCACTACCGTGACGAGCATATATCATAATGTTATATATATAGAAAATATATTTATGTGTAACTCTACATTGACTGTATGTTACTATGAATACATTTAAAAAATATCTTCAGACATTTATTAACAGGTAATAAAAGATTATTTTACGTCCATTCTCAAAAGAACATAAAATTAAATAATTTGTTTCCTACTAATATTTAATTCTAAAACGTAATTACTTACATTATATTTTTTATTTACATCAAAATAAATATTTCTTAAATTAATTAACAGTAAAAGTGACTAGTTTATTTTGTATAACATTAATATACTTATTTACTAACTAATATTTACGACCGGCTTCTTAGAGAGCATGAAACAAATAGCGCACAACATTATACATAATTTACAATAAATATATTTATTTCTGATTTGACTTGATACTACAAAAACAGAATGCTAAATCTTCTTATCTTAATGAAACGTATTATTTTGAAAAGTTTTAAAAGTGAACCCTATTTCATTCCCCCGTAAAAGGGGCCAAAATTCACAGTGAAATCGTATCTCCCAAACGGGGTCAAAAATCATTATCAAAAATAATTTTATAATTCAAGAAAATACCTTAACTGATGATCCACCTAGTTTACTGGGTGCATCTTCGGTGATGCGAGTCTTTGTCTGACAGTAGCATCATAGAAAACCCTCTACAACTTTGAACTTTTGGTGTGTGTAATACTTACATCTCAGTGATGACCGTGTCGGAGTTCTCCTTAGCGTCGTTGAGTTGTTCCCTGCTCTTCTTGGGCCGGCGGAAGATGGAGGCAGTGGCGGAGCGGATCCGGAAGGAGCCGAGCGTGCCGTTGGACGCCTCGTCCCGCGCCGACACCTTGGGCGACTCGCGCGTCCGGTATGAGAAGCTGGACGCTTTCTTACGCGACGCTTTCAGCTCTGCAGTCAATTGGAATCATGGTTAGTACGTTATTTAAGAATCAAAATGTCGCGTTACTTTTTTGATAACTAAGCTATGAATGCTATGAATGCTAGTGACATCTTTTGGGTTTTTAGAAAGACACAACTTTGACAAAGTTGGTCACAACTCACATTGATTTTATTCATGTTGGTTCTATTGTTGCCCAGGTTTCACTTTGCTACAACCGACCAACGCCATAATTCGTAATATAAATTAAGAAGTTAATAAAAGTAGTGAAGACATTACCTGCTTTGTGTGTGTAGAGTGAGAGTGGCTGGTGCGGCGCGTGGTGCGCGGTAGGCGTGTGCGGCGCCGACGCGCTGCCCGCGCCCGCTCCGCCCCACACCGACATCTCTACCTCACCGCTGAAACAAATTTAGGAAACGGTCAGTACTTCTGTTATGGTATCAAGAATATTGTTGCTTGACTAGTTTGGCACCTTCTTCTTATCGAGTGGGTTAGTGGAGGTTTAGTTTTTTATTTGGTTGAGAAATTGGTTGTGATTGCACTTACTTCCTCATAAATCGTTCCCTGGCGCGTCCGATGAAGGATCGATTTCGCTGCGAGCCGCTGGGCGCCGTTACCGGCCGCGTCTCACGCACGCTGCCAGGTTTAATTCCTGAATTGAAAGTGGTTAAATCAGTGACTTAACTTAATCGATGTGATATACTTAGTACACTTCTTAATAGTAGAATTTGCATTCTAGAATAATCGTTATCCAGCTCATCTACAATGGTCATTGCACCAGGCATAGTCCAGCGTCCTTTTAACCTTAATTTGTTCTCCATAGTTTCATACTTACGATTTATACCTTTAAAAATGTTTTCCACAAATCGTGAAAAATAAGACAAGTAAATACAAAGATGTAAAGACAGGATGTAGCGTCATATACATACGCATGGACGCAGGGTCGAGCGGATGCGTGTAGATCCTCTTGCGCATCATGGTGAAGACGATAGCGGCGAGGCTGCGCGGATGTTGCGCGGAGGCGGCGGGCGGCGCGGGCGCGCGCGCTGCTCCGCGCGGCACAACCACCCACCACGTCTCCATAGTGCCCTTGCCCTTCACCGGCACCGCGCCGCGGCACTCCATGCCGTACCCGTGCCGCTCTAGCAGCTACGCACACACAGTTATATCTAGCAATGGTTTTACACGTCTACGGTCTAGCTCGTTATTAATAGCTACAGACTACGTGCTCTCGTAGAATCCTTACAATTTTATTCATGGTGTATTAATAGATCAGTTTTAATTGATAATGCCCTTATAGTCCTCTTAAATTCTTACCAAGATCATACACAACTCCTTGCACGAAACTAATAATAGAGTTTGATTAATAATTGTTCAATATAACGGCAAGGCTTCTGGAATTTGTGCACAATCAGATGTTCCTACCTGCTTAGTATACTTGGTGACTTGGATCCGGTCCATCTCGCCCATGGACTCCATGCGCGAGGCCTCGTTCACGGTGTCGCCCCATATGTCGTACACGGGCTTGCGAGCTCCGATCACACCCCCGACTAGAGGTCCGCAACTTATACCTGATGAAGAAATTTATGTAGATCATTCATTAATTTCAAGTAGGTTGGTGGCCAATCCTGGTGTCTGAGTTTTAGACCTCCGATAACTTACCAACTCTGAGTCGGAATTTGTTAAAGCTATGTTTGTTGATGTCTTCAAGAGCGCCTTTCAGCGCAAAAGCGTAGTCGACGAGCTGACATAGGTGGTCGCAGTTTTTGTCGCAATCCTGAAAAAACACACAAATATCAATGATGCAAATACAACTAATGTATTTCATGCCAATGTGACTTACTATAAATTAAAAAAAGGATAATATTTACATTCAGCTCTGGGTTTAGTCCTGAAGCAGCCATGTAAGTTGCAGCAATAGTCTTAATTTTTTCTATGGATTGGAATCTTTTTTGCAGTAGCAGCTTATCGAAGTCAACTGTAACGTGAAAATTCTCTATTAAAAACTGACACATCATTTAAATAAAGTGATTACTTAGTACTGTTATGAATAGTGGCATTTCTATTTGAGCGCTACCGTGCTTCGGAGGGCAAGTAAAGCGGTCGGTTCCGGTTGATTCAATCGTTAGACCATGTCGGAGGCCTTTAGGCGGTCTAAAAACTCCGACATCAGGGTTGACCAGTGACCTACTCGAAATGAATGAATGACTGTTATGAATATTTGTAGTTAAGGAAAATGGCTATAGGTACTTCTAGATATTAGTGTGGTTTGGTACATTACAAATGATCTCGTTCAGCAGCCGCATGCAGTCCACCGCCTTCTCCTCCGCGTAGAATTCGTTGAAGTTCGGAATGCCGGCGAACATCACACCGACTTCGTCATGTCTTTGAGAATATAGCTCCTAAAACCATGGTAAATAATATAAATGGTTTTATTTAGAATCTTTGATGCAAAATGATTCTTGTTGATTTCTAGGTTAACTTACATCAGGTCCAATTTTCTTCCCCAAGAAATGTTTGACCACATGATCTGGTAGTATGTGCTTAAGCAAGTGTTCGTTCGTCCTTTGCGTCTCAATCATCTCCTTGAGGTCGGTGCCGGCCTGCAGGTTCCAGAGGAAGTCGAGTCGTGACGTCATTTCCACCAGCCTCGCGTGGTAGATCACGACCACCAGGAATATTATCATTAGAATAAACATCTGAACATCGGCTGGGAGTTGGCTGAAATACACAAAGAAAAGTCGGTTGAAGTTGATTACAAATGTTCTGAGTTCCTTCTCATAGTTTACTAGACTAACCACCGAATACTCAAAATTCTTTAAGTTCTAGTAGTAGCTAAAAATGAACAGCTTCAGATAATGATCCACTACTAATGTAACACTTTAAAGTTCTTATTTAGAGTAAATTTTCACTATCATAACCCACCTGTTATTATTATTGGTAATCCTATTGAAGTAGACGTCGTAATATTGGAACAGGAGTATAAAATACATGATGCAGTTGACAATCGCGAAGATTGTCTTGATGAGGTAGTAAAGCTTGAGGATGGGCGTGAGCGCGATGAGGCAGACTATCCACGTGAACACCACGTACTCGGGGCGGAAGCATTCGCCGCAAACCGTTTGGAGAAATACATCCTCTGAGGTCCCGTTGATAGCCATACTTCCATTGATACTGATCGGGTTGGTATCGTTATCGTTGGCGGGGAATGGGCATACGTACAGCTTGGCAGTGCTGGAATAAATTTAGTGTTTGAAAAAACTTATTTATATTCAACAGATTTTGGTTAGGCTGTCATGTTAACGGTATACGAGTATAGAGGAGATTACAGAGTTATGAATTTAGAATTTCTAAATTACTTACTTTTTATTCTACGGATCAAGAACTTTAATAATTTCTATGTTCCACACTCACCTGGACACAGACATAATCGTGATGAAGGTGCAGATATAAATATCTCTTCTCAGGCGAGTGCCGCAGAGCGCAGCGGAGAGCGCGGCGAGGCGCTTGGGGGCGCCTTTGAACTCCTCCACCATAACCAGGGCCATTGAAAAGGCCAGAGGTAACGTCATCACGCCCAGCACGATCATAAGTGGAATGCAGCTGTGAACGAGAGATCAGTTTGAAAGAATTGGCTTATACATAGCTCGTAACCCGTGCTATGATGTGCACGTTATTTTGAATTAAAATTACTTGTTATTGTTGTACTTTGAATTAAAATTAACAATTCACAAAGCGCTAGAAGAGTATTTATATATTCAACGTTACGGTAGGATTGCAATAAAACACTTATAGACATGCCTAAAAGACCAAATACCAGGAAAATGTTAGTGCTATTTGTCAGTCTAATTTCAAATTATAATATTGTGCATTTGAGGGTACTTTCAATTTATCTTTGAACCCCTACCCTACCCTCACTTTGCAGCGGTAGTTCGAATATCTTTAGTCTACCCGTGAGTCCCGCGACCACGAAACTTCGAGTAAAAAAAAGTAAGCGGTTTTCTTGCTGTATGAAATCTTACCGCATGTGTATGTTAAATTATGCGTTCAAATCGGGACATTTAAAACCAAACTTTGGCACATTGGGTTGATTTAAAGAATACATATGTCACAGTGCAGTGGATTTATTCAAATATTATAGTGATAAAATAAACATAATATGGCCTAGTGGTTTCATTCTGGCATACAGTGGAGTTATTGATCAAAAACTGGAAAAAACCAGGTAAATTTCAAGAGTAGTACTGACTTGCAATGTATCACAGTCTGTACTGCCACGATGAACACCCAGAGCACGAGGCAGCACATGACGTTGGACTTGAAGGTGAGCTCGCCGAGTGTGGCGAACTGGCGCTCCAGCCGCGCCTCGCGGAACCGCAGCGACCACCCCACCAGGTTGTTCTCGCGCATGCTGCTGTTGGACTTCACCTCGATCGAGTTTAGGATTCCTTCGTCCTGGGAATCAGAGGAAATATGATTGTTATGTGAGAGACTGCGCTCGTCCTGAGAAATTAAAACAAAATATAGTAGTTAGGGATCTTTGCATGTCTACCCTCCCGTTCGTGCAGAAGTGTGAAGCCTAAAAAGAGGCAGTAAAGAACTGTGACAGTCATGAAGTCATGATGCAGTAGTTCGTTAGGACTTTACCCGTTGTACTTATGTGTATTTCTTGTAGTTGTCGACACAATACATTTCAAAGACGATGTCATGACAAATATGCTACTAGAAATTAATTGGATTTTTAAAGTTAATGTTATTATTTTAGGTTACCTCAACATCGGAGAGCGACGTGACGTCTTCTATGTCGGGGTCGTCGGGCCGGTTCCGTCGTTTGCTGCTCACCACCCCCGCCACGCTACTCGACAGCTACCGGTTAGTAGTACACATGTCAACACACACATCCACGGACATACGAACAACGTTCAAAAGCATCGAGAATGTCCACTAGAATTTCTTATAAGTATTGCGAGCTTTCACTACAATTTCTAGATGAATGAAGTTAGGTGGAGATGCTCTACCCTTAATGTAAAGTCAGATGGTACAAATGTCGATTGATTGCTATAGTATAGTGTGCGGAAATGTAGAACAATTAAGTTATAAATATAAGAATGCATCTAAAAGAAAATTAGAGAAGAATGATACTGATCTTTGCCTAACAATTGGCAAAGGTACACCTATATATTACCTAGGTATGCTATGAATTGTATTATAAGCAATGTGAAGTAACTGTAGCAATAGGCAATCTGTCCCAAATAATAGCTTATTCTGAGACAAAGTGCGAGGAGTATAGTTACTCAGAAATGAACAAGTTAAGTACTTTGGCCTCTATGAACTATTCTCTAATAAATGCCGAAGATCAAACTAACCTGACATCAAGTGGGCCATCTGTTTTTAGTCTGTTATACATAAAATGATTGTATTAGGTATTTAGTTTTGTAACAAAAGTACATATAATAGGGTTACCACACCAACCAATCAAAATTAGATTAATGGGGACATGCCGTAGGAATGCCGTGTATCGAACACAATATGTTGAGTTGACTTATCCGTTGCACCATTCGTCTACTTAAGGCGTCGACCGAGGTACTCGCAATTGATCATAAAACTATTATTAGATGTCGTTTAAGTTTAACACATTGGAATTGGCACCTTATACATTTTGTACACTGTGATTCCACTAGAAATACACATAATTCGATTGAATACTTTGTGACTTTACACCAATAGGATAAGGAATATAAATGGTCGAAATGGCCGAAATCGGCTGGAGGAGTATTATTAAACCAAAAATATGATTTGATTGATTGATGTGGCAACACTGTAAATGCGCGAGTGGTGTCATACATTCTGGAAGGGCATCTCGGGGATCCAGTCGTTGGTGTCCTCGTCGGTGAGGCTGCTGGCGCGCCGCTGCAGCGCCTCCCACGTCTTGTCTTGGGATGGACGTTTCCTGTAACAAAAACGAAACATCCAATGTTTAGTGGGGATTGGGTCTTTATAATTTACTCCTAGATCGAAGCGAATGAAACTGAACCTCTTTATAGGCCGTCTGTAGTGAAAATTATCACTTTTTATATTTAATTAGCAGTTGCTACTTTTTAAATCAATCATCCATATTCTCGTATCCTTTTTAATCCTTGCTGAACTCCATATCTATCTCTCTCTATCTCTTACTCACTTGTCAGGTATTGGTTTCCTCGGTTGCTCGGTTACTTTGACAAGGTACGTGATCATGTCGTGCTCCCGGAGGTACGCGCTCCTCGTGGCGCCCTCTCCCGGTTCCACTTCGAATGCGCCTTTCAGGCATTGCAGTGTTTCTGACGATATGTGCACGCGACTGAAAAACATGACAGAATATGGTATTAATAGGGGTTATTGAGTATTGCATTGGAATTATAAATTAGTGGTTTATGGCTGAATGAACATTATAATTTTCAGACCAGCTATGATTTTTTTATAAACCGCGGGGTTTTTAGTTTGTGATACCCACCCGGGCAAGCCCCCGCTCTCCATGTGGTTGGCTATCGTGACGTCGTTGGACCACAGGTCGAACTGCCACTTCAGCAGCCCCAAGATGCCGCACAACACCGACCCACTGTGGATGCCTATCCGCATGTCTAGGTTCACCTGAAAAAAACAAGACATCAATTGGTAAAAAAATATTTTGAAAAAATTACTTACTATTGCAAAATAAACTGTTGCTAGAAAAAAAATACAATCAGCTCATTAAACTACTTTGTCAAATTATGCTTTAGTACTTTGTCCAATTATTAAATCGTAAATTGTTATTAACATTGTAGAAGGTTGAAAATAACAATGTTCTTAGTACACTATACACCGCAAGACGACTCATTCAAATGCTGACGAGATTGTTAGTACATTGTTTACCTTTGCCTCTCGTATCGCTTTGATCATGTGCAAGCCCATGTTGACGCAGCAGTAAGCGTGGTCCTCCCGCCTCTCCGGTAGCCCGCTCACGCAGAAGTAACAATCACCGAGCAACTTGATGCGGAGGCAGTGGTTCTCCTGAAACAATACCCACTGGAATTAAGACAACGGTCGCAGAAAACGAAACCCAAACTAATCAAACCACTTTTCTTATCAAGTACATTGACATTTGAGCAAGTGAACTTAGTAAATAATTAACAGCTCGATATGCTTACCGAAGCCAACCTGTCGAAACGGGCGAACAGTTCGTTCAACACACTGACTAGCTGCTGCGCGTTACATCGGCTGGATAACTCTGTAATTCATACAAAAACTTCTTATCACTTCAACAAAAGTTCGCAATAAAAGTGCTTTGTGGAACTTCGTCGCTTTTTATATAAAAAGGGTTTTCCTTTCATTTTCCTTGACCCTTTTCCGGGACAGGTTATTTATCGTTTGGATAACTGATAAAGCGGGTGGGTAATAGAATTAAATGCGCGAAATGTTTCCTCTGACCTGTGAACCCCTTGATGTCCGCGTAGAGGATGGAGACGTCGTAGTGTCTCTGGATGTAGAGGTTGTTGAACTGCTGCTCCTGGAACTCTCCCTTCACTTTAGACATGTCGTTGTAGATCACTGTGGCCAGGAAGTCCGGTATCACTGTGGAAGGGTGAACATAATTGTGTCTGACTTGTGTATAATATTACTATTTAAACTGTCAGGATTAAAATGTCATGATCACGAACACATTGTAAACACTATTCTAGACGGGACTTAATCGTGAATAAAACATTTAATGCATATTTCAATCTTTCGGTCGTGTACGCAACAGCCGTATTCACAAGGATGAACACGGCCGTAGATTAATGTGCATAACATCTTTTAAGACGCCGTTTAAGACGTTTAGCAGTTTGCTATTTTGTTCGGGATCGCCTAATGAAAGACTTGTGATTGTGACGCACCCCCGTCTCGTTTCCTTGTCGCCCGCATCTTGACTCCACGCCACTCGCGATGCGACTCCTCATAGCCTATAGCGCGACGCTGCCTCGATTCATCAACGCAACTAACCTAACACACCTAAGCCAAGATGATGATTAAAGTCATAATCTTCTCCACGTTCTGAACATACCACTTTGGAACAGCTTCGTCTGTCTGATAGTTTCCTTCTTGGTCTTCTGGCGCGTGACCATGGAGCGGTGCGTCTCGTGGAAAGCCTTCCTCTGGCCGTCATCGGCGAGGGACTTGGCGTACATCCCCGCGAAGTTCACCGCCCCGTAGAGCAACGTGTTGGCGATCACTATCCGAACACGGCACGATTCCGTCTGGGTAAATAGATTAAGAAACTTATTAATTAGGTTGGGATTGTTATAAAACATTTAAATATGATTTATCATGCTTCCACAACTATATCTAGAAAAACCAAGATGCATTGCATTTATGGGTAACATTCTTCACACATTTTTAATTGGTTCGTTTTATGGCTTAGGTGGTATTTTGACCTTTTGATAACTCATCCGATAGTACAGTTTTAATATAGGTGTGGAATGCCTTAATAGCGCGATTTTAAGTGTAGTCAACTGCAGTAGCGCAATGAAATTCAGTGCGACCTCTTTCCGGCACCTTTCCGGTTGTGACCTGCTTCGGTGAATCTTATTTACGTTAGCTATTTCAGACCGCACCTTAGTGTATTTACAAAGTAGGGTGTAACCGCACTTTGTGCTTGACTAAAGATTTAATTTTCTTGTGATATTAAGAAGTATCCCATTTTAATGAAGGATGACTCAGTGTTGCAACTTTGACTTACGGTTATTCATACTTCTCCGATTTTGTGTCAGGTCCCATAAGAGGTAAGAAAGACCGATTAAAATCCAGCGACTGGGAACGGACTCTTTTAGTCTCAACGTTTATACTGCTGAACATCAACTCCTAAAACTGCTAAATACTCACAGCATTTTCGTTAGCATCTGCTAACGCGCTCAGATTGACAGCAGTAGCGAGGACATGCGACGTTGACGTGAGCAGTCCTATGATGATGCACCAGAGCAGGGAGAGCGGCAACATCGCGTACGGCACGAACACGATGAACAGCATGTACCAGACCTGGTTCTCCGGTTCTTGAAACCCGATGGCTTGGCCGCTGAGACCTACGACATACATACAGACATTCGGTGTAGGATGGAAAGAGAATTTGTAGGATGCACTGACAATTTGTACCTAGTATGGGCTGTTTTATCTAAATTTATCTATTTAAGCCATTGTGTTACAATATAAGGTTCATCAGAAGCTCAGCGTCAAATATATAAAATCGTTAAATATACGTTAGAAAACCCTTATTTTGTCGAACTCATCGGCTAATATCATGTAAACTTGCTCAATATAAACAACACCTTAGCCACATAGAAAAGTCATGCTCTTTAGAAGATATTGAAGGGTTTTGATGTTAGCATACTCCGAAGGACAGTGTGAAATCGTAGTGAAAGAAAGTAGAAAGCAGTGAAATCGCAATGTAGAATCGCTCTTTTTTAAAGTCAAATAACAATAATAAGAAACATCATGAATTCCTTGTTAGACCTTAAACAATATTATTTGAATTCATCATTATAACATTAATATTATATTAATTAAAACTTATTGTTATCCTCTAATTTCTATAACTTTATTTTTAACTCTGTTAATAACACTATTATATTAGTACTTCATAATAACTTAATGAATGAATAACAATACTGTTAATTTATTAAATAATTATCAAATGAAAAATAAATTGCTTCTGCGGTGTTTTTTCCGTGACATTTAATGTAATTTGTGTTAGTCATAGAGAAAATAACACAGATAGACCAATAACACGGTCCCTGTAATGTGCCCTGTAAGGTTAAAAAACGCTCCGAAAAAAATATAATTTATCATGTATTATTTACGAATCCTAAATACTAAGTTATCCGAAATGGTTCCATATACATCAAGATAGTAGCTCTCGTGACGTAAGTTCATTGCGATTGTTAAGGAACGCGCAGCTCGGCCTACTAGGATGGGTGCCCGATAGTGGCTTTTCTATCTGAGCGCCACCGTAAAATTGTCGGCCTCAATTGTTTCCAACGGCAGACCAAGCCAGAGGCCTTTAGGCGATGTAAAGACTCCGACGCCAAAGACCACTAACCTACTCGAACTCATTTCAGACAGTTGATGTTTCAAAGCGGTTGTTACGAGTCTGTTAGCCACAGTAAGTAAGTGATGTGTGCATACCATCCCCGTGCCCCATGGACATACCCTGGGCGATGAGCAGGATCCAGGTGGCGGCGGCGGCCCAGTGCAGGTAGTCGTTGGCGAAGCACCGCCACCACGCCAGGAGGCACACGCCCACGTTTAGCACGCAAAACGCGATGGTCCACATCACCTGGTACTGGGTGACGCCGCTGGTATCTGGGTGACATACAAGTTCATTGAGCGCACATTTAACTCTAACCGCTTAGTTATAAACGCTGTTATAAAGTGTTTTGTCTCAATTGACAAACTATTTGACAGCTAAAATGGTGTTAATAAACGTTTATTAATAGGACCCTTAGAGTTTAGACTCTGACCTAAAGCCCGTCACAGACTTAGCTATAATATATATTAATATTTTTATAGCTAGGCATATTATCACAGAAATACATATTATAGCTGAGTGTGCGGTCACGCGAAAATTAGTATAGAAAATATATAGTAATATGCCTAGCTATAAAAATATTATATATATTATAGCTAAGTCTGTGACGGGCTTAATTGTTTGGAGAAGAATACTATTCTATATCTATATATCTCGCTTAGTTTCATCTAAATTTTAAAGTTCGAATGCAATACGATTGATTGACGCAAGGCGTCGTCATTTGTGAATTAACGCGACTTTTACCCTGTCGCTGTTTGTGGCAGACAATTCAATCGTGTCCCATTTCGTTCGTTACTATCTGACTAAATTAAAGGGCATGTGTCATGACCACGGAACCATCATGTGACATTCCTATTCGTAGTGACAAAGCCAAGCGAGTGCGAATAATTGACACTGCCAATAGGCGCTGCAATCCTAGTGTTGTGATGATCTAGTTAAGTTAGTTGCAGTCCTACAGTCTGTAAGGGTACATTTTACTTTCATTATCTTTAACTAAAACTATACTTACCATCGAGTATATCCCTGTTAGTCGTTGTATAAATTATAGCGTAACAAACCTGAAACATTACATTATGTTTTAGAAAATTATGTTTTATATTGTGTAAGATGAATACCTTGTCATAAAAGCTTCACCTTAAGAACAAAATCCACTACGTTAACCATTATTAGTGACTTTTGCCGCTGTCTTCTTGAATAGCTTTGGTATAATGATTCCATTTCCTTTTTCTGAAAAAAATATTCATTAAATTGAGACATCTTCGGATTATTCTGGTGCCATTAAAAAGTAATTAGTTTAGCATCTTAAACAAATTAAGATTTCATTGTTTTCGACATTACCTTAAAAGTATTAGTTATGGAGGGCCAGTAGATTCCTTTATAAAATTTCGGCTTTCTGAGAACTTCGTCGGATGATTCTGTCGCTGTAATAAATTGACATAACAACTTTGACAAAGAAAAAAGCATCCATCTATTTCATAGTAAACTCCGCATCTGTTCAATGCATGTCGCTTAGAGTTGGCTTTACAAACGAAAAGGGTCTGTTGGTTTGGTCAAAAGAAACGGACAACCGCCTAATGTGAATGACCATCTATTCACTAGACTTCCTTTGGTATACAGGTCACGTCCATAAAGCATTTGCGCTCTCGTTTAAACTGAATTTGAGAGAGAGTGACGCGAATTAATTACTTGAGAACATCCAGCAGTTATGTCGTACTTACGAATAAGTCAATTAGGTACCGAAGGACCAACTGATTTACTAACTATCCGCTAAATAATGGGTAGGTATAGGCTATGGTATAGGTGTTGAACTGAAGGTCGGTCTCCCTTGAGCACCCTATTTTACTAGAATCTGTGTGAATTTTTCTCCTGAATTATTCTATGTGTTGGTAAAAGCGTAATGAAAATCAGTTCGGTAGTTTTTGAGAAAATTGATTACAAACAGACATACAACTTTGCAGACAGATTTGGAAACAGACAGCTTTTGAAGTTTGTTTTGGGATGTGTAATAGATATGGCAATTTTTTTAATTTTAAAATAGATTACAAGCTATACAAATAGAAGCTCGCACGGTGATTCAATTACCATCTCGACTTAGTTACCTGAATTTGCATCTCTATATCTGTTAATGTCATTTGCGGAGCGGCCTTCGGAGTCCTCGCTTTGTCGGTGCTGGAACCAAACGTTATCGAGTTCTAAATAACAGTTTTATAATTGGAACAGTTATCCCTTTCATCATGTCTATTTTTTCTCGTGGGAAATTTGAAATAATAGGGTAGCCGCATGAAATATTCACATCGTTAGGCACCACAAAATATTACGCAGTAATCACATCGCTCTGGTATAGGACGCTGTTTACCATATCATCGTGTGCCGAGCCGCTGGCGCCGTCGCCCGGGACCCGGTCTCCTGAGGAAGCGGGCAGCGGAGGAAGACCAGGTCTGAAGGGCTCGCAGGTCGTGTGGTGGCACTGGAACAAACGGGCTATCAACATTGGTTACAATAGGTCGTAGCGCTCGTGTCAAACTACACGTCACAGTCAAACTACACGTTTGACTAAGCGACGTTAGTTCATTGCGATTGTTATGTACTGGGATGGGTGGTCGATAGTGGCATTTCTATGTGAGCACTACCGTGCTTCGGAGAGCACGTTAAGTTGTTGGTCGCGATTGTTTCAATCGATTGTCAGACCATGTCGAAGGCCTTTAGGCGGTCTAAGAGGGTTTTCCACTAATCTATTTGAAATGAATGAATGAACAACAATTTGAATGATTGGATTCCTTTGGGAGGAGGGCATTGAAACCTCCATCGGTATGAGGCCAGAGTCCCAGAGTCCAGAGCCCAGCCTCTAAATTCAGGAAGAAGATTTCCCATCACTACAAAACAAAGCTGCTTTCCATTGTCTGTCTGTCTGTCTGTCCCTATGTATGCTTAGATCTTTAAAACTGCGCAACGGATTTTGATGCAGTTTTTAAATAGATTGAGTGATTCAAGAGGAATGTTTATAGGTATAAAAATTCCCGAAATTCCCACGCGAACGGGCACAACGCGGGTAAAACCGCGGGCGCTGCTAGTAATTAAATAAATAAGAATTCGGTTTAATCTCAATAGCCTAACAGTTGACTGGAATAAGTCAGCATCGTGTACGAAATTGTCTTTTGTTGTTGTGTAGTTTAATGTCGTCCTTATAAATTGGTCCTCCTCTGGGAACACTCCCTTCTGAGTCATGTAATTTTCTCCTTACATGTTCTTGAAACTTTACCCATTCGTAGACTCAAATAAATATGTCTCCTACGTGATCTTATGTGGGTTTTTATCATTCAATCAACATAAGTTATTGAACCAGTTTACAAGCTAAAAGTAGGTGGAACATGTGTGAACATGTGTTACGTAGGGCTCCTACTGTGACGTAGGTAGGAGTAAAAGAGAAGATCTTTAAAAAAATGCCAATATGAATTTTGCTCAAAAACTAGATTGAACTTAACGTATCCGTAGTCTTTTTCTATCCTAATACTTTAATACTTATACGAGTATAATAATATATGTGAGCGGTTGTCGTCACCGCTAATGGCGTGGTTATGCAAACGCATTACCAATACGTGCTTATCTCTGATGGACCCTTTACTCGATAACGACGCTCACTCGTGTTTGTTTACGGGGAATGTCTGTAATTTCACGGCTGCGAGGTTTTCTGTAAATAACGAGTACCTGATTTTGATGATTATCGGTTATTACAGCTGGTTTTTTTGGTATTATTAACCAAGGTAGACCTAGTACCTAGTATGCTAGGTACTCATCTATCCGTCGACGCCATTACTCTTAGAATATTTACTTGCTTACCTAATTATTGTAGGACCAATTTATCTTCAATAATTTCCGTCAAATTTTGAAAGCATATGTATATTATCACGCGCACTTCATTAAAATCCATTAATTAAGCATCCAAGTTAACAAGGTCCTTTGAAAGCTAAGCAGAAGTAGATCGTCAGCAATTTGGTAGTAATTTGACTTATTTTACGAAAATATCTGACCTTTAAATATCTGTGAGCCTTATTCCAAAGCCGTAAGGTTTCGTGTAGCGTGGCTTAGTATCGATATATTTTCGGGCGGGTGATGATGGATGAGTGTTTTTATTGCATCGTATCACAGTGTGTTCAAATAGATAACACACTAGATCAATATGAAATATTTTGTTTAACAAAATCAGCTTGTTTTTATGAACTTAATGTGTGATATTTATTTTGATCAAATAATGTTATTAGAACGATATTTACGTTCTTAAATAGTCTTAAGTATTTAACTATTATCTAATATTTTCAAAGATACAAAATGAAAAATTAATACTGAAAGAAAAACGTGTAATTCATTAGCAACCATGACCACATTCCTTACTACAAAATGTTTCTTCGTTAATTAAGAAACTATAATTATTTCCACCCACGAAGATCCTCTCCGAACTTTTAGTAACGTCCTTGTCCCTCCAGACTTGTGTCCTTCACTATATAATTACGATTTGAATTCTCAATCAAGTATGTTAATTTAACATTACTTTAACTAAGTCCGGAAAACCTTGTTCTTCAATAAGCTTTTAGTATCGGAATTTAAACTACATGCTTTGATTTCCATTTTTGCCTTAGAATAAGTCTATTTGGGGAATGTGAAGACATAACAGGTTTACATTTTCATACGGAAGTAAACAATCCAAGATGATGAATATCAAAAACATTGAAAATATCCTTTTATATTTGCTTTTATTGTTTGCGATACTGTCTGTGATCGACGGGATCCTATCAAAATGTATCTATAAATCCTGTGTAAATAATAGGTATTCGGTGCCAAGCGATTTTGACCTTTTCTTCTTGTGAAATAGATGCTTAGTTCGGGAGGATGAAGATCGAAATGTATTCAAAGTTGACTCGGAGATCCGGTGGCATAATTTGCGGAACATCTGGTTTGATGCCGGGGGCCGGCTAACGTCGTTCCCTTGAGGTTTTTCGATTTGCTGGATATTATGTATGCACGGAAAATGGCCCGATAGGCAATCTTGATTACAGCCTATTCCACTATCACAAATTACCGTGTCGATCTGTATTGATCGTGGGGAATAGGTACACATATTATATTACGTTACAGAACAATGATACTCGATTACAGCGGCTTTCCTTACTAATAAGATGACTACAGGTATCTACTTAACTATATGCTAGTTAAGGTAAAGAGTTTGTTTGTATTTGTTGAATACTAATCTGTAACTATCTACCATTACTATTACCATTGATACTTATTGCTATATTCTCTGTGACTATTTACTATTACTTTTGCTATAGCAGTGCCATGCGAAATTTTACCTCATTATAATATTAGTATATACAACAATACGCAGGCAGTAGCAGGCAGTCGTACATTTTCCGAGAACGGTGGCTGTGACGTAAATAAATAAAGTGGAATGTTGGGAAGAAGTGGTTTTGTTTCTGTTGATAAATGGGTCGGCCGGCGATCACTTGCAACGCTTAGCGGGTTGCGTCGCGCGCACTCCATTGTTCAAAATTATCGTAATAATAGGCGGTCGAGTCAATCACTAGACATTAGTGGAAGGTAGGTTCGTAGCACAGTTCATCTATACATATTTATACTATTCTAAAGAGGTAAAATTTGTTAGTTTGTATGTTCGATTTATTCTTGGGAATCACCCATTTTCATTCAAATCGGCCTTGAATAATTATTTTTGTAATAGATAGCCATTTTCAACGGAAAGGTTGGCGATATTTCTTCCCAAATTTCCCATGGCAACGGAGGTAAAACCGTAAGGGCTGCTAGTTATAAAATAAAGTCCCCAAGATTTTTCAAAACACTGAACGGATTCATGCAGGTTGCACCAATATGCAGAGTGATTCAAGAGCTAGGTTTGTGACTACTTTTCATGTAAAATTCCCTACAGCAGGTACGGGTACAACGCGGGTAAAATCTCAGGGCACTGCTAGTAGTTAATATCTAGTTTATTAGTAAATTCCGCAAAGGATCAATGTCGGAATCAGTGTTAATTGCTGCCAATGTTTTCGATATTTATGTAAACATTTATAACACACTGACATCGATGTTTACGCAAGACGAAATATATGAAAACATGATTTATTTGTTTGCTTACGTGTGCCTTTAGAGTTTTGTTAAAATTCAGGAAAAAAATTAAATACAGGATTCAGGGTGTAATTGTTTCACCATGTAAAATTAAATACCTATTTCATAATATTGGAGTTCGTCAATAATGTTAACATATTTTATTCAAATATTCAAGAAATTAATTAAATGATTCATTTAGAAATACCTAAGCACCTAAGTATTCTTATTTTAAACTAAAAATTAAACAAGCCCGAAATAAAACACGTAAATGCAAAACAAAGAAACAAAAGTAACTCGTTAATTTAAAACCTAAATTAGTTTCAAAGACATCGCCGCTTTGATTATTCTGTTTGTATCAAAATTAAAACTTTGGAGCTTATTGTGAAAAGGTTTTCTAATTAATAGTTCGGTTTGTTTAGGGATTAGGTAGATATAGCAAAGCGGCTTACTATACGAATACCATTGACCCGTAAACTGTGAATTTTCGGTGCATTGTGCATGCTCTGTCACATTAGTCACACCTCAGTGATTCTCTGGCATTAGCCAGCTTACTGACCTGTGAACACGATATCAATAGATAAACACTATTGTAGAGACTTAATAAAGCAAGTAATAACTTACTTTTTATTTCCCGACGTTTCGAGGGGATTGCACCTCTCGTGGTCGCTGGTGAACTGAAGTTATTACTTGCTTTATTAAGTTTCTAACACGAAAAAACCCGTGTGAGTACGTTAAAACTATGTGTTCAAATCGTGTAAGTTTAAAAAAGACTATTGTAGAGCTTAGAATAACTTCTAAGTTATGCGTTAGTATAGATAGAGAACCTACTCTTATTATCTGACAATTAAAAATGTCTTCCCATTATTTGCATTATTTATTCACTTAATAAATCATAATAAAATCAGCCTTACCATGATTTCTACCAAAGGTACTATTACTGTACCATGGCAAAGCTTTTGGCGTCCACCAATCTTAAGGAACGTATCTAGTATTCTATGGGAAGTGTTTAAAAATTAGAAATTATTTCTTTACGACTGTTATTCGTCCTTGTACATATGTTTAACTTAAATGACTAACAACAGAAATAACATTAAAGGTATACCTATCTAGTAGAAACGTATAACATAAAAACTGTTAACTATTTAACACAGTTTTAACACATATTGCTCTCTACTTGTAAACAGTTATAAAAAGACCACCAGAGTAGCATTCGTATATTATTTGTATCTAGAGTGCGATCGGCAAGACTCTTGTCCCCGTTGGTAGCTAAAGGGCCCGAGGGCTGTTTGCCCGCTAATAAGAGGCTTCGATCGGATGGCGGCTGAAGTAACGATCTTCATTTGAAACCTTGTTATGTTGACAACTAACAATTCAGAGGGTGGAACTTAAAGTAATTAGTGACGAAAGACTGTGATGTTTATTTTAGACTTGTAGCGCCGTGTGGTTTTACCCGCATTGTGCCCGTTCCCGTGGGAATTTCGGGATGAAAAATAGCCTATAACCTTCTCGTTGAATGTAGCTATCTATTCAAAGTTATTATTCAAATGGGACTGGTAATTTCTGAGATAAGCTCGAACATACAAACAAACTAACTTACAAATTAGCGTTTTTATAATATTAGTACCTATAGGTAAACTATTTTACCCAACTGCAACGAAGGGCTTAAGGGGTATCTATTTTATCGGAAAATGTTTTTAAAATTACCCCTCCTGACATTCTCATTAAAAACTCATACAATTCTACATAGACAACCGGATAATAACCTATGCAAGAAGGTTGAATTATAGATAATCGTATAAAAACAATTCATTGTATCGATTTTCTCACGGAGCACTACGTAATGGGTAATACGCATAATATTTAATGTTTATGAAGGTATTCATGGTTAGTCAGTGTTAGCACAAGTGAATCCCATTATAAATTCCTCATGATTTACTCATCGGTAGCGTGTATGTATATATATATATAGTATACTAGCAGCGCCCCGCGGTTCCGCCCGCGTTGTACCCGTTCCCGCAGGAATTTCGCGATAAAAGTAGCATATGTCCTTTCTCAGGCTCTGGACCAAATTTCATTCAAATCGGTTCAGTAATTTTGGCGTGAAAGCGTAACAGACAGACAGACAGAGTTACTTTCGCATCATCATCACTACATAGTATAAAATAAAGTCGTCTCTGTGTCGTGTCTGTCTGTCTGTTTGTGTGTCTGTATGCTTAAATCTTTAAAATTACGCAACGGATTTTGATGCGGTTTTTTGTAATAGGTAGAGTAATTCAAGAGGAAGGTTTTTATGTAAAAAAATTCCCGAAATTCCCACGGGAACGGGCACAACGGTGTAAAACCGCGGGGCGCTGCTTACAAAATAATAATGTTCGATGGCGGGTCTCTTATGGCTACTTACTGTTTCGTGCGGTCAAAGCGCGCGGGGATATACCTACCTACGAACTACGAACGACGAAGACGCGCTATGTAGGTATTATCCCGAATTCTTCCTCACATGAAATCTTGATTGTGTATACATATATACTCGCGGGAGACATGTAATATTTTATCCCCAATTTCCCACTTGAAATTTTGATTGTGTATTTTCCTGCGGGAGACACGCAATGTTTTATCCCGATTTTCCTACATGAAATCTTGATTACCCGAAGCGAAGCGAGGGCGGGTCGCTAGTTTATAATATATGTAAGTTAGGAAGTTATGATTATAGACATGACATTTGGACCAAGAGCCCGTGAACCCCAGACCTTCGTCATTTTATAAAAGCTGAAAGTTTGTCAGCGCATGCTCCCAACACAGGTAAGAACGATGGACTATTATGAAGTTTGGGTTATCGTGGCTTTGGCAGGTATACGGTACTAAAGGACAATGGTCGAAAACACCAAGTTGGCCATCGATTTCGATATCACTGTCAAAGGGTGACTTGTACAACTCCTCAAGAGCTTTCAAATGACATAGGTCATGTCACTGTTGAGCATTAGGATCAGCGTCCATGGCATAGGCCAACTCCAATCTTCGGTGGTCGAAAACACCAAGTTGGCCGTCGATTTCGATGTCACCGTCAAAGGGTGACTTGTACAATTTGTCAAGAGCTTTCAAATGACATAGGTCATGTCACTTAGGATCAGCGTCCATAGCATAGGTCAACTCCAATCTTCAATGGTCGAAAACACCAAGTTGGCCGTCGATTTCGATATCACCGTCAAAGGGTGACTTGTACAACTTGTCAAGAGCTTTCAAATGATATAGGTCATGTCACTGTTGAGCATTAGGATCAGCGTCTATAGCATAGGTCAACTCCAATCTTCAATGGTCGAAAACACCAAGTTGGCCGTCGATTTCGATATCACCGTCAAAGGGTGACTTGTACAACTCTTCAAGAGCTTTCAAATGGCATATGTCATGTCACAAATCACACTTTATTATTTGATGAATTAAGATCGGTATTTTACACAGCTTTAGTACCGTTTACCTGCCAAAGCCACGATAACCCAAACTTCATAATAGTCCATCGTTCTTACCTGTGTATGGGAGCATGCGCTGACAAACTTTCAGCTTTTATAAAATAACAAAGGTCTGGGGTTCACGGGCTCTAGGTCTAATTGTTCAGAAACCCACCGCAGTATACTATAGTAGGTAGTAGGTTAGGTACTAACTTAATATAACCCCAAATTCTAACTAAATTTTAAATAAGGATACGTTGTGACGATGGATAGGTATAACATGAACGGATCACAGTTTGTTGCAATTCGAAAACATTAGTACTTACGCTATTGTTTCTTGTGTTTCCATTTCTCACTATGTTGTGCACACTTAAGAATTTATCCATCTATCTATTGTCGTATAAGTAAGTAAGCTTGAGTACCTATGTAGCCAACCGTGGTGTCAGAAGTGGGAGTGGGCGGGGCACGTGTCGCGGATGCACCCTGAGAGATGGGCCCACATCACCACCCAGTGGGTGCCGGGAGGAGCGCGGCGCCGCGGGCGGCCGAGGAAACGCTGGAGGGACGATATTGTCTCCTTCGACAGCGAGTGGTGGGAGCCCGCGAAGGACAGGGAGAGTTCAAAGCGTTTGGGAGTGACCTTTGCCCAGCAGTAAGACGATATAGTTTAAGGAAAAAAAAGGCCTCCGACTACGATATTACTATTTCTTCAAAATTGCACAGACGCTAGTCGTTGAGAATCACTTTTTAATATAGAGTAACAAATAGGGTGCTTAAACCCCTGAAATTCGAGGGATCGACGCGTGCTGCCGTTAACCGTAAAACCCGCCCGTTTTCCACTAGTGTGCGACCGACACCTCTGATTTACGAACATGATAATAGCCTCATAATAGTCATTCAACTGGTAACTGCTTATCGTTTGTCATCCACAGTGGTGCAGTATGCATTGTTTTCCGAAAATAGACTGTTTCAGAATTAAATGTCGTGTTACCGTACTTAAAAAGCCTTTACTGTTTTAACTTAAAACCTATCTAGCCCATGATTAACTATAATAAAACATAACATATTATCATTTGGAGTAGCTTACTGATCAACTCTGACATCGGAATTTTGACCGCGTAAAGGCTGATCTGATCTGACATGGTCTAACGATTGAAACAACCGGGACAGACTGCTTAACGAGTCCTCCGAAGCACGGCAGCACTCAGATAGAAATACTTGTCGAATTAATTCTCTTCGCTTTATTGATATCTTTGAGTCAGGGGACTTGATCCAAAAGTGTGATCTTATTCGACTGAATTATGATTTGAAGTATTTCTTATTTCCCTTTTTACTCCGTATTTCGTATACAGATATGAAAATGTGTTCTCATAAGGACAATTTGTCAAATATCCGGACACATCGAGTGCTGCGGGAGTTATTATCATTGTTGTGCATTTACCCTTGTTGTTAGGGGTGTTACATAATAGGTCTAACTAATTTAATGAATGCGAAAGTTTCTGACGATTTATGTACCTATGCGTTTAAAAATGTATTTGTCAACATTTCAACAACATATCAGATTTAAATACTCGTAAAAGGCACAAAGGAAATAGTAGAAAGTATATAGACAAGTATTATTCCAAAATTCCCCGCCTGTTATCACTACATAGTATAAAACAAAGTAGCTATTTTTGTCTGTTTGTTTGTCTGTTTGTCTGTATGCTTAAATCTTTAAAATTACGCAACAGATTTTGATGCGGTTGTAATAGGTAGAGTGATTCAAGAGGAAGGTTTTTATGTTTAAAAATTCCCGATATTCCCACCGGAACGGGCACAACGCGGGCAAAACCGCGGGGCGCTGCTAGTCTATAATAAATTATGATATAGGTAGTATAGTATGTCCGTCATGTATCATGGCATATATAAAACCGTAATATACTTTACTACTACAGTTCTAGCTATTCACTCCACATCATAAACATCAAACACACACATCATTTTAATGCAGTAATAATGTGGTTATGTTTTTAATAGTTTGGTACAGTCATCAAAGTATAATAATGATTATGAATTTATGCGTAACACATTACTTTTAAGAAATTGACTTATTTTTATACAAGTAAGTGATTATAATGTTCGGAACAAATTTTATGTAAAGGTTTGTTTACCATAATGTAACAAACATAAATCACTACATAGTATAAAACAAAGTCGCTATTTTTGTCTGTTTGTTTGTCTGTATGTTTAAATCTTTAAAATGACGCAACGGATTTTGATGCTCTCTTACTCTAGCCTTCAAACTTCTTCATAAAACAACAAAAAATAACATAAAGATAAATCTGAATACCGAATCAGATCAAAAAACAAAACTATAAGAACTGTGGCGAAGTGGTCTGTATAAAAGTTTTCTACCGAGTCAGCAGTGGCAACCCTGGCCAAGGGCGGGTTTATGGAGCTGTAGGTCTCCAGTAGATTTACACAACCGAGACGCACTCACTGGCTTACGAATTGATGTAAATTCACTCCCAGAGCAACGTATCGCTCACTCGACTAGAAACACCAGACAAATAAAACTCGGACACGGTTCAAAGGAGCGGATTTCAACAACTTTATTATTTACCAATATGGAACTTTACTTAAAACTTCTTTAAGGCGGCGTTTCTTATGAGCGAACAACGAAGTTACCACGAAGTCAGCGGTTTCTTAAGACATTTTAAAAGACAAGTGTAATCGTATGAACTGTTGAACTCACCTGCTCGCAGCATACATAAACGACCCTTAAGCATAACATTTCAGTGTAGAATGTTTTATTAAACCGTGTTGAGTTTGCCAAGTTTTGTCGAAAGTTCCTCGTGTGCTTTAGTAAAATGTAATGTTTATCTGTGGATTCTGCGGTTCTATTCGTTGTCAAAGGAAACGTTAAAGTACGGCGTGGGTCGAGACGGCAGTTGAAAGGACTCTTTCATACGAACACAATTTAACAAGTTGTTTAACTCAATTCGTATTGTAATTAAATTGTTCGTCATATGTTGTTTAGATACTTTGAAACCCGTACAAATAAAAGCTTTTTAGCGTAAAAACTATTAGTTAGCAAAATATGTTTATGAACGAATAAATAATTGAAAAATATATATTACCGTTGAATAATTTGTAACATATTTTTATTTAAATACTCGGTAACTTATTTTTGAAACGAACAGCTATTGATAACTTCAAAGTAATTTGAGTCGGAGTCAACGAGTCGTAAACACTCATTTTAAACTAAACTATAACATTTCAGCTATAAAAGGTTATTTTAAAAAAGTTTTATCCAATATTTGCTTGTTTGTTTTGTGATCGGATAGAGTTGATTCCCTGCGGGGAGACGGACCGGCGGCGCGGCGTCTACTCGCTTTATTAGCACGATGTTATTTTTCACTAACTCCATCTTACAATCATACAAACAACATTTTATTAACCTACTTAACTTAGTTTATTGCATATATTACTACAGTAGCAGGCAAGCAGGAGAGTTTTATTACCTTACCTAATTAACCAATTAAATGAATACCTTAGAGACAAGTGAATGATTGAAGTTCGTTTTACTTGTCTACAATTAAAATGTATAAGAAATCAAATAATAAGGTATCACACATTCCCATATATTTGGATGGTAGCGAATCAAAAGCTACATGTCTACAAAGTCTGAGGTCCTAGACAAGCGGCATTACATGAAAGAAATCGCTCCCTATTCAATTCGTTTCAAAATGTATGGCCTTAACAGAGCTTAACATAAGTGTAACCACGTGACATAATGATACCTTATTCCATACGATTTTATCATTCGATTTAATTTTAGAACAATATTAATAGCGTTTTAGTGAATACAAGGTCTCTGGGCGTTACATTTTATTAACATAGCACTGTTCATACAAAACGTAACTTCAAACTTTACGCCTATATAATACTGATATCCTCGTATAAACCAAGTTCAGTGTACGTCAGTTTTATCCATAAAGTCAACCTAATCGTTTAGGATCCTTTAGCTCAAGTAGGATTTAAACAAACACCTGCGAACATCAGCTGAACAGACGAGGTGGCAGAATGTTCCAACATCCTTTATCATAAGGCCTTTTGTCTTTAGTCCGACCTCTATTTTAATAACATTGGAATGTATTCAATACTTTTATTTATACGTTTATTTTTTGAGTATTTAGGGA
Organism: Cyclophora punctaria; assembly: GCA_951394245.1. Taxonomy (NCBI): domain Eukaryota; kingdom Metazoa; phylum Arthropoda; class Insecta; order Lepidoptera; family Geometridae; genus Cyclophora; species Cyclophora punctaria. Next base: position 2,027,671 of record OX596171.1, on the reverse strand, counting down.
TACCGTGCTTCGGCAGGCCGAATTATTGCAATAGTAAAATCGTATCATATCTGACGCCTTACGGCATCGCGGCAGTCTAAAACCTTTAACAGAATGTTTGGCCACTATCCTACTTTAATTATGTATTAGATATCCGACTAATATTATAAATGCGAAAGTTTGTGAGGATGGATGTATGTATGGATGTATAGATGTATGTTTGTTGCTCTGTCACGTAAAAACTACTGGACGGATTTGGATTAAACTTTACAGTAATATAGATTATACATCAGAATGACACATGGGATACATTTTATCCCGAAAGTCCCGAGGGAACCGATACAACGCGAGTAACACCGTGGGGCACGGCTAGTGTCTAATAAAAGTAAGTCAATCTAAGTAATAAGTTAAAACCTGTATCCTCAATATTATTATGTTCAATACAGTATCTAACAATAAATTTCATGACCTAGGCTACTAGTCAGGCCAACGCCAATAAACTACCTATGAAGTTAATAGATTTTGTTGAGTCTAGAGAGAGACCTAGATCGATAGCACTTAGCCCTATTATAGTACCCTTTTAAACCTTTGGGACGTGCTGGAACTATAGACTAAAGCAAGGTATAGAAGAACTCGGTAAATAGAAGGTCGGGGGTCAGTAAATGCGATTGCACTGTTCGAACACAATCCATTTCCTCACCTGAAGGAGTATTGTGGCTCCCATTGATCGACACCGGTGATTGATGCTTTCTAACTACTCATTCCACTAAGGGGAGAAAAGGATAATTTATGTGGCTGATGTTTTCAGTCAAACTGCGCGAATGAGGCTAGATTGTATCAATGAGTCATCGTTTAATTTTTTTTAACATTTACTATGTACGGTTTTTACTTTGCTTTTACTCGTGTGTGAAAATCGAGGTCACTATACCGTAATGATATCTTCAGTTAGATGAGAGGGTGAGAGAGAGAGAATGAGAGATGAAGTCTGAAAGGGGAGGGAGAAAGAAATGAGAGATGAATTCTGAAACGGAATTACGATTCGATACATCGATACTCTAAAAACTTGTCACGGAAACATTCAGCATGTATGTGAAAGCTAAATAGATGTTCGAAATTCCAAATGTAATTGACCAGTCAAACGACATAAGGACACATGGATACCTACACGAAAAATTGCGGATTTATACACTTAACCTTTTTTGAAACTTTTGTTCATCAAGTCTTCATTCTATTACGTAAACACTTCTATAACTAACAATTTAAAGAATGCTTCCTCCCCCAGTTTCCCATTAGGGATCATAGAAAGTGGGGCGCAGACACTTAATATATATTCGGAAAATATGGCCGTAAACATGCCCGGGCCGGTGACAAAGGAACCGTAACCAGCTCGTAAACCCGACTTCACTCACACAAATAACCTAATAACAGTATCTTTGGTACTTCTGTTTTGCAAGCGGTGACAATCTTGGTAATTTTCCCTATTGTTTTCTTCATTCCGATATTGTTTATTGACTCTGTTAGGTTTTTTAAGACGATGTTTTGCAATATAAGACAGATAATATTGGACAGTGATTTCCGATTGTCATAGACTACATTATCTATCTCTCTTTCTTATTCTTGTAGGTAGACCCTTATTGTTTCATACAAACTTGCCTGCACAGTGTCATACTCATGTCCTTCCTTCAGTTACGGGCATATCACGCCACATTCAAAAGATTATACTTACCAATATTTACGTAGCTAACGAATCTTAGTACGACTGCAAAGTTAGAGTTACGTCTTCAGTAAAGTTAATTAATATTTGAGTTAATACCATTGGTTAGTACTCACGTTGGCACTGATGCAGCGCTCAGGATCCTCCTCGACTCCTGACGACACCTCCACCATCGTCTCCAACTTGGCGTCTGCAACAAACAGACAACCATAATGTACAAGCCTCCTATACATACTTATATAATCAATTTGAAGAGTTTGCTTTTTTCTTAAACGAAAAAATAATCCCAAAATTGGTAGAGAAACAAGTAAAATGTAACGGGTACAACCGTAGGGTGCTATTAATTCATACAAGAGTGACTTTTATTTTTATTTGCTTTTCTAACTTAAATACGTACACGGAGCAACAAACACAATAATGAATTAAAGAACGGCAAAGGTAATCGCGTAAAGTTATTCCAGGTATCCTAATTACGTGATAAATATTAGCGTTTCCTTTCCTTAGGTAATGCGCCTACCACACGTGCATGCTTGACCACAGTTTTATTTGCGCATGCTTGTCGCATGAAAAGACTGAACACGACGTGTCTACCACACGGCACAGTTAAGTACGTGCAAGCCACATTCTTGTCGACATCGTCGGCGTGGAAACAATGTTTCCCAATGAAGAGCTATTTCTTCTGCTATTATTTTTCAAGTGTTTGCTAGTGAAAAAAAAGAAAATACAAAAGTCAAAGTGTAAACGATCAAAGTGGACAAAAAAATGGCTGTTGAATAGAAAAAATCATTCACATATACATCTACTATTTATATAATTCAATGAATTCAGTAGCGAACTGTCGATTGTATGTACGTAAATCCGCCATTTTTACGACCGTGCGCGCAAAGTTACTCCACCCGACTTAACTGAGAGCGGCTTGAACACTGAACTACCAACCACACGCGCAGACAAGTTTGTACAAGTATAGCTTGCGCATGCCAGAATTTCAAGCAAGTTTAAAAACCATCAAGCCAAGCTTTGGGGTTTGCGCATACTACCGTTTTACCAACTACACGCACAGTGTTCAGTGTACCAGCTGGCATGCGCAAGTAAAACTGTGGTCAAGCATGCACGTGTGGTAGGCGCATAATAAATAACAGAAGAATTCAGATGTTTCCAAACGAATGCTAGCCTATCATTTCAGTCAGGGTAGGCCATTGACCTATTTGAAATAAATGAATAAACAGATTTACTGGCAATCAGGTATTTTATATAATTTAAAATTCGAATTCGAAAGTTTCAAAATTAAATAAATACTTACTGCCGCACTCAGAGACGTTCATTAAAACGACGCATCTCAAAACCACTCATTAAATCTCTATTAAGGAAGCATCTGATGTCTCAGTACGGACGATAGAAAGGAATTGCTGCGATAATAATACTTATGTGTGTGTTCTAAGTTATGTACCTAGTAACAATATGGGCACATATATTTATTTCCCATTTGAAAGAAGACTAAGGTCACAACCTAAGCCGAGAATACAAATACGGATTCTTCCTTTGTTGCCACAACTGAGAAATCGGTTTACTGGAGAATGTTCTGTGAATAGAATAGAGACGACGTGTACTTGTCCACTTCGTCTTTGTTTTCGTCTTATGAAGCGAATTATATGAGTGTTATCAGTGCACGAGATTTTAACTTATAATTAGTTTATGGTGACGATTCCATTGAGCGAGATTGTACACAAGCTGTAAGATGTTCAATAGAAAGCAAACATTATGTGTTATTACATGTGAATTATCAAATGTTTGCCTCTAGAATTTTCGGGTTAATAACTTGTAAACTTGCTCATTATCCACAGCCTATGGTATACATCCGTTAAATTTAAAAACTAAGCCAAAAACAAATTATTATTAATATTACTAATAAATTCCGTAAGTTTGGCCGCTGAACAGCCCGTTCGATATTGCCACAGCTGACAATACAAGGAAGGAATGTATATAATTATTTACGCAATATCGGTTAACTCAATAAAATGCCCACAATAGAAGATCGTCACATAAAAATACAGGTTAATAACAACCTCTATTTTATCATTGTGTGAAATATTTACGATGTCTTCGGCCCATAAACCGTTTTCACTCGGAGCCGTGTTCCAATAATAACTTTATGATAATTGTCGATGAGTTTCATTCACTGCTGCGCTCGTAAAATGTCTATTCAGATTGGCGTACAGTTGCGGTATTTATAGACTTGGTACGTTATGATATAACAGAAAAACAATGACAAATAATGTGGTTATGCGGTTAACGTGATAAAATTTATTTGACCGCACGGAAAGGGTGCCCTCAGGTATCTCGTGAGAGGTTTTTGAGTATCTTTTATCGTGATTTGTTCGATCGTGCTTCTTCATAACATTGTAGTTTTCGTTAGCGTAGAGATAAGTATGTAACTATTAACATGTTATTAACTAACTTCCGAACCAGCCAATCTATAACAGTAAACTTATCAAAATATTGGATACCGAAACTAGACAAAACATTTGATTTTATTTTATTTTCCAACTGAACATTTTCTCAACACAGTGCGATTTAAATCTATAATCAGCTTAGTTCACTTCAGGTAAGCATGTCTCCAATTAAATTGACAAACAAATCAATAGATAAAATAGTAATTTATAAAAGTTGAATGATAAAATAGTAAGTTATCGCGTGTAAACAAGAGCATCAATCATGTCGGTGAACGGTAGTAATTGCCTGTCACCGGCCACTGTCGGCCATTGTCGGCCACTGGCGGCCACTACCGGCCACGCTGAACTATTACCGTCTGCTATTACCCGCTGACATAACGACTGATAATTAAAGTCATTGTCCCTCGCCGCGGTAATGTTATTGAACTTAATAACAATTTGCTAATAACATTGTAGTCAGGAGAATGTGCACTGGAGCTCTGCCTTTGATGTTGATTTATAGGGCATCGCGCAGACGGTGATACGATGCGATGCATGTACCTACTGCTTATTGGTTTAACTTGAATTTAGAACGGCTAGAATCTGAGTTCAGGTATAAACTAGAATCAAACATCGAACGCTGATGATGCGTTCTTGAACACTACCGACACATGAACTTGAACACTACCGACACGAATACCTACGTTAAGTAACTTATTAATAAGTATGACGTAGAATCAACAATTACAATGGCTTTCTTCGGTACAGATCCCCGCTGATTGAAGCAAACAAAAGCAGTTAGCAACATTTTTCTATTTCGATAAAAATCAAATCGTACATTAACCTCGTTAGGCCAACATAGCGGCCGCTGTATCTCGTTGGATCGGGGCATTAACTCGAAATGGTATTGACATACGCTCACCGTCTCCACTCCGGGCAAATATGTGGCATATTGTGTTTGTACAACTCACCCTCAAGATACCTTCCACTCCTCACCTCCTTAGTCATCCCTTTGAGACTGAAAGTTGACCAACACAAATATATTGAGGACTTCGCCAAAATTTAGGGTCAGGCCAATCCCTAAAGCTGATTAGTTAAGGTACCCTTACCCTGCTAAGATTCATGAGTCAATAGATACCGGCTCATCGGTTCATTTGTCAATAAACCTATGTAAAGTACACATGAATCGATACTGTAACATATCCTACAGTTGATTTCTGCCTTTACATTCTACTGTTAATGGACTAAAATAGGTAGAAAAACATATAATGTAACTATAAATGATAGCAATAAGTAAGTTAGTTCGAGCCACTAACTTAGGTGGCCATCCCTGAGGTTTTAGACGATCTAAAGACCTCGGACATGATCTAACCCCCCTGTACCCTGCGAAGCACGGTAGCGCTCAGATAATAATGCCACAACGGCCACCCATCACTAGGATAGACCGACCTGCACGTTGCTTAACAATCGCAATAAGATATCATCGAGCTACGCCACGAGCGCTAGCGCTGCAGGAACTTAGGCACTATATATTTTGCTTAATGTTTTTCTTACCAAAAATTCCAAAATCGTTAACCCCTGCCATCGATCATCTAAGTAATATATAATCCTATTTTTAATTATTACGAACTGAACACGACCATTACACGTGGACAGACATAAAGTCGTGAGTTATTTCTGACAATTGTTTTTATTGTCGTCCCGGCCGCTCGTTCATTCAATGAACATTATAATTAATAACATGCCTTCGTGTTTGTTTGTTTATACGCAGCTGTGTTTGTAGGTCGGGAGGCACAGAATTTTGCATCACGTTTACATTTTATTACGTACGTATATAAGTAACATAAAGTACTTGCCGATAAACCAATGAATACGTTACATTAGTATAACATGTTTTTTTTACATGCTATTTATTTTTGCATGTTTTTTTTACAAGAAAATATGATGTTAATTGTGTTTTTTCTAGTAGTGTACGAGTATTTTAATGCATAAATTATGCGAGGATGTACGAGTAGGTATATAATATGCAGCAGTGAGACATGACAGGCTTTTATACTTTACTTTATAATTTCTTAATTAAACGAGTAACTGGGCCCTAGGCCGCATCCCATGGTTATTAAGGTAGCAACACCCAAGGACTTTAACCCTAATACTCCTAATTCTCCTCACAGTACTGATATCTTCAGTGAGATAAGAGGCCCTACAGTTAGGAGAATTAGGCGTATAAGGGTGACTAGTTGTTACTTGTAATAAGCATGAGATGCGGCTGAAGGCTCAGTTTCTCTTTTAAAAGCTTTACCCGCACATAACTACCCACTTACAACGAACGCGGCGTTTAATAAAATGAAATAAATAAAACTACACATTTACTCCTATTTTCTTGAAATATGTGCAATTCAGCAGCTGGTGTAAAACTACATGTCACAGCGAATGAAAAGTCTCGTAGGAGGTACAGTCGGGGACAATCAACTCGCGCGGGGGAGCGATAAAACGATACAAAACGCTCCGAAAGCGCCAGCACGAGATTAATTCAACATTTTCTTACTAAATGTACATATTCAATTTCGTTAAGGTCGTCTGAGAACGTTCACAAAGACGAGGTTATGAAGAGGGCTTAAAATATTCAACAAAATTGCAATTTAAATCAAATGATTTTTCTTATTATACGTTTCGTAGAGCACCTACTTACGTATCAAACATTTACACTATACTTGTTTAAGTAACCAGTGTAATAAAAATGCAAACACAAACCAAGTTGTTATGAAGTTCGGGAGATAACCACTTGGATAACGTTACAGTGTATCTTAACTCGATCAGGATTTCATTTCAAGTTGGAGTGTGGATCAAAGTGGTAAGCGTTGGCGTTGGCCGTATTTGTGAACAAGGTTTGCAACATTGACTGTAAACTTTATCTCATACTAGCAGCGCCCCGCGGTTTTACCCGCGTTGTGTCCATTCCTGTGGCAATTTTGGGATGAAAAATAGCCTATGTTACTCGTGCATAATGTAGCTTTCGAATGGTGAAAGAATTTTTAAAAACGGTCCAGTAGTTTTTGAGCCTATTCATTACAACCAAACAAACAAAGTTTTCTTCTTTATAATATTAGTGTAGATCAATATTATATGATAACTAACACAGTTGGTGTTACGCTAACTAATCTATATACTAATAAAGCTTAAGATTACTCGATTAAGAGTTTTTTTTTGTTTGAACGAGCTAATCTCAAAAACTACCAATCCGTTTGAATTATTATTTTTGTAATACATTAAGGTTGATTAAGGTTCATCTGAAAATTCCGATGAAAACGGGCACAAAGTGGGTAATAGCAGGCCGCTGCTAGTGTTTAAGTACATCGATCAGACAGCCTATGTATTTTAATACCTTTTTTCTCAAGCCAGACATGTTATCTTATCTTATTAATCTTCTGTCTAAATACCTAGTCGGTTCTAGTTTAAATGTTTAATGTTTGATTTACTTATCCACTATTACACGTTTACCTATTAGTATTTTGCCTATTAGGTATTGTTTCAGGCACGTAATCAGAGGCGAGAGTTTTCCTAAACAGTTGACAGTCAAATAACAATACAGACCCAATAACAACTCAATCTGTAAAATAAAAGCGAAGTATATTCGTAATCGTAGTTTCAATTCAAAATTAATAGTGTTCGCTAAAGCAGGGTTTCCACTGCAAGCGGAGCGGGCTCATTAATGACTCCGTTTAATTACCATTGCGTTACTTGTATAGACGCATAACACGCAAAAACAAAAAGTCTTAACAAAACACGCAATGGCTGCCAAACGGAGTCATTAATGGTTCCGTTCCGCTCGCAGTGGAAACCGGGCTTTAAACTTCAGAAATCAGTAATCCAGACTTTTGACAACCGCTAATCTTAACTTGACCGATAAATCGATAGCTGGATACACGACTGTATTGTTTCCCAACTTGTATTGGATTACACACAACTAATGAAAGAGGATAACTTGTCAGTGCTAATTGTGAACTTGTTACAGTAAGTTTTATTGCAAGTATTTCTTGTGTTTTCCGGCGAGCCCGAGATGTCCGACTGGACTGTACTTGTGTTGTTTGCGTCATTACGTGTCGTCTTGTTTCTGTCGTCTATCTTTGACAAGTCTATGATATATTGACATGATATATGTCACTTTAGGATATGTTATATAAATTTATCTATTTGCTATGTAGGCCTATCAATTACATAATACCTACTTGTGTACCTTGGTCTAGTGGTATGTGCCTGCCAAGACTGAGGTCCCGAGTTCAATTCCCGGGTCGAACGAAAACATGTTTTCTACTTATCATACATGGCTCGGGTTTGAGATCACCAACATGCAATTGGCAAGCGTACTGATCATGTCTAATCCTCCTCACTATGGTGATATCTTCAGAGAGATGAGAGGCCTTTGCCCAGCAGTGTGACATACCTAGTTGCTAGCTTTGTGTATCTGTATTTTAAGACTTTTAAGATACATCTTATTTTATTACATTTAGATCGAACTAAAGATCCAAAGAGAAGTAAACTTTGTATCTTAAATATAATCAAATGATATCTTTGAGTTATAAACCTGGTAGCATAGATACTAGTGTTTTATAGATTTCTGTTAATCTTGAGTAAAGATTTAGTCATAAACTTATCTTAATTACCTCACAATTCTAACCTTGTTTTTTGACACCGTTCGCCGGCATTCTTGTAAAATTACCTGGAATAAAGAAAGACACAGTTAATTTATTATAAGTACGTTTTATTTCTCTATGTACTTTTGTATCTTAGAAGATGGAACGTTTTTAATAAGAGCTTAGATTCTTTCGGCTATCTAGTATCTTATTAGAATTTTCTTTTTCATATACCTAATGTAGGAATGTAATTTAATGTTACCTGTGCCTACAATGTATACAGGTTAGGTAAGTGTCGCGTTATATTACTTTTACGTTCTCAAAAATAAGAAAGATACCTAAATTGAAAATTCTAGCGTCAACCGTGCTCAAAGACCTACATTTTTGTATAAATTGTAGGGCACCTCTCACCGATCCCTGTCAGTGCGGGTTATACTTTACTTTTAATTTCCTTCCCACGGCGCGGCACAAAGGTCGCCTCACACCGAGTATACATATTACAAGGAACGTGTCATGTGCGGGAAATATTAACAATTATTACAGACTCTGTAGCCGTATGACGCGGGCAATAACCGAAGGAGACACGTGACGTTATGACTTTACTATATTGTATACGAGCAGCGCCCCGCGGTATTACCCGCGTTGTGCCCGTTCCCGAGGGAATTTCAAGTATTTCTATACATATAAACTTTCCTCATGAATCACTCTATCTATTTAAAAAAACCGCGTCAAAATCCGTTGCGTAGTTTTAAAGATCTATGCATACATAGGGACAGACAGACAGCGGAAAGCGACTTTGTTTTATACTATGTAGTGATATACAAAAAAGAATACGTTTTCGTAAAAGCTTACTGGAGCGGTGCAGGGATCAACTGACCAATCAAAGCCCAGTGATAATGTCAACATTTCTTCATAATTTTTTCGTCGACATAAGCCCACTCGTCTGCAATTAAAATAGGGGGAAAAGTTAGGTAGTAAGTTTGAGGAGGTAAGTGCCTAAACGTAGTGTACGAATTTTTGATCGCCTTCTGATGGTGACGTTCCCGAAAAGGCCTGGATGAGGTTGAATAATGAGTGTGGGTGGGTCAATACAAAGGTCAGTCGTTGAACTTTACAGAAAATCATATTCAGTGATCAATCAGATAATTATTAGCAAAAAGGATTAACACGCGGTTAAATAAAAAATAAAAATTGCTTTATAAATGGACACGGGGCAAAACCGACAGATTGATGAAATTTGCGTATTCAAAGGAAACCGCTTGCTAAATCCCATTTCCGAATGGATGAACGCACGCAAATGGCTTTGATGTCCAATATTTTGAAAATTAATAATTGCACAAACAACCATAAAATATTTAGAGTACAATGTGTTGTTAATCATGATCGTGGTAGATTAAAACCGCTTCAAGTATGTTTTACAAATTCGCCGGATTACATTGAAATGATATTTTAATTACTAATTCTTGTGTACGATCATTTAACCGACTTCAAGACCGAAAGAGGACGTTCAATTCGGTTGGTATTGGTGACAATGACAGGTCCACATCGGGTGAGCTTACTAGCTGCGAGTCTGCGAGTTAAATTGAACGCGAGCGTCTGAAGGCCCTTGTGCACTGCGACATTTTTTTCGTTTAGTCGCAGGCGACTCGCCGCTTTGCGGTCGCTAGTTGATCTGGCTTTACACAGTACTTCGCTCATCAAATAACCACGATTCAATCGCGATGCAATCGCGAAACTATCGCTACAAAAAGTCGCCGTGGTAAAGGGCCCTTACATGTTAAAGTTTAGTCTTAATCGACCTCACAATTCGAGAACTCTCACTATGAAAACGACGCCTAGATCCCTAAATACGAACAAGAGAGAAAATACCTAACTTAAAAACCACGCAGCAATATCACGTAACAGATAAACGTAAACCGTGAATACTTTCTTTGTAACGGCCGGTCCCAATATACGATCTCAATCCATTTTTACCAATCTGCGATTGAAATTTCAATCCATTTGTTACAAAAAGTGTTTCAATAACCAAACTACAGATTGCAATGTCAATCCAATAATGCGATCTATCCGTCGGAGGGCACCAATCCATTTTTAACGGTTTTCGGATCGGCCTCTGTTCAGAAATGACAGTTGTTGGGTTTCAATAACAAATCTTTGGATTTTGACAAATCCTTTTTCGTCTATCTACGATCCATTTTGGCAATCCTTGATAATTGATGGATTAAGCGCAATCTTTCGAAATAAAAACTGTGATTAAAGGCATTTCTTATAGTAATTTTAGATAAAACATCCTAAAATAATAAAAAATGTCTACAACAATAGTTTCTAGTGATAGTGACAGTGATTTGGAAGTCTTGGAACTTCTTTCAGACTGGGATACTGATGAAAACGAAGGTCCATCAGCACCACGACGATATTGTCGTATTAACCATATACAGTGCCTAACGGATGCTGAATTCACATTCAGATTTAGATTAAACAAAGCTGCGGTAGAACTGCTTCTGTTAGAAATATTACCACATCTTAAAGTCACATCAAAACGGTAAGTAAACAATGGCCAAGCTACTGATAGCTAAAGCTGCAGAGTGTAAAAACATTGCGAGAGGTGTAGGAAAGCATGAACATTAATCAATCATCTTATTATTTACAGAAATAATGGAGTTGCACCGCTTCACCAGCTTCTCTTGACGCTCAGATTTTATGCATTGGGTTCAATGCTGATTTCTGTACCGGATTTTGTAGGAGTGTCAAAATCTTCTGCCAGCAGAATAGTGCAAAATGTAATTGTAATTTTAATGTAATTTTTCAGTTATCTAGTTGAGTTTTACGTTAAGTAACTTTTGTTTGTTTAATTTCTAAAATAAAAGATAATTAATATTAGTAACATGTATTATTGTGTGCCCACCCAAACAATAGGTAGTTTATTGAATTCTAAAGTATAAAGTAGTAAGATGTGTAATGTGCATTCTCAAAAATGTGCATAAGCCATGATGGTTATAAATAGACATAATAATTTTATCCCTGATTTTACAACGACTGATGTAAAAAATGTCATGGGAGTTTCTTAATCGAGAAAAGCTTTTACAGATTGTAACTTTCACATTTATTATAAACCTTGCCGATCCAACAGGAACCATCAATTTTCATTGAAATCTGTTCAGAAATAAAACATAAAACTCAATAATAGTTACAACAAAAATTTATTACACAAACAAGTTACAACATAAATTTAATACACAAGAAAGCCACATAAAACATTTAGAATATCTTGCTGGGGTATATGCACTGCACTTTCCATGGTAATTAATTATTTTAGGTAGTTTTCTTTTCGATTATAACTTGAAAATAAAAAATTACATGACTGACACTGATACGTATGTCAAACAGTTCAGATTACGTTCCGTTCTTAGCATTTGGGATCGAGCGTATCTCTCGGTTTTGCGCTGGTGACTACATTTAATTTGAAATTTGTCAAAAGTCGTATTAGTTTTGTGTATAAAACGTATATTTTTTTATAATTGTTGTAAAAATGACTACGTCAAAGCCCAAAAGTTAGCATAACGATCTAAATTATTTATTATGCCTATAACGCATTAAACATGAAGACTGCTTAAAATGGAACGTACGGGAGGGAAGGATCAACCGCCAATCCAATCTGAAAATCGATTGACGTTTGCTATCCGTTGTTATTGGGATGTAGATTCAGACCGATCGGAAGATCGCATTCTATCTTGGATTGAGCCGATCTCCCGATAGAAGATTCGATATTGGGATCCGCCGTAAGTCGACGCCGAACCGAATGAAAGATTGAACGTCCGTTTTATTTGGTTTCTTATGTTTTAACAACGAAATTAAACCGATATCAGTCACACGATACAACAGGTACGAGTATCTACAGGGTACCGTACCGGGCGTAAATCCATGTTCAGTAAAAGTACATACTAATTTGTGATTTTGTGACTTCTCAAATAAAATTATTCTGTTTAGCACTTTGACAGTTCAATTATCTACTGACACTTGTTGGAATGTGTTTTATTTTTCCTTAAATTCAACAAGTATTAAAAAAAATAAAAAAAGTATTAGCCTGTAATGTCCCACTGCTGGGCAAAGGCCTCTCGTCTCACTGAAGATATCAGTACAGTGAGGAGGTTTCAGGCGTAATCACCAAGCTTGCCTAACGCGGGTTGGTGATCTCAAACCCGAGCCATGTTTGAAAATTAGGAAACATGTTTTCGCTCGACCTGGGAATTGAACCCGGGACCTCAGTCTTGGCAGGCGAGTGCACATACCACTAGACCACCGAGGCGTTATAATTTATTATGTAAGTATTAAGGAAAAACTTTATCTTAAAATGAGAGTGGTGTATATTGAGCCATGACTTGGGTATTGTATTATACTCGATATTGATAAATGAAGAATAAGTGATATTAGTTTCAATAGCCGGCGAGCGACGGTCCCCCGGCGCGCGCCGTCTGCGGTCCGTCGCAGGGGGTCACTAATTGCCCCCTGTCATCGCGACCCCCACTGCAATTAATTATGGCCATCGATTCACCGCGTTAGTTTATTAATTGCTTAATACCGTTTGAATTGAACTGACACTTGTTAAGTCACAGAATACCGAGTAGGAAATTACTGTAGGTACGACTACGACTATATAGGCACCTACTTTGACTTTAAGACGACGTGTGAACACGCTCATCGCGTTTGTGAGGGGTGAGGTATCTTCCCCCCGCGCTTTATGTTCGCGGACCTGTCACTTTTATAAATTTATGTTACTGGAAATCTAATAAGGGTCCCCGTACACTTGATCGGCTATCGGTATTGTCTTTTACAGATACCAATTTATTTTTCATCAGTATGAATGAGTTGACGTGTTATCGGTAATATCGGTATTGTTATCTTAGCGCAGTCGGGGCAGACATTTAAATAAAAAAAAATCCAGGGAGCGATTTATTTTTTAAACGTCAGGGGGGGGGGTGGTTGGGAGTATAAATCTCGATTTTCGAACTAATCCCGGTAGAGGGTACGCCGCCATCTTGTTTTAAAGTTAAATTTTTTCGTAAAATTTAATAAAATTTTTACGCTAGGATAAACTTGGTAGTATAACACTGCAAATATTGATCCTAGCGTAAAAATGATAATGGCCAAACTTGTGGAAAATTAAATTTCCAACAACTTTCGGTAGGACCATTTTTGCTCTAAAGTTGAAAATTAACGAGTTATTTCAGAAAAACTAAAAAAAATTACTTTTAAACAAGATGGCGGCGAACCCTCTGGTTCGTCTTCTTGTTCATCTTGTTTTAATTTTAATTTTTAAATTATTAAAATTATTTATTAATATTATTAATTAATATTTTTAAATTTTTAATTTTAATTCATTGAATTTGTTGAGAAGGCATTGTATTTGTTGAGAATTCTGCATTACTATACCATGTTTCAAAATCCCAGATCAATTATGTAAACAAAGTTATGTCAAGATTTGACACTGTCAATGTAGGAGTTCAGATGTGTCGAACCTTCGGGTAATTTCATTTAAAAATATTGTTGCCCAGCAGTGGGACAAACCTGTTTTCCTTGGTCACGGTATCACGCATTCACGCGTGATACCGTGACCAAGGCTGGACCGATTTCATTAATTCTTTTTTTGTTGTATTTGTTATTATTAGGAGAAGGTTCTTACGGAAAAAAATATTAAGAAAATCTCTCAGAAATATTGAAAAATATACATTTAATTTTGCATATTTAATAAAACACGCGTATGTCAATGTCATTCACTAAGGCGGTACGAAGTTCGCCGGGTCAGCTACACGGATTTTATGTGCGCCGGACTTTTTGCGCGTTGTGTGCGTTACTGCATATAATTACATAGGTTCTATTTTCACAGACTAAAAAGTGCGTCACGGATAGTCTGTCGTCTGCGCTGCACCTACGATATTATTTGCGATGTTCGTACAGAGCGAGCGTGCGCGACGAAGCAGTACGTGTCTACTCCCAACAAGGCCCCGCGGCCGACTGAGTGACTAGAGAGAGCACCGTCAACGCGAGCGCTATAATTATGTTTTATTTCATTGAATAAACTAACTTCAATTTAGAGAAAAACCATCTGTACTACCATATGGGATTTGATGTAAGGTTTATGAAAATATAAATTTTGTACTTGTTTTTTCTTTACAATCGCCGTGAAACTGTAAAATTTCAATAAAATGTCGATTTTTTACGATTTTCACGATTTTTTTCTATCGAGGCAAATCACTCTAATCGTGTTTCGAAGTGTATAACAATACAAAGCATATTTTTACCTTTACGACAGTAGGAATATCATTCCATAAATTTTAGCGGTTGATATCCAAAAACTGTTTCTAACACAACTCTTTCGCGATGTTTTACGCTTCTGGTCTTACCACTTCGTCTTAAGGAAGATGTGTGACCAAACTTGGTGTAGGTTAACATTAAATGTTCCACAAACTAAGAAGACACCGCATTTCTTTTTCTATGAAGGCACAAGTAGATATTATATACGTAATTCAACTTGCCTACTTTATTAAGGCTTTTAATAAAGTAGGTAATATAAAAGGCGAAATGAGTAAAGTAGTAGAAAGAAGGTTCCAGTGTCAATAGTACGTCATTGTTAGAAATGAGACGTTTTATATTTGACTAGCTGCTCTCCGCAGTCTCACCCGCGTTGTTCCCGTTCCCGCAGGAATTTCGGGATAAAACGTATCCCATGTGTTATTCTGATGTATTACCGATATTACTGAAAAGTTTCATCCCAATCCGCTCAGTAGTTTTTGCGTGAAAGAGTAACAAACATACATCTTTACAAACTATCACATTATGTAGGGTGGAGTATCGAGTCTTAGAAATAACTAAACATATATTTATTTGAAAGGCCAATCATTCACCTATTAACGGTATTATTCAACCGAATATAATATCCAACAGAAACCAAGAAACCGTGAGTCCGGACTAGGATAAAATAACTTTTCTGACGGTAATAATAATAACTAATCATTATATGAAGTAATTACATACGTAACACTACAACACTCGCGCGAGGATACAATTAGTGAATCAATAACATAGTTACACAACAGTATCATGTCTATTTGTAATATCGCTTGATTCATGATCCGAGGCCCTTTGAGTCAAGTTCCTATGTTTGATGTCTCGTCTCTCGTGGTAAGCGAATTATGATACATATTGTAGAGTGAATTCAGTTGCTAGGTGCAAAAACCAACTATTAACTGTGCCACTCAGAGACGTGCATTAAATCGTCATTTAACTAATTGACGTAATTTTTCATACATAACATGTCTAATTTACTCATTAAATATGTAAGGAACCATTTGACGTGTCTGAGTATAAGCTTAGGATACATAATAACATGAATTATAAGTAAAGTTAATTAAAATATGAGTGTATTGTTTTGATTCACAATAACCACAGCCAGATTTCATAAAAAAAAAACAATTCATGATTCTCGTGTCTATATTGTACTTATGCCTTATAATATACGTACTGTATGTATGTACATACCACATAATACGAGACCTTATTTTTCTTACTAGAATTAAAATGGGGACTAAAGGGGTTGATTTTCCAGCCTAAGACGATTTTTTCTGAACAAGATTTTTTATTGTTTTCATTCCAATCTCCCCACATCACTAAGCCCTTTTCCACAATGGAAGAAGTTGTGTATGATTGAAAAATCTGTCATGAAAGGTTGTTTTTTAAATCTCTTGAAAAAATAGAATAACGTCATTCTACTAAAAATACAACGCAAGAATAACTGAAGTTAGTTTGAAGTACAACCTGTGTACTGAGCAATTACACAGGCCCGTTTAATTAAGGTTTACTTTAGAAAGAAAGCTTCTTTGATTACTTTTTCAGTTGCTGACAAAGCTCATAATCCTCAAGAAATAGAGCGGCCTTGTCCTACTAGTACCAACATTGTAGAATCCATTCAAATTGTCATAAGATAAAGTAAAAAGTAAAAGTATCTGTAATGTCCCACTGCAGGGCAAAAGTCTTGAGTACTATTTCCCAAAGTGCCTTTGTCAATCCTCGTCTGATACACGTAGTTATATTGGTTTCGTAAAACAATGCTTTTCGTTCCCATTGTTGTCGCCGAAGCTTATTTTCACATAATAACAAAGTCTCCGCCCAGCGCCATTTCCTCTCTGAATTAACTGTCAATATCCGCGACGTTCCTTTGTGGACTTAACAATTTCCATTTATAATCCGTTTTTCTTCACATTTCGTTCCGCGATGAAGAGATTTGATTCCTCAATATATTCAATAAGCAAATATTGAGTATGTAAAAGCTTTTTGATCAATTTGTAACAAAATAACGAATGTTTAAAAAGAGAACGTAACCAGTAGGTATCTGCTGTAGAACTCATTATACGAAGATTATTACATTTACTAATAAACATTTACAGACATCTTAAAGGCAATAAAACCTCAATTAAGCAAGTAATTAATCCTAAGGCATTTCTGAGTAATCTCTTAAAACTAAGAAGTCTCAAAGCCTACTTAATGTCTATTTGGAGACCAGGTTTAGCCGAGATACAT
The DNA here is from genome assembly GCA_951394245.1 of Cyclophora punctaria. NCBI lineage: Eukaryota > Metazoa > Arthropoda > Insecta > Lepidoptera > Geometridae > Cyclophora > Cyclophora punctaria. Next base: position 2,010,344 of record OX596171.1, on the reverse strand, counting down.
AAACAAGGATTACCGGAGAACGGAGCGTCACCTTCCTTAATTGAATTAGAAGACGTCTAGACCTAAGGGGGAGCACAAACTTTGACAACAACATGTGTACAAACAAATACTTACACTCAGATTACAGTGAAGGGATTTTTATTCATGCTGATCGAAATCGGAACATCCGAATATGTAGTTATCTTTTCTCTCGACTGGAATGATTTGATTTGTTCACTCGGTAAAATAGATACGTAAAACGTATCCAATGTTTTGGAGTCGTTTGAAGGAAAAAAGTTGCCTCACTTCGGTATCCTTGAAAAGATTTACAAACTACTTATTTAATAAATACACGTTCGTGTTATCTGTGAGTGTGTGAGCAATGTTTTAGAGAATTTCATTACGAACGTTTTATGTTGTGCGAGTTAGTTAAACATCAAACGATTTAACGTTAGCGGGTCTCATAAAATTTATCCAACCGTGGAGGAAAGATGTGATAATACCAGTGCTCTTCGGATTTAATTTTCTTTTTTTTTTTTTTTTTAATTTATTTTAATATTACAAAGAAACACACTTTACAGAGAAATCATCTCTTGCCAAACTATATAAGTTTGTTGGCAAGTAATTACGCTTATACATATAACATTGCGTGTTCCTACTTATCTAATAACATAATGAATAATCCTAATAAACTACGTAAACAAAAATTATTTGCTGAGTCGCATTGAACAACATGTTATTCAATGCGGCCCAGCAAACAATTCTTTATTTTAAATTTAAGTGTATTTTTAGATAATGTGGGTTCACCTCTCAGCCAGGCAACATTATTGAATAGGACCGGTACCACATATTTATTTAAACGCTTCCCATAGCAATTTTTATATTTAGGGACTATAAACTTCCGCTCCCTTACCCCTCTGGTCTTATATTTATTTGACACTGGTATTTTTAGGTCATTATTAAAATAGGAGTCGATTACTATTTTGTATTTTAGTTTTAAATCTACAGGTAGTATCTTAGTTAATATATATAATTTTCTATAATCCCTTCTACAATTATTCTTATCGCTTTTATTTACCAGGTATTTAATAAATCTTGTCTGTAAATCATAGATATCTTTAATATAGGAAGTATAGGTACGGCCGTACACACTTATACCGTAGCTGATCAGTGAATCCACCAAGGCAAAATAGACAGTACGAAGAGTTTTCTTGCTTATTACATATTTAAGTTGATAGAATTTACTCAAAATAGCTCTTAATTTAGTACACAATTCCTCAATATGCTGTTTTAAGTTAAAGTTTTTATCAACCACTAAACCTAAATATTTATATTTTTCTACATATTCTATATTCGAGCAATGACAATTTATTTTATTACCATGTAAACAATCGTAAGTGTGACCGGTTATACTTATATCAGTATAATTTACACTTTTGGCCTTTTTGTTGTATGGGGAAAAAATGTGCATACATTTGGTCTTTTGTAGGTTTATTATGATGCCGTTGTCATGTGCCCATTTTACTATCCTATCAAAATCTTCTTGAACTGCAAATCGAGAACTTTCTATATTTTCAGATGCGTATAATAGACACATGTCATCAGCATACATATACACCATACACTTTTTAACGACGTTAACTACACTATTAACCAGCATTGTGTACCCAATAGGTCCAAAAACCGAACCAGTCGGCACCCCCAACTTCACACTTGCACTTTCACCAACCGTTCCATTTATCGTTGTGTTAATTGCTCGGTTAGAAAGATAATTATGGAACCATTTAATGACCTTACCCCCCACCCCACACTCCTCCATAGCTTGGAGCAGCACACTATGATCCAAAGTATCAAAAGCCTTTTTGTAGTCTACAAAAAGAGCTATAACTTGTTTTCCACTGTTTAGGCTATCATTTATAAATTCCGAAAAGTTATTAAGCGCTGTGCTAGTACTGCGCCCCTTTCTGAAACCATGCTGGTGGGGTGTAAGTACATTAAATTTTTCCAAAAACGAGCATATTTGGCCAACAATTACCTTCTCAACAATTTTATTAATCACAGACAATATAGCAATCGGTCTATAGTTGCTATAGTCGTTATGACTACCCCCTTTGTAAATAGGCCTAATTAGCGCATTTTTTAACATATTTGGATACAAACCCGTTGAAACACTAATGTTTATGAAATGAGCCAACACTGGACTAATTTGTTTACTAATACATTTTAGGTCTTTAACTCTTATTCTATCAAAACCAGGAGATTTTTCATTACTCAGTGTATTAATTATTTTACAAATGTCTATCGAAGAGGGTTTACTAAATCTGAAGGATACATTATTTAAGTTTACATACGTTTTTCTATCCAATAGTTTTATATTACAGAAGTGCTTTAAATCCACAATCTCTTTAGTAAATGTTTTAGAAAATGTATTACATATATTTTTTAAATTATTGGTTTTCCCCATGTATTTCATAATAACACTATCCAAAGTAGGCTTCGTTCTACCTATCCAGCTATTAACATTTTGCCAAATTTTCCTATAATCTCCTTTACATAACCTTATTTGATTTTGTCTATATTTGTTTTTAGCTATGTTTATTTCCTTATTTACTTTATTTCTAAATTTGGTGTATAATAATCTATTGTTCATATTATTACAGGAGGATTTCCACTCACGAAATAAGGCGTCTCGTTTCACTAACATACTGTACAACTCTTTAGAGACCCACGGTTGCGTTACTCGCTTTCGTTTGACTATAGAAACCTTTTGACATTCTGAATAAATACCATTAAAAATAGAACATATGTTTTGATACAAGATTAATGGGCACGTAATTAGTAAAAGTTTAGCCCAGTCATAATTAGTCAATTTAGACACAATAAGTTTCTCATCATAAAAAGTTTTACACTCGTGTTTACTTTCACAGCTAGCGCGTTGTGGCATATTCATAGATATACCCACAGCATAGTGGTCCGATATAGTGCACTCCAACACAAAAGATTCCGAGTCGCAGGCGCTAGTGTCAGCTCCGTCCGTCGCGTTGTCGGCATACATCCCCCGTCTCGCTCGCACCCATACGTGGTCAATGCACGACGCAACCCGCCGGCCGTCGACGATCTCTTCCCGCGTTATCTCTGTACTCGGCAATGCGCTTTGTAAGCCCAATTCTGACAATGTAGTTATGTATTTACTTGTTATTGCATTGCTTTTATCTTTGTAAATATCGATATTTGTGTCTCCGATTACAATAACTTCCTCATTCTTAGGCATGTTTCGTAATAAAATGCCCAACTGCGTTATAAAACTTTCTTTGCACTTTCTTGGCGGTCTGTACAAAGCAATAATATGTATTGTTTCGTTGTTTATAAACACCTTTCCATAAAGGCCCTCGGCCACCGTGCATAGCAAATCCTCAAATTGTATGTTTAAACAACTCTTCGCATATATAATAACACCACCTCCTCTTTGGTTTTCTCTGGTATAGGCAAATTTACTGTCATAGCCTGGTAGCGGGTACAAATCTAACTCATCTTTTCTTATATTTTCTACAAACTCACCAAAAATGGTGAACGCAAAACCCACATTTATACAAATATTCCTTTTCTTAGTATGTAAGGTTTATCTTTTGCTAGTATGTAAGGGCAGGACTGGAAATATAGCCACATATACAATAGGCTACAAAAGCCTCGCCTAAGATATAGACCAGCAGGTCTGACTATAAGATTAACGTGACTAGACAAGAGACAAGAGAGAGATTGAACAGGAATTACTTCGTTGTTAAATTGGTTAGAACATATCTTTTGTCACACTATATTAGTGTTTCTCTACATACATAAAATGACCCAAAAGACTCTGGTTCACCCTCAAAACTTTGTGTCGATACCCGCTGGTCTCTTTCAAAACTTATTTGATAAGCTCAAGGAAAATCTCACAGACAAATATAACGTCTGTGTCCTCGACATAAAGTGACTTTATTTAGTTTTATTAGTTTCCTTATTGAGCAGTGTACATTACTAATGAACAAATATTTTTGGTATTTTTTGTCACGACCATTTCCTTAGTAAATATCTTCCTTGTCTTCTACTACTTTTTGTATACGTTTGACTTGATAGAAGTGTTCTTGGAAGCAATTGCAGAACTCACTTAGTAAGGTGCTGTGCAAACACAGCTGTTATCTCCTTTAACAGCTGCATGTCGAAGCGATATGTTACCTACATGTTACCTTTGTGACACCTATAATACGAGTAATCAACACTATTCGTCGTACCTAAACGTGCCTTTTAACCAGAGGTAAGCAGAGTATGCATCACATAAAGCGTTACATAGCAATGTAGGAAAGAGATATCGTGATCGACCAATTAATCGTAGCAAAGCAAAGCTCTGGTGGACTGCATCCTGTTCATATCATGGCTGACTGTATCTTCATTTTGTTTATATTATAAGAATATGTTTTGTAGAAGATGAAAAGATACACCGAATATAAATGACCGGTTGGAGCAGATGGTCTGATTTGAATATTTTTATAAATTGTTCGACAAGAAGACGAATTGTTGCATTATTCACAGTACAGCACAAAGGGCGGCAGTAAGTAGCTTGTTTGGTGATTAAAATCCGGGTAACGCAGTGCTCATTCGCCGTCTAATCCTTCCACAGATATTTTGTTTACTCTCGGGCTAAACTTGTAATTTATGTTAATGTCCTCTTCGAACCTCCTTCACGATCCATTTAACAATTTGCAAGTAATAACTACTTCGCGATAAAAGTTAGACAACTATGGAATATTGCGAGAGGTATTACAGAATACTAAAAGCTAGGAACACCTTCGCTTCGCTTCGTTTAATCAAGATATATCTTAGTAGACAATTCTGCTACGGTATACGTAATTTACACAATAATCTACTTTGCTACTAGCTCAGTGTCCATTTCATCTTGCTTGATAACATACTTAGTTTTTATATCGAACTAGCTGTGCCCTGCGGTTTCAGCGCCCCCGTTCCCGTGGGAATTTTGAGATTTTTATTCCCTATAAACCTCACGGAGCCCGAGACCTTTCCAACGAATGCAAAACCGTGGAAATCGGTCCAGCCATTCACGCGTGATGCCTTGACCAAGGAAAACGGGTTTCATTTTTATATATATAGATTATAGCATATTAGTAGCGCCCCGCGTTGTGCACGTTCCCGTGGGAACTACGGGCTGAAAAATTACCTTTCCGTTGGTTGTGGCTATCCATAATAAAAACACTTATTCAAATTGTATTGGTAGTTTCTGAGACAAACAATAGAACAAAAGTCGAACCCGAATCAGCTTTATTGTATTAGTATAGATACGTAAAAATAGTCAAGATTTAGGGAGTGACAGTAGGTATACTTATATTTAGAAAGCTAATCATAAAATGTAACCTAACCTTACTTAAGTCCGCACTTGACTCACAAAAGCATCCGGCTTCTTCAAGACACCGTAGCCAACGCCTACGGAAGTCGTAGCACTCGTAGCGTGCGTAGCCAGTGCGTAGCGGTTCATCACTAATAAAAAAATTGCGTAGCGAAAGTTGTACGTTGAAAGTGTTTACGTAACCTTGACAGTTAATATTATGACATATAATACATGTTTGTGTAGTTTTATCAAAATATGTTTAGCACTTCTCCATGAAATCAAAATACACCCGGACACCGCCGGATGAAATTGCACACACGGTTAGTTAGACACAAACTAAGCTCTAAGCCATCATCATCTCTATGGAATCATCTTTACTGATTATTACTTATACATACATTAATATTATGAAGTATATAAAATGATGAATGATCATGATTCAACCATTCATATTTTTTTAATAAAGCACTGCCAACATATACTTTAATATCAATATAAAAAGAAGTTCTGGGTGTTTTAATAAGCCACGTACGCAAATAACTCTAACCAATATTAGATGCTAAAAATAGTCCATGGTTAAAAATAGCAGTGGCCTAGCGGGACGGCCCTGAGTGTGGAATCGTAGGTCACGGGTTCGAGTTTAGGCGCATTCTGTACTGAAAGCACTTTAAAATAATTTGAACTTCAGGATAACGGGGTTGAAGGGTCAATTTGTATTTATTAATACATTGGTACCCACGTATATTCAGAAAGCTGTCTTAAAATGTGAACTGAAAACTAATATGCAGTATAAAATAGTTGTCTTCGAGAAGTTTATATAACCTAGATATAAAAATAGTCATAAATATTGTATAAAGTAACTGTCAGTATTCATATAGTCATAATATCTAACATTAAATATGCGAAAGTGTCTGCAAAACATGAAAGTATAGTTAGACTCAATAGACAATACGTCAAACCAGTCAGACTAAAACTGACTAGTCGACCAATCTACGATAATCATTATGTCCACACCACGTACATCTTAAAGCCTATGTAGAGAGGGAGAGAGAGTAGAGAGTATAGAAGAAAGAGAGAGAAAGTAGAGAGAGAGGAGAGGGAGTAGAAAGAGATAGATAAAGGAGAGAGTTGAAAGAGAGAGAGAGAAAGAGATGGTTTATTTAGTTGAAGAGCTCAAAATGCATTAAATTGAGCCTTGAGTCACGGGCACGCCGTAGTTTCAATCACGTGCCGATACCTACGTGGAAATATAATCCGTAAAATATTTCAAAGCGATAAAAAATGTCATCCATACTCCGAGCGGATGTCGTAAAGTTAAAAGTAAACAAATGATCGCGGCGTTATATATCATAACGTCATATCAACTTACTGTTTATAGCCGACGCCGAGTAGTAGTTGGGACGCTGGAAGCTTTTGACATTCAAAAGAAATTTACCAAATTTTTTCCGTTTCTAACATAATTTTTTGTCACAAAGGCTTGTAAAAGAACCGAGGGTTGGACTAACATTGAATATTACATGTAGTTTTATATAGGTATATTTTTATTATAATACGATGTATATACGAAAATGATGCCAATGTATTTACGTACGTCACATGAATGGCCAACTATTCAAACGTCAAAACTTAAGTCATAAACATTAAAACGTTATTCAAACAGATTATTGTTTTCCCAAATGTCCTAAATAACACGAACGTCTAGTTTCCTTATACCTGTAATTGAATTAACATTGAGGACTTATTACTCATTTTGCGTATTAAATAAATATTGAATTAGAAACTAATGAATGTCTAGGCGAACACTAGCCGGGCGGGCCCCACGATATCACTCGACTTGCACCCGTTTCCTTGGAAATGTTGAGATATGTGAAAAATCCCAAACGCATTCATTGAATGAACAATAAATCATGGTCAATGTATTTATTACCTTATCTGTTATTTCCTACATACAAACGTCCCAATTATCCTCCTTGTATAAAATATTGTATAATATTATCCGGCAGGCACAGTACTACGCAGCGAACTCTAACAATAAAGTTGTTTTATATCGCTGCCAAGATTAAAAGTCCATCCGATGCAGGATTAGAGGCTTCTGTCGTGTGACGAGAATCGTGAAGGTCGGAGACGTCTTTAGTGATATGACTCATCAAATATACCTAAAAACGTAGTGCCTATTAAGGAATTTACGGTAGGTATTTAGTTCTATGACTTGTCCCAATGTCTGTATCAGTATGTGGTAAATGAGTTCGTATACGTTATTAAATAAGTCATTATAAATAACTACCCGCTTCCCGCGGTGTTACCCTCGTTGTAACCGTTCCCGCTGGAATTTCGGGATAAAATGTATCCCATATGTTATTCTGATGTATATTACTGTAAAGTTTCATCCAAATCCGTTCATTAATTACAAACATACATCCATCCTCACAAACTTTCACATTTATAATATTAGTTGGACTTGGTGCTTGCTACCGATTTACTTAGTTAATTTGATATACGCTTTAATTGTATTCAGGTGTATTGAAATGATGAAACTTTTATAAGTATACATAAGTTTAGGTATTCATAGTTGATGAGAAAACTTTCGTGAATTGAGCACGTAATAACTTAAATTATCACATAAAGACAGTCTTTTACGTAAGTGCTTCAAACTCGCTAACCGCAAAATCTTATCTTATTATGTTAATATGGCGAGAAACTCTTTAAAAAGGTACATTTTACAAGTTACATTACTGGTTAACTTTTGCTGAATGTTTAATCGTGTGATATGAGAGCGAGCTGACTCAAAGCTTCATCAGCAATAACGCGGTATCAAGTAGGTCAGTTCGCGACATCAATATGACAAACCGTTTAATACCGAGTAGTCGTGTAAGCTTATCAAATGAAGCATGAATCAATGACCGTAAATACCCGTACCTTGGGGAAAACAATAATTTATTCGTATTCGGCTCGTGCTTGCAAACTCGCTCATTTTAGTAAAGCCTGTAATATAAGTATTAGCCTGTAATGTCCCACTGCTGGGCAAAGGCCTGTCGTCTCACCGAAGATTAGTACAGTGAGGAGGATAAGGCGTAATCATCAGGCTTGCCTACTTGCCTTGTGTATAGGTAAATGGTATCTCTATAATTATAAATAGTATTCGTAGTGTATAAATAAACGTCAATAACCTTAAAACGTGCTTTAATGAGACCACCATGTTTAAAATATGTAAATTGGTGGTAAATTACGGACCTTGCTTGTTCAAATACCGCACATATTAGAATACTACTTAGGAGGTACTCATTTGTGATTACCGTTATTGTTAGTTATTGTAAGGGACCAGTTTATTCGCCGATAGTAAATTATCATGCTAGTAGCTAGCTCACTTATGTAGGTATCCTTATGGACCACAAAACTATTGATTTCATACATATGTATAACTATTGATTTCATATAGATAAACTAGTAAGTACCTACTACACTAAATCTCAAATATAATTTTATTTCTTGTTTTAGCGTCAATATCTAGGAGTACCTGACGGATTCGAATAATTATTTTTTTATCGGACAGCTCCTTTCAAGATGAAGGTATACTCGTAGACTACGTTTTATCTCACGAGAACAACTCGAGTGAAACCGCAGAGCGCTGCTAGTAGTACCTACATACATAAAGTTGATAGTACGTAATGGACGCCGCTATGCGGAACGGCAACTAATGGACTCAACTTTTGCCAATCATAACACTGCGAATAGGAGAACATCCGACTAGTTTCAGCTTTTAGGTCTCAGTCACGAGGTTAGCGGGGCGGAAGCGGTAGCGGCGGCGGGCGAATTAGCCAATCAGAGCTTGAAACGATTTTAACTCACAATTTCAAGCACTGTGATTGGCTAGTTCACGCTAGCGCCGCGCTGCCGCTCCGCTATCGCTGTCTTCGTGACTGCGGTCTTACTGGTACCGACGTTTTATTCTTTCACTATCAAAGCTTGAGAGAGGTTTTTAAAGAGTACAGAGATTTTAAAAACTGGTTTTAAAGATCAATAGTCGAGTTTTGAAAGCTCGAAATGGATGTTGATTTTTGAAATAAATACTACATTGCGTTTGTCAATTTTTAAAAGCTTTTTCCAATAAAAAGATTGTTTTATTTGCCATGTTATGTTTATTAACATATTTTTTAGTAGTTTTGATCTACTAGAATGGTTTTTTGTACTGATTGAATGTAGTAATCACGTGAACTACCAGTCGGATTTGATTTATATCATAATAGACCTAGAGCCCGTGAACCCCAGACTTTCGTCATTTTATAAAAGCTGAAAGTTTGTCAGCGCATGCTCCCACACACAGGTAAGAACGATGGACTATTATGAAGTTTGGGTTATGGTGGCTTTGGCAGGTATACGGTACTAAAGGTGTGTAAAATACCGATCTAAATTCATCAAATAATTAAGTGTCATTTGTGACATGACATATGTCATTTGAAAGCTCTTGAAGAGTTGTACAAGTCACCCTTTGACGGTGATATCGAAATCGACGGCCAACTTGGTGTTTTCGACCATTGAAGATTGGAGTTGACCTATGCTATGGACGCTGATCCTAATGCTCAACAGTGACATGACCTATATCATTTGAAAGCTCTTGACAAGTTGTATAAGTCACCCTTTGACGGTGATATCGAAATCGACGGCCAACTTGGTGTTTTCGACCATTGAAGATTGGAGTTGACCTATGCTATGGACGCTGATCCTAAGTGACATGACCTATGTCATTTGAAAGCTCTTGACAAGTTGTACAAGTCACCCTTTGACGGTGACATCGAAATCGACGGCCAACTTGGTGTTTTCGACCACCGAAGATTGGAGTTGGCCTATGCCATGGACGCTGATCCTAATGCTCAACAGTGACATGACCTATGTCATTTGAAAGCTCTTGAGGAGTTGTACAAGTCACCCTTTGACGGTGATATCGAAATCGATGGCCAACTTGGTGTTTTCGACCATTGACATTTAGTACCGTATACCTGCCAAAGCCACCATAACCCAAACTTCATAATAGTCCATCGTTCTTACCTGTGTGTGGGAGCATGCGCTGACAAACTTTCAGCTTTTATAAAATAACGAAGGTCTGGGGTTCGCGGGCTCTTGGTCCATAAATGATTAATTGTTAGTATTAATAACTGTGAACGCCTCGGAGGAGTCGGAGGTCTAGTGGTATGTGCACTCGCCTGGCAAGACTGAGGTCCCACATGACTCCTACTTCTCAAACATGGCTTGGGTTTGAGATCACCAACCCTCATTTGGCAAGCGTGGCGATTGTGCCAAATCCTCCTCAATGTGCTGATATCTTCGGTTAGTTGAGAAGCTTTTGCCCAGCAGTGGGACATTAAAGACTAATACACATTAGTAGCTGTATATAATAGCTTAGCTGTTCTAAGCTAATTTTCAACTCGTAATTCCCTTGGGACCGGTCATCCTGAGTAAAACTGCAGGTCACTGCTAATTTACTATAACATATGAAAACAGTACTTAGATAGGCTTGTTTGTACCAAACGAGGTAAACATTTGACGTATCAAGGGTGCTGAAACCCTCCACGATTGGGATATCTCCAATCTCCTCAACAACTTGTTTTAAATTTCTTTTATAAGTATCAGACTTTTCGTGTTTCGTTTCAGTGGCTTCATCTGTAAAGTACAAAGGGAATCAATATCTACCCTTCAAGTACAAGCTTTTGCGTCAGAAATAATTTCAACATTTTATTTTAAAACAAGCTGCGGGTTATGCTCTCAGCTTTATGCTTTAAGTAGGTATTCAGGAGCTTTACCTATTTGGGAAAGGAGGGAGTGGTGTTTTGTTTCTAAGCCACAAATTAGCAAATAAGTTTGCGTATTTTTTTTATTGGTAACTTACCGTACCCCGCGGTTTACACGTCGATACTTATATATTAACTGGCCTATCTATAGAACTTATGAAACTGACATGACATGGACATGGGCGACATGAGTGTGTACATTACATAATAAATGTGGCACATGGTAATTACGTAAAGTAAAGTATAAGCCTGTAATGTCCCAATGCTGGGCAAAGGCCTCTCATCTCACTGAAAATATCAGTGCAGTCAGGAGGATTAGGCGTAATCACCACGCTTTCCTAATGCGGGTTGGTGATCTCAAACTCGAGCCGTTTGAAAAGTAGGAAACTTGTTTCTGCTCGACCCGGGAATTGAACCCGAGACCTCAGTCTTGGCAGGCTCGTGCACGTACTACTAGATCACCGAGGCGTACTAGTTAATTACATATTTAGAATAATTTACCAGGAAAACTATGGGTATTTTAAATCACACATAGCGAAGTTAATAATTATTACAATAAAAGTATTATGTAAAGTAAATTATAATAATCACTCAAATCTAATTTTACTGTGGTTTGTTATTTTATACTTTAATACTAAGAATGTGTATATACTTACGTTATGTCTATGTGTAACCCTATTTTCAAAACATAATTAATAATAATCAAAACATTATACATCTCAAAAGCTACCAATCCGATTTGAATAATTCTTTTTGTCATCAACAGATAGGCTATTTTACATCTCGAATTAACATTCTCACAGGACCGGACACACGCGGGTAAAACCGCGGGGCGCTGCCAGTAGTGGATAAAGTTGTGTGTATTAGTACAATATATCGAAACTTACCAATTAAAACTTTTTGAATTCAAATATCCAACACATTAAAATGCGTCTTTACACGACCAACTCGAGTCACACAGTTGTTAACTGAAACTCTGTAAAATCACATCGAAGTTGTGTTCACTTTAGTTTTTCAGTAGAGTTCGGGAAGTTTGAACAGTGTTTGTGGTGCGAGAGACGTCCATCGCGGACCGAACGCGGAGTCTGACTGCGGTACCTACACTACATATCTCTGGTGCGAACACTCCATGACTAATATGCCTTCATCATAGAGCTTCCAGAACTATGGTTAGAATTATTTATCTATATATAGAATTAATATTATAAAGAGGTAAAATTTGTAAGTTTGTTTGTTTGTTCATTTGTATGTTCGAGGTAATCTCGGGAAATATCAGTCCGATTTGAATAATTCTTTTTGTAATAGATAGCCACATTCAACGGGAAGGTTATAGGCTATTTTTCATCCCAAAATTCCCACGGGAACAGGCACAACGCGGGTAAAACCGCGGGGCGCTGCTAGACTCAAATTAAAGTCAATATAATGTATGTATATTCACCGCCTTATTCATAAACGCTCTTTAACTAAAACACTGTTAAATAGTGTTTTGTCTCTTTTGTGCTATTCATTAATTTATTTTAAGACTTATACCACAATTATTAGTAGTATGAACTCATAACTTGTTATTTCAATTGTAATTCATAACTAGGGTACTGGTTACTTCAAAACTTATAGGATGATTTGAAACATTCCATTTTTGCGAAGTACGCGAATTACGCAAAGGCCTAGGGTAGAAATAAATTAGTGATGTAGATGGGTGGATGGGTGGTCGATAATGACATTTCTATATGAGCGCTACCGTGCTTCAGAGGGCACGTTAAGCAATCCCGGCTGTTTCAATCGTTAGAACATGTCAAAGGCCTTTAGGCGGTCTAAAATCTCCGACACCAGGGTTGACCACCTACTCAGCAAAAACAAGTTATGTAGATGTGTGGATGTTTAAGGCAACATTTGCCCAGCTGTAGCTGTATTAGTTTAAGAAAATTGATACGATTGGATCAATTATTGGTACCATATTTACCTTGAAAGCCATTGCCACGGGCAGTAAACAAACACGTCTGTTTCCCCCTGAATGGGACTTGTTTACTACAACGTTATTTATATTTTTAGTACAGACGTGTGGCGTGACGTCCGCGACTACACTCACCACATCACATTGGATTTTACTCGGAACTTACAAATTAAGGATGTCAATTGGACTTGTAAATGATGAGGATGTTTTAAACGCATAGTTCAGATGTTTGCTTCTAGTTAGTTAGATATACGGACTCTACGAGACTAAATTCAAAAATAGGAGTAAAGTTTGTTGTTGTAGCAAATGTTAAGGATGTTCGGAACGGCATATTAGTTCAGATACTGGTATACTCTCTATATGAGACCAAATGCAAAATGAGTATTGTAAAAACGTTTTTCTGACTAGCTTTTAATTGAGTCCATTTTATTAACTGCATCAAAACAAAGCAGCAGCTTACAGCACTTCCAGCCAGTTTGTGCAAAAAAGAAAAAAAATATTCAAAGAAAAGTTACGGAATCGTCAAAAGTATTTCATAAATATCTTTTTCCGTATCTATAAGTGCATTTAGGCTAAATTGATGATCAAAGGGTATAGTTCGACCTTCGAGGATCAAAGCTGAATCATTTGAAACTTGTCTGTGACAACCATGTCGAAACAAACAAGTGAAAGGGTAGCGATCACGTCACGAGACGTACGGTAAGTACTTCACTACGAGCTCTCACGACATCTCGCTACAGACACAATTACATACTTAGAAAGATAACGCTTTCGTTTATTTCTATGTTTGTAAGCTTATCAGCGTAAGACGTCGATCAAGCCAAGTGATGGCAATATTGGTGATATTTTACTTAAATTAGCAAAAATGGCACTCATGTTTAGGCTATGAACGTGCAGTTAGACCGCTTGCCTGGCGCCTAGAGCCTAGTGGCATGCATTCTAGGTACCTTAGTGCGGTCAAAAATGAGGTGTGGCAAATACATACAATCTTTTGACATATGTGTCGCTACCTAACACCGTAACCGCATCATTATCTACTTTACTGTAACTTTAAGACAACTTATTTACTTTCAACAAAATAGTGAGTACCGTACCTTACTAAGTAAGTCCATAATTCCCAATTTGCTAAATTGGATCGCAGGAAGTAAGTATATGAAGTGGTTCACTTAAACTTGGCTAATGTTATTCCTGGTACAGACCACAGATAGCCTTCCCTTCCCGTTCCAAAGTTCCGTTGTAAAAATCAAGCATAACATAGGCGCGGGAATTCTCTCAAGACATCTATTCACTTCAGTCTGTTATTACGGATTTCCTTTGTATAACTTGTAATAATATTTCCTTAAAGTTTTATAATTCAAACAAGAATAACTCGATATATTTCCAATTCTGTTTCGGTACTAGGTTTACGTTTATTCCAATCCAATTTTTTATCAAACACATACGTCGATGTCCCAGTAGGCTACAGACTACAGAGTAACATGTACATAGTAGAGGCTACACACTCAAACCACAATACATACCTACTTGTTTATGTAGGTAACATAACATAACCGAAACAAACTCAATAACCGAACCTCTCTCCGCCGCAGATTGGGTCGCTCTATTGTGGTTAAAAAGTAACCGCAAAACGTCGGTTTATGAAACAAGACAGATAGTTCATGTTCCCGATTAGATATTGTGACTCATTGTGTAACTAGACGCAGGTGATAAAATGTGAATCATAATCGATTCTGATCTAATAAAGATATCGTTAACATCAGATACATAAGTGATAGTGATGTAATTTATCGACTATTAACATATGAATACTTAATTATGTGTGGAGCTTTCTATGTATGTATACTGTATAGAACGGTATGGTAGGTACTCAATCAATTATTATTATTATATGAGCGTAGGTAAGTTGTCCAATTTTTTTGCAAACACCTACCCCCATCCGCTGGGATGTAGTTTGTGTTCCCAAAATAAGCTATTATGTAATACTAGCAGCATCCCGCGGTTTGACCCGTGTTGTGTCCGTTTCCTTGAGAATTTAGGAATAAAAAGTAACCTATAATCTACCCGTTGAATATGGCTATCCATTACAAAAACAATTGGTAATTTTTGAGATAAGTGCTTTTAAACAAAAACAATATAAAGTACACTCGTATGTAGATAAGCTTCTACTATTGGTGTGAGCATGACATATTCCAAGGACCTTTATATATTTTAACCACATTTTAAAATGCCAATCAGAACCCCTGTTCCAAGTGGGAAAAAAGAAAAACCTTTGTCGTATGTAAAGCGAATAAATAAATACAATTGTCCATCAAACAACCTTTACGTCTCGTATGCTCAGTTTACGGGTGACCAATTCAATTACAATTTCATTTATGTATTTGAAACGAATAAAAGAGTTGAGATAGAAGACATTTTAGTATTGGAGACACCGTCGCCAACTTGTTAAAGTTATCGCTCCCATTGTAAAAGTAAACTTCTGATCTTAAGTAATTGTTTAAACTGTCTGAAAGCAGAAGCGTAGCTATTTTATTATTCTCTCATTTCTATCTTTCGACCGACAGAGAAAACATGGTGGGCAAATACTTTTAAAAGTATTATTTACATCTTCTAATATATAAAATTCTCGTGTCGGGGTGCGTGGTTGAACTCCTCTGAAACGGCTCGACCGATTCTCATGAAATTTTGTGTGCTATTTTTCATCGCCCTATATGTTAAGGGTAGTCCACCCCTTAATTTTTATACGGCCAAACAACGTTTGCCGGGGCAGCTAGTATCATTATAACGTATGTAAGGAAGAATTGCAGATGTTGTCTTTGTCCATCTACTCGTACAAACAAGGGGTAATGACAAGTATATTTACAGACAATACAATAATATCTACTTACTTAGGTTTCCAGTTCTAACCAGGTAGGCCGCTTACCAACTCAAACTTGCTCAATGTATCACCAGTGATGGCCACAAAATTAGTAAATCAGAAGCTAATATACATACTACTTGTACAAAGGAGCTTGTCTTTTTTCTATTATTAATGACAATTAACAACGTCCATGGTTTTACCGGCGTTATACCTATAAATACTCGTAACCTTCCTCTTCAATGTATCGCATACAAAAAGATTATTTCAAATACGACTGGTAGTGCGAGAGATAACCGCTTTCAAAGGAACTAAGCGTTATTATATAAGTACTAATAGATTCCGACTCCGGCCCTGGAAATCAATTAACTGACAGTGTATTGTGATAACTGTATGTTATAGGAATGTCCTTAGTGTTGCTCGCGAGTCAGCGGGGCACTAATTAGCGCCCCCATCTCCCCTCCCCTCCCCTTGCCCCCACTAGGCCCCATTGTACAGATAACTCAGGAATTCAGCTCGCCTTCACAACACGTTTTCTTGACGTATTTTCTCGAATATTCCTCGGATTCTTTCCAAACAAAGCTGAAGACGATCCGGAATGCAAAAAATGTTCCATTGGCTTCGCGTGATCAATCTTAGGATTTCATGTGATATTGTGTTTTGGGTATGATTCATGTTGTATCTACCATTACTATAAAAGGTTAGAATATCGGTTTGCATCGATTTTTTTACCGACTCCAAAAAGGAGGCGATTTCTCAATTGTAATGCTTCTATACTTAATAATTAAAAAGTTAAACTACAAAGAGTATCTACTTACGTCTAAATTTTTTGTCATAAATCGTCTTTATGTTGGTCCCAATTTCAATCGTTAATCTCTGACTACCGAGCAAAGCGTTCTACAGACATACCACGTTTATCACAGACTCTCGGCATTATCTATCTAAAAGGGAATTTCTCGAAACACCCAATACGTATTCAGTAGCTTGACACTCACACTCTCAGTGTCCACTTGCAAAGGATACAGACTCTGAGCGGGCTTGAGCATTCTCGCCGCTTCACCCTTTGACTCCGAGATGTGAGATTAACTACTTTGCCAAGCTTCGCCTTTGATTGCACCTCGCCGTAACACTAAAGCTTCCAAAGTGAATACCAAACGGGGATAAGTCTCTGAAATTACTTAATAAGGAACCTTATGAAATGTTAGCCAGTTTCTAATGCGGCAACCGACTTTAAAACAATGAGGGGCTTTTTGTTTTTAACCTCATAGGTATCTCCATTATTTACCAGATAACAAAAGAATCCCCGGAATATGAAAGAGTAGATAGGTATGCTTGCAGAATGATCTCAATAATTTCAAAAAAGTTAGTTCAGTAATTCCTAAATTTAAAATAGTCAATTTTGAAATCGGTTATATCTTTGCATAAAAAATATAATTTACCCCGACACGGGTATAAATCACATATTATTACGAGGACGAGATTTCCGAGGGATTTCCCTGCCATAATTTGAATAGACTCCTGAGGAAATTGCATTATTAAACTGTTAATAGGTAGGTTATTTATTTAGTCATGAAATCATGAACGTCACTTGAGTGAAGTTGAAACTTAAAATAATTAATTAATTTGAACCGAATTGAGAACCACCTCCTTCGGTTTTTGAAGTCGGTTAATTATGAATGAAGTTTAGTTGAACAACAACTTACTACTTAACTGACGAATATTCGGTGTAAAGTTGGTGTGTATAACTCCATCGTGTCGGCTACTGAAGTTGCCTCTACGGTTGTCCGAGGTCGCCACAGCTGCCGCGGTTACTCCATTTATATTCGATTCGTCTCTCGCAGCCAGCTTGCAATCTTGCTTTATCTAAACGAGACGCGAACGTCTATAAATATAAACTATAAGCTCATGGATAAACCTTACTCTGTACATGGACCAACATATGGTTGGTCAGTGCTTTAAAGGTATAGTTAAACAACATTTTATAATTGTATCAAATTTCCTTAAATACCCACCACAAATTATTTAACATTTCAAAAGTTTACAAACATGTGACGTCAAGCGCGTCCGATGTAAAACGTCATATTAAGGAAATTAAACGCCAATAACCCAGGCGGATATTTCAGCTTAAAGTCACGCGTTTAATTACTTTCGAACCTTTATTTGATTATTTATAAACTTACTAGCCGCGCCCCGCGGTGTTACCCGCGTTGTACACGTTCCCGCGGGAATTTCGGGATAAAATGTATCCCATGTGTTATTCTGATGTATAACCTATATTACTGTAAAGTTTCATCCAAATCCATTCAGTAGTTTTTGCGTGAAAGAGCAACAAACATCCATACATCCATACATACAAACTTTCGCATTTATAATATTAGTAGGATTATAACTGTAAAACTACCTTTGACCTTTGACCAGTGGTTTTATCCTAAGTATGTTAAACTGAAAAGCCGATAGAGTATGAATTCATGATTCAATTAATAATTACGTAATTCAATTCTAGATTCCTACTATACCTACCCTAATGAGATACCTAGCAATTACCGAGTAGGTAAATAGGAATTATGTAAATAACACCTAGGTATTCGGTTTCTTTGGAAAGGAATGTTTAAATTTACATTACGTAGTATACCTATACATAGTTATGTCGCATATATTTTCTTAATTACATACCTACATATCATTTATCAATTCATTATAAAGTTATAGATACATCTAATGAGTCGTAATTATAATCAATTTCAGCGTCGAATTACTAACGAACGACTTGTAACACCATCGACTTCATTTATGAAAATTACTGTTCTTATGCTATTAATCAACTGTGGCTTTGAAATTTTGAAGGTTTTGGCTTCAGCTATTGAGTGTTTGGAAACAAGTGATAAAGATACAAGTTTATTTGTTTAATTTAAAAGGTGGTAACCCTATTAAAGTCCGTATGGTTAAAGTTTAGTTGTTACTAAATACTAAAGAGTCTGGAAAATTTTAGTCTGCTGTGTCAGACGATTTTTTTGAAACAAATTAGATTTTAACACGGTTTGTTTTCGTATTATGAGTTGTATAAAACGCAATCTACTTTAAGTTGTTCATTCAAGTTGCATTGACCGCGCCATTGTAGAGAATACGATAGTTGTTCACATTTGGAAGGTGAATGTTGTTTTGTCACCTCATTGGTTGTAACCTCATTCGTTTTAAAGATGTTCAGAAACGGTACATGAAACGATGCAATATCGAACCTTCTCATTGAGAGTCTTTCGCTGCAAGGATACGACAAAGTGAATGCTTTCGAAGATAAACGAAGGCCCACTGGATTTAATTGTGACTAACTCAAATCTAAACCGCCATCTAAAAACACTTTAATTATGACAACAATAACGTGTTTGTGCTTTAGTGCAAAAATTGGATACCGCACAATTAGGACAGCCTCCGTGGTCTTGTGGTTTGAGCACTCGGCTCACGATCCGGAGGTTCCGGGTTAGATTCCCGGCGGGGACAATATCTCACAAAAAGCTCTTTGTGAGAATGCCCTCAGTTTAGAGTATTGCAGGCGGAATCACCTGATCGCCCGAAAAGTAAGACGATTCCGTGCTTCGGAGGGCACGTTAAGCCGTCGGTCCCCGTTACTTTCTACGGATAGTAGTCGTTACGTGAGCCATGTTTGAGGCCTTTGGCGGCTCAATAACTCTGACACCAGGATTGGTCAGGTTGATCATCCACTCGATGAAGAAGAAGAAGGGCAAAACATCCTAACTAATTAGTATATCACACTTATATCAATTGGACGGACGACTTTCGGTGACCGAAGTAGATTAAACTATATTCGGTGACCACATTTGGCGAAGCATCATCCAGAACGTAAAACCAAAGTGTATTTTCAGTTAAATTATTAGGCATCCTTAAATCTTTTCGGTTCTTAACGACTTTTCTCTTTGTTAACCTAGCTAGGGAATACTTAGTTAAGTAAATGCGGTTAATATTGTTTCTCGAGGACTGCTAGGATTTTAACTTATAAAATACCTACATAATAAAATCAACTATTTTAACCAAAGCGAAAATATAATGTTTAAAGTTTTCACAATTTTGTTGCAGTAATTTGATGTAAAGTATGTAAATAACCTCATGCATACACTCGAGGTACAGCAGCACACTTTGAAGCACTTTCAATATTATTTCCACAAGTAAAGTTGTTTTTGAATGTAAATCGTGATATCCAATAAGGTTATCTCTTTGGCGGACTCGAGGAAATTCCCTCGTGAATAAGGAAGAGCATTGCTTATACATACAGTACACTTGAACGCGCTCGCTACCTATGAGGCAACACAGCAGAGATGGCGTATTAGTTACATTATACAACAAATTTAGTTATTATCAATAAATTATTATAAATCTATAAAATCATATAGGTTAATTATTAAAGTCGTTAAAATCACATAGGTATCTAATCGTACCTAATTAAAATTAAGTTTAAAACGTTACGTAATACACCTAGAAAGATCCTAAAATAGACTGACAGCAATGTACGTCAGGTACTCTGTTATTATGTAGGTGTAAAACCTCGCTAAGCTATGGTACTCGAGACAATGGCGCTGGCTATTGCAAAATGCAGAAAAACGGTTCACAAACTCCGCACTTTTCTCCGTGCCGTGAACCGCTTCATATTCTACATCTTTTATTTTTGTAATCGCTCTCGAATCTGAAACGGAACTCTGAAAGATTTTCCAAGACAGACAATAGAGGCTAGTAGGTACCTAAATACCGTCATAAGTATATACCTACCTATCTACTTACGGCCTTATTCATAAACGTTTACTTTCAGCATTTTAGCTATCAAATGGTTTGTCCCTTTCTGACATATGCTATTTTCCAAAGAGCAAAAGAGACAAAACACTCATTAACAGTGTTTTAGTTAGAGAGCGTTTATAAATAAGGCAGTAACAGTATAGTCGTTAAGCTAGATGTTCATTTTAAATCCTATATAGTGAGTTCGAGTAGGTTTAGTGGCCAACCTTGGTGTCAGAGTTTTAGACCGCCTGAGGGCCTCTAACATGGTCTAACCGTTAGACTCTACCGACTGAAACATACGGGACCGACAACATAGTGTATAATGTTACGGCTAATACCCGAAGTGCGGCTACGCCTAGTTTTAGCCGGTTAGAACTAGGTGCATATATATGTAATTTTAATGAAAAGAGAGAGTTTAAACATTAAAAAAAATAACCCTAACCTACCGAATAGTTAAGTAATTCGGTAGGTTAGGGTTATTTTTTTTTTCATGCTTAAACTCTCTCTTTTCATTAAAATGACATACGGCATACCCGAAGTGCGGCTACACCTAGTTTTAGCCGGTTAGAACTAGGTGTAGCCGCACTTTGGGTATTAGCCGTAACATATACACAAGTCCGTATTTGAAACCCTAGTGCCACGTCCAAAAAGCCCCACAGTGACCGGCGACTCGTGACGCCACGCCCGCTCTTCCGAGCGAACACACTATTTTATCATTAAAACTTTTAACACAATGTTTATTTACTCGTTACCCTGTTATTTTTCAATCCAACTTGTTTACTCTTTCGCAATACGTTTGTTTACTTTTCATTCGATTTATATTGTTGTGTAATTACAATAAGTAATTAAATGACTAATATTTGTTTTATTGTGTATAATTGGGCACAACATTGGTTGGTTAAGTACTTATATTTGTACTCGTTTATAACTACTCACTAATTGATATCCTAGGCGTAATGATTGGGGATATGTCCCAATTCGATGATATATACAACCTTTCAAGTCTCAACTTTATTACTATCTTCTTATATCGTTTTGTCTCTATAAAATTAAGTTCCTTCAGTATCAACTAATATTATCCCACTGCTGGACAAAGGCCTCCTCCCCCATTCGCGCCATTCTCGATTTTGGGCCACCACTTGCCAGTCGCTCTTGTAGGCGATTTAAACAACTACCCACGAAGATAATCTACCTATACCTTAGCAACCCGCTGCCGACATGTCCCATTAAGTGCCATGATAGATTAGGCCGTACTGAAACAATATTTTTCAATACATTATGATAATATATTGTACACGTGTCATCGAGCCCGGTCTAATCCTGTGCCCGGGTTACAGTCATCTATCACATCTCGCAGTACCTCGAACGTTGCAATGTCGTGTAATATCGAACGGGTCGGTGAACTTTAACTGGGTACTAGGTATATATTAAAAAGCTTATGGAAGCTCAATTTGGTGTAATTTGATTAGGAATTCAGTGAGTACTTTTGTAACTTAGCAATTAATACTAAGGTACTTTTAATACACTTTAATTGTATTATGTTAATAAATACTGAGATAAATTAGTAGGTCTAGATAGTCTAAGCGACCTAGATCTAACCCACTTAGTAGATCTGTATGTATTTACCTCGATTCTAGGTTTCTAGACGTAATTTTTTTCATGAGTAAGGCACTTGGTAGGTACCTATTAAAACTAGTCTGGTCAATAATATTTACATAATTTCTTTCACAATATATTTATTTGCAAAGTAACCCAAAACCCCAGAAATACCCGATAATACACCATTTAAATAACCCATCCTAAGTCCTATTGGCCTGAATCCGAACAAAAATAAACTGGCAATTCCGCCATTGTCCCTAACAAAAGGTAAACTACTTTGTGGGTATTAATAACTGAGTGCCCATTACTGTCTCTATTATAAAGGTACATATACCTTAACCACAATGCTTTTATAAGATTAAAACTACAGTTATTTACGATTTTACGTCATATAGGTACTTACTTGTAGGTATTTTAAGCGAGGTCGTAAATGAAACGTTGTGAAGGTATAACCGCTATACAGGAGTCGGTATGCAAGCACCGAAAGAAATTAAACTTCAAGAATTTTAATTGTTTACCGGCATGCGTTGAATGAAATATTAAGACCGTTAAAATGTTTAAACGTTAGTATCAAAGCTCCTAATTGTCACCAATTACGTAATTCCTTCAAAGTTTATGATCGGGAAAAGTTGTCGCGCTCACGCGAAGGTGGGTGATAAATATGTTTCAGGAAACTAAAACTAATTCATTAGATTATAGATATCTTCTTCGTTCAGATATAGCTAAGAAGTCAAACTTTCTTAATGTATGTAAGTACTTTACCAAATATAGACATCTATGTATACCTAACCTACATAGGGTGTATTGTTTTAAATGGTTGGTTATTGTAACTTTGCGTTCGTTAAAAAGTTCACAATTTTAACGCTATTTAGAGTCTGTTAAATAGGTACAAAGCGTTGTTATATCATAAACTAGCGCTCCGCGTCTTTGCCCGCGTTGAGCCCGTTCCCGTAGGAATTTTCGAAAATCCTTTCTTAGTGTGCACTTACGTCACTTGAAGAACCTTCCTGCCAAACTTCATATTTCTAGGTGTAGCGGTTGAGGCTGTGCGTTGATTATCAATCAGTCAGTCAGGACTTTGAATTTTATATATATAGATGACTGGCTGTTATCTTACACCTGTTGAGACTGACATTTTGTTTTAACGTTTACTGGTGCGTGAGCGTAAGCTGAAACAACCTCATAGTTCACTTATGTATGCGTCGGTTAATACCTCTTGCACCATCCTACAAATAAATAGTTTCTATTACGGCCCAGGACCAACCTTTGAATGAATGAAGTGTATCTATGAATGCAGTACGGTCTTAAAGTTCTTTGTAAACCATTTTAATTCAACCTTCGTTACAACCTTCCAGTCCAGACATTGTGCATTTACAATTAACCCAGTCGTCTCCCGGAGGTATTGCAAAGCGAATAACACGAGTAATTAAAGCTAACGCAACCGCCCTAATGGGGGAAGACCACAGCTTCGCTATACCCACAACACCAGCCAACATAGACCTGTCATACTCAAAAAGCTGTCACCATTTGTTTCAAAGCATGGAGGTCTGATAACAATGGTCGTTTATCTACATGTCTATTCGTGGCTATCAGTGAGAGAGTGGTTTTAATCAGGTGGATTGTAATGGCTAGATAGCGATAATCCGAATAAGTTTTTGTTTTTTGGATGATAAACATGTGTAGTTAGTTGTGTAAGACATTCCGATGCTCACACCACTACAATAGTACCTACTACAATTCGGTAGTTTGGCAATAGGTATGTACTTATACCGGAGTCGATCCTACGAACATTCAAGGTATAGGTATGTCAAAGTAATATCGTAAACTGTAGACAGATTGTGAATAGTACAAACCATTTGCAATTTAACGCATAATTTTTCATAATTATAAGTTTATAATCGCGCCGTCATGCTTTCCGAAAGCACGTAAAATTGTCGGTCCCGGTTATTTGAATCGATAGACCATGTCGGAGGCCTAAAAACTCTGACACCAGGCTTAACTACTCAAGTTTACTTACTTTTTTAGTTGATAATCTTAATAAATTTCCAGTTCTGTATGTTTATTAATACCTTAGAGCAGTGATGGGCAAAGTACGGCCCGCGGGCCAACTCCGGCCCGCGAAGGTATTTAATCCGGCCCGCCAAAGGTCCGTCGACATGGACAACACACGATATGGAGTATATGGCCCGAGTAGATTTTACTTAGTAGATTAATAAGATGATTGCTCACGCCCAGAAAATTATGGCGATGTTTGCGTCGTCTTATGTATGCGAACAGACTTTTTCGACCATGAAATTGCGGAAAAACTCAGTCAGAAACTGATTGACTGATGAACATCTTTTCGCACTGCTGAAAGTTTCAAAGTTTCAGCACAAAATAATTCTGGCCCTCCTCTAGATTTATTTTTAACTTTGTGGCCCCCCATTAAAAAAGTTTCCCCACCACTGCCTTAGAGGGTTTAGCTAGGACCCGATGGGACTTGATGGAAGTTAGGTAGTAAATAACCTTCATTATTCCTACATAATATCCTTACAAAATACAGGTTCTCAAACATTTCTCAACATCGAACCTAAACTGGATTATCTTTCCCCGTAAATCCAATAAATAACTGAATCGGATGGAAGATTGCACACGTTGCGGGTTTACAGGTCTCACGTAACCACTTGAGTAATAATAACGGGTAGGCAGTGGGACGTTACAAATATTAATTTAGTTTGCCTTTAACAAACTACAATTTCCATAAGTACTTTTCTAATCACCGTAGGAATAAACGAAGTGTCACACAACACATCTTCAGAAAAAAACATGTTTAAGTATTCAAATAGGTATTAAGTACTCTTAAACGAGATTAAGATCGAATTATATTCAAAGCGAAGTCAATGAGACTGACTGTCTAGATAGAAATAAGATTCGTCGATAACAAGTGTCTACTTATTTTTAACAAGATTTAAAAGCGACGAAGTCCTTAATTGGCAATAATAAGATACTATTAAATTGATAAAAAATTTGGTATATGTTTTAATGACAAACGGTCAGCGCTCCGCGGTTTTACCAACGTTGTTCTTGATCTAGTGGAAGCTAGATGAGAAGTAGCCTATGTAGTACCTTCCCCTTGAATAGATATAGCTACCACACCTATATGTATGGAATCATAAGGTAGCTTAAGTTTACATAGTTAACACAGTTTTTTTTAAATCAGAGTGGTAGTTCCTCAGCGCGATCAAAGAAACATAAACACGAAATCTACAGCTTAATCATATTAATCAGCCTACCTAGGTCGCCGCCAGGTAGTTATGTGCTCAGATAAAAATAACTTAGTGACAGGCCAAGTCAATAAGCAAACATCAGCTATCACCTAATATCAGGGACAGTAAAGAGAGTTCTTAATTCAATAAAAGTTTTAAGCTCAGTCTTTGACGAGTGATAAATATTTATATTCAACCCTCTCCCCCCCTGGATTAACACGTCAACCTCTTTCCACTCCACCGAACTGTCAGATACCTTCACAGCGACGAGTAATTAAAACATTATTTACCCATTCGCTTACTTAATCCATACTAAATTATAAGTGCCAATGTTCGTGCTCTGACTGTTCAGCTTTCACGACGCTCTATTTTTATGTGTCTGTTATTTCGAGTAGGGATCTAAGCATACTATTGTAAAAGCTATTAATTAAACTCAGTATAATGATTTTACGTGGATGTATAGATTTGCCATTCAGGTATGTGCACTTACTTGAAAATGTAAGTAGATTGGAACTTGCATATCATAGTAGGTAGGTCCTAACTCCAACCATAGCCTGGTGTGGCCCAGTCGATTATTAAATAGGTAAGTAACATTTAAGAAGTGACATATCTCTCCCATAATTTCAATTAAATTTTCAATAACTTAATGTTCGCCGTTAGTACATATGTGTAGATTGTATTACACTTAATTATTATATCAAATAAGTTTTACTTTAATAGGTATTATCTATAAGCAAATATAGTATGTAGGTAGGCAATCGTATACCTCGTACCTACGATGTAGTACGAGTAATACTTGCTACAGTTGTCTATCTACATTATGTAAGTTAGACGACTAATACCATTTAGGTTAACCATTACGTGTTGAGTGGAATTTAACCGACCGCCCCCGGGGAGTGGGTTCAACGACAGGAGCTAAGTTTATTAAGTTTTCATCCCCATCTATGAGTAAATGCTACTTATATATTATTTACATAATTACCATGATGTATTATGCCATGGTTGCGATTGCGATTTTGTGATATTGGGTGAATCAGTTGTGATTATACTTTAATTAAACTTTATTTTATTATTGTGAATCTTACTATGCTGTACCTTATATCTACATCTAAAATAATACATCGTATAAGTTACCTTATGAACAAGTAGATTCGAGTGGGTTACTGGCCATGGCTAAGCGGCCGTATAAAAGTGGCTAGAAGTATTTTACACATAGTAGAAAGGAACTTCAATTCAACGCCGACACTAAAGGGTAGCCACTTAGCAACGGCTTGTGAGAATAAAGCCTGGACCTAGTTCTTAGGCCTTGTTTAATATTCAGCAGTTAATTTAATTAATGATTCAAGTTTCCTTGAAAAACTCTTCTGAGAGCGTCCATTAGTCAAGCGCCGCAGGCGCGGAAGTGTATAAGCAGTACCTATAGTCGTGATAAGCCTAATCATTTACCTCTTAGCCTTATTAATATTTCTTTTCGTTAACCTCAACTTTGTGAATTAACGGGTGAAATGCCATTCATTCATGAGGCTTTTGTAAGTATATAGAAATACTCACGCTATTATTTTGTAAATATGATATCAGTTAGATTGTAGATATGACCTTATGTTACCTTCCAATTAGACCATTTTAAATGAACTTTGATTTGCGATATAAATAGTGTAAGATATGGAAAATGTCGTAAGCTAATTTCTCTGCCAAATATTGTCTACCGTGAACTTCCACAACCGTAACTAAGTACTGACTGCGTTATCTAATCTTCATACATTTAAAACAGTACATTAGGTACCATATTTCGTGAACGTTTTTGTCCTCGAAAACATTTTATCTGACAATATTTTATCTTTGCTCGATATTGTATGAAAACATAGCTTTCAAATGTAGGGACAAGCGCTTTGGACAATTTCAGGCGTACTGAATAGTGCATAGTAATTCTTACTTGATAGTAGTGCTGGATCTTGGGAGGGATGAATGAAGCCCCCAATTTATTCTTTTAGTCTTCCCATAGCAGATTTTCTTCTGATAAAGTCTACCCTCTCCAAATAGCACGCCCAAAATCAGTAATAGTTGACAAATGTACCTAACATCCTCATATTGCTCCAATGTACCATGTGTGTAGTTTTCGCATACAATGAACGAAGGTATATAAATAAAACAGCACATTATGTATTAACTTTCCATATAATCATATAAAGTTTATAAACAAGCGTGTCACGTACACTCTCACTAACAATGATCTACGTTCACTACTGCGGTAACTACGAGTACAATCACCATAGTTAGAGATCGAGCCAGGGATGGTACAATCGGCAAAGTGGAACAGCCATTTTTATGTAACTTAGTGATTATTTAATTGCATGCACATTAGCTTGCACGCGAATTCACTTGCGCGTCAGGTTTGTATATTACGATCCGATGCGTAAGGAAATATCGCAATAGTGGTTGCCTACAGACAAAATAAGCACTATTCGATCGTAAACTAAATGTTTTATTTGTTCTTGCACTAAAAATATTCTTCAAAATAAATAAATTCTACGTCACATGAACCTACCTGGCTCGTTCTCCAACATTTCATTATAAAGCGCGACACACACTGGCGATACTATCGCGTAAAAAACGCAGTGAGCGCATAAAAATCTTAACTTACCAACTTCGATACAATTTCTTTACGAAAAACAAAATACAACTTCTTCATTTTGGTTTATATTAATAATATTAGCAAATCAGTTTATTAAAATAGCTTCTCTTAATTGAGGATTTTCGCACACGCGACGAGTAAAGTTTGACGCATCATTTAATTAATTAAACGTACAAAATATTATACTTTTGTATTATGACTTAATCTATTGTATGTACAATAGATTAAATCATCGCTAATACAACAAAAATGTATGGTGTCAACGTGCATATGTCGAAAACGTATGGATTATGAAACGAAAGTATTCGCGTGTACGAATTACCTAACCTATATACTTTATTAATACATTTAATATTTACTTAGATCATTCTTTACTTAGATCTTTCTCTTATATTTGTTATTATATTTTTGCAATTGACCTGTGCGTTTTTAATACATAATAGATAAGACCATTTCAACTTTTCGAACGACAAAACAAATCGCGCGTTTTTAATGCCCAATGTATTCACATCTACAAAGCAAATATAATAAATAAATTTTGTTATATTTTTCATTTTCATAATAAACATTTAACCAGATCTTTCAGGACATACTTTCTAATATATAACTTATATACTTTGAAATATATAAAACAATGTGAAGTAAAGCTGAGATAATGCAATGAGAAACTTACATGACTAGTACTATTTCTTACGTTACAGCCAAATTCAAAGACCAACGAATTCAATTGAGTTTCAAGGTCATTAATTTTAAAGGCGGTTGTCCATCGTCATTTGAAAAAGCAACAACGACATAAAGCAGTCGTGCGCTGGACAACAGGCCTTTAATCAAGAAAAAATATGCATTTAGTAATGAAAGCCAAAAAACATAACACAACCCGCAATTAATAAGAAAATATAAAACGAAATACATAAATATATCTAGAGGCAAACCGAAAAATATACAAAAAAAACATGTTACGTATAATGGAAGTCCAATGTCTATAGAAGTATGAATAGGCTTACTCGACCAATAATAAATGTTAATAATAAATCCCAAAATATTTTTTTTTATTCTACTTCTCAACCTTATTTTAATGACCTAAAGTTCTTTTTTAAACGCGACAAAAAATGTGCTTTCTTTTCCGAGCCGGTCTGCCTGAACGGACCATGACTCTACTTCCATAAGACTTGATAAATAAAAATTAAAAAGCACCAACATATTCAATAACATTAAGTAAAAATATGCAATAAACTTATTTTATAAATCAATCGGCTTTAGGCAGAGACGGATCCAGGGGAGTAAGAAGCTACCAAATTAGATCTCAATTGACAGAGCAAGATGCGTTGTAAAGAGATTTCTAGCATTCTAATACGTTGTGGTTGACCAATTAACTACCCTTACCAGGGGCAAGTTGGCCCACCAATCACAGTCCTAGATCCGCTACTGGCTTTAGGATTAAGAGACATTAGCGAACTCCAAAATTAGTAATTGAAACTACATTTACGGATATACTTCGCTTTAATTTCACATTCTTAGTAAATCGAAAAACTGCTTATTGAAAAAAAAAAATGTAAATCTGAAATGAAGGTAAGCTGTAAGCGACACTACTTATATGTAAAATGCCGGGGCATATCGTACTCGATGGTAATTTTATTATACTGAAATTATATAACTGGAAAATGCCCCGTGGAAAGGAAATAATGCTATCCGTCTCTCTGTAGAGTTAAAACAGATAAGTTAATCGATAGTTTCGTATTGTTTATGGTTAAAGTGAATTATGGCGGTAAAATAAATATGAACAATATATTTGTTAAACTGATGATTCCTAATTCATAAATAATAGATAATAATTTATAATTTGTGACTTGACTATATTCTTGCTACGTCTCAAAGTATATTCATTCGGAAGCTACAACATTTAGTACTATCGTTTCCAGACAATATTAATAGCTACTTGTACAAAATGTCTACAACACTATTGAACACTTATCAGGCGAATACAATGCTTAGGGCGGCTTTCCACTAGAGCTATGCTATGCTATCTTTAATATGATTAGTGGATGCCAAACGTAACATAGCAATGGATGTATCCATCAATCATATCAAAAATAGTATAGGATAGCAAAGGTGGAAGAGCACCGTTACTATCTTAACACCAATCCAACGCAATTCTACTTCTTGTTGACATTATAAATGCCAAACTTTTGAACATGACATATTCGCCTTGTACATTAAACTTACTTTTTTTACTAATTAATATGATTTTCTCCAGATATATCACGGACAAAACCGTGACGAGCTGTAAGTAATGCAATATAAACTTTTTGTACACTTAAACATAGATTCTATTTTCCATTTATTAACAATAATATCGGCAGTTAATAAGCAAACAACTCTTAATATAAGTTCAATTTAAATATATGATTCAGTATCTTCTTTTTAAAAAATATTTCTTGTATTTAATTGATAAAAGACTGTATATAAATACAAATATATAGCTTTATATAATATAGTATAGATATTTTATATCAAAAACCATACAAAAGCAAGTGAGATTCGTATTAGCCTTAAAACAATAATATAAATTAAGATCTTTGATCCATAAATTGGAAAACACATATTAGAAAAATAGTATAAAATAATGTTTCAAGAAAACATCATAACAATGAAACAAGCGATAGCAATAGTTATTAAATCAAGTTTGAGCGAAGAAACAAGGAAGTTACGGTCAAAGAGGGCGGATTTACTTAAGGACGAAAATTGCTTGTACAAAGTAAGCGTAGTTGTAGAAGTGTTAGTAACGCCACGTTTTAAGTGTGAAGCGATTTTCGCCTTGACAACCGTTAACTTAAAAGAACAGAAAAACGTAGAGGTATTCTTGAAGTCGTTTCAAGAGATATTGCACAATAAACAATATCTTAATATGAAAACATTCTACACCAAAATTTGATTTATAGACTAGAAAATAAAGAATAATATTGTATGAAATACAAAGTCTATTAATCGAATTGGATGAGCCAAAATTCAACTACAAAACCATTTTCCTAACAAATTAAATAAGTTTACATCATGTATGACCTTTCACATTAGCTATCTCTTTCTTACCGAAACCTTATAAATACCGCGTCCAAATCTTAAACTAAGCTACTTCCTTCATGACTCGTGGTGAATGCCATTGATATGTGCTTATTAAGTACTCTACCATAGGCTTAGGAAAGCGTAGGAACCGTTATTTTAACGAGTTACAAATTACACATCGTTCCTAAAGTTATTTAACGACAATGCTTATAAAGCATTTAACAAAAAAGTTTAAACCGCTTTGGTATTAATTATTTTTTTAACAGCCGCAATCAATCTCAAAATAACACATAATATTAACTACATACTTCGTTTCTTTAGCTTCTAAAAAACGGTCGCATAAGTTTCGCTATATTCTCATTTGGTCACATCGCATTTAACATTAGTAATTCAAAACTCTTCAAAAAAGGACGCCAAGTTATTAACAGTTGTTTTCCGTTCGTTACTTCGAAAACGTTCGACACAATAACTTAGTAACGGTTACGTTACCATTATCATAGTAACGTAATAAATAAACCGTTACATCAACAATATTATAAAGCGTTTTAAAAAGGTATCAAACTGGAACTGGTAGAAAAGTCTACAACAATAGACTTTCCTTGAACAGGGCTGAAGTTTAAAGATATTTTCTCCATTATTTACTTATCATTATACTCTATTCGCCTTATTAATATAAACGCTCTGTAACTAAAACACTGTTATAAAGTGTTTTGTCTCTTTTGCTCTTCCGAGAATTGCGTATGTCAGAAAGTGACGAACGATTTTTACGCGTTTATGAATATGGTCGTTATATCCTTGGGTGATATCTTCATACATGTGCCGGTTCCGGGTCATCATTGGGTAGTTCCACTACCACATGTTTGGCCAAATCTCCAAGGTTCTGGTGGTCTCCGTGCGCCGCCAGGTCGAAGTCGGACTCCGATAACGAAGCGATGTGGTTCCAGTCAGTCTGCTCGGCGTTGCTACCTGCTGTTGAAGTAACGCGTTATTTGTGGAACTAGTTACGTGGTAACGGTATGTTGAGTGGTTTTAAAAGGGGAGGGATTTATATTAATTTGGTGTTTTGTTAAAAGTATTTGGAAGCTAATTTCGAAGTATTAGTTTTTTTAATATCTTTTTAAAGGAACATTATATTTTTTTGTGATTCCGTGAAAATAGATTAATTTTATATTTTAATCATGATTTGTCAAATATAGTTTGCTTCTATTTATCAGTGTTTAAAGGACAGATTTTAATTTGTAGATACGGACTTAAAATATTACCCACACAGTGTTTAATGTTGCCACAATCAATGAATGTTAACTATGAATGTTGCCAGGCACACGTGAAATATTATCATCATCTAATCGAAGCTTCAAAAAGCTGCCTATAAGTACTTTAAAAGCTTTATTTTTAAG
Source organism: Cyclophora punctaria (assembly GCA_951394245.1). Lineage (NCBI taxonomy): Eukaryota > Metazoa > Arthropoda > Insecta > Lepidoptera > Geometridae > Cyclophora > Cyclophora punctaria. The sequence goes on along the minus strand of OX596171.1, from coordinate 1,977,685 downwards.
CGCGATTTCATTTAATTTGTTGGTTAAAGAGCGTTTGCATTTGCAGTTTAATATTACGCGATATCTAACTACGTTTTAAAATTATTTTTCAATCTGATGATATATAAGCTTTGTTTATTTGTATGTAAAGATGGTTTTATGAAATTAAATAAATAAAATAAAAAATAAATAAAATTAAAATTAAACACATCCAAAATTTGAAACCCCATTGCAGGTAGAGTCCACACTTATTTCTTTGTACGAAATCGTACAAGGGCCTCAAATATTGGTTGTGTGCTGTTAGTATGTATTCTTTCGAGTGTGTAATAAGCTGTCATACGGTGATAAGATTTGGAATGCATTTTGTATTATAGAAACAGATTTAAGAATATAAAGAAATAGATACGCATGAGCACGCTGGCATGTATGATGCATACAAAATAAATGACACAAACTTTAATATCACGTGACTTGACATTTAACATGACACTTTGGAATATTATACAAACTTTAGCGTTTGTAATATGTATTAGTAGAATTGGAAGTTTTAGTACAAGAATACTAGCATTAACGTGACTCGCGATGGCATCTGTATTTTTAGTACAATTTCAATCTTAATAAAGAAAAATTCTACTGAGATGACAGTTGTCAACCGCGTCATGCAACAGGGGATAAATTATGTACTAAATCACTATTCTAGTGTTAAGTCATCAAAATAATAAAATGCATTTCAAATCAAACTGGTTAGTTCGCTCGTGAAACATGTCATTCTCTTGTGAAACACTTCAACCGATTATAGTTGTCAACTATTTGTCAACATCTGTCAAACCATGCAGTTAGCTGTAGTACACGGAAACAACTCACAAGATGGCCGCTGCGTCGAAGGAGCAAACCTGTGTCTGTCTCATTACTTTGTAAATAAAGCTGGCTTAGTAAGAAAACAATTTTGCGAGAATCACCCAACGTTATGCTATTAGACACTTAATAAGTGTCACAGTTTTTTGTCATTGTTTTTTTTTTTAAATATTTGATGCGAATTGGACCTACTAAAGCCCCTGTACACAAGTGGCTACCATTTTCTTGTCTAATCATTTGATCAAAATGTATACGAAAGTCATGTAAATGTCATGTGGTCATGACACATTCCCAAAATGACAGTAGAATACAAACAAAATTCAAAACGATTGCCACTTCTTTAGGAGGCAAGGTAATAAAGAAATAGGACGCAAACATTTGATTATATTAACCGTTGGGATAATCCTCACAAAACCCGTAGACTGCATAATATGTGTGTGATACACAGCGGGTATATACTTAGATATAACCGTTATATGATAATTATATTGTAAGCAAACTACATTGTCCAGTTATCCCACTATTCAAGCACAAACCATGACCACTCCATTCTGAATATAGTGGAAACCAAACAACTGCATTAAAAAGCAGTTGAAATCAAGTCAACTGCGTTTGGAACCCAGTTGATGACCAACCAACTATATTTGGAAACTAGTTGATGACCAACCAACTATATTTGGAAACTAGTTGATGACCAACCAACTGCATTTGGAAACCAGTTGTAGCCCATTTGACAGCTGTTGTAAAACAGGATGAACATCTGCAAATGTTTTTCCCTGTGATAGTATTTTTTGTGCAAACCCCATTCTCAAGTACAATTTTAAAAAGCATATCATTATGAAAGCTGGACAAGCAAAAGGGATTTTTTATATCGCTTAAGCGGTTTTTTTTTACATAAAATACAAATCTTAATTTCAAAATCTTGGAAATCTTCTAGAATCTAAAATGTTATTTGAACACATTGGACAGGACTAGAAGTATCAAACACACAAAACACAGTCTTCATATTTGCTGTTCACTGATTTTTCCATTGCAACAAAAATACATAGAAAACATTTTTGCTCTTTAACTTCTTTCAACTTTCAACTCAAACTTAACCTCCAGTCTTACTGCCACATAGGGCAACTTAAAGTCCAACTGCCACATAGGGCAACAACACCACTCTCACTCACACATAGTTTACAGACTATAGTATCATATACATAAATGATAAACCAGTGAAGAGCAAAGTGTTAGTAAGTAAATAGAACCGAAAGAGAAGCGGCGTGCCTGTGGAGCCTGTGGTACTAGAGCGGCGTGGAGTGCGCGCGAGGACCTGCGGGCGGGTCGGGGTCGGGGCGCGCGCGCGTCTCCTCCAGGATGAGCGAGTTGATGACGTAGGCCTCGCGCCGGATGCGGTCGCGCAGCTCGCCCGACATGTCGGGGATGGCCCACTTCACGATGATCATCACCAGCGCCACCACGTTCTGGCCACGACCACACAGTGTGACCATCAATTCAATTGAGTGACAATGATGGACTAGGGTGTCTTGCAAGGCATGACGTTTTGTGACGATAAATCAATAGTGATGAGCCACCACGTTCTGACAGTCATTCTTTCATGTCGAGTAAGTTAATGGCCAACTATGGGATAGGGATTTTGAGACCTCCCAAAGGCATCTGAGATGGTCTAATAGGTTGAAGCAAGACGCGTTTGTGACGATTAATTAAATGGTGATGTCAAATTCTACTGAATAGCTAAAGTTCATCTGTCTCTATAGTTCTGTCTGCTCAGTGAAGATGTGTATCTTATAGTGTAGTTTAATTGTGCATCATGATCATTTCAACTTGGACACAACTTCGATGGGCTTTATCCAATGGCTACCATAATTCAAAGGATACGTCAGATTTTTATTCATATTGTCTTTTTATTAATTCTATTTTCAAACCATGTCACAGAATTTATAGCGATCTAGACAATGTGACACTAGGATTCATCCCTAATATAGACAAACATATTATATTGCTACTTCGAAAGTTTAATGTTTTTTTAGCCGTACAAAGCTGTCGTCTTACCTCGAAGACGACGACGAAGGCGAGCCTCGCGCCGATGATGTGCCAGTACCAGTTGGTGTGCGAGTAGTTCTCGCCGTCCTCGTAGTACCAGTAGCCCGGGTAGCTACAGATAACGTTCAATAATATTATTACTAAAGATACAGCAAAAATCGGCCTAGAGACTATAAGCATACGATCTGAGAACAATGCGTTCAACGGAGCAGTGAGCGATCTACTCGAGTCTGATTCCACCTTTAGTACGCTCAGCAGAGTGGGTTATTGTGTGATACGTACACGCGTGACGCCCCCGTTTTAAATATACCCCGACAAATTCACACACGGTTAATTAGACCCAAACTAAGCTCCAAGCTGTATTATGGAATCTAACTGTTACTATTACATATACAAACACAAATACTTTCTATGAATATAATTGACACCCAGACGTGGTCGTCAACAACTATGTCTGCAAATATTGTTGACTCCGTTGAATCGAACCCGCAACCCCCGAAACAGTGAGCGCTCTCACATGGCACTGCATGTAATAATCCCTGAGAGCTAACCTGCACATGGTCTCGTTGTACTTGGTCTTGATGGGCCCGTAGGGCTCCAGCACGGTGACGTTGAAGTCGGCGAGCGTGTGGTTGACGTAGCGCCGCAGCGAGCCCTTCGAGTATATGTACACGAGGCGCGGGATGAACTCCGACGTGAACGCGATTATGAAGCCCTGCACATTGAAGGAAGCTTGTAAAATACCGGATGATATTGTAATGAAGTATGAAACGGATAGTTGTTACTGTTTTGCAAAAGTATAACCCGTATAACTAATCAAATAAATAATTGTGTACTGAAATGAAAGCTGGGATTTCTGACATTCAGTTTCCTCGGTCCATAGTTTCACATACATATTTGTGAAGGTCTGCACTAGCATTTACATATTAAATACTTACTTATTTCCTATCTTTCCTACTGCATGCGCGCTTTAATGTGGGTAGGGCGGGTATAGGAAGCAAATGACAAGTTCGTTAAAGTCATGTACAATGATTAAGTGCATGTTGGTAAATACTGACGTTGGTGATGATGCTGAGCTTGCCGATGGAGTCGAGGATGCGGTACCAGACGCCGATGTCGTTGACGCGCTGCGGCACGGGGCGGCGGTAGCAGCGCAGGAACTTCTTGGCGTCCAGCCGCATCTCCAGCACGTTGTTGATCAGCGCGAACAGCGGCGCCAGCGGAAACGCCGCCACGAAGATCGTCACGAACCCGTACTGGAGCACTGCGGGAGTGAGGAGCTTGTCAGTGTCTTTCTGGTACGGGATGTTGATCAAATCGGTACGGATATTGATCAAATATGTACGGATATTGATCAAATATGTACGGATGTTGATCAAATCTGTACGGATGTTGATGAAATATGTACGGATGTTGATCAAATCTGCACGGATATTGATCAAATTCAAAGTGGACAAATCAATCCCAATGCATTTAAATCCATATGCGACTAAACTTTAAACTGATTTGTAAGCCAACTCACCCATTTCCAAATACTCCGGAAACAAGCCCATGTTACCGAAATCGACTAGTTTAAAATCTTTCACCCACTGGAGAGGACTCTTTACTCTGAAACAAGATAAAAATAGTCATAACCAATGGTAAAATACAGTTAGCCCTAGTATTTGTACAGGTGATTGTGACTCACTGGCTCTTCCGGCCGAAGGCGCGCACGAAGTTCCACCACTTGAGCAGGTACGGCATCAGCATCTCCACGATGGTGTTGATAAACTGCTTGCCCACCATGATGATGGCCAGCTGGATCGACAGCTCCAGCAGGCAGCCGCCCGGCGCGCACTACACACAGTTAAGAATAAATTCAGAGACAAACTACGACTGTTACGAATGAAGTTGGTTAAAAACACGCACGCACATATACAGTTTATTGTCTTTTAGGCTTGATTTCATCCTACACTGACGTCATCGTCGTATATTCTATTTTTTCTTACAAGAGTTAAACCTCAAATCATCATCACTAATATTGTAACCAAAGACAATTACAATATACTCACGTGTCCAATATTTGACCGTATTTTCGTAAATTATTCAATTGACACGACTCCTAGACCCAATACACATTAATAGTACCTGACGAATGGAACACCGCCTTCGTTAAAACGCACAAACCCTTACCTCTTCCTGCCTATTGTCCAGCAGCCGCACGAAGGCGCCGGGCCGGCCCACGAACTTGCCCTTGAAGAAGGCGATGTAGAATATCGACGCGTAGTAGTTGACGAACTGCAGCAGGTAGATCTTCAGCGTCAGCGAGTCGTCGAACTCCGTCTGCGTGCGGAGCAGCTCCTTCTCCGTCAGCCACTCGGCCAGGTATTGGTATATCTGGGAATCAAATACGGTTACTTAGTAGTCATTGGCCCTTGCCTTTGGGGTGATACAGGCGAACAGTAATATGTTTAAGAAACTTATGTTTTTTATTAACATTGGGCACTCACTGGTGGATGAGTTTGATGAAGTAATCTGTTACTGTCAAGTGTCACAATTTCAATAGTCGGTGATACAAGGCTTCATGCACTGATAATATCCATGCCAAAGACAAGGTTTTTGTGCCCGTTATGTCTATATGAGATGAGATGACATGACTAAAGAAAAACCATGGGCATATTGTTAATAACCTTTCATATGAGCGGTAAATTTTTTCACGTTAACAAAGGAACCTTAGTCGAAGTTTTCACAATTCTTAACATACTGCCTAAAAGTGTAAAAAAAAGGTATACTCACATAATTAAAGATACAGATAAAGACCAGATTGATGCAGGCGGCGGTGGCGGTGGTGAACATGACGGGGTTGTAGGTGATGAGCGCGTGGTCGTCGCGGCGCAGCACGCTGGCGCCCAGCAGCGACATGCGGTACAGCACCACGGCCAGCACCGTGGCCAGCGCCAGCAGCACCAGCAGCGCCACCACGCTGAACGACATCAGCGCCGCCGGCAGCCGCATGCGCCAGAACGGGACCATGGGCTCGCGCTCGCCCGTCACCACGTTCAGCTGGCACACACACTCACACACTCAGACGGGGCTACAGGTCGTCATATGGACCCAATACAATGCTATGATACAGGGGGTAGAGGTAATAAATAGCCATAGGCACTTGGGATATTTGGAACATAAAACATGAAGCTTTAGCAACCCTAACTTTTAATTGTTGAAAATTTTTCTCCATGCACAGTGCTTCCCTACATCAGAATCAGAAAGATCAACTTTAAAAGAATACTTTAAGACTAGATTTTTTATAATAATGACGCTGACATAATAATCTCTGGAAATACCAATCCGATTGCAATAATTATTTTTGTATCAGAAAGCTTCTTTCAATAGCAACATTATAGAATACTAATTATCCCGAAATTCCCACAGGAACGAGTACAAAGCGTGTAGTTGGCAAGTACCTGCGTGCGCTTGACGTGCGCTAGGCGCGCGAGGTACTGCGGGCGCGGGTGTTCCTCGTACACGTCGAAGCCCGTGAGGTCCCAGCGGTGCGTCATCTCCGACGAGTAGCGCTTCCACAGCTCCAGGAAACACGCCGCTACCATATGGAAGGAATACGTACAGGTTTTATTATAATCTATCTAAACAAATTAACCTTACAAGTAACGGAACGCAACATACAGAATTGATTAAAATATTTTATAGTAACCTAATAAGTTTTATCTACACTAATGTTGTAACATTCTACTTATGTTTCCAATACTTGACTTATAATTACTACTGTTATAGCGCAGACAACTAAAACACTCAATTTAAGCAATTGCACATGATGTTATAATATCCACATCGATATCGTAAAATCTCATTATAACATCGCGCCCTGCGGCCCTGCGCGCGCAGCTGCGCTCTCATTGGTTAGATTTTAATGGCGGCAAGTTCACTGTGACAATACACGTACGCGTGAATTTAATGTTTCGCAATGTGTTTTGTTTTTAAAATTTTGTTTTATTAAATGCATTAAATAGTGAAGATAAAGTAGTGTATGCAACTGCATATAACACGGGTATTAAAACACTCGTTACTATTATGAAACTCGCTGCGCTCGTTTCATAAACTCACACTCGTGTTTTAATACCCTTCATTATATGACAATTGCATAAACTACTATTATTTAGCTGGCATGAAGTTGCTTTTTCAGTTTATGTTATGTTATATTCTACATAAACTGCCAACGCTCTAGTTTTGACATTTCTGAACATATGGATGAATGGTCTTTTCGCTCTAACGGCAACTGTTATATACTAAGAGCAAAAATCTCTTGATAGTTTCATAATTTTTACTGGAACTCCTACCATACCTCAATGTAGGAAACACAATAACTCAACTCACCCCAAAAACTCATAAACACCGCAAAGAAGAGAGTAGTCGGGTTGTCGAATAGATACGTAATCCGTGACTGCATGCACGTGTCCTTTAGGTCCCAGTAGTCGCAGTGGTAGTCGCATAGGGGACACATTTTGATAGTCGAGTTGTAGTTACAGATTTCAGCACTGGAATTAAGAATATATACCTACGTAATTTATACTCTTCTGACATCGAAATTGATATCAAAATCGAAGGAGTTACATCAAAATATAAAATAAATAAACATTTATACTAAGATGTGTATAAGAAATATTTAAAGGTAACTTACCTAGGTGAAAACGAGTTCATTGTAGAGAGGGAGTATATGAAACAAATGAGACCCACGACCGACGCCGGGATCAACATGTGCGTATAGAAACCTAACCAAGCGAAGTATAAACCTGGAACCAATAAAACACTTTAAGTAACATTACCTGTGCTGTGTAATGTTGACATTGACATATCAGATGTCAACTGACATTTGACATCTGACAGTTGGTAATGTAAAAAACATTTTTTCTGAAACTTTATGAGGATATTACAGATGAATTATTTAGTTTTCAATTCATCACCATTAACCATTTCAACACATAAGATTCTAGATATCACCTAAGTTCTCAATTCCGTCTTTTATTGTGTTTTAATTTTTAATCCCTTTCAATAAGTACAATTTAGGGCGGATAAAATAGCGAGATATTACTAGTTAAATAATAAAGTGTACGTACCAATCTTAACACCGAAATAGTCCTTAACATAGTCGAGGGGCTGGTACTTGATGCACTTGTTCACCGACGCCCACTCCTCGTGTAATAAATGCCTCATTGAGCCTGGAGTCTTTATGTCTCCCTGTAACAATATTAAGAGTTATTGTAAAGCATACGTATATAATGTAGAAGTAATGGGGTACTGCTTAGTACATTGACTTCGCGACGTAATCATGTACTAAGCGTTATAAAAGTTAAAAAGACTATCGTATATTACATCGCTATTTTTAACACCCGTTAAAATAATATGGGTAGTATTCAAAACCCAAACGCAACTCGAAAGTAAGATGGGGTAGAATTCATACATTTATGTCAACTATTTGTCAAAATTTAACGTTAAGTTTTGAGAATGCTCATAATATTAAATGTCTACACAAAATCCGGGGGCTGCTTAATTTAAGCACGGTTGGAGTATTCAGGCAAAGGTCACTATTACACAAAATCTTTGTCACTCAATATGACACAAAATCTTTGTCACTCAATATGACACAAAATCTTTGTCACTCAATATGACACAAAATCTTTGTCACTCAATATGACACAAAATCTTTGTCACTCACATCATGCAGCGGATACGCGGCACTATAGATTCCATTAGATATAAGCCTCGCGATGCCGAACGCAAAGTCGTCATGTGGCGCGTCGGAGAACTTCTTGCGGTCCAGGATGAACTGCACGATGCGCGAGCGGATGGACGGCGTCCAGAAGCATTCCGCGGACGAGTCGAATCTGGAATTAAACAGGGGAATTGATCATTTGGAACCTTTGTCGAAAACTCTGGAATTGTAGATAGCTCTCAAACGACGAAAAACAAAGACAAAAATTTATTTGTAATGTAGCGCTGCAGGTCTAAGATCATCGCACTGATTTAGTCGAGAGCAGTACAGCGAGAAGAATCAGACGTAAAAACGCTTGAAAAAAATTGAGGAAATTAAAATCTCAATCGGCTAACTAGTGCCAGCAGCGAGTAGACGCTCAAGAGTTTTAAATTAAATGGCATCGTTTTGATTTAAAAGTTGTATGAACGACTAATGTCAGTCCATGAAAAGGTTGAGTCTTGCCATCCTGAATCTTCTACAAAATCCTACACTGACAAAGTAGTATAATGTTCATCTTTATTCGTATGAGACATAACTACTCATACAAGAAGTACTCACAAATATTCCTTATCCTTAGAGTATATGGCAGTGAGTCGGTGCTTCCGCTCCGGGAAGAGCGCGGGGTCCACCCGGATCTTCGCCATGAACCGGTCCCAGCACGCGTCCATTTTGTCTATGAGACTGTTCGTCTTCTCTTGAACGTCTTTCAACGCTGAAAACTGGTGACCAAAGACAAAAATAATAAGTAAGTTTGAGTTTGACTGGACAATGTGTAAAATTGGCATGAATTGGCCAGGTATGATATATTAGCTATGTTTATATATTTTTAATTGTTGGACGTTTTGGGTTGAAATCTGTAGTGTTTAATTATTCTTGTCTTTTCATTTAACTATGCTGTTAGTACTTTATAAAGTTGTAGCCTATATTTTTGTGTTTGATGATCAGGTTGTAAGCTTTACATGTTAAGTACTTATATGTAAATAAATGCATACTTTTCAAATAGATTTATAATAGAAATACTTGTCACTGTTGACAACTAGCATATCTATAATAGATCATGTTATAGATACTGTATGTATGATCTAGATAGGCTAATATAGTCTAATATCACTACAGCATTTAATGACCACGAGTAGGTATAGCGTTATATGTAGCAGTATGAAGTGTTATCATGGGATTTTTTGAAAATAATGACAATTATTTTGCCGTTGATATTACTGGAATTGGGCTTTTGAAAAAAAAAAAGTGATAAATGGAAAGATTATATATTAGTTTTATAACAAAACTATTTTTATTTTATTTTTTTCGCAATAATTCAAAAGTTATTTCAAAATAAAAATTAATTTTTGAATCCAGTACCGAAAACACTCGGACAACTCCCGAACAAAACCGAGCGCGTGTGACGTCATAATGTGTAATAGCCGTAAACGCTGTACGTACTTATGGCACAGATTACTAAATAGTTACTACGTCTTATGGTTAAATAGCTATAACATTATCATGTCACAACCACGGTGACCAATTATGGCGCGTTTATAGTCACGTGATTTTTATTCAATTTTTAATTGTTTATAATTAATTGAAAAAATATATTTTTTAAGTTTTTTGCATTAAATATCAATATTATTAATAATAAAGTTTTAAAATACATTAAAAAAATCAATTTTTTTTTTTCAAAAGCCCAATTGGTACTCGTTTATCATGAAATATTTCACTACAGAGTGAACATAATTCAATATGAAGTTAGTTAATTATAATTACAAATTGTACAATGTAAAAGGATCTCAAGTGTGGGTTTATTATACTCGTGTAACGTATTAGTAGCGAGGCCCATCACCATATTGGTTAACTATACTATATTATATAAAGTTTCTTTTTGTTAGTTTATACTCAACTATACGGCACCCGTAAATATCCATTCAATTTGTAACATTCAAATTCATCTTTCATTATGAGCATTATGAGCATTTTATTCTCTGGTCTTGTCACCATAAACAAAACCAGTATACTGATATTGAGAAAATAATACAGTTCATTTTAATAGTGTTAGTGTGAATAATTATACATCTATTACTGCATGAAATATCCTGAATAACTGTAGTATCATTACATAGTATAAAACAAAGTCGCGTCTGTTTGTCTTCTGTTTGTCTGTCTGTATGCTTAAATCTTTAAAATTACGCAACGGATTTTGATGCGGTTTTTTGTAATAGGTAGAGTGATTCAAGAGGAAGGTTTTTATGTAAAAAAAATCCCGAAATTCCCACGGGAACGGGCACAACGCGGGTAAAACCGCGGGGCGCTGCTAGTTAATAATAATCACATTATCAGTAATGCAAAACTTATCACATTTATGAATCGATGCAAGCTCATTAAAAACGCACAATCAGTATGAAAACACGACACAACATCATACTCAGTCCAATTACTTAATTTACAGGATTTACGATTAATAAATACGTTATTTCCATTATAACAGATGCCACATCCATTAAAACGTATATTAGTAATGTTTACATAAATACATATAAACAAGCTTTTATTTTATTCAAAGTCAGGAACTTTTAAGTTAATTAATTTTAATGAACTTTTTAATGAAGTTTATATTTTTCATATCTTGACCACTTGATATCCGATTGACCTCAGTTTCAAGAAGATATCAGGTAAAATACTGAAATATTGTTGACACAAATTGAGATGACAATGCAAGCCGTAGTGTCCCACTGCTGGTCAAAGGTCTCATCGTACCGCAGATATCTTTACATTAAGTAAGCTAAATCACTACGTTTGCCTTCTGCCAGTTGCAGGTTGGTGCTATCAAAACCGAGCTTTGTACGAAAATTTCTCAAACAAAGCTTGGAAATATGTATGACTCAATGATGAGAAGAAAATAAAAGCTTGTATTACTATTTAGATTATCATAATTAGTACACAATTTAAGGACAATGTTACACACGCTACAACCAAGCTACATGCAAGTCGGCCACAATACCTTCGACATATAAAGGGCCGCATTCAGTATGGCGTTCGCTCGACCAGTTTTCTTTATTTTACTGCAATCCTACGGACGTACACAATACACATGAAGTAGGCTGAGTCTACACATGCTATCGTCAATATTCAATAGCCTTTGCCATTCGATGGGCAGTTTGAAAGGTTCATTATCTTCAATTGAAATGAAGAATGACTTTCACAAGTGAGCTGTTAAAACAGCAAGTATACACTCAGCCTTAAGTACTACATAACTCATTGTGCTTAAATCTCATTTGAAAACAAACAATCTAAATAAACATATAGAAGCCAAACACACATTGTTTCAATGTACTCTACTGAACTATAACAAACTATTTACATTAAATTTCTCATATGAAATTTAATATAAACCGTCAAACTTAATGAAGAAGAAAATTGTAGTTACAAACAAAACTTTACTAAGTATTCATAACATTCGGCCAAACTTACCATAACAGAACGGAAAATATTGATCATATCATTAACGTAATTTGGGATTTCCGTTAATTCAATTAGTTAATTCTGTAAATACTATTATTTACTATAATTAAATAATATATTTATGAAGCACCAAGCCCTGGGGATCTACCGCAATACCTAAAAGCTATAACCGTATTCGGTCATAGGGGACATATTATAAAACAAATATTAAAGTATGTAGGTGTGTTAGTTACCTTCATGGGCATCCGGAGTTTCAATATTTCACTATAATCCCTTAAAACTGCTAGTGGTGTGTGTATCTGAAATGAGAACAACACAAAAGTGAAAATGGACCTACATGGTTGAGTTACGAGTAAGGAATTGTATTCTAAAATCTCCAACCGCAGGGTTACCTCATCTTGCTCTTCTTTCAATGGCCTTTAAGTTTTTCCGGTCTAGTATTTACTTAGCAGAAGCGCAGCATCTGAGACTTTGATCTTTACTAATATCATAAAGAGCTAAAGTTTGTAACTTTGTTTGTGTGTAAGGGGTTATCTCAGAAACTATCTATCCGATTTCAATAATTCTTTTTGCGGGAAGGTTGCGGAATATTTCATCCCGAATCTTCCACGGGAACGTGATGAACATAGGTAAAACCGCGGGGCGCTGCTAGTACCTCATAATATAATACCTTAACAAAGTGCAACCCATGCATGTCCTCCGGCGCCTCTCGCTCCAGCTGCAGCCCCTCCGCCTCCAAATTCTCCTCGAACACCATCCGTTGTTTATAGGCCTCATGCGTCGACGCCACTTCCTTCCCCGCCTCCCACACCAGCACGTAGTCTATGGACCGGACGCCATCTTTGAACGTCAGCGACGGATTGTTGAGGACCCCGCCCATTATTATACTGAAATTGTTTCATGTCAAAAGTAAGTATGAGCCTGCAATGTTCTATTGCTCAGCAAAGACCTCTTATCGCACATTCAATGTATAGTTTGTTACTGTACTCGTGGTGCTTTGTAGATATCATGAATATGATGATGGTGGAAAGTGTTTATTTAATTGAGCTCGATAATATCTGGAACTACAAGTAGATTCGAAAAAGTATGACGATTTGTACGAAAACTGTAGGTAGAGTATTATTTTCGGAGGACGGTGTTATAAATAAAATTAATGGACATGATAATTCAGATTCCAAGAAATTCGTAAATTAAGACGAATTTATATAAAACATTTTGAATATCCACCTCTAGGTCATTAAACCAAATTGATGTAATACTCAAACTAAGTAGGAATTAGTAATTCTCTCCAAAGATAAACACTAATCTTTACGAGGTACTTCAGGAAATTATTCTCGCTACTTGACTTGGTGTCAATTCTACCGACCAACGCGACCGACTTTACATTCTTGCTAATAGGCCCATGTGACAGCAGCTTTTACAGTACAATTTAATTCAACCGTATATGGATTCCATGGTACAACAGCTCTTTTACACGTATGATAATATGTGAGGTTGTATTCTGACTTGAATCAAAAACCTAAAAAATCTCAAAAAACTAAAATGGTGTATCTAAGTGACAGGAGACAGCCATCCTGTCACTTAGATACACCATAGTGCAATGATTTTAACGCAACCTAACCTAACAAAAAAAACTGCTGTAAAAAAATATTTTTTTCGTTGTAGTATCCAACAGAATCGGAACGAATAAAATCGGTATATAGGTACTAGAAATTGTTATGCAATTCAATGTTATTGGCCGATAAGGAAAGCGATGTTATTGATAAACCATGTTACTACCTATTGTTACGTTACATGCTTCAATCTGCATCACATAATACCCAATTTAATCTATGTACAAATCGGAAACACACCACAAAAGTTAAGAACAAAGTTCCGCTGATAAGGTAAAGATTATAGCATTCTTTTAGTCATTACAATCCAGTTATAATATAACTACATAATAGAATCCTTTTAATTAATCTTCCAATATATGTTTTCTTCAATTCCACAAAGTCCAAATATTATTGACTTAGCGTAAAGATTTATTAAAGAAATGCTATTACACTTTACCATAATTAGCAGAACTTCCTTAATTACACGTCACATAGGAAAACAAATACCACAACAAAAAGGTCGAACACATAGTGAAACCCTGAAGTACATGCAAGGAAATGCCATGTCCCCTATGAGCGAAAATTCAAAGTGTGTCATGGCCAACCAAACATAACTATGCTGTAGGTATGTAATGAACTGTAAATTGGTAATGTCCCTGTGTAATGCCATTTTGTGTGATGTGGAGACAACTGTGTGATACTAACTAATGAGTGCAAATGAAATAAAACAGTTTTATCAAACGATGTGGCACGATAAACCGTCAGAACGCCTCTAACGCTATAATCTAAATCTAAGCGACTGTTCGAAGTAATCGTATCTGATATAGTGCAGCTTAAACAAATGAACTAAATGACGATTTTTATGACTGCCCTGAGAATGTCATCGTGATTTTCGGTGTGATTCTCTACCTACATGATCTGTAACCAGTGGCGGATTCAGGGGCCTAGAAGGGTCAACCTTCCATCAAATCATCTGAGTCCTCCCATCACTCTCCCGGAGTCAAGGCTTTCCAACCAAAATTCAAGTGAGGGTACTAGGGTTAAGAATATTCAGATCCCCAAACCACTAACTTAACCAAGGCAAACCCTCAAAAAAACGAACTCCTGGATACGCCACTGTGTATGATATTGATATATTACTCACGAGCAATGGTTGGGTGGTGGTTTCCCATTGCCCTTAGCGTCTCCACTGTCGGGCACGCCGCAGCCGCATTCCTCGGCTGGCCGAGTGGAGGCTTCGCTTCCATTGTCCCTGAAAGTATTACCTAAGCTAAGGGACTCTTACCAACTGTATCGGCTGTGTCGTGAACAAAACAGGCTTTGGCTGGTGTACTCTAATCGATGGTGGATGGGGTTTTCTCCTTAAAGTTACAAAGCTTTTAAATGTTTTATTAACTTATTTTGGGTCCAAAAATAATCCTCCTGTTCCACATTTACTCCCTCTGCACTTAAATCCGAATCTGAGCCCTGACATCTCTATAGAACCTTGAAGCTTGAATCATGAAAGATAACCCCCAAAGCACCATTAAACCTCTATTCTCTGTACCCATTGACATTAAACATCCTCGAAAAGCCACACATCATGCAACATATAAAGGACGACACATTACTGACTCCGGTATTCGGCAGCCCAGTTCAAACCCCACTCCACTTACGTCATCATTTTGTTAAACAAACTACGTCCAGAGGAGAAATCTAGGGGATGTTGTTGGACCCATTCGGGTAGGATCTGGTTTCCGAGGTACTGAATCACACCCTCGGGATAAGATCTACCTGCAAAATTACGCTCTCCTAGTGTTTAAAGAACTGGTATGTGGTTAATTAAGACACTTACTGTTAGATACTGGTAATATGACGGGTGGGTGGATTAATCACGCTTTTCAGTTGATGGTTTACTTTAAGGAACGGAAGTGACGAAGCCCATTTTGGTCATAAAATTGTAACTACAAGATTACAAGCTAATCTACATGACAATTATTCCCGTAACCCTATATATTCAGTTTGAAATCTAAATCAACAAAAAAAAATATATTCGCCTGCAAGGACTCTCATACATATCACTGAAGATATTAGTATAGTGATGAGGATTAGGCGCTATCACCACTCGTCTCCCTTCTGCGGGTTGGTGAAACCCGAGCCCGGTTTGTAAAGTTGCCTGAAAGCAAGTAGGCCCCCTCGGTATATCAAGATACATTTCCTGTCCCTTGTCATGAATATTTGATAGGTTTTATTGGAGACCAATTGATCAATTGTACTAACAGAGCAGGAAACGATCGCGGGGCACGCAATGATATCACGCGTTTTATTCAATTAAAACCTATGCAGGAGGAAATATTTTACTACACTGTGAAACAAAAGTCTTTATTAAACGTTAGCGATTGGAATACTTGAAGTTAATGCTTTACTTGCTTTGATAATTTTTTGCACTAGGCAACATCTCTAAAATACGAGTAAAAACGTATAAAAGAAAACACGTTGTAAGGTATTCGACAACTGACTTGGCTAACTATATTTCCTAACTATTTTGTCGAATTCAACGTTCAACGCGGTTGAAACCGCATTCAATAAATCATTCTAGGTCTACCCAAACCATTGGTAATATTGTATCCCCTGAATTTAATACTTAACTCGCTATCCTGTTAAATATTCCCATTTCCCAACTATAAAATTAATCACTATTATTCACTATCTTACAATATTAGCCAAACCTGCAGCACTAAAGTTAGGTATCTCCAAGTGTTTTTAACAACACATCCAATACATTTAGCACATACACCTCATATCCAAAGTTCAACGACACAAATGACACATGCGTTTAGCACAAACCGCGCATGAAATAGGTACTACATGCTATTGTTAGAAATATTAAGGTAACTTCAGGAGAATAGATATACTTGATAGATTATTTATACCGTATCTAATAGGCACAAGGCACATTTTCCAAAATAACTACAGCAACAAACCTGCCTTATTTTTAGCTTTAAATCACCTGACTAATTAGTAAAGTAAAGTATTAGCCTGTAATTTCCCACAGCTGGGCAAAGGCCTCTCATTTCACAGAAGATATCAGTACAGTGAGTAGGATTAGGCATCAAACCCGAGCCATGTTTGATAAGAAGGAAACATGTTTCGCCCGACTCGGGAATTGAACCCGGGACCACAGTCATGGCATGCGAGTGCACATACCACTAGACCACCGAGGCGTTAATTAGGCGCCTGACTAATTACTATAAGTCATTTCCCCTGGCGAAGTTATACACAGCTGACCCCATATTGTTGATAACTAGGCCTAATAATATCCATCGCGACTATAAATAAAATATAATTCGTACTTATACTTTAGGTTAAGGTCACATACGAATATAATTTCGTAACTAAATAAATTGAGATTGCTTCATCGTACCGTGAGAATATTTTCAACAATAATCATGCAGTATTTTAATTAAATCCCATCATTATGTGAATTCTGTAGTTTTCGTAAAACCTTTACATTTACATACACTTTGAATTATGGAAACAAAGTGATCCCTTATGGGACACTCAAGAATAAACCTTATAACCATGTAATTAGTATTATATTAAAAGTACCCATCATTTGCTGCATTTCTAAGTTATTTTTAAATAATGCGAAATATATGTTACTTTGATACATGTCATTATCCTTGATGGAAAATATGTACCTGTGTTTAAAAATAACGATGATTTATCTGTATTGACTTAGCAAACTGTATAGGTATTAAATGTGTTGGAAGGTTAGGAAAAGTGTAACTATATTATCTAGGCAAAATTTAGCACTAAGAAGTCCTCATAACAATATTTCAATATGTTTAGTTATCTTAGACCTTAGTACAATAACTCTGGGTCAATGAATTCTGGCTATTTCCATACATTGCTTGCCTGTACTGTTTTATACTAGTCAGAAGTTAATACTAGTTTCTAAGACGATCCAAGTTCCAAGTGACACGACTAGTATTACATATTGTAAAATAATATCCTTATTGAAACTGTATGTTCGTCAGTGTAGGCAGCACGTGATTCATAGACATCATAGTGTTGTCACATAGTCGAGATAATAGACAGACGGTGTTATTACCATTTCCTGTTACTAAAAATACGAGGTAATAACGAGTTAAGATACAACAAACAGTATAAAAGCCTATAACACTCTATAATCACATATATGTAACTAGCAGCGCCCCGCGGTTTTACCCGCGTTGTGCCCGTTCCCGTGGGAATTTCGGGATAAAATGTAGCCTATAGCCTTCCTCGATAAATAGACTATCTAACAGTGAAAGAATTATTCAAATCGGTTCAGTAGTTTCTGAGATTAGCGCGTTTAAACAAACAAAAAAACAAACAAACAAACAAAACAAACTCTTCAGCTTTATAATATTAGTATAGATAGACATTATTTTACTATTTACCTAGTTAAGTAAGATAACCAATCAAGTAAGATACTGGGCCCTATTCATAACCACTATTATTAACAGACTTCAAATAACGAAGGCGAAGATTCTCAATAAGGTGGCTATTTTTAGGGTTCCGTAGCCAAATGGCAAAAACGGAACCCTTATAGATTCGTCATGTCTGTCTGTCTGTCTGTCCGTCCGTCCGTCCGTCTGTCTGTCCGTATGTCACAGCCTTTTTTCTCCGAAACTATAAGAGCTATGTTGTTGAAACTTAGTGTGTAGATGTATTCTGTGAACCGCATTAATATTTTCACACTAAAATAGAAAAAAAATAAAATTTTAGGGGGGTCTCCCATACTTAGAAATGAAAAAAATATTTTTTTTTTTCATCAAACCCATACGTGTGGGGTATCTATGGATAGGTCTTCAAAAATGGTATTGAGGTTTCTAATATCATTTTTTTCTAAACTGAATAGTTTGCGCGAGAGACTCTTCCAAAGTGGTAAAATGTGTGTCCCCCCCCCTGTAACTTCTAAAATAAGAGAATGATAAAACTAAAAAAAATATATGATGTACATAACAATGTAATCTAACACCGAAAATTGGTTTGAACGTGGTCTAGTTAGTAGTTTTTTTTTTACGACATAAATCGTAAACCGCAAAAAAATACTGATTATTCATTCAATAACTCAAATGTAAATAAAAAAACATTTATTTCAAGAACTTCTTTATTATGTTACTCGCTGCTACGGAACCCTTCATGGGCGAGTCCGACTCGCACTTGGCCGCTTTTTTTAGCTATAAAATAGCATTTAAGCTATCGAATGGTTTGTTCCTTCCCGATATAGTACGTTATTTTCCAAAGAGGAAAAAACACTTTATAACAATGTTATAACAAAGGTTATAATAAAACAGTGTTTATGAATAAGCCGGACTAACTGTATATTATGTCATGTTTATTTCTTGTTGAGTGTAGAGAGAACAGTTGTTTCCTACTTTCAACCTGTTGAATCTTTGTCTATTTTGTAGGTACCTATTATATCTCTATTTAGCTCTGAATAGTGCGGAAGAATCTACATGTGCTAGCTTTTTTAGAGACGTAAAATAATACTTGAAGATGTGAATACCATTTCTACGGTAATTAATTAATAACATAGTGCAAATAAGTTATATGATTGTGTTATATACTTAATACTTATTATATTATTAGGAACAAAGAATTCACTAAACATATAATTAGGAACAAAATATAATCCATACTAATATTATAAATGCGAAAGTAACTCTGTCTGTCTGTCTGTCTGTTACGCTTTCACGCCAAAACAACTGAACCGATTTTGCTGAAATTTGGTATAGACATAGATATGACCTTGAGAAAGGACATAGGATACTTTTTATCCCGAATTTCCCTCCGGATAAGATACTGTTACGCTTTCACGCCAAAACTACTGAACCGATTTTGCTGAAATTTGGTATAGACATAGATATGACCTTGAGAAAGGACATAGGATACTTTTTATCCCGAATTTCCCTCCGGATAAGATACTGTTACGCTTTCACGCCAAAACTACTGAACCGATTTTGCTGAAATTTGGTATAGACATAGATATGACCTTGAGAAAGGACATAGGATACTTTTTATCCCGAATTTCCCTCCGGATAAGATACTGTTACGCTTTCACGCCAAAACTACTGAACCGATTTTGCTGAAATTTGGTATAGACATAGATATGACCTTGAGAAAGGACATAGGATACTTTTTATCCCGAATTTCCCTCCGGATAAGATACTGTTACGCTTTCACGCCAAAACTACTGAACCGATTTTGCTAAAATTTGGTATAGACATAGATATGACCTTGAGAAAGGACATAGGATACTTTTTATCCCGAATTTCCCTCCGGATAAGATACTATTTTTCTATATTATGTTTACTATTTTTCACCTAAGCAATTGTTTGATGCTTCGCGCTCATTGGGACGGCACGGCTAGGGATTTTAAGGTTTGCTAATATAAAATCAAACGTATTCGTATATAAACAAATGCTATACCTACTTTAAGATAGCGCCACGGCATCGAAAAGGATTTGTCAATCCCGCGGCGTCATTTGAATGCATAGCCATTTATGCTGTATTTCTATGAAGCTACGTTCGAATTTTCACAAGCAAAAATGATAAATCCCGAGACGTTCCGTCCCGGTGAGTGTGCAGCTTGAGTCATACTTTGGTAAGATCCTAAAGGTTAAAAATAAAACTACTGTCCAAAGTAACAATCTAATGCGGACGAAGTCGCGGGTAAAAGCTAGTACATAATATATGTATAAAAACCTAAATAGATAAGTTACGACATTGCGACCGCATATAGTCATAATATGGTGTACAATTTACTGAACATATTAGAAACACAACATAAAGGTACGTACAGACGTCACAGTGTCTAGACTCACCGGTCAGTGTTCATCTCCTGCGAGAGGTTGTCGTGGTAGTTGCTGAGCACCGACATCGCGTGCAAGTCGCCCATCTTCTCCTCGGCCGCCCTCTCGCTCTGGACCCAACATTACATCCAGTTCAGACATGTTATTGTGTGAAAGCCTCATTAGACTCAGTTGAGTCAACATTATACCCTCCCCCTGTTTAGATCGTAAATCCTTATACTTAATGGGTCCATGGACTCAGTTTAATCGTTACAAAGTAAATGACGGATCTTGCTATTTTTATAAGTACCTACTTACTCGTAATTATCAAGACCTCGAACCAGCCTAAAATAACTTCTTTTAATCTAATCAATTAAAACTAATTATTATTTGAATGGGATTATCACTTATTATTGTTGCAATTACATGTAAATTTTCAACAAAAAACGATAATAAAGCATTGCGGAATCAACTCTAAAAACATTCCCAATTTGACTCAAATCTTACGATCTCGATTCGAATGTTAATGAGAACCGATCGAAAACTTAGCATAGATTTTATCTGTTATCTATGAGTAAATATACATATGCTCTGCTCCGTCTCTGCCCGTGCCTGTAGGCCCTCAGCCGCGCAGCATCGTACGTCATGTAGCACAGCACCTCAACCACACATCTCGCGATCATTATCACTACTTAACTAACACTGCAACAGGTAGAAATTAACATAGACAACGTACCAAATACCGCGACCTTGGACGCTCTACCGACACTGATTCATGAGTTTTTGTGTATCAATCGCCGAAGCTAAGATTTCTAGCTACTCAGTGACACCACTTCAAGATGTTAACACGATTTGCATTAAAATAAGAAATGACTAGAATTAAATTCGTTTTGGAATTACAATGACTAGAGACACGTTAGTTAAGATTAAAGTTAAAATAACAACTAAACTAATTTCGATAATTAACTGAGTACGTGTCGTTGAAGGCAAACAGTCGGGCCTTGATAGCGAACGAGGCCGGCGTTTTCTCCAGAGTACATGTAGGTACATGTGTTGATAACAGAGGTGACTCTTCAATATTAAAAAATACATCACAACTAACAGAGGAGCAATTTTTGCCATTCCAAGGATTGTTTTGGACAATTGCATGTCTCACACTACATCAATATTGAAATGACTTAAGTTTTACTGAAATCATTGGATTAAACATCTTAACATTAAGGCACAAAGACGACTTTAATGTTTCCTGCTTATTAAAGACAAACGTAAGTAAACAAACTCATCCTTGGCAATGAGTCAACATTATAATACAAATGTTAATGCTGTGTGCAAAGTCAATAGGTGTGAGTGTACCTTTATGCTTGCACTTATCTTTATTAAACATAATTGATATGTGGATAGGGATTATTTCGACTTGTGATAATTAACAGACTAATTAAATAGATGTCTATTCTAAAAGGATTAACTATGTAGTTTGAATTTACATTTATGTGGAATAGATAAACCCAATATTTAAGGTAAATATTGGTAGGGTCACTGACCACTGTGCAATTTAGAAAAAACAGGTTAAGGGCTTCGGCTGACTATATAACTTAAGACATAAAGATAATTTTTTGGTAATTTTTTCTACAACTTCACTACATAGTATAAAACAAAGTCGCTTTCCACTGTCTGCCCCTATGAATGCTTAGCTCTTTAAAACTATGCAATGGATTTTGATGCGGCTTTTTTAACAGATACAGTGATTCAAGAGATGTTTATAAGTATAAAAATTCCCGAAATTTCCGCGGGAACGGGCACAACACGGGTAAAACCGCGGGGCTAGTTATTCATATATCTTGCACAATTATGTCACAGAAATAAATAGACTTTCTTTCCATTGATAACATTAACTCAATTCCATTGAGAAGCCAGCAGGAGTCCAATAAGAATGTAACTAACCTATACTATATCTAACTATCACAAAGGACATTAGCTTACATCTAAGTAGATGCCTATACTTAGTATGGAGTGTGCATGTACTTCCAACTATGATGTCACATGCCTAACTTCCCAATGTTTTTGTGTGAAGTTTCCTTTATTATTGTCCCATAACCTAAATAAGCTATGGTGGAAAAATATCCTATTAATTTTTATTACAATTATGAAATGCAAAAGGAGATGACTATTATCTGACATACTATAAAACTGTTTGTCTTTATATAATTGACTTTATGCAAAAATACTGAATGGATTCTCATGCAGTTTTCAACAACATTCAGAGGAAGATTTGACGATTCTAGAGGAATGTTTGTGACTAATTTTCATGCTGAACTTCCCACAGCACGAAATAACGTAGTTAATAAGCTGTAATATCCTTGTATTAGCTTTGGCACTCTGTGGGAGTTATTACATTATTGTGATAAGGAGAATTCCAATCATATAAAGATGAGTCTGACTTATCTTAGTCATCTGTTTCTACCGAAGGAACCTTTTATTGAATTAAGAAATACAAGTATGATTATTTTATTTTTAATTAACCTATTGTGTCCAACCCCTGGGCAAAGGTCAACACCTTCCAAGGATGCCTATTCTGTGCTAGATCTAGATTAGAACCAAGTACTATTACCAATTTTATTTACCTATAGTTATGAAGCTTACATTGGGATTAAGTCCCAATTAACTAAATATCTGAGAACTGATAAGAAACCCATTAGCATAGAATAATATTGACATTGACACACTGAACCAATGAATTTGATCGTTAACTAGTTTACAAGTAATTTAAGTATCTACCTTAGTTTTAAGTACTTTATAATATAAAGTAAGTAAGTATAATATAAAGTAATTATATTGTGTTTATAATCAATAAATACCTCAGTGATTATAAATCTAAATTTCTTACATTATGTTATTTTTAATAAAGTATTTACAGCTTTAATCAGCTTTAATCAGCAGTTAATTGCCTAGTCTTAAGATTAGAAGAAAATAAGCGTAAAATAATATACAAATGCTTAAGAAAGTATCAAACAATCTTGCTAATGAGTACATTCACAAGCATTTCAAGGAACTTCACCATATTGTATGAAACTACTTCTTACTTTACTTTTATTTTAAAATGTCTATCTTGAATGTTTCAGCAGGCAAAGTGCTGAACGCCCCTCTATTTATCACACAGAACAAAAGTAGTTTTATTCAATATGCCTTTACACAAAGTAAGGAAACCACGAAACCATAATAGTCCAAGAGCTAGTGAACCCTGGGAGTAACGGTCTCCCTGTAAGGTTAGAAATTTGTTTATTTACGATTTATGACATGCTAAGAGCAATAGCCATGACCTGGCAGGCGTCAGCCCTGCACGTCATCAGCCCCTTTATTTTTTGGACTGTTAAGTAAATTGAGTTTCAAAACTTGTTTCTGTAAATTTGAAAATTTAATAGGATAAAGTTTATTTATTGTACATCTTAAAAAAAAATTGACAGGCGATTACAATAAGCAGAAGTATATGACAGATCAATTAGAAAACGTACAGTTGATGAGGTAAAATAAACTTTATCCTGTATACTTAAAATTTTTATATGTTTTCAAGTAAACGTCTCAGAGTAAATATGTACAATGCCAGGCGGTTTTGAACAGCATAAGACCTTGACAGGCGAGGGGACAGCTGCTAAGGGCGTGCAAATAAGAAATGTTACATGAACGCATACAGTAAATGCAATGTATTTTATTGGGTTTTATGCAATCTACATTATTTTTAACATTCATTTTCTTCTTTCTATACCATACAATGCATCCGGATGGGAAAGCACACGGCGGTTCGGCTATCCTTATCAAATCAAACATCAGACACCATCAGTCTGCACCATACTGTAAGGATCATATCCAAGCAACGAGTATAGTTGTGTCTGACTGGATAAGTGATATCACAATATCAGCCCTATATTGCCCACCGAGACACGCTATCAAAGAGGAGCAGTTCAAAGACTACTTCACATCCCTCGGAAATCGTTTCATAGCGGCTGGTGACTACAACGCCAAGCACACCTACTGGGGATCCAGACTAATTTTACCGAGAGGTCGCGAACTGCTTAAATGCGTGCAAGCAGGGAACCTAATAGTAACCTCAACAGGACAACCTACGTACTGGCCCTCTGACGAAGGAAAAATTCCGGATATCATCGACTTTTGCGTATCCAAAGGTATATCCAAAACCAACATCTCTTGCTACAGCTGCTGGGACTTATCTTCGGACCACTCACCTATCCTAGTGGAAATTGGAACGCAAGTTAAAGAAACTCCCAAAAAATGTATATTACATACCAAACAGACAAATTGGCCTCTATATCGTGCCCTTATCAATAATAAATTTGAAGAACATATAGCAATACAAACAGAAGCTGACATTATTAATTCAATCAAACATTTCACCTCCAGCATACAAAGTGCTGCATGGAATTCGACCCCAATACCCCATCAGATGTCTACTGACCTAGACATACCCTCAAATATACGTGATAAAATCGATGAGAAAAGAGCCCTCCGCAAACAGTGGCAAAATAACAGATGCCCTAAAACTAAAAAAAGCTTAAATTTTAAAATAGTAGAGATAAAGCGTATTCTTGAACAAAATAGAAATCTAGAGTTTCAGACACATCTAGGAAGCCTTGACGCCACTGCAGCTACTGAGTACTCACTCTGGAAAGCGACGAAAAAAATTAAACGTCCCACAAATGTATCCCCAGCACTTAGAAAATCGGACAATAGCTGGGCACGGAGCGACCAGGAAAAAGCTGACACTTTTGCTGAGCACCTTACACGTGTATTCCAACCTCACCCGTACGAAGGACCACCAGAACACAAAAAAAAGGTATTGCAACACCTCAAAAGAACAGACTCAGACATACTGACGCCAATGAGATTCACAACTAAAGAAGTCAGAAGAGTAATTAAAAAAGCTAACGCAAAAAAGTCACCCGGATATGACCTTATTACCAACAAAATCCTTCAGGAATTGCCTGACTCTGGAATAAAGAGATTAACATTAATATATAATGCAATATCAAAACTTAAATTTATCCCGCCACATTGGAAAACTGCACAAATAATAATGATACTAAAGCCAGGGAAACCACCAGAGGATCCTAAGTCATACCGGCCGATTAGTCTACTGCC
This sequence comes from Cyclophora punctaria, assembly GCA_951394245.1. NCBI lineage: Eukaryota > Metazoa > Arthropoda > Insecta > Lepidoptera > Geometridae > Cyclophora > Cyclophora punctaria. The sequence continues at coordinate 1,952,036 of OX596171.1, read as the reverse complement.
CACTCTGTCGAAAATATACGAATCATTATTACTGGAACGAATATGGCCACTCGTAGAGAGAGTGATTCCCAATCACCAGTTCGGATTCCGCCGAAAGCATTCGACTATTGACCAGATACACAGACTAATAAACGAAATAAACAAATCCTTCGAAGCTAAAAAGTACTGTACCAGTGCCTTCCTTGACATATCCCAAGCTTTCGACAGGGTATGGCATGAGGGACTGTTATATAAAATAAAAATGCTACTACCCAACCACGTATACGAAATACTGAAGTCGTTCATAGAAAACCGACACTTCCTGGTGCAGTATGGTAACGCACTATCAGGTCTACAAAATATAAACGCAGGAGTTCCACAGGGTAGCGTACTAGGGCCGCTACTGTACCTAATCTACACCTCTGACTTGCCAACCTCAGACTGCATAACTACTGGGACATTCGCTGATGATACAGCTATCTTAGCTTCTCATCAGGATCCAAAAGAGGCGACACAAATTCTGCAAACTGGACTAAACCAGATATCAGACTGGCTCAAAATGTGGAGAATCAAGGCAAATGAAACCAAATCGGTCCATATTACCTTCACCCTGAAAAAGGGAAACTGCCCGAGAGTAACTCTCAATAACCTTGAGATTCCCCAAACAGACCATGTACGGTACTTGGGCTTACATCTAGATAAACGGCTCACATGGAAAACACACATCTTCACCAAACGCAAGCAATTGGGACTACAAATACGCAAACTCTACTGGTTAATAGGTCGGCGTTCACAATTGTCATTGACTAGTAAACTACTTCTGTATAAGGCAATACTCAAACCTATTTGGACATACGGTATACAGCTATGGGGGACAGCCTCACATTCTAACATTGAAATAATCCAGAGGTTTCAGAACAAAATGTTAAGAATGGTAACAAACGCACCCTGGTATGTCACAAACGAGCAATTACACCACGACTTACAGGTCAATACAGTCAAGCAGGAAATCTTACTCCATACAAAAACCTACAAAAAGCGCATTCAAAACCACCCCAACCCCTTGGCGAAGGTTCTGATGGAAGAAACCCAGACAAATCGTAGACTAAAGAGGAAAACACCACAGGATATACTCCGCATAATATAAAGTAGGATGTGACATCAGTCACATACCGAGCATGCCATGACATACACAGACAAACATACTATTTATTGTTCCAGCATGGCAACAGATTGTAGTATTAAATTAAATTAAATAAATAAAAAAAAAAAATTTTCTTCAGCATCATCCGAAATTTCCTTTGAAATTTTTGAAGAGTTCCTTGCTACGTGCAACACAAATAATCCTAAAGTGTTTATGAAAAAAGTAGTAAGCTATGATTCATCGAATTTACCACCCTGCAAACGTTAACTACATCAACAATTATTGAGAACTGCCTACATTACAAATATATGGCGAAATTGTAATTTAAAAGAACCAACAATTCTTACACCTGAAAATAACGGTTGGAACCTAATTGATAGTCGTTACGAATTTAATTGGTTTGAGGGGAATACGGTTCCATCTTCTATATACGACATACTTTTACAAGGACCTGCTGATACTGCCACAGCACAATCGACTGAAACTGAGGAATGCATTTCAGGTAACATACTATTTTATTCCGTAACATTTAATACGCAGTCCTATGTAATTGAGCTTGATATTTAATTCTTAACAACCTTATTGATTCATTAAAATATTTTTTTTTACTATTTTCAGATGAGGAAAACATTGTTGAAGAATCATATGATGATGAAAACAGTGATAGCGAAATTTCGGATGATGCTGAAGAAAATGAATGTTAAAAATAATGTAGATTGCATAAAACCCAATAAAATACATTGCATTTACTGTATGCGTTCATGTAACATTTCTTATTTGCACGCCCTTAGCAGCTGTCCCCTCGCCTGTCAAGGTCTTATGCTGTTCAAAACCGCCTGGCATTGTACATATTATTTACTCTGAGACGTTTATTTGAAAACATATACCAATTTTAAGTATACAGGATAAAGTTTATTTTACCTCATCAACTGTACGTTTTCTAATTGATCTGTCATATACTTCTGCTTATTGTAATCGCCTGTCAATTTTTTTTTAAGATGTACAATAAATAAACTTTATCCTATTAAATTTTCAAATTTACAGAAACAAGTTTTGAAACTCAATTTACTTAACAGTCCATAAAATAAAGGGGCTGATGACGTGCAGGGCTGACGCCTGCCAGGTCATGGCTATTGCTCTTAGCATGTCATAAATCGTAAGTATACAAATTTCTAACCTTACAGGGAGACCGTTACTCCCAGGGTTCACTAGCTCTCCAGCTATAATAAGTATTATAGAGTCAGATGAGGTACTTGTTGACTCACCTCGTGGAAGTCCTCGCTTCCATTCTGAAAGAGTTGCTGGAAAGCGAGATCGTTTCGTTGTGCATCGCTGAGGAAAGCTTCCGCCTCTCCCGCGTCAGATCTCTTGTGGTGAAGCTTCAGTCCTCCCGCGTAAATAGGAGTTGTTATTTTGGGCGTGAACACATTATCCTCTAGCTTGGCTAGCAGAGGCTTCGGTATATCCTCTTCCAAAGAAGGATCGCCGTCGGACATCACATAAAACAATCACTGTTTCTTTCCCACAAAACACATCTCAGTCAGACTATTAGTCACTGATTTATTTGATGTTCACTGACCCGACCCGTAATGGTAAGATTGTGAGATAAATATAACTGAACGCGAGGTTGGATGTATGGAAAATACTAAAAAATATATTGGTTATTATTACTGATTTACAAATACATGATTTTAATTGGGAATCGGAAACTAATTTACTATTGAGATAAAAAAAAATTAGCACAACCAACTACCTTCACCTCCACAGCTGGTGAAACACACAGACCACGAAAATGACATTTATTTATTGACATTTGACAACACTTCAGACCTGAGACAATGACAGCGTGACAGTAAGTATGCAGTTTGCACATGGCAACTATGTACGTTAAAATCAAAATATTAATAAAATAAATCCATGAAATTATCTTACTTGATTTGGGTATGTCTTAGTTAGTCAACTTTCCATAATTTTCTGGAAACGTAATGATCATCTTTTTTGGTAATAACATATTTTTGTCAAAGAATTAAAAATATATATTTACTTTTTTTAAATGGCAATAATCAATCAACCAAGAAATTATTGTCTGTCTATCTGCCAGACTGCCACGCCGCTCGTAAAATGTCAATTTGCTAGCATTTATTTCATGCGTTGCCGGATTCGCCGACAAGAACTAATTAAGTATTAGGTTGCCGGCGAATAAGTATATATTATTTCTTTTATTAGACCGGCTAAGTGTTTTATTATTGTTCGAATAAAGTGTTGCAAAAGAAATCAAGATGACTGTCGAAGTGCAACCGAAGATGAGGCTCCCTTACCTCTCTTCAGATAAGCAACTTACTTTCATAAAACTAGCTGTTTTATCAATGGCAGCAATATTATGTGAGTTATTTCTATAAATTTACTTTAATTTCAATGTATTTCAATACAAAAATATTTATTTACAAGTTAATACAATGTTATAAAATGCATGTTCCGTCGAGCTTACGTGGTTCATTGTTATTGATAAAACGTTTGTGAGTCCGAGAGAACAAAAAAACACCGAACACTCATAGATAATGTTTACCTGTTACGGTTCAGTTGTAATGATACTTTGTATAGTTTTAGAAAGCCTATTAATATAGGTATATCTTTTTATAAAATCCAATTTACCCTATCCACACTCCATGCCTTAATTATTGAACAAATATCGCCTTCTTTCAGCCTTCGGAACGCGTCTGTTCTCTGTATTACGATTCGAGAGTGTTATCCATGAGTTTGATCCATACTTCAACTACAGAACCACAAGGTACCTCACCGAGGAAGGTTTCTATAACTTCCACAATTGGTTTGATGACAGAGCGTGGTATCCTTTGGGCCGTATTATTGGAGGTAAGATTACTATTATACATTTTTTTTAAACCTTTATTGTCCCACTGCTGGGCAAAGTTAAAAAATTACCAATTTATAAATGCTTGCTGGTTTTACACACATTTTACCAACCTGTGTCCGCAGATTATTGCATTCCAACTAAAGTTATGTTTGCATACCTAAACATATAAATTATGATTTGATAGTTTCGAAGGACGAAACTGTATTCTTTTATCGAAACGAATTTTCAAAAGAGAAATATTATTCTTTTACCGAAACCAATTTCGAAGGAAGAAAAAAAAATCTTATTTGGAAACTGGTTTCGAACTTTGAAAGTGGCCGAAGCGTATATTTTAACCACCAAACAGTCTTAATTTAGTAATTATTATTTTATTTCAATTTAAAATAACTAGAAAAATTATTAAACCTAACTTCACTCTTTTTAATCTAACTAGTTTTTAAACCCTACTTATATTTTATAGCTACATACTTAGTTTTAAAAACACTTTAATACAATTTAGTAAAAATGTGACTAGAACATGATTTCCCAATTCCAGGCACTATTTACCCCGGGTTGATGGTGACATCCGCCACCCTGTACAATATTATGCAGTTCTTGAACATCACCATAGACATCAGGAATGTGTGCGTGTTCCTGGCACCATTCTTCTCCTCCCTCACTACTATTGTCACTTATCTACTCACTAAAGAACTTAAGGTAATTATTACCATATTACTATGGGTTATTCTGTGGCACAAAAGATTGTTGTAGCTAGTTAAACACTAACTGCCTTATGCACAAACACTCTTTAACTAATTCACTATTATAGACTATTTTGTCTCTTTTTCTCTTTAGTAAATAGCATGTCAGAAAGGGACAAACCATTTGGTAGATAAAATTATGTCAATAAGCTTTTATAAATAAGGTCTTTAGTACATACTTTTATTTCCCAATGTATTGAGTGGATAGCACCACCTGTAGTAGGAGGAGACTGGAAAAAGGGTAAAAGTAAGAGTATTAAGGTAACTAATTAGTACCTATCAAGTTTATGGATGAATTTCCTCCAGAGCTAGACTAATATTACGTTTAGTATTTGGTATCCACAAAGCATATTGACCATACATAGTGATGGAATCATGTCAAACGTAGCATGCCTCTCATAGTATAGCTTAATAGCTGAGGTGCACACTTAATTATGAAATGAACAGGATAAAGTCAGTAATAGTTAGGGTTAGGACGCATTCCCTTAAAAAACTCGGTAATCAGTTCTTTTAAATAATTACGGAACTTATGTTTAGACTTATATGTTAGTGACTTCTGTGCCTAATTAATTGTTTTTTTTCTTACTTTGGGTCTAAGTAACAATGTGTAAATTAGTGTGAACATATTTATAATAAATTTATATGTTCACAAGACGAAGTTAAAGGAAGATTACAACAATGTAAAATTTACTTACAGGATGAAGGTGCTGGTCTGGTAGCCGCTGCCATGATAGCCATAGTCCCCGGCTACATCAGTCGTTCAGTGGCCGGCAGCTATGACAACGAAGGCATTGCCATCTTCTGCATGTTGCTCACTTACTACTTCTGGATCAAGGCGGTCAACACAGGCACTATTCTTTGGGCAACTATGACTGCTTTGGCATACTTTTACATGGTAAGTTAAATATATATATTTCTAATAAAATTATAATTAGCTATAATATAAATTAGCTTGTAATGTGAGGAGGAGAGCTTTGTAAAAATAAAGATATTGTAGCTTTTTTCAATACATGTGTTAGATCACCATTCAAAACTGGACTTTTTGGTTCAGCAATACATTTTTCTCCGAAGAAATGAATTATATCAAAATCCCGAACTTATTGCCTGGTAATGTGTTTGTTGTGTCAAGTATCAGGTCAGTAAATAAAGAACTAAACCTAGTCAAAATTCTGGTATTAAATGCTTATCGCATTTACATAACATAATGTTATATCTACTAATCAAAACATTGATAAGAAATCTGTATTTACAATTCACTCTGATTTTTGATTGGCTTCAACATCATAACATACATAGATTACATTTAAGTCAATAATGTAGTCTCAAAGACAATCATAGAACACATACATGAAAGCTTCACGCCATTCAGTTGTTTATAGCTTTATGGTTTTTGCACTTTCATACAATTTAATTACTTTTTTCATTAATCTACAATTGGTTTTACAAATATAGACAGATAAGAGTTGAGTTGAGCATTATTCTTAGACTTTAAGTCAAGTAGTAGGTCTCTCATGTCAGCTGTTATTATTATACTAGCAGCGCCGCGTTTTGCCCTTCCGGTAAGAATTCGGGACTTTTTTAAACATATAAACCTTCCTCCTGAATCACTCTATATATTTAAAAACTAGTAGCGCCCCGCGGTTTTACCCGCGTTGTGCCCGTTCCCGTGGGAATTTCGGGATAAAATGTAGCCTATAGCCTTCCTCGATAAATAGACTATCTAACAGTGAAAGAATTATTCAAATCGGTTCAGTAGTTTCTGAGATTAGCGCGTTTAAACAAACAAACAAACAAACAAACAAAACAAACTCTTCAGCTTTATGATATTAGTATAGATACGAAATACGCGTAAATAAGTAAGTTCGGTAATAGTGGCCAACCTGGTGTCGGAATTTTTAACCCGCCTAAAGGCCTCCGAAATGGTTTAACGATTGAAACAACTGTAACCGACGATTTAACGTGCCCTCCGAAGCACCGTAGCGCTTGGATAGAAACGCCACTATCGGCCACCTATCCAAGTAGGGGTCGAACTGCACGTTGCTTAACAATCGTAATGAACTAACATCGCTTAGTCAACGCCACTAGCGCTACAAAGTGATTGGTCTACTGAATTCCCCACGATGCTGCTCCGATTTAATAGAAATGCACTGTAATATTGTGAACCCCAGGTGTCATCGTGGGGCGGCTACGTGTTCCTCATCAACCTGATCCCGCTGCACGTGCTCGCGCTGATGGTGCTAGGCCGCTTCTCCGCGCGTGTGTACGTCGCCTACAGCACGCTGTACTGCGTCGGCACCATACTGTCCATGCAGATCTCCTTCGTGGGATTCCAGCCGGTGCAGAGCTCGGAGCATATGCTGGTAAGTGGATGCATTATTCATTATATGAAATGCTACACGCGTTGTACCCTTTCTGGAGGGAATTTCAGGATAAAATGTATCTCATGTGTTATTCTAATGTATAACCTTTATTACCCTTGAGTTTCATCCAAATCCGTCCAGTAGTTTTTTCGTGAAAGAGTAACAAACATACATACATTCATACATCCATGCTCACAAACTTTCGCATTTATAATATTAGTAGGATGGTTACAACATGAAGAAAACGGTTGTTATGTATAGTTTTGTTTCAGGCTCTCGGCACATTTGGCCTGTGCCAACTGTACGCGTTCACCCAGTACCTGCGCGAGCGCCTCTCGCCGGCCAACTTCGAGCTCCTGTTCAAAGCACTGATCACCACTCTGCTGGGCACGCTCGGAACCGCTGTGGTAGCACTCACTGTTACTGGTCAGTTTTGAGGTTATATTATATGAGGTCGGACATTAAATAAACATGAGGATTTATTTAGTCTTATTTGAAGGGGCACAAAATAAATAAATAAATGTAGATCAGAGAAATCTAACTAAAATTTTGTTACAGGTAAAATTTCACCGTGGACAGGAAGATTCTACTCCCTGCTCGACCCATCGTATGCTAAGAATCATATTCCTATCATTGGTAAGAATGTTTGCTTTACTATAATAAAAAAATACTATAAAGTGAGTGATATGCGTGGAGTGATGACCGTGATTGACCATAATTTGTATATCGAATGCGGTTTCGGTCACCTACCTATAACTTCTAGCTACATTTAAGCCATGTTGGAAACTTTTAGGCGGTCCAACGCCGACACCAGCATTGGTCGAATGGTCACTAACCTACTGGCACTAAGGGTGCGTTTCTATTGTAGCGAAGCGGAGCCGATTCACCAATCAGAGCGCATTAGGATTGTCAAACAACGGATTGACATTGTCAAAATATTTTCCTAATGCTTTGTGATTGGTCAATTAAGCTCCACACATCTGCGCTCTGCTCCAATTAAAACCATTACTTAACTCAGTACGCCCCTTCGCCCGCAGCCTCTGTCTCCGAGCACCAGCCGACGTCGTGGTCGTCCTTCTACTTCGACCTGCAAGTGCTGGTGTTCCTCTTCCCCGCCGGACTTTACTTCTGCTTCAGCAAGCTCACCGATGCCAACATCTTCATTATACTGTACGGAGTGCTCAGCATTTACTTTGCGGTGAGTGGAATTTGATATTGTAGAGTTAGGAGATCTTTTTAGATTTAGATGATTTATAGTTTTTAGGTTAACAGATGAATTTGTTTTATTGAAAGCTTTTTAATCAAGTATTCTAGACGTGACAGTTTTATGTGATAAGGCCTCCCATTTAATCACTACTTAAGTTTGTGTACTCGTATTACATTATTTGCGTATGATGTACTGAACCATAATTATTATATCTATCTTTCTATATGATAAGAGTCAGTCGAACACCATACTAATTCACGGTACAGTGAAATAGGAGTTTGATAATCTATTATGATGATGATAAAACGAAGCTTGAGCGCGTAGCAGACGACGTCGAGTGACACACATTCCGTCGTCTCCCGCTGTGATTCACAAATACACTATTGATCGCTGAACACACCACATTTTACACTCTCAACAAAACCAACCCCAACATAATTTGACTTCTCGTGACTTTTTATTTGCAGGGTGTCATGGTCCGTCTTATGCTGGTCTTAGCCCCTGTAATGTGCATCGTTTCTGGAGTAGCCGCCTCTAGTTTATTGAGCCTTCACGTCAAAGACATTGAGCCTAAAGTTGAAAAGCACGAAAAGAAGAAGAAGCACGAAAATAACTTTGTTTTCCGTGCTGAGGTATGTTTAGCTTTCCCAGTCAATGTATTCTTATGCTACCTTTTACCTACCTTGTACTTGAACATTCTAGAACTGATATTAAATGGAGGACTGATCAGGTACTACAATAGTGTGATGTATACCACAGGTGGGCGGTCTATTCTGCTGCGTGCTGGGCTGCCTGCTGGTGTCGTACGTGTTCCACTGCACGTGGGTGACGTCGGAGGCGTACTCCTCGCCGTCCATCGTGCTGTCGGCGCGCGCGCACGACGGCGCCCGCATCATCTTCGACGACTTCCGCGAGGCCTACACCTGGCTCAAGATGAATACTGCCGAGGTAATGTGATTATAATACACAAGTACCAACAATATAATAGGGAACTTGTTAGAAATTAATCTACTATCATAAGGCCGATGTCGCCAATCGTAAATAGCAGATCAAGTTTTGACATTTAAACTATGTAAAAAATCAAAATTTATTGTTATTATTTACCGGAGGAATGATTACTTCTCAGGACGCCAAAGTGATGTCATGGTGGGACTACGGGTATCAGATAACGGCAATGGCGAATCGAACAGTGATAGTGGACAACAACACGTGGAATAATACGCACATCTCACGCGTGGGACAAGCCATGGCGTCCACTGAGGACAAGGCGTATGAGATTATGAGGGAGTTGGATGTGGACTATGTGCTCGTCATATTCGGAGGGCTCGTCGGGTATTCGTCTGACGGTGAGTACACAATTCTATGATACGAATATCTCTGAAAATGTTTTTCCAAGTACCAACAAAACTGAGGTTGCGTTTCCACTGAAGCGAAGCTTTTAAAACGACATTGACGAGAGGTGAAACTGTCAAGACACTTATAGTTTTCCATCTACTGTACATTACAGGCGTTCGTGGCGTAGTTTAACTTAGCAATGTTAAGCAGCTCGGCTCATACTTGGATGAGCGGCTGATAGTAGCAGTTCTATCTGAATGTTACCTTGCTATTAAAGAGGGCACGTTTAATTGTCGGTCCTGGTTATTTCATTGGTCAGACCAGTCAGAAGCCTTAAGGCGGTCTAAAAACTCCGGCACCAGAGTTGGGCACTAAAGTAGGTTTCTGAGTCCAGACATCAACAAGTTCCTGTGGATGGTGCGGATCGGCGGCAGCACGGAGCGCGGCGCACACATCCGCGAGGCCGACTACTACACGCCGGCCGGCGAGTTCCGCGTCGACAGCGACGGCAGCCACGCGCTGCTCAACTGCCTCATGTACAAGATGAGCTACTACAAGTTCGGCCTCGTCTACACTGAGGGCGGTACGTGACACACACCCTTCGCACATATCAATTACTAGCAGCACCTGTTCCCGTTGAATGTGGCTATCCATTACTTTATTTTATTCAGCTTTATTAAATTAGTATAGACACATAGGAAGGGTCAGGCTTGGACAGATGCCGAAGAATGGTTCTGGCAGACACTGAAAGACAGTGTGACTGATAAATAATACACTATTCTTATGGGAGTCTAGCAAATATACGGGGTATATCATAAAGCCCGAGGTTGGTTTAAAGGCAGTGGTAAATCAGTTTTACTACCACACAAGTTATAATAAAACTTCAATTTTTCGCAGGTCGTCCGCCGGGCTTCGACCGTGTGCGAGGTGCTGAAATCGGTAACAAAGACTTCAACCTAGACGTACTAGAAGAGGCGTACACTACTGAGCATTGGCTAGTACGCATTTATAAAGTCAAGCCACTGCCCAACCGCGGCGTTTGATACTAACTCAAATTTATTTGTACTGGAGTAACCATTAGGTATGTACGTACAAGTTCTGTAGAATTCGTTTGGAACTAAAATGAATGTAAACTATGCTTCTGTCGGTATACAAATTACCTTTTGAAAGTAGGCTTTCAAGTGTGTGGGATAAGTAAGTAATGACAGAGTAGCGCATGTGGTTTGATTAAGTTAATGTCGATACAAATGATAATGCTATCAGTATGGAGCTTGTATTGAGCTTGTTCTGTCTGTATATTAAACAGTTGTAGGTAAAATGTAATGTTTCCTTGTTCGTACGTACCTAATGGTTTATTACGAAACAATGACATTTTTGTATATCTCGATTCTAAATTATTTATACTGGCAACTTATTTTAAAAGAACAATTACCACTTATTTCATTTATGTATTATATTATATTTCATTCTTCCATTTTTAAATACACTAGTAAGGAGATGTTGTTTAACTAGGGCAACTCTAGTTAACACATACTCATAATACTGGTTAAGACATAGCCTAAAAATAATTATATGCATACTATATCACAGATTTTTGTAGGTATATCACATCCATAAAATTCATAGCTCTCTTGACAAGCCCGTTGGCACAGTGGCAATGAGAGCGCTTACTGTGTCGGGGGTTGCGGGTTCGATTCCCGCCCGGAGTCAACAATATGTGCAGACATAGTTGTTGGCGACGACGTCTGGGTGTCAATTATATATTCTTATAAAATATTTGTGTATGTATATGTAGTAGTACCAGTTAATTAGATTCCATAACACAAGCTTAGAGCTTACTTTGGGTCTAATTAACCGTGTGTGAATTTGTCCAGGTATATTTATTTATTTATTTATTTATTATTTATATAGCTTCTAAAGGATGTTTGTTCCGGTTTTGAACTTAGATCTAATAGTATTGCACGGCTTGTTATAGATGGGCTATGTTGTGTTTCTCAAACATTCACTGGTGAGGTGCAATTTCGCGTAGAACTAAAATGTCAGAACAATTGAGTTTTCAAGTATTCTTTTAACTACGTCTGTTACTTTTGCCGATGCATATTTATTTCTTACTTGCTCACACCTGCATTTATTTATGTTAAAACTTATTTTTTCTGACATTTTTATTAATGTAAGTAACTAATAATACTTTGGGATGTATGTATGAATTTATTTTTTCTATTGTTATGTATAGACTGAGAGCGAGTTTACGAGTCTTGGACGTATTAGCAAAGTAATTACTGAATAAATAAGGTTTCTACGTAATGTTTCAGTTCGTTTCTATAATATTTTTCATGTGATTTGTATTAAATCCTTGTATAGTAAAAGATTTTGTACTAATCCTTGTCATTGTCGCTATGAGTAAGTGCAGATAAAAGTAATGTCATGTATATTTAATTAAGAAGCGCACAAAACGATAACATTTCTTTAACACAGTAGAGGCTGTACAAAGCTATTTGTAAATTACATGACACGTAATGATCTTGTATTAAAAGTCAAAATATGTTTATAACGTAATAAAGTTGTATAAATCTGTATAATTTTTATGTGAAATAAATTTTTAAATAATATGAATTCATTGTTTTATTTACAGCTTTTCTTAACTACATAATGTTAAATCCAATAATTTTAACTGTAGCATGCAACATTCATAATCTAAACCAATAAAAAAATCACAACAAAATACTATGTAGACAAGTTTGGACATCAATTGTATGTAAAAATCCAAAAAAAATATTGAGTGTGAATAACTAAAAACGCGAAGAAGCTCTAATACAAAAAAAATACACCTTTGGGATAAGAGTCTTTCTTTAAAACAGTGTTTGGTATCCATTCAATCAATTTTAATTTGTAACTCTTTTGGCACTGTCAATGTTAAGCAAGTTGTTCTCACTGTTACTGTGTTAAACTACATCTACTCTTCGTCACTCCCGGAGCAGTCTTCAGGGCGGAACGTGTCATCGTTGTTGTAATGTTGATTCGTCTTCGACTGCTTGTTACGGCGACTTCGAATATTGCCGGCTGTCGGCGGTATTCCGAACTGAAAATATTGTCATATAATGAAAGATACTGGGAACTAATTAATTATTTAAGATTCTAAGCCCTTCCACCAGTTGTGCTATGCTACATATTGTATATCTTACATAGTTATGCTTAGTTAGATATGTATTAGTTATTGGTGGATACCAAACTTAGGGCAGGTTAAACTGTTTAAAGTGGTTGGTTATCATATCGTTCTTTCGTAAGTAATGATTACCTATGCTGTTTAACGTCGGGTAAAGAAGATAGTTTTGTAGTTTTAGTGGGAAGGCAAATATTGAAGAAATATTTCGGTTGTGAACTCACCTGTTTTAATAGTAAATAAGGCCCAGCTCCATCAATAAAGGCCTCCCTGAAAGCCTTTTCCAAAGGCTTCCGTTTCAGCACTAAACACTGCTCTTTAAGAGATTCCACTGCTTCTTTTGGTATATCTAAAACATACAAGTTTCTACATTTATAAAAAGTTTTCTGACTACAAAAAAGTTCTTTCCTCAAACAAGGTTTGTCTAATAATTTTCCTATATTCATTTCATGTTTATTTTTTTTCAACTGACTTAAACTTGTAAAATATTTTATATTGAAATGTGTAATATGCCGAAAGTAATGTACCTATTTCAACAAAGGCATACTGCTTTGGTCTTATATCGTAGAGGCGGTAGTCCAACATCAGAGTGACAGGCAAGGGCTGATTTTCATCAGGATCCTGTTGGTTCTGAGCCGTGAACGTCACTTCAATGTGAGTGGCGTCTAGGTTCTTAACTAGCTGACCCTCTATGTTCAGGTATTTCTGTAAACAAAAGCAACAATTAAATAAAGTACACAATGACATTCCATGGAACATACAACAGTATACAACATATTTCCTAAATAACAATAAATGGTATTTCTTTCTTTGATAATAATAAAAAAGTAAAATATGAACTACTAGTTTTTAATGTCCCTATCTGGGCAAAGCTCTTTTATCTCAATAAAAAATAAATAATTTAAAATGTATTGTGTGTAACAAACAACAGTTGTATATAGTGATGTTTTAGTGATTTATTGCCAGTAACTAAAACTTACTTTCAACACTTCAAATTGGTCCATCCTCTTATAATAAGCTACCAAGGCTCTCTTTACCGCGCGGAGACAGTCCGGAAGCATCACATTATCAAAGCTATCCAACACCCCTTTGATATTGAATCCATATGGGAGCGATGACTTTGTTACTTGGTTTGCACCTGGAAAAGAATTTGGTTAAATAAAAGTTCTCTATGAAATAATACCACAACCTAGTGGCCCAACCTCACATTACCTTGAGGGCTAAGGGCTAAACCCTAGTTGAATTTCGCTAAACCCCTTTGTAGAAAACACCTCCTAAAAGGAACCCCCATGTAAAAGAGACTCCTAACTTTTATTACGAGTTAGCGACCTTTTGCTTTTAGATAGATCTATCTTCATTTAATTTATTACAATGAAGAACTGATTTTTTGGAACTAATACAACTATAAATTCAATATTTTTTGTTTTAAATCATGTCCCCATTTAAGAGGAAGGGTATATGCTACTTTTCTTTCTAAATTTCCAACTAGAAACACTTAAAATGAATACAACCAGTAACAACTAGTTTATAATTTAAGTAATCGTTTCAATAGCTGACCTGACTTCATATCAATATACAAGCCATGTTTCAACTGGTGCTCCGAGTCATGCTGCATGTGATACACGATGGCGCAGTGGTCGTCAACCACGTACGACTGCACTTCCATCCCACTAAGCATCGACATTAGCTCTAAATCTCTCTTCAGACTATCTACGGAGTTAGTTAGGATTATTTTCTGAAAATATAAACATATATACAGATAGTTTAAATAAAGTTATTTATGAACTGATATCTTCAGTGCGCTGATAGACCTTTACGAAAAAGTGGGACATTACAATTGAACACTTAAATAAACAAAGAAGTAAAGTAAGGCAAATGAATAACTTTATTCGTAAACATAACATACCTCTGGTCTAACAGACATTTCTGTCTTCTTTTTCACTGGAGATATTTTCTGTCTGTAACTATTTCTCTGCATTTGAAAAAGCTCATCTTGTAACTTCTTTAGCCTATTTTGCAGCTCTTCTAATTCTTGCAATTCATCATTGTCGTCATTTTCGTCTAATCCTGTAATTTATTTGGTTAATACGAACTGTAAACAATTATTGTAGTTAGATTAGGTGATCGAAATATGTAGTGATCATTAATAGAATACTTACGTCTTTTCTTTTGCAAAAACTTTTTCAAGTTTGTCTGTTTTTTTACCTTTAACATAATTTCTTTTTTTTTATCTAAATAATATAGTTATATACGAAGAAATATTATTTAACACAACAAATTCAATGGACAAACAATATGATGAATTGTACAGAGAATGAATAATTGTTTTGTTTGTTTACTTTTAATTCGAAGATTCAAAATTCAACGACTCTCGTTTTATTTTTAGTTTAGTTGTTGTCAATAACGTCAGTTGTCGTTGTCAATTAATTGCCATCATCAGGGGCCATCATACACAAAACTTGCCATATTGTAAAACATTTTCTTTTTTGGACGGAATTTCTACCGAGGTTATGGTAGATAAGTACCGCATGGGTATTCTTAGTTACTACTTAGACCAATTATACCCGCTACTTAGACCCAATATACGGTGTTGTACACCGTATATTTTAAAATATATGGGTCTCACACGGGTCACCGGCCACAGAAACACAACGCGGCCACCAACTTCTTTCTTTTCTATAAGTTTTCATACATTTTGTGCAACCACGATTTGTAACGTGTGGCGGTCACCGGCGCCGGACATCAACTGCGGTGAGTTCATTCTACAGGAAAGAAGCAGGTGGCCCAAAGTCGGTAGGTAGTGCTTTCAGAGAAGTCATGAAATAAAACAATTTGTTACGAGGTATTAATTTTATTCAATACTTTGTTGGTTTACTTTAACAAAATAAAATCCTTCTCATAAAAAAAAAATGTTTTATTGATATGGATGTAAATAAATGCTCGTCATGTATCCCAGTTAATTTTCTTAACGCAAATTGATTTCAAGTCCTCGTCGGTTAATCGACCGTCCTTGTACTTCACTTGCAATCTGTAACAAGAAAATAGGTAACAATAAAAATAGTTATGTATGGAGAGTAAAATACCTCTCATCCGTGCTCTCATCTATCTATCTTAATATCAACACACTACTATGTAACCATGGTGATTCTGAGATTACACCTCTGTCTATTGAATGTGAGGCCCCTACCGTGTCTAGCTCTCAACAGAGAAAGGTGGAAAGAGGGTAGAGAACCCTTTGCACTGCAGTGGAACAATTCAGACTAAAAATAATAATATATTAATTTACTGCTCCTATGGTTTCACGCGCACTCAATAGATGACGCTAGTTATAACACGCGATTATTTTTAGGGTTCCGTACCCTAGGGGTAAAAACGGGACCCTATTACTGAGACTTCGCTGTCCGTCTGCCACCAGGCTGTATCTCAAGAACGGTGATAGCAAGACAGTTGAAAAATTTCACAATGATGATGATGATTACAGATTTTTAAGATTAGGTTACAGATACGGGTACGGAACCCTTCATGCGCGAGGCCTACTCACACTTGGCCGGTTTTATAAGTCGAGCCCCGTCCATAAATTTTGGTGGCCAGAAATATTCCTTTTTAATGCAACAACTACTACAAAAAAGGTTCGAGTTATTCCTTATATAATATGTTACCTCTCTTTGTTATGCGTGACGGACCAGAGCTTGGGCAGGTACCGCGGCTGCATGACGTCGAGGAAGTGGCGGCGCCACAGCGCCTCCAGCGACAGCAGCCCGTCCTCCTCGTTCATGAAGTACGCCACCACGGTCATGCCGTGGCAGTCGCCTGTGTACTCTTGGTTTTCATGGCTGCCAATATTCATGTAGAATTAGGATTATTGTAACATTAGTAAAGGTAAGAGAGATCGAGCGGAAACCTTTTGTAACCATAAAGTTTTATGAAGAAATGAAACGGAACTATATATCGTATTCAAATTGTAACATACTAAAAATATAAACCCAGCCAATCTTCCTGTGACCAAGAGTGATGCAATCCGTTCGTCAGGTACGTATTTTTGTAAATACGTTATAGTTTGAACGTTATTATATTCCGTTTCATTAATTTATACTACAAATCGTGTCCGTTTTAAAAAGCACATACAGCACAGTGAGATTGGCCGCTCGCTGCAGCAGATCTTCAGTGATCTCGGTGTGTTTGGGGAACTGCTGCAGTACGACTTGCGACAGCACGGCGATGCGCTCCTCCGGCAGCCGGTGCGGCCGCCCGTTGGCCAGCAGCGCGCGCGCAGACATGCGGACCGCTCTGCATAGAAAACAAAGGTTAGTGAGGGAAGAAGATAAATGTAGTATGCTTGGAGAGGGGTGCATTTGCTGGCTTCGGCCGTCTACAGAACCGGAGTTTCGGAACTGGTTCCGTACGAAGCTTTTAAATTACTTGTATGGAACTCGTTCCCTACGAAGCTTTTTAAGCTATTGCATAGCTTCTATCGCGGGCCTTGAGCGCGGGGACCGAATCCAAAATTTCCGTAACGAAAAAACCTGACGCTTACCCGATCCGACGGGAAGGAGGTGTGGCTTGAAGGCCGTGCATCGTCTAACGTCGTTTCAGTTCGGCAGTCTTCGACACGGCGTTGAGAGAGGGTGGTGAGAGAGGGTGGTGTGAGAGGGTGGTGAGAGAGGGGTGAGAGAGGGTGGTGAGAGAGGGTGGTGAGAGAGGGTGGTGAGAGAGGGTGGTGAGAGAGGGGGTAAGAGAGGGTGGTGAGAGAGGGGGTGAGAGAGGGTGGTGAGAGAGGGTGGTGAGAGAGGGTGGTGAGAGAGGGGGTGAGAGAGGGTGGTGAGAGAGGGGGTGAGAGAGGGGGTGAGAGAGGGAGGTGAGAGAGGGTGGTGAGAGAGGGGGGTGAGAGAGGGTGGTGAGAGAGGGTGGTGAGAGAGGGTTGTGAGAGAGGGTGGTGAGAGAGGGTGGTGAGTGAGGGTGGTGAGAGAGGGGGTGAGAGAGGGTGGTGAGAGAGGGGGGTGAGAGAGGGTGGTGAGAGAGGGTGGTGAGAGAGGGTGGTGAGAGAGGGGTGAGAGAGGGTGGTGAGAGAGGGGTGAGAGAGGGTGGTGAGAGAGGGTGGTGAGAGAGGGGGGTGAGAGAGGGTGGTGAGAGAGGGTGGTGAGAGAGGGTGGTGAGAGAGGGTGGTGAGAGAGGGTGGTGAGAGAGGGTGGTGAGAGAGGGGGGTGAGAGAGGGTGGTGAGAGAGGGTGGTGAGAGAGGGTGGTGAGAGAGGGGTGAGAGAGGGGGTGAGAGAGGGGGGTGAGAGAGGGTGGTGAGAGAGGGGGTGAGAGAGGGGGGTGAGAGAGGGTGGTGAGAGAGGGTGGTGAGAGAGGGTGGTGAGAGAGGGGTGAGAGGGGGGTGAGAGAGGGTGGTGAGAGAGGGGAGTGAGAGAGGGAGGTGAGAGAGGGGTGAGAGAGGGGTGAGAGAGGGGGTGAGAGAGGGGGTGAGAGAGGGGGTGAGAGAGGGGGTGAGAGAGGGGGGTGAGAGAGGGTGGTGAGAGAGGGTGGTGAGAGAGGGGGGTGAGAGAGGGTGGTGAGAGAGGGGGTGAGAGAGCTGGCGAGTTTGCGAGTTGGCAAGCTGGCGAGCTGGCGAGTTGGCGATCTGGCGAGTTGGCGAGCTGGCGAGCTGGCGAGTTGGCGATTGTCGATTGCGCCAACTCGCCAATATAAATGCAATAGCTTTACCGCGGCAGTCCCCGAGTGCCACACGTCTTTTTTTTTTTTTACTTGTATGGAACTGGTTCCGATCAAGTAATTATTATGTTTCATCAGCCGTGTACGGAACTCATATATTGGACTTGTATAAACAAGGACTCCAATTGGTAAATTTTACATTGACATCAATTTTTCATTAGTAGGTATTAATGTATGATTTGTCAAAATAAAGAGTTTCAAATATCATGATTTTAAACTTTATTTCTGTTAACTTAAAATTTAAAAGCATAAGGGCAAATAACTTAACGCAGTGGCCTGCTGTAATTAATCCATTATTTAAATCGTTTACTGCACTATTCATTTCCTGGTCAATTTCAAGATAGATTTTTGCCTTCTTTGTGTTTTTTTTTTTTGAAAATATTAGTAATTTTCGTTTCCTTCATCAGTATGTCTAGTAAATTTGCAACTGTTGGGTTGGTTTTCGCAATAAAACGATTGATCCGGCTGTGTCATCCTTCTAAATTGTTTGTTGTCCGTAGTTGCTCCTCACTACAGCAACAAGTTTTGTTGAAGTTAGAGTTCTGTAGCCATTGGGATTTGAAATATGCGTTAAATTTATTTATGGCTTCACCAGGCGGGCTTTTACGCATTACATACTGGATACCACTCTTTGTAAATTCCGGTGGCAAGCGTGCAATTCCAGCACATCGTGACACGTGCCGTTGCATCACAGGTGTGGTAATTTTTAATTTTTTGGCTTTTCGAATTAAGCATCGATTGAAATGAAAGTAGCAGCCTTTGATTTTATGATGTCTTATTTATTCATCGAACTGGCCAGTTACTTGTCATGAAAGCGTTTTATGCTGGGGCCACACCTATGCCATATGCCATAGAATATGACATTAACCGTAGGTGAAGCCACGACTATGCGTCATAATTTGACAATAGCATTGACAATGCCATTTGGCGTATGCGATAGCTCGAGTGGCGGTACATCAAAGAGATAAATGCGAGAGTTAAATGCATGAAGCGGCCACACTACGTATTGTCAGTGTGCGTCGAGAGCGCAACGGGTTCGGACGTATTTGCTTATTACGACGGATTTGCCTCAAAATCGCACGTTTTTGTCTATACGTACTATGGCGACAGAGTGGAGTAACAACAAAATTATTACTTTTCTTGAGATTCTGCAAACATGATCTCTTTATTCGATAATGATTTAATAAAGTCAAATAATATTATAAATTAAATATAGAGTCTCATGAAATATAGAGCTCTGTCGACGTCCATCTTGCCTGAATTGAAGTAAATTCAATGCCGTTGTCAATGTCAATTTTTTCCAATAAATGAACATTGACATTGACAGTTTAAGTGTAGCCACCCACTATATTGCATTGAAAATTATTGCATTCAATGGGCATTGACATTGAGCGTAAGTGTGGCCCCAGCATTACGGAGAAAATACTGCATACACAGTGACACGACCTTCATGCCACACCTTTTTCGGTGAACAAGGTCTCACAGTTATATACAAGTAAATTAAAAGCCATGTACAGAACCAGTTCCATACAAGTAAAAAAAAAGCTTCGTAGGGAACCAGTTCCATACAAGTAATTTAAAAGCTTCGTACGGAACCAGTTCCGAAACTCCGGTTCTGTAGCCGGCCGAAGCCCATTGGCTAATGACTATCGTAAATGTGGTATCTCTAAGGTCAAGTTTAGTAGAGTGTAGTTAAATTGACAAATCATAATACAACTGCAAACTAAGTCAATTTATGCACAGAACACTAGCCCATATCATGGGTTCCTTGAGAGGACTAATAAATACAATTTATGTTTTTTTACCAATAAGTGCATATAATTTAATAATAATGGGTATGCCTACATCATTTGTACATCTGTTTGTCCAAGCTTTATTATCATCCCAAATTATGCCAAACTTGTTATGATATCATGGTACGATTTCCAAGCCATTGTTTCCAAAATCGGTTATGAAACAGGTAAACCAAAAGTAGTACAGAGTTAACGTAAGTAAAAGTAGTGGACGTGTACACACTTGCAAACGGAATCCTCGGTGAACTTCTGTTGCTGCGGCAGCGGCGCGTTGCAGCGCTTGGCGAGGAAGTCGCGCAGCCGCTGGTCGGTGGCGTTACTGCGCCGGTGACACGACACGCACAGCAGCAGCACGTCGTGCGACGAGTGCTCTTTCATGGCCTCTGTACGTATGCGCGGTGCCGTTTTTAAATCGGTCAGTATGGGTAAATTTCAAGACAATTTAACATTTTCTCCTTATTCCTTCCTTAACGTTAAAAAATGTTTTGATGATATGGAAACTGATCATTAAAATGATAACTGATCATCAAACAAGATACCAATCACCAAAAAGTTACCAACTAACCCGGGAAGTACTTCCTATACTCTCTGGGCACGACATTCTTCCTGATGAAGGAGTTGTTCCGCCCGCAGACGACGCATTTGTTCTCCTTCTCGATCTGGTAGTATCGGCCGACGTCGCCCACCGACCGGCCCGACGGCTCGAACCGGAGGCGGATGCCCATCGGCTTCTCTGTGCTTACTATGTCGGCCAGCTCTTTTTCTACGTACCTGTAACATTGAGGTCATTGTTAAATATTAGCAGTGTAATTTTATAGTGCTTAAGAGTCATAGTTATAATCCTATGTAGCTTTAAGTGACTTAATATCGTTAGTATCGATTTTAATGTAAACTTGTTGTTCTTTGAATAATCTTTGAATTTTTATTTATTTATAAGTTTCTTAGATGACCGGTACTATGTTCGCACAAATGACTCCTATCCTTTTGTCCACAGTTACAGAAGAAATTTAGTTTAAATTCAAAATAATAGCAGTGATTACTCAAGAATATTAATATTGAAGTTTTTATAACTGCACTTAATAATGGCTCTTTAATGACCCCCTAGGTTACACTTTCCAACCTGTAATCCCAAGTTTCTCAGGTGTACAAGTAGTTCACAATTGAAACCATATTAACAGAATCAAACTAGAACACACCCTCTGAAAAGTTCGGTGAAGTAAATATTTACCACAAAGCCTTCTTCGTATCGCAAGTGCACAACAGTTCCCCGTCGGGCGCGTACATGTAGCAGTTGTCGTACAACGGCTTGGACCGCACCGAGTGACGCGAGTCTTTCTTCTCTTCTTTCTCTTTATCTGATACACTCGTGTCAGTGCGTGTTGATATACCTTTTAATCTGAATAAAATTACAAAAGTTGAGTATTTGGTAAGCATGCTGAAAAGTTAATGGTCAAATGGTTATGGGTTCAGTAACTACAAATGAAGTATTAAAAAGCAAGCATATTTTCATTATATACGAATCTCTTAGTACGTTGGTTTTTCGGTTTGGGCGCACCTCAGTGAACAATACTAGCTATTCTATGGCAATATTCATGATGTCCTATCAGCCATATGTGTTTGTATTAAGGAGTAATTTAATACTATTTACCGATTCTTATCCTTCTCCTTCTTGATATGTTTGACCTTGTATGTGATGTCAGCATACTCCTCACATATATCATCCACCCTGTACCAGACGTCTCTGGCCCAGAGGTTCCATATCTTGTGCCACCAACCCTTGTCCATGGTGTTCATAGCCTTGACGAAGATCAAGATGGCCGCATGTGCGTCGGACGCGGCGTAGTGACGCTGTATCGGCGTCAGAGTGGTCGCCTCCCAGTCGCTACAGCGAGTCTGTTCATATAAGCATAGCGTTAACATGAATCTTGAGTTATCTTCAGTATAAAAAAAGTCCCCAAGATTATTTATTATTTTTCATTATAAAAATTTGAATTTGCACTATATTAATACTCCTGAAATTATCTAAAATGATGTAATTCTCAGTATATGTTCCAAGCAAACAAATATATGTATTTTACAAGGCGTACCCTGCGAGATTTATCCAATAAAACATGTAATATGTTCTGTGACATGGTCCCGAGTCCTGCAGCGTTTTGTCCACACATATGCGCGAAATGACGCACATCTAGAGAGCTTTGCACGTCAATGTCATAATCATTCCTCAAATACTTCGCATCATCATGCGGCGCTACTCCTACTTTGTAAATGTGCCTGTCTGCCAAAAAGTCCTGAAATAGTAAAGAAAATTGGTTACAAATGTAGTTACAAATGATGATTGTACATATAATTTATAGGTTTCTTTAAATATTATTTTTGATATTGCTTGCCTGGGGTTATTCTATCCTAACAATCATAATTGAAGGGTTTGTGAACCAAACCTCAATTGGTTTGTGGCCAACCATGGTGTTGGAGTTTTAAAATTACTTAAACACTTGTCTCTGGTATTCAAAGAAAATGTTTAGTTTTGGTAATGAAATGGTGGCCCCAAAAACATTTTTATTTAATGAAATAACTGTTATACTCACAATCAAATCCTGTGGTATTGTTTCCATGAGATGGAGCCTAAACAGCGCGCAGTACCCGTCGTAAGTGGACAGCTGCAGCAGCGACACCGGCTTGCGGCCCGACTTGCCCGTCACCCACTCGCAGTCGAAACCCACGGCATGGTGCTTGGAACACCGACTATACGACAAAATTATATTACTCTACTTCAGTATGTGCCTATTATGACTTATAAATGAGGAAATCACTGGTTGTTTACCTTCGAATATTTTTCATAACCTCCTCGCATTGTTCTTTCTCCGTAACAACTATAATTTTCAAATAGTTAAAGGCATCAAGAGCTCTCCGGACCGGTGATATGTTTCTAAGTCTCTGTAATTTTTGCCTGTAGTAGATGTAAGTAATTATTGTTGCGGCAAACACGAGGGTTGCAGCTAAACATTTGACTCTTGTGTGTTCCATTGTTTTTTAGTTATGGGGTGAAAATTGAATGTATCATAGTGCTAATAACAAATAAACACCACAAAACACGCCGAGCCGACTGTGCGGCATGTCGACTTGTCTGTTTCTTGTGGCTGCAGCGCAGCAGCAGTTGCAGGCACAGGGCTGAAGGTAGGTGTTGAATATTGTAAATAAACTTGTTGATAAAATGCTATCAAATCAACCAATCAGTCAGTTGTTAGTTGACGTTTCTTTTTATTTTACACCATTTTTCTTTACATATTTTTATACCTACCTTGACTCGGGCTGACAGACAATGTCAGTCATGTCATGTCTGTCATGCAAGCATGCAAGTCAAAAATCCAAACATAGAGTTTTCTCTGTCTACGCCAAGAAATCCCAATGAAACTGGTTTTATAATCCCAAATCCCAAAGCCAAAATTTTGATTTGAGCTTCTGCCGCGCCGGTTTCTGTTATTTTCGTGAACATCTTGTTTCGTTCGTGGTCTGTGGTGAACATCATGCATGCAAAATCAAAATATGTATGGCTTTGGCTGTCAATTGTCAAACCATGTGACACTGTTATTGTCATGGGGTAATTTGTCTGTCTGATATGTGATAATGATAACACATTACATACATTACATTGCTTGCAGTTCAGTCACAGCAAGGAATATAATACCACGAAGCTAGAATACTCTCTGCCGAGAGAAGAACTGTAACTCTATAGTAAAAAAAAGCAACCATAGCGTTACACATCTACACTACTAGCGCCATTGCGGAATAGCAAGAAACAAATTTGCGAGGGAATATTCGAAATTTACAGTAGAATATTGTACCATAAAATAAATATGGCATTAAGAGGATTGTTATTTGTATGAAGTAATACGTTAATAATAATTATTATTGTATTACTTCATACAAATAATATCCTCTTCATGCTGAAGTTATAATGTAGTTTTATATTAAATGGTATTAAATTATCGTGCGACATTTTAATATTCACAATAACAAATTTAATGTAGTCCGGAATGGATAAGAATTCTTTTCAATAAAATTTTATAAAATTCTGTAACACAATTAAACAACCAGTCAGTATTAGTTTAATCATTTATTTCTTAAAATCCTCATTTTCCTTTCCATGGCTTTTCTTTTCTCTTCTTCTTCCAATTCTCTGTTTTTTAATATAATATATCTTTTAATACATATAAAAAAGGTGCTGGTTTTAATATGATTTATATTAATTTCTAAATGATTATTACATTTATTTAGAAAAGAAAAATCAACACAATCTAAAGCAGCCATTATATTTTTTTTTATTTGATTTTGCCAGGCATCCGTTTTAAAGTAATTATTTACTATTGTAGCCATTGTTTCCACACATAGGACCACATTTTTATTAACATAACTTAAGGAGTTATTTGTTGTTTCATATTCTTTGAAACTTGTGAATGTGTGGAAGATTTCATGTGTTTCTGCCAAAAATGCGTTTTGGCAATTTAGACAATTTTTGTGCCTTAGTTTTTTAAAAATAAAACCACACACATACCCACAAGCTTGACTTTCAGGAGTCACCAGTTCGACTGTCTCAACTGCATTAGCTAATAACGTCTCCATCTCATTGGCATCAAATTCAGCAGTATCAAAATTTTTAATAGGTATGTCTACAGTTAAAAAATTCGAAAAATTATTGGATAAAATGGCGGAGTCATCTTCACAATTTTTTTTTTGTCTAGATTGTCGTAAATTTGTAATAATTGCTGTTTTCACACCTGCTACAAATTGCTGAATTGTCGGATTATTATTTGACCCACAATTATACCTAATGCAGCCGAAACAATTTTCTAAGGGATCCTGATTTAGGCGACGCGTCGAAAGACTCTTAATGTCTATAGCCAGCAAGTTTTTCCATAGCCTTTCAATGGCATTCATCGTGTGAATCCATCCTTCTTGAGACGGAGGATTTGATTTACTCCCAAGGTATTTCATGGATGATATAAACTTTCTCATCTCTCCAAAGAGTGCTATATGAGGGCTCCGTGCAGTCAGGTTTGTGGAATACTTTTTTCCTCTGCGTAGGTCTGGGCTGTCAGCATTAACGGCATCAAACAGCTGGTCAAACTTTTGGACGAATGTTGCCGTCGCATGGGCTTCAGTTGGTAGTTCATCTGCAAAAAATATTTTAAACATTTAGTCATACTAACAATAAAGACATAAGCTTTGGGGTATTTAGTTCTTAGTAGGTTCATCATTAGCATACATCTCTATTATTTCAGAGTGAAGTTTAGGAAAGGATGAAGTTAAAGCATGGTGAAAACTAAAATACTTACCTCTTCATTGTCAGTTGATTTAGATGGCCGTATTGACAATATATTTGTTGGCTTAACCAAAATGGGTGCTACCGGGATGTTTCCAATTTCTGAAAATGGTACTCTTGACTTTGGCAGTCCTGCTACACTTGACTGTGATACATTCTGAAAATAATGGTTATTATAATTAAAAATGCAAATGTGTTAATAGTGAATACTACAATTAAATAAATTACTAATGGCATACCTCATTAAATACATTGGTTTTATCATTTGGTATTTCAGTTAATTCAGGCACAGCAAATTTACTCAATTTTTTTCGTTCATTGTCATAAAATTGAGACGAATGAAAGTGTCTTCCACATAAAACTTTATTAGTTATGTGGAGCGAGTATAATGGTTCTCTAGAACTCCAGTCATCATTCGGCCAACAATATTTAGCCCAAGCATGAGCCCTGGAAATAAAAATTTAATCATCAAACAACAGAATTACAAACTTACAAATTATAAAGTAAATAAAACGAGTTATTAAGTAGTTAAACAGGTGTTTACAGTGGACGCTAAGATACGCTTAGCTGCGAGAAATGGGACACTAAAATTATAAATATTCTGCCTTTATTCACTTACCTACTTCGTGATATTATCTTTTCCTGGATTTGGAAACCTATGATAGGTTACCGACATATCTTCAGCGCGTGTTCTACCACACTTTGCACATTTTCTATTATTGTTGACAGACATTGTTCACAATTTACACACAAAATCAAAACATACTTTCATCAATATCAAAACATAATTTGAAAGAAACTGTAATGGCGGATGGCCGCCGGCCGGGCGGCGGCAAGTCATGACAGTGTGGCCAGTCACCCAATGTTTTAATTTTTGACGTCTCATCTTATTTTTTAAAGTGGTATACATTAGCAACAAATACATAGAAAAGATCGATGTGTGGAACCGCAAAAACACAATTAGAAAGACAACAGACCCTGAGTCACAGTCACTCATTTCAGTTCAGTCAGTCAGTTTTCCTTCATTTCATTTCAGTTTTCGTACATCTTTTCGACTTTTCTATTGTGTTTCTGTGAGTTCAGTGCACGCCGTAATTTTTGTGCTAGAGTTATAATATTAAAATATTCTACGTTAAAACTGTTTTGAAATACGGTGTTAAAAAGTATTTTTCACTGAGTGATGTGTGATCGTTGTTGAACAAATAAACGATGGTGGTCGTGAGTACGATCTTAGAGTTTCCGAATCAATAGGAAGATTGTATAACGTTTTCAGTTGGGTTTATGTAAATAGAAATTGCTCTATAATGTCCGGGTTACTTGCCGGTCGCGTATCTAAGCATAGGAGAGATCAGCGCGTTAAAAATCGTGCAGGTACGCCGGAGAACGCATGTTTTGCAACGAGGCTGAATATTACTGCTTAGAGATTACTTTAGTCAGCATCTTTCTAGACAAATGGACTAGTTCATTTTATCACCTCACGCTTTTATTAATATATGAATTATTTCAACATAATATTACAATCTTTTCCTATCAAATCAGGCCTCTGATTTTCAATCTTGGTGTTTATTGAAGTAAAGTTGTTATAAATTTTGAATGAGGGCTCATCAACTCCTCATAAACTGCTACTGGAATATTAATCTTGTTGTGTTGTTTAGGTTGGACATTGCTTTTTTCACTAACATGTTTTGGAAGTAAATACTAACAGATGACATTGCATTGACACAGGAATATGAGGTGCATGACCTAAAACTGAAGGTTGCTTATTGAAGCACTTGTCTTCTGCCGAGGAGGATATCTTTGGGATGAAATGGTACTTGAAATTCACCATATTTATATACCAATCTATCAATTTAAAATATTCAATGTTTTTGTGAGCTTGTACTTTTTTCAGCACATTTGAAAAGTAAAGACCTCATGAGAAATGGGGACTTTATTCTGCAAATTAAATTGTTTGTGTTTCTTTTGTCTTAATTTCAGTACTTATTTTGTTACAAGCTCAACAAATATTGAAGAGAAATGCTTTCAAAATTAAACCCTATTTATATTCTTTATTCAATTTTCTTTTGCATGATTTTATTATTCTCATACATTTTAGTAGCTTGCACGGTTGTATTATTATTTAAGTTTAATTTATTGTCAGTAGCCTATAGTATTATATGAGCAGATCCCCTTATTCGACTTTGATATTTCCAATAAGACTTACTGGGGTCTTCTTCTTCTTCATCGAGTGGATGGTCAACCTGACCAATCCTGGTGTCAGAGTTATTGAGCCGCCAAAGGCCTCTGACATGGCTCATGTAAAAAGTACCAGGTGTGATAAACCAGTTTTATCTAGAACTGTGTGGTACTGGGCCCTTATTTTATTTGAATCTATCCTGCTGTATTCGTGTGAAAAGATGACAATTATCTATCATCCATTTCACAAACTTTTCTGTCTATTAACACTAGTAAGATAAGAAAAGTTAAACAGCTGGTCAACTTTAAAAGATCAAATAACTGTATTCCATTATTTGTTATGGTACCTATATTATATATATATTATTTTTGTACAAATATTATTTTTAGTGGAATGTAAAATGTTTTGTTTGTTATCTTTAGTAGTTCTCAGTTATTTGCTAACTTTATATAAGTTTTATATAGTAATTAATCAGCACTTTATATAGATACATAGCAGGTGTGGATCCAGGATTTATTTGTTTTAGGGGGGGGGGGGGGGGCACTCTAGATTGAACCATCGAAGTTGCGTCAATGTCGGCGAGAGACGTGAAATCTTTGTCGAAAATCAGGGCTCCAAGAGGGAGCAACTGACCCCAGTGCCCCCCCCCCCCTTGGATCCGCGCCTGATACATAGTTTGATTGTTATGATAATGTGATTTTTAGACTTAAACTTCTGTTTATTATGATTTGTCTCTTTTTCAAGTATTTACATATTCAATTGTAGCACTTGTGGCGTAGTTTGGCTTAATGTTAGGTCATCGCGATTATTAAGCAACCTGCAATGCAGCTCAGCATCTTTTTGGATGGGTGGCAATTGTCTTATTTCTATCTGAGCACTACCATGCTTTTTGAGGGTATGTTAAATTGTTGGTCCCCTATCACCCCTATCCCCCTTTGTATCACCATTCTAGCCTGGTGACAGACGGACGGATGGACAGCGAAGTCTCAGTAATAGGGTCCCGTTTTTCCCTTTGGGTACGGAACCCTAAAAAAGATTAATCTATCGTGGTGGTATTATTTATGCATAGGTATTATTCAAAGTTATTCTAAAACTGCAGTATATCCAATAAAATAATAAAAACCACAATCCCAAGTAATAAAGTGCTCAATAATTAACGTCAGAGCCATTCTAAAGCAATCATGTCCACCGTAAGGACACGGGCGTACCTATGTCGAGTTTCACGCCATTAACATAACAATAGCCTGAACGTAACTACTTACAATGTTGTGAAATGCCTTTTAGTAGCCAACCAAGAATGTTTTAACATTTCCTACAACATTATACAAGTTACGTAGGCACCAGATAAGTTTGCCCGCGGCTTTTAGACGAACTAATCGAAAGCGGAAATAATAATTTTTCAAAACAAACTAAAGAATCACTGTGGCGCCCTCAGTTAAACGCACACTTGCCTAGAACCAACTGTAATGTTTGGTTACAATGTTTGGAATGTTAAAGATTATTCCACACTCATAAAGGAGTGTTCGCAATGGCGTGTTTCTACTCGTATATTTATGGTCGAAACGTAATCGCGCTTTCTGTAATATCGGTTATTACGGAGGAAATATCTTATGAGCAAATCAGGTGGTTTAGGTGAAGCCATAGATTTTTAATGGCAGAAAAGTCCGTATCCTTCTGCGGCTTTATATTTTGCACGCAAACTTTTCTATGTGGTCGTGAAAGAGTAAACAGTTTAGTAGGTACGAAGTTTTCGTTAATTTGAGTGTTTCTGGCGCGTTTCCAGGTGGCAAATTGGGAAAAGTTTTGGTAGCAACGTCTACACTACGCTAAATTGATACTAATATTATAAATGCGAAAGAATTTTCTTTTCTTGCACGGATTCTTTCGTAGAGCGATATTTTACTATCTTTAAAACTCCCACAGCGTCTGTCTGTCTGCCTGTACGACTATGTTCTTCGTACAAGAGGCAGACCTCGTTCCATTTCGCTTAACTCGAATACTACTGAAAGAATTATTATTCGGTTTTCAGCATTATTGACAGACAGAGTGATTGAAGAAAAAGGAGTTTAGGTACGCAGGATTCCGGTACCCTACGCTATCTTGATTAGCTGGGGCAAGGGTGGCGTACAACAATAAATATACTCTGTTCATCTGTTGTATGCTATCTTATAACCTAAATTGATCGAACCAGGTACCTAACTAGATAGTTATTAAATGCAAATGCAAAATTCGTGACCATTCATTTTATATTTTTCCTTCATTCATTTTATAGACGTACACAAGTTTACACAACACACTAAACACAATTGTGTAAAAAAATAAAGTCCGAATCAAGATATAAATAAAGGTTTCTCATCTCAACATCCCATAATGTGTAATGTATCTTTTTGTGTCAATATTTTGGAGAGTACTAGGCTTAAACACCGCGCTTGTTTACTGTGGAAAAAACCAGTACAACTACACCTGAAAAGTATTTTAAAAATTTAAAAATCGTACGATGGAACATAAAACCTCGACCACATGATCGGCTGAACGAAAAGCGACTTATGTAACGTCACGGTCGAATATTGAGAAATACTTGTATTATAATAAGTAACACTGTAACACCAACGCGTGTCGTGTTTGGAAATAACGAAATATGTGTTTATCGAAAGTTTCTGACGCACGGCTCCGGTGTGACGCGGCCTCTAGACATGTTGATTGGCAGATTGGACCATTAAATAAGATTATGCGAAACTTTACAATAAAAACAAAATGCGAATTAATGCTGATTCGATATAAATACCGTAGATTAACCCCTTTCAAACAGGAAGAGGTCGTTCTCGATCCGAATGTTTTCCAAACGTCGAAATCGAAATCGGTTCATTCGCGTCTGATCTACAATGCCATGGAAAGACATAAGTACGGACAGTGAACCTCCAAAATTGTTGAGCAACTTAGTACCTACTTTGTCATATCATAATATAAATAAAAATATATCATTCAAATGTAAGTAGGTAAGGTATTATCACGTATTAATGGTGTTAAATATGACAAAGTTCTGTACTTGTCAGTCAAGCTCCCCGCTTTTCACGTCAGGGGTTGAATAGGGGTTGTAATCCACTTAATGTAGATCTATTCGAATGGGCATCCGACTCGCGCCGGTTTGTCTACCGGCCACCTAACCCAGTTGGAACAATCGATACATTTTAAACGAAATACGACCTAGACACTTTTCCGTCCATGCATAGTTATTAGGCTAAATATAAAATATAGTCGTGCATTCTATTTGATACCGAACTGTAGCTGTCTGGTGAGATTTATATCTGTCGTATTTAAATAGGGTAATGACGTAGTTTGAGTCAGCTGTGGTATTTATTAAATAAATAAATACATCAGCCAATACATTATACGATAAGATACCCAATTTCGTCGACTATGTCTGCATTTATGGTCGATTCCGATCGGGATTCGAACCCGCAACCCCGGACACAGCTGTCACAAACCACCGTGCTAAGTTAGTTATAATCTTGATTCATTCTAATATTTCATGTAATCATTAAGTGTACGAATAGTGGTGTTCAGTATGAGCCCTTGTATTTTTAGGACGGTTCGTTATTAAAGGGCCAAGGTCTAAGGTCTGCTCTGGGAAGGGCACCAGACCTTGAAGGTCGGATCATTGTTTAACCCTAATAGCTTAACAAACAGGCAGGGTTACTTTTGTATAGCCTGTTACTTATGTACCTTTTATGATCATACATAGATAATTTAAGGAGTTATTGATCAATATTCAAGGACTTTTCAACTTACTTATAGACATACAAGTGTGATCATTCATACATATCTGAGATTTAACTCAATTCACATTTCAAACATGTTTTTAACAACCCATGAAAAGAAACGTTGATTCTGCAACTATATTAAATTGAATGTTATGTTACTCAAATTAAAGTTTACTGCCCCACGAGTGAAGTGATGTCATTTGATGATCATAAAGAAAATGATAATTGATCAGTTTGATGATGTCCTGCACAAACAAATAATACAAGTGACATTGAAGCTACGCAGCAGGAACACAAATTAATTTATTACAAATTCTCATTTAAAATGTACTTTATTTGTAGCACGCTAGAGTCGCCAATAGATCGGCGAATGAATAATTAAATGAGGCAATAGAAGTGTAGACTTTTTTAGTTGTAATAAATTAATGTTCTATTGAGACTATTCTGGAGTTCATCTCAGTATGCGAGTCTATGAAGTCATCGGACAATTGACAGT
Organism: Cyclophora punctaria; assembly: GCA_951394245.1. Classification (NCBI taxonomy): domain Eukaryota; kingdom Metazoa; phylum Arthropoda; class Insecta; order Lepidoptera; family Geometridae; genus Cyclophora; species Cyclophora punctaria. Next base: position 1,919,983 of record OX596171.1, on the reverse strand, counting down.
AAAGATACTAAGTACCACGAGCCAATCAACATCGTGATAAATTGTAACTCTATGAAAGTCTTCCATTTATTACGTAGAATGAGTAGTAAAATCGTAATAGGGTAGTGTAATGGCCAACCCTGGTCTTGGCCCAGAATTCTACATCATCTTTAACATTACTAGGCTTGCCTCCCGTACTATACTATGTACTACATACCTACATACAATATATATTCTTCACGTGTTGCATATTGTCGATGCTCGATGCTCTACCACTGCTCAGCCAATCTACGCCTCAAATGATAGGAAGAATGATTCAATTTTCAATTTTAACATATTTCGTAAATCGTATAGTTTGTAATTTTTAAATAGAAAACTACAAACCAGCTATATTTAGATATTACGTCTACCAAGATAAATGCGATGAAAAGAATAATAAACCAAAAATGTGTTTATGCCACTAACGTGCATGAAACACTCCAAATGTCGCCACTCAAGGCGACACCGCTGGAACACTTCCAAACGGCTATCGATATTTTTAATAAATAGCAAGTTATCTAAGTGCAATAAAACTGTTCGCCAACGAAGGGCTCTGACGACACGCTCGGCCTATATAGAGGCAATTAACTCCTCATTGTTCCATTAGATAAGCCGCTGGAAACATCGGTTAGCACGCCTCTATAATCCCCATATCTACCTGTATTTGCGTAACTATCGACTATTGCCCATTCAATTAGTTCATCTCTACAGGGATTCCATGCTCCTTCAGTTAATTAATTAGAATTGGATTACCGGCCCTTGAGCGTTGTAACAAATTTAAAACGTTTTCGACCTTACGGCCCTAACATAAGCATAATTTCTTCGTGTTTCCAAGCTCGATGGAAATACCTGAGAGTGTTTCTTATAAAATAAGTAATTTGGAGTGTTTGTGAAGTATCCAATAAACGGGGCGTTTAAAAATAGCGTGTAATTTGACTTGATAACGAGATGGAGTCGGGAGTAGGCCGCGTCAGTAATGTTTTCCTCGGTGCGAAGTGAGCCTTGTAAAAACGTGGTTGATGTTGTTACACCGGGAGACAAATTGAGCCGGTTCGTTTGAGGGGGTTATTAAATTAAGCTATTTGTTCAGTTCCGAGAACTTTAGATTATGTTAAAAATAAACAATAATTGGGGTACCGGGCAAAGGAGACTTTCTGTGTTACTAGAGGAGGGACCTTCATCAAGAGTTACTTGATAAAATCTCGCAAATTAATTTCAAGTATTAATAGTGCTAAAAACAACGCAATTACATCAGAATACAGAGTTTCTAACGCGTTTCTATGAATATAATCACTAAAAACTATTTGCAACAGACGTTATATAACGAGGTCGTTATGGGTCTGAAAGATTTTTAAATGTATAACTTTTAGATCATGATTATACTAAGGGTGTGTTTCATTTAAGCGTAGCGGCGGTGTCCGGAGCGCAATTGACAATGGAAACACATCCTAACATAGATAAGCATTATAACTGAATTCCCCCAAACGAGTTAAAACAGCATGAAAGGTCGCGATCACTTCACGATAGTACTTCAGTGTGTACCTCTACATCTGTTGCGTCACGAAATCTTTCTTCCTATTTTTTCTCAACTGCAGGATTGTTTTCCCTAAACATAGTTTATGGAACCCGGCCACTTTGGACGTAAACAACTCCCCATTCGCCGAGATGAGATAGCTATTTATATGCATATGTTCTGGTTTATATGTATTCATTCTATGTTGATAAATAAGAAAATTAAACTAGACGATATTGATCGATGGTAGATATCTAAAGATTGAGATATATGAGAGATATGTTCGGTATGGCACTGGCACTAAAGCCATAACAATACAACTGAAAATGTGGCATAGGAATTGTAATGGTATCGATATGTACACTTCAATTCAACAACTGTATCTCAGTAATTTAAAGTCCCCAAATACCTTTGGGAAAGGAAACTTTCATGAGAAAAGTGGGAACTATCCAGCTAGTGGGTAGTGAAGAGGAAGTAAGGCAGTTCCCTTGTTTCGAGTGATGGTTATTGGTCCTAAATTATATTCAAATACTCAAATGGCGTGCTGTACACTTATGAAGTTACCACACAGCTATGCACAGTTTACAAATCCCGCACCTACAAGTACATACAATTAATGTGGAGCTGAGCGTAGGGTTGTTGAATTGACCAATAGCATTTCATTCCAATGCTGAAAATCTCTATAAATGCATTTAATTAGCTAAATTATTTCCGCTGCGAAGTGGCCTCCGCTCAGCTCCGCCCCAGGCGCAAACGTTCCCTTAGCTAAATGCGGCATTTAATTAGATTTTCGATTGCCATAGTCTTAAATTTTCCCAATCAAAGTCAAACCTCAGTTTTGTAATGCCAAACTTGAAAACCAATCCTAATAAACCAGTAAACCTCCACCACCATAACCAATCTAAAATCCAACCTATTATTTCCAGTGGTAAGAATGATGGCAATAATGCAAGACAGGAACAGTGAGGAGGTCCCGAAGGAGTTCCTGGAGACGGGGCGCACGGGGCGGCGGAACGCGATGCCCGACATCCTGCACCCGCAGGACGCCGAGGTCACCACCGCAGATCTGCCCTCCAGACTGCAGCAGCTCGTCACATCAGGTCAGATGGGTTTCTTTTTATTGATGTTAAATTAGCATAGGGGACTAGTAGATGTTATTTCGAAAAATAATATCCTTTATCCGCCATCATTTGTAATATACTACGAGCCCCAATTCATTTTATATGCTCGTATTGCATTAATAAAGTTTTAGTTTTTTTGTTGGTCTGATAAATCATAAATGATAATAAAAATATTTTATACGCGTACTACCACTTATTTGCACTTGTTCTAGCACTTGGAAATTGCACTATTGCGTAATGTTCAGTTAACTGAATAATATTTTGAATTATCCATTTGCTTTTATCTGACAAGAGCGCCGTTTGAACTTTGACATTTTCCTGTATTCAGTACAATCGGAAGGCACGTTAAGCAGTCGGTCCCGGTTACTTTCTACGGATAGTAGTCGTTACATGAGCCATGTCAGAGGCCTTTGGCGGCTCAATAACCTGACACAAGGATTGGTCAGGTTGACCATCCACTCAATTAAGAAGAAGAAGAGGACCATGATTGATATAGGTGCCACCAGCCTAGTACGAAACGTAATACACTACCTTTTCATTTGAGTGAAAAGCCCTTTCGTCGACTGCTCATAACGATTGCCCCCATTCGTAGGCCTTTCAGAAGCGCCAATAAACTTCCCCGTCTACCTGCGACCAAGTTGTATTTTGCAAACCTTTCGAACGGAAGCAATATAAACTTTGTGTATATAAATAAAACTCTGTATAACTAAAGTAATGGAAACCTTTTTTTTAAAGAATAAAAACCGAATATAATGAAATGTGATGATTACGCTTACTTCTCTATGAGAGGATGTGAGCAGTGGGATTTTATAGGTTATTACTACTATATGGGGCCATTACTGAATGATTCTCTTTAGAACTTATTTACCCGAAATAATTTTGAAAAGTATGTAAGTGTTGGCCTGAATGTTCCACTGCTGGGCAACAGCCTCTCATCTCACTGAAGATATTAGTGAAGAGGATTAGGCGTAATCACCACGCTTGCCTAATGTGGGTTGGTGATCTGAATCTCGAGCCATGTTTGAAAATCCGACTTCAAATTACAGAAGTGTGCCCGACCGAACCTACACCCATAAATACATTTATTCGAATTTAAAACCTTTTTCATTTCGTAAAGGCGGTAAAACTATTAAACGGCTAACATGCCTTTACTTAGAACTCTAATACAATATTGCGATGCGAAATTGCATCGTAAAATTGTGCGACTTTATAGCGTTTAAAACCATCGTATAATCGTGTAAATACCATGTTAAATCCGTATTGGTAATGATTAACTTTATCTACGGCACTACCAACGAACTCAAATGTTTTAACACAGCGGTCAACAAACTGCCGTCCTCTTATCATTTCTATCATTCGCGCAATCTTACATATCTAAAGTCGGTCCATGGAAATGTTCAGTATATTTAGAACTTTGTCATATCCAAACTTCTGAATCACATACTAACATTATCAATAAGATTTGTATTCTTTTATAATTTGACATGGTTCTAAACTGCTTAATATTTTCGTAAGCTGACGGATTAGACATCAACAGCGTAATCGGAAAAATATTATACGAGAAGTGCTATCCAGAAGAAACCCCTTATAAATCGAGTTCGGAAACTCCCGGAAATAATTTCGGAGACCATCCTATCCGGTGTCCTCTTTCATACAAACAAGAAACTGTATCGCTGACATTTGCATGAAGTGGGAATAAAAATAGGCCTAAATAAAGTTGCCGCAACAGACATTTTTACTAATGAAAGATTGAGGTCAAGAATAAGGGTGAATATCTTGATCTATCTGGATTCTAGGAACTAAATACGTGTTTAATGTACTGTATAATAGGTTTTCCTCTTGGTTTTGACCGCTGCGTTTTTGTTCCAGTGGGAATTTCGGGATAAAACATTTGGTATATTATCAAAATCGGCCACTGAGGCACGTTTAAGTACCTTTTCTTGTAATCTGATACCAAAGTTACAAGTACCCCTCCTATAAGTGGTTTAGGCATGAAAGCGTGACAAATAGAGTTACTTTCGTATTCATAATGTAAAGTAGTTAAATAATAAATTAAAAGAAACCATAATTACTACTTTAGATAACTATAAACGAAATGAGTAGTACAGTCGGCCAAGAAAGTGGTCTACCACTTTTGACAAAAGTTTCTGCGAGATGTAACGATCGCTAAGGTTGACTTTTCTATGCACAATTATGTTATGACGTTTTGTCTGTTATCTGAGATGCCTGACATTTGACATCATTGGGTGACTTAGTTGGACCTCTATTATTAAATGAAAATTGCCTTGTTGTTTCATGACGTTCAAATGAATCTCAACCGTAGGGTGGTAGACCACATTTTTGGCTGACTGTACAGAAAGTATGTTCGAATAAGTTAGTGGCCCAACCCTGGTGTCGGAGTTTTAAGACCGCCTCCGAATAATCTTAACTAGCAGCGCCCCGCGGTTTTACCCGCGTTGTGCCCGTTCCCGTGGGAATTTCGGGATAAAATGTAGCCTATAGCCTTCCTCGATAAATAGACTATCTAACAGTGAAAGAATTATTCAAATCGCTTCAGTAGTTTCTGAGATTAGCGCGTTTAAACAAACAAACAAACAAACAAACAAAACAAACTTTTCAGCTTTATAATATTAGTATAGATAACAATTTAATGTGCCCTCAAAAGCACGGTAGCTCAACGTCACTCTCGACCACCCATCCAAATAGTTGTCGAGCTGTACGTTGCTTTACAATTGCAATGAGTTGAAATCGCTAATTCAAACTACACCGCAAGCGAAATGAATAGAGTATTAGTAAGTAATTCATTAGACAGCACACCAAATGTCGTCAGTTTTGTATTTTACAACCCGATTAGATAATGATAGATTAGATCTACGTGCACGTTTCGATCAAGCACGATGTTGACATGGTTTTGGAAGAATAATGATCTGCAGTTTCCAAACTGTAACCTTTTTACCCCGACTCGTGAAAAGGTACTAAATTATGTACTAGCCGCGTCCCGCGGTGTTACCCGCGTTGTACCCGTCCTCGCGGGAATTTTAGGATAAAAATGTATCCCATGTGTTATTATGATGAATAACCTATGTTACTGTAAAGTTTTTATTCAAATCCATCCAATAGTTTTTTCGTGAAAGAGCAACAAACATATATCCTCACAAACTATCGCATTTATATTATTTCCGTCTCCAAAATTTATAATATTTACTAACGTAGAACATTTTGGAGACGGAAATACATACTTCTGTTAGGGATAGGCTCCCGAATCGAACCGCTCCCGAACTGCAACGGGTAAATTGCTGGTAAGCCCGCGGCAAATTGTTAGGTTGTAGTAATTAGTTTTTAAAAGGTATGCAACATGAAATGTATTATCGATAAATCCTACTAGACGGTTGAGGTCGTTTTCATTAAAATCTAAAATTATCTACGAGTTTCGATCGGGACACTGCAGCACTGCACTCAGCAGTTTCAGCGAACACTATCTACGTATAATAAAGCTGAAGAGCTTGATTTATAAATGTATAAAAGGATATGGTCTTCTTTCATCTTGAAACTGATATTGATGAATAGACATATACCTTGGTAATTGGAATTCCCATGGAAACTGGTCCAATAATTAAACTGCGGTACACTCACAGGGTAGGTGCTCACAGTTAGCACAGCCCCTAATAGTTCTCAAATATAATTAGTGTTAGCCTGTATTGTCAAACAAAGGCCTCTCATCCAACTGAAGATTAGCCATAATCTCTCTCGTTGGTGATCTCAAACTCGAGCCATGTTTGAAAAGTAGTAAACATGTTTTCGCTCGACCCCGGAATTAAACTCGAGACCTTAGTCTTTGCAGGCGAGCGCAATACCACCAGACCACCGCGGCGATCAATATAACTTGTGATTGTTTATTGTTTAACTGTGAGTGGGAAATTGCCTGGCAAACATTTAACATGTGTCGTTAGCGAAATAAACAATAATGGGTAAATATTTAACTTGTAAACACGCCGAACGGGGCGTCGCGTCGCGTCGTCGCGTCGGTTTGTCTAACAATATTTGGATATTAGTATGTTTAATACAATCGCCTTTTCTATTTACTTGACCGGGACGTTAGTTCAAAGGTTTAGGACGCTTTGTCAGTTGATATAAGCATTAAAATAGATACTTGAATATGTGTCTTCATTGGTAATGCGGGCTTACAATTAAAATCTTGTTAAAACTCAACAAGTGAGGGCTAGATTTGGTATCTTTAGAAGTTCTGCAGGGCTGAAGTGCCCGCCAATACAGTGGGTTTGTTTTCATTTTCTTCTCTTATGTTATGACCCTCTCTCTCTCTTTCTTTCTTTCTCTATTTCGATTTGAAGAGAAGTGAAAAAATGTCTATAGCCGCGTACCCACCTAGCGCACCGGCTCGCGAGCCGTGCGCTAGTGAGCGAGCGTGCCTCAGTAGTTTTGTTCAATTTTCACGAGGCCGCCTCGCGAGGCAGACTGAGCCATCATAAGTCGTGTATATTCAGCTGCAGCTATTTTCCTAGCTTCGCGCGCGAGCCAAAACATAACCGTACCCACCTAGCGCACAGGCTTGCGAGCCATGGCTCGCGCGCGAAGCTAGGAAAATAGCTGCAGCTGAATATACACGACTTATGATGGCTCAGCATGCCTCGCGAGGCGGCCTCGTGAAAATTGAACAAAATTACTGAGGCTGGCTCGCGAGCCTGTGCGCTAGGTGGGTACGCGGCTTATGACGTGCAATTGAGCTCTAAAAGAAAGGTTTAATGTATTCGTCGAACACGTAGTCCTGAATATAAATAATTTTATGTTTTAACCTAGAGTCTTTAAGGTAATGTTAAATTCGATGGTCAGATCCGAATTATATTTTTTTGTTCGATACTTCAGGCAATACTTCAGGCATGAAATTAGTTGTAGAGTGCGTGATCTGGGACCTAAGCGATTTCTTCCGAAAGTGGCTCAGGGTGCTTAATGCGTAGAAGTTATTTTTTCTCAGCAACGCAGCTCTTGTAAAGCTATTAGCGAAAAACTCAAAAGTGCGAACTTTTATCCCCTCCCCCCACTCCTGCACCCCTCCTAGAGGTGGAGACTTTTATTATGTTTACTCCCTAAGCACCCTGCAACACTTTCTGAAGAAAACGCTCCGGTCCCAGCTCTCGCAATCTACACCTTTTTGGTCGTTTGTTGATTTAACTAAAAGAGGTTTTTTTAAGAAAAAAATGGTGCCATAGGTATAAACACTGAAGTTGGTTCATGTTTTAAGTGCTTTGCCCTTAAACGTCATGCAGAAAAGTGGCCTCGTCTCCTTTATCGAAGGATATATCATATTTATTTCCATTACGATCCATCGGGTATTTCTCTGGAACTGCGCTGGGCTTCTAAATATAAATCCATCGTGAATGTCGCATTCCATATGAAACATTGTAACGCGGATCACCCACTTCCCAATTAAGATTCCTCCGCGCAAACACACGTGATGCAAATGAAAATAAACCGACTCTCCGTACACCTAACAATAAGTACTACCATACGCTAATTGCAGAGCACTCCATATTAATTAATAGCTTCAATTCACTTGATGACTTACGTCAAGTACTTCTACGAATCTTTAAAACCACACGGTTCCATAGTTATATCACGATTTGTTCCCGTCCCGTACACCTATTTCACAATTAAATTACAATATATCTAAGTGTCGTGTGTTAACTATCTGTGCGTGATATGTTGTTTGATGACGTGTTTAAGCGTCTGTAATAACCAGATAATGCGGGGGTTATCTACCTTTGACGTAATAGGCTTCGCGCAAATGGGCCGCCGATCATAGTTGCCGGTGGCTGTCATTAGTGGCGAGCCTAATACATTTTGACTACCTTTTTTACCTGTTGAAGCTAATTATTTGCTATTTATTTATTCGGCTCAGCAGAACATTATATTCTGTAAATCGGGGCACGTGAAATTGTATTTTCTTTGCTACCTCAATTACACCACTAGATGTTGTGCGAACCGAGCGTTCTTTCCTACCGCGCAGACGAAGATGGTCGCTACAATTTTAAACTTTTGAACGTGTTCTTAGTTATTTGTAAACGCGTGGGGCCACCACCGGTAGCATATGGTAGGTACACTGATTAGCAAGTAGCTGCCACGGCGATCCGTACAAAACATATTGACAGTGTGTCTTGTAAATAGCATTATAGTCTACCGATGTAATTTGGCGGCCCGTTTGCGCACAGCTTTAAAGTAGCACCAGCTCTTATTACAATAAGCCGATCAGCGATAGAGTAGAGACCTTGGTGCGAGTGAACTGCGAAGAAACGACGCATTTGGGAGCGTTATATTGTAACGCGATATGTCATACAGACACGACCTTGCCCAATTGTTTTATCGGATGGATCGAACAAATACCAAATTTTTCATTTTTATTAGGAAGGGAGGCTCCATGTATTAACTGCGGACAAGGAAATAGGGATTTTTTTTAAGTCGATTTGCGTGTTTTTTGTACCAGATTTGGTATTTTTTTATGAATGTGCTTTTTATAAAAAAGGTTTGACGAATGAAGATACACGTTCAAGTTTTAAGTTTAAAATATCTTTTACGTGGTTTTACCCGCATTGTATGTGGCAAATAAAATAAAAACACTCGGAAATTTTATTATGTCAAAATGCGTCTACAATTTTAACATCTCCTTAGTGTTAATAAAGGTGATTAAAACTAACTACGATTGTTTACGGAACTGTTTATGCGAATTATCAGCACGCACAACACTCGTTAAAATGTTAATTATTAGTCTTTTAATCTGATTTTTATCCGATTATTGCAAATCCTTTGTTTCCAACAAAGGATTTACAGTTACACCTTAAAAATAAATACAAATTAGACACAGTAGTTTCCAAAACCAAGGTAACAATAAAATAGCTCAAACGAAACTAAAAATTCTTACCCTACCTTCTTTATTTATACTAGAATCAGCTCTATATACAAAATCACATACTAATGAAATGAATAAATTCAAAAGTAAACGCCATATTAACAAAATAATATTTCCACATTGCAGAACTAATAAATTTAATAATAGCTTGTTTTTCCTAGGCATCAAAATCTATAATTCTATTCCACTTTCTATTAGAAAAATAGACAGGACAGATAAGTTTAAACTAAAACTAAAAGAGTATCTTTTACTAAAAGCATACTACTCAATAGAAGAGTTTTTTGAAGATAAACACGAATAATAATTAATAATGTAACTAGGTCTAAGATGTTAAGTTTTATTCTATTGTTTAGTTGATTTTAAGTTTTAGTTTATTTTAGTTCCTATATAGTTTTTGATTGTTTTAATAGTTTATTTTAGTATTTAGTTTTTTTATTTTTATATTTTAGTTCTGATTTTTATATTTTGCACACCCTTTGGGTTTGTAAATAGATGTAACAACTATTTACGCAAATAAATGATTTGAATTTGAATTTGAATTTGAATTTGATATGCTAGCAGGTGACACACATGATGTGCCGTTGTGTTTGATAGGTGTCAACTACACGTCACTAATAGTATCTGTGGAGTACCAATTCGTTATGTCATAGTTTTATTGAATTCCCTTCCCTATTAAAAGGGTGCCAATGGAATTCCATTCCTAAATCTCTTTTTAAAACATGACTGATTTTTCAGGTTTATTTTACGATAGCATATTGTATCGGACCGGAACTTCTATGATCAAGTGTCACATTTATATTTTTTTAAATTACGCGTTTGTCATTTTGAAAAGCGTAATAAAGAGACAACATTTATTTAGTAATAAAGGGCATATTGATAAGCTTCGTCTAAAATCTAATATTTTGGGATTTAATATTTTATAATGTTCAACTGTGTTTGACATTGTGATGGAAATCCGGGGCGACGTTTTGACGTTGAATAAATAAGCCCTGATTAATGAAGCAGGGTTTCAATGGAGGTTTATTTAGCTAATGAGCGCGTCACGATCCATACAGGCGTTAGTGCCTTTTGATGGCGCTTTAAAGCGAAAATATCGGATCAAATGAGCTGTAACATGAGCTATAAATCGACTGTGATTTGGTCCCATTCGCTAATTAGCGTTACGGTCGACATTAAACGAAACGTTATAAGAAGCGTAGAAACAGCGTTTTAGCGTTAACATAAACGTATTAATTAATCTGACACGCGAAAAACCCCATGTGAGTCCGTTTACTATATTACTAGCAGTGCTCCGCGGTTTCACCCATGTTGTGCCCGTTCCAGTGGGAATTTTGAGATGAAAAATAGTCTATAACCTTGCCGTTAAATGTGGCTATCTATTACGTAAATAATTATTCAAATCTGATGGGTAGTCTGGGATTAGCCCAAACAAACAAATTTAGAAACTTTACCTCTTTATAATATTAGTAGGTATAGAATAATCTGATCTGACTCTGAGAACGGTGACTTTTGAAAATGAACCGTTTAAACTATCGTACGGTATTTCTTTCTAGTCAGGTAAATGTATACATGGGTAAGGCCGCCAAAATTGTCAATTATATCACAAAAGTAACACAACAGATTTTGTGTTACCGTCACACAAATGTAACCCAAAAGTAACACATCTTTTGGGTAAAGCTAGTTTCATACTGGTGAAATAAATAACCAAAAATAATACATGATATTATTTTTTGAATGGGCGGACTGCAGTGCTATTGGAGTAATGAAATACGAGTAATACAAGTTTAAGAGGAAATGCGGTCAGACATTCGACTGAATTTCCTAAGTAGAAAGTCATAATTCAAGGTTTAATACAAAATCACACTCAGATACATTAATTACAAAATTCAGTTCAAATACCACTATGCATGCGGTTTTATAGATCTACTGTGTTACGTAACACATACTTTTGTGTTACAATAACACAAATGCAACACAAAAGTGACACAAATGTAACACAAGCGTAATACAAATGCAACACAAAAGCTAAATTTTTACTACAATTTTAGGCTATATTTCGGTTATTTATTACTATTAGGTACTAATGGGCGATTTAAAAGATACTTTTGACCTTATCCTCCACAAATATAATATAACAACATTAAAATAACTGTTTCTTACCTCAGAAATCACATTAAATCATTTTTTATTTCCACACAAACAATAATGTGACGCGCACTTTAGGCTTCTTCACTGGCGAATAAATATAGCTGCCTTTTTTTATAATTATTTTCGATAACTGTGTTGCCATATTAATACTGTATTTTGCACTTTGGCTCTTTAAATAGTAGCTTTGGGGTAAAAAATCGTCACACAAATAAATCGTAACACAAAAGCAAAGCAATTGTTTTATTTTCAATTATCGGTAAAACTAATCAGTTACAGGATTTTCGCAACACTATTATTATTTTAGCAGGGGCATATCATGTAATTTTTTGACGGTAAAGATATAACTTAGATATCGACGGGTCCTACGTATACTGGTGCAACCAGCAAAATACCTAAACCATTTTTTTTGCATAATTTGTACATAAATAAGCCATACTTTTATATTCTGAAAAAAAATATTTAAAAAATCATATAGTTTCGGAGATAAAAAAATGTAAACTGGTGCAAGTAACACTATTTTTCGGTAAAGAACTGTGAACACTGGTGTAAGTCACTTGCACCAGTGTACGTAGTTGCGATCTGCGCGGCGCTCGAGCGCAAGTGATCGTTACACCAGTATGCGTGCGGCGAACGTCACCGCGCGCACGTACAATACTGGTGTAACTGCAAATAGTCATGTTGCTAAATACCTTGTATATCAATTTTAATTTTGTAAATACGGCTTTGGTCAAGGTTTAGGGATAGTAGAAGGTCATCAAAGGGGAAAACATTCAATTCACCCAGTAAAGATACCCCAGTCTGCCAAAGAAAATGTTTGCTCTTATGTAAAGATGTTCCCACCCTTTAAGTCTCATTACACTAGAAAAGAAACGAGCAAAATCTATTTAGATTGGTCACAGACTTTTGTCACTTTGTGCCTTTTGACAAATGTTTAATTTTTACCAGGGATAAAACGATTGCAGGGATAAAACGCTGCGGCAATAAAGTGGCATCGTCACAAAACATTTTAATCTCTCATTCCACATCCCACAAAAAGATAAGTGTGAATATTTTCACGCATTCGATTCTTACGAAATCGTACAGATGGCATTAAGAAAAAAATACAGCTTGGGAGCTAAAAAAGCGGCCAAGTTCGAGCCGGAATCGCGCACGGAGGGTTTCGTACTTTAAAAAACGGTAAAAAATCACGTTTCTCGTATGGGAGCCCCCCTTGAATATTTGTTTTATTTTATTTTTCGTATTTGTTGTTATAGCGGCAATAGAAATACATCATCTGTAAAAATTTAAACTGTCTAGATATCACCGTTCGTGAGATACAGCCTGGTGATAGACGGACGGACGGACAGCGAAGTCTTAGTAATAGGGTCCCGTTTTTACCCTTTAGGTACGGAACCCTAAAAATGGACAAACGTCTAAGGATGATAAAACTATAGTTACTTTCAACCTTCAGAAAACAAAAAAATTACCTCATGGAAATGGAAATGGACTCTGCTTGGAAATTTAGTTAATATCACTCAAAGATTTCTTGTCGTTGGCCACGCGCAGAGCGAGGGTGATAGCATTCACTCTGTGTGAGAATTAGTTTTTTTTGTGACATAATCAAGTCACTAATTACTTTAAAAGTAAATTAAAGTATTAGCCTGTAATGTCCCACTGCTGGACAAAAGCCTCTCGTCTTATTGATATAAGTACAGTGAGGAGGATTAGGCATAATCACCAAGCTTGCTCTCACTCGAGCCGTGTTTAATAAGTAGGAAACATGTTTTAGCTCGACCCAGGAATTGAACCCGGGACCTCGGTCTTGGCAGGCGAGTGCACATACTTATTTTAAACACTACTTAAAATAAGCCTTTACTTAACTTATTGTGTAATAAATCTAACTGAATTTATGAATACTACCCAATACGAGTAGGTAATAAGATTAACTAGAGTTCTTATGAGACTCAAAAATAATATTGTTTTAGTTTTATACGATGTTTATTCTTTGATTTGTACGTGAAAATGATTAGGAGCAATTTGATTTCTGAATATTTTTGATTAATTTAACTATGAACATGGATAACTGGTACAAGTAGTCTGCAGAACTATGTAAACTGAAGCAAGTGTTAAAAGTTGAACAAAAAATAAAAATTGTGAATATTACTAGCTTCCGTATTAATCAATAAACAGCAAACAATATTTTCAGTAATGATTTATTATTTAATTAAGTTAAATTTAAATGAAAAAAAGAACGGTGTAAACTGGTATAAGTGCCACTTACACCAGTATACGCGTTGTAACATTTTAAGGAAAACATTCAACGTGAATGCAAGTGAAGCTATTTTCTAAAGTACGAAAAATATTTAAAAATTATGAATGCAGTCTTTTTACAAAAATATTCAAGTATAACATTTTAAAATTTCAAATATGTATGTTTAGTAATGTTAAAGTTACAACCATTAGAACGTTTAGATCGCTCTCGTGTAAAGTTGCGCAAATGTAGTTGCACCAGTATACGTAGGACCCGTCGATATATTCTACGATTTATTGAATATTTTAACCAAATGATACTGGGAAAAAAAACGACAAAAAGTCACACAAAAAAATTGACAATTTTGGCGGCCTTACCCACATAGTAATAATACCTTCTTAATATTGAGCGGCACGTGTAGACATTATTAAAAATGAAACGGGAATTATACTGAATGTGACCAAAACGAGTTAACGACAGCTCAAGTATCGTAGGATTTACATATTTTCTCTAACATTTTTTTGTAATAAAAGGTATATTAACTTAGTCTGGCGAAAGACAGATTGAAGTGGCAAGAATTCAGGTAGACTTTTGCTTTTTTTGAATTTAGGAATTCTTTTGAATTCAGGTAGCTGTGGGATATAAGAGTTTAAAAATAGTAGTGCGGACAGACTACAGTGGTACGGTTTCAGAGCTTCCCTTTCATAGGATTTTATACATTTATTTGCTTCATTTAAGGGTCTTATATGCTTAAAATTGACATAAAACAGGATAATTTAATAGTTTAACCTATTCTACTGCTCAAAAACCATAAAAAGTGAACTTGAACATTTCCAATGTATGAAAACGAAAATGTCTTTGCAAATATCTCATTACTATTGAGAGCTGTTGAGCTACAACCAATTGGATATTGTTACTGGGGCTACAGTGGTCCCATATAACCTTTGACCTTGACCCCCTGCGTCCCCCTACAAGAGATATACGGTTAGTAATAATTGCAATATGTGACGATTTTTTTAATTTTTTGGGTTCAGTAAAGGGTCAAATATAATTGAATTTGATATTAAACCGAATAGTTTAATAGTTTTAACCTATTCTACTGCTCAAAAACCATAAAAAGTGAACTAGAATATATTCAAAGTATGAAAACCAAAGTAAATCTTCAAACTATCACATTACTGTTCATACCTGTCTAAAAGATACGATTTCGATAATGTATACTATCTACCTGATTTGTTAAAAATATTACTGCATTACTTCATTAAGTTACCAAAAAAGTACCTACTTTGCTCTGGTTTTACGGCTACCTGACTACCTGACCCATAATTCATATACCTGATCATTGTTCAATTAGGTACATCCAAATATTTCGGTTTACCCAAATATGGTATATAGAGATCGTTAAAAGTGCGGATTATATGAGTCATCATATGACCAGCTACCTAGTTATTGGTAATGAGTGGAAAAGAGTATAAAAATAGAAGGTATCTGGGTTTCGTTTCACTTATCATTATTGATTCGTATTGAAACGTTCTCATAGCGCGACTTTTAATTTTATTCAGTATGGAAGGGCTTCTGTCAAATCGAGACATTTTCGTATTTTTGAGACAGGTGTCTTTTGAACCAAACTCATTGTTTGAGAAAGTGTTAGCTTCTGTGAATAGTGCGTTGTCTGAAGACGAGAAAAAACAATTGAAATTGTATTGTCAATCATATGTGTGTAACATGAAGCAAAGGTGGAAGGCCGCGAACTACACACGTGAAAGGTTTTTGGGAAAAAATGAAGGTTGGTTAGATTCACTTATCAAATGGCCTGAATTCATTCAGAAAAACGTTGATCAGTTCAACATGAATCAATCATCTGAAAGTGGGCTAAGAGCTGAAGAATCAACAGGTATGCCATCAGTTGCATCAGGGTCAGAAAGTACATCAATGCAATTTACTGTACCCCAAAGCGTATCTGTATCGGCATCAACGAAAACCTTGACGGTTCGTAAAGAGTTTGCGGATTTAAGCCCACTTCAAAAGAAAAGAAGAACTGTAGAGCTTCTGTCACAAAATGAATTCGAAACTTTAGCATATGCTTTGGCCAAAAAAGCTTCTGAAAGTGAAAATAATGCAGACTTTGTTGCCATTATGAAGCATTTAATCAAACACCCAGAAGATGCATCACGGATTCGAGCGAGCATACCTTAACCTAAGCAACGGACTTGTTCTGCTGATAAAACACTAGGTATGATAACATCTTTGAAATTATCTAAATATCAATATTCTACATTAAGACAACATACAAATAGTTTGGGATTTAAAAAATTGTCATATGCTGAAATTTTTAATGAAAAAAAAATGCTATGTAAATAAAGAAGATATAACAATTACAGAGAGTGAAGTGAAGTTAAAGCTTCAAGCAATACTTAATTTGACAGTAGAGAGAATAGTTAAAAGTTTTACAGCGGAAATTCCTGATTCTGACTTAACTCTTGTAAGTAAATGGGGCTTTGATGGTGCATCTGGACACAGCAATTACAAGCAAAAAATGGAAGGGGATGATTCTAGCATTTTCATGTGTTCATTTGTTCCACTAAAACTTGTGAAAGATAATTCTAATGAAACCGAATAGGTAAATCCAAAGGCATCCTCAACATTTTACTGTCGACCAATTTACTACAAGTTTGCAAAGGAAAATGACTTAAATATCAAAGACGAAATGGCTACCATTGAGAGTGAGATCAACAATTTACAGCCAACTATTGTCGGAAACACAAATGTGAGGCACAAGCTTCATATGACTATGATTGATGGCAAAATAACCTCACAGCTTTCGGATACATCAACTGCAACATGTGATATCTGTAAAGCAAAACCGAAAGAGATGAATGACATCGATAAGACATCGCAAAGAAGTGTTTCGGCAGATATATATCGATTTGGACTGTCTTCTCTTCATGCACGTATCAGATGTATGGAATGCTTGTTGCATATATCTTATAGGCTAGATTTTAAGAAATGGCAAGCTAAAGGGGATGATTTAAAGAGATTATTTGCTACCAAAAAACAAATTGTACAGAATCAGTTTAGAGAGAAGATGGGGTTGCTAGTTGATATTGTAAAGCAGGGTTCAGGAACAACAAATGACGGTAACACGGCACGAAATTTTTTTTCAAACCCTGAAATTATAACTGGTATAAATGAAGATCAAAATTAGAAAATTTTCAGTAATTCTTCAGGTAGTCTCATGTGGAGAGGTTATCAATGTAGAAAAGATTCGGGAACATTGTTCAAAAACTGCTCAAAAATATGTTGTCCCTGGTACTATATGCCATCAAGTGTACATAAGTTACTCATGCATGGAGCAGATATTGTTGAGCATAATAACTTCATACCCATTGGTAAACTCTCTGAGAGGGCTCGAAACAAAGATTTTAAAATTTTCCGTTGTTTTCATTCCCGAAAAATGAATAGGATTTCTACAAATGAGGATGTGAGCCATAATTTGATGATTTCATCTGATCCATATTTGTCAAGTTTTAGACCTAAGTTAAATCAACATTCTCATGTTCCTTTGACAGAAGAAGCAAAATAATTTATTAAGTTAACCTCCAGTGCCGATAAAGAGAATTTTGAATTCGTAGAGGTAGGATCTCTAAGTGACTGAACCCTATTAAACACTAGGTAGCAGGTAACCAAATGACCTGATGATTGAACAATGATCAGGTATATGAATTATGGGTCAGGTAGTCAGGTAGCCGTAAAACCAGAGCAAAGTAGGTACTTGTTTGGTTACTTAATGAAGTAATGCAGTAATATTTTTAACAAAGCAGGTAGATAGTAGTAGTATACATTATCGAAATCATATCTTTTAGACAGGTATGAACAGTAATGTGATAGTTTGAAGATTTATTTTGGTTTTCATACTTTGAATATATTCAAGTTCACTTTTTATGGTTTTTGAGCGGTAGAATAGGTTAAAACAGCTCTGGCCACGTGGTCCTACTGCCTTTGTCCTACCGATCGGACCACATGAACTTTTTTTTCCGGTTGGTTCGATTAATCGGATTACAAGGATTTGTAATTCCGCTTCGTCCTACCGATCGGACTACATGAATTTTTTTTTCCAATTTGTTCGATTAATCGGATTACAAGGAATTGTAATTCCGCTTCGTCCTACCGATCGGACCACATGAACTCTTTTTCTTAAGATATAAATTAACTAACAGATATTTCAATTGTACAGATATTGGATCCTTTATTAGTATGAGATGTTACATAAGACAATATGTCTTCATGGTCAACTCAGCCCATATGGACATTAATGTAACAATCGACAACCGTAGGTTAGGTTAGGTTAAGTTTATATCAGGCCCGAAGGGCCAAAATAAGGCGGAAATAGGAGCTCCGCGCAGCGGAGCTCCGTCGACACTATTATGGCACAAACTGGAACTTCAAAAGAGTAATTTAATAGCGTGGTCCGATTAGTAGGACCATGTGGTCTAAGAAAACGCAAGTTTCTATAGTCCGATTAGTTAATCGAACCAACAGGAAATTCAAAGTTCACGTGGTTCGATTGGTAGGACCACGGGGTCTACGAAAATGATAGATTCAATAGTCCGATTAGTTAATCGAACCAACCGGAAAAAAAAGTTCATGTGGTCCGATCGGTAGGACAAAGGCAGTAGGACCACGTGGCCAGAGGGGTTAAAACTATTAAACTATTCGGTTTAATATCAAATTCAATTATATTTGACCCTTTACTGAAGCAAAAAAAATAATGAAATCCGTCAAATATTGCAATTATTACTAACCGTATATCTCTTGTAGGGGGACGCAGGGGGTCAAGGTCATATGGGACCACTGTAGCCCCAGTAACAATATCCAATTGGTTGTAGCTCAACAGCTCTCAATAGTAATGAGATATTTGCAAAGACATTTTCGTTTTCATACATTGGAAATGTTCAAGTTCACTTTTTATGGTTTTTGAGCAGTAGAATAGGTTAAAACTATTAAATTATCAATTTTAAACATATAAAACCCTTAAATGAAGCAAAAATATTTTTTTAAAATAAAATCCTTTGAAAGGGTTGCTCTGAAACCGTACCACTGTGAGACGGACGGACATGGCGAAACTATATCGGTTCCTTGTTCCGTGTCCTTGCTAAATTTTCAAATAACAACCGATGTTGACCATTAAATAATTCGAAAAACAGAATCGTATAATCAACTAATACCCACTAATTAGTTCAACAATGAGTTAATAAGCAATATACTCTATCTGCTTTAGGTTAAGCACATGACTAGCGTGCATGATTGTCTGCATTAAACAGGCCCAATCAATTCTGCTGTATGAAATTGCGTTTGATGGCATACGAGCGCTATTAATTAATTAGGCATCGAATAAACGGCGCGGTTTGGACGTTTCTAGAATATCTATTTTGTACTTAGTCGTAGTTTCAGTAAAAATGTCTAGTGGAAACTCCGTGCAAGAGGGGTTGAGTGATAGCTCTGTTTTAATTTTAACTTACCTCATAAAGGAAATTCTATTTTTTTTAACTATGTACGTGATTTAATAACCTGGCTCATAATTCAAATATAACGAATCTTTTATGAATCCACTCCACTCACGATATCCTCTACAAATAAATTGTCTCGGGTAGCAAAATAGACCATATTGCTGTATACTTAAGGACTCTATAATAAGAATTAGATTGTTCTTATAAGCTCCTTATCTTACTCTGAATTCTCCTTACAGATCCTGACGTATCGCAAGCCGGGCCATCCAACATACCATCAGAGCTGGACGCGAAGAAGGATGAGGAGACGAAAAAGGACAGCTGCAGTTGAGCGCTCTCGCTCGCACCTTCTAGGACCAGCGATGGACTGCAAGAACTCTTGCCCAAAGCTAAAGTAATCTCAACCAGGTACTATAGTATTACTAGCACTGATGTAGCCCCACTAGCGAGGTACTCTGTACAAAAATAGCTCTTAAAACAACTATGGTAGTTTGTTAAGGTGTTTTTCAAGCGCGATTCCATGGATCGGAGGTCATAATCATAATCATAAATGTCATTAAAATACAATTATATATTTACTTTTTTTATAAACATATACTCGTTGATACGTAATATTAGCCTATGATATCCCAGATTACTTTAAATAGGCCATAAGGTGTGCTCTCACTGAAGATATCAATACTGTAAAAAGGGTTAGCGATCATCACACTTGCCTACAGCGGGGTTGAGATCTGAAACCAGACTATGACTTCGAAAAGAAGGATAAATGTGTTTTTGAACATTTCTTATACATATATCTTATATCTGCCGTTTCTGAACCGATGTCCAAAATGTTTGCTACATTCATATTTTCATAAATCAAATAAAGCTCACCGTTTCAGTTATGTTTATAAAATGTTCCCATTTTTAACTTATTTCAAAAAAGTTGTAGATAATATGAAAACCTGAAGTGGTTGAAGTGACAAGATAATATTTAAATCTAGGTCCATATTACAACCTATGAAGTGGGTGAAATGACTTCTGATGACGATGTTCTTTAAATGACCCCAAAAGTCGTTGTCTGGAACCGCGCTTGTTATTCTTGTACTCGGGCTTGTTTAATCGAATCATGTTAGAACAGCTTTTAAGGTCGCTGTACAGACGTAGAACTGATGGTTGGATTAAGGAATCACTGCGATTATAAACGGCTGCCCTTTGAATACTGAAACGGGAACGTTCACAAGCCTCAATACGGTTAGCGAAATAGAATGCCCAGTGACGGATCCAAAGACATCCGAGATTTTCGTAAAAAATAACTATCATAATCATTTTCCTAGAATTTTTTCCCTTGCACTGGCAAGAACCAGTAATCCCAACAACATTCCGAGCCTTTAACTGAACGCTATGCCCATTTTATAAGTAAATCTATGAAGTTTTTATTGACCCATAGTTTGTGAATAAGGGAATGACAAGTCCTTAACAATGAAATAATATATTTTATTTTATATAATACCAGTATTCAAAGGTTTCAGTTTAATCTTAGTAGTGTGTGAGTGTTAGATTTAACTAAATGTACAACAATTATGTATAAATGTTAATTGCAATAAGTTGTAACAATTTGGAACCATGTCGCTTTGAAAGCTAGTACAAATTGTACGTACAAAATATTGTAATATGTTATTAGTTAATTCGATATGGTTCTAAGATGTTACAATTTATTGTAGGCAACTAAAATCAATTTGTTTAAAATCAATTAACTAAGTGTTCGATATTGATTGTATTCGTTGATTAGACAATACTGAGTGTTTAGCTCGTTAGGGAAGCATTCCGAACTGTTTCGTTCGACAAATTGAGACACCAATTTGAACTTTATTATATTGGGATAGATTCGCAATTTGTGTGCGAAGTAATGTGATTGAAAAAGGTGGAACGATGTGCTGTCTCTTTCGTGTATAAAGCAATGAAAGAGATGGAGCTATAGGTTTTTTACGGTAGCTAATGTAAACTATGTTACGTATACGCTTAACCATCATATTTAATAAGTTTGATTTTATATTTATTATAATTTAATAATTTTAATTAAATTTTAATTGCGCTTTATGATAAGTTTTTACTCCGTGAGTAAAGTTAGTTATTTGGTTTTACTCGCAAATCCATTGTAAATATTGACACGGGAATAGGTTGTAAGTTTAAAGTCACAAATTGTTCATTATTTCACTCGTTGTGTCGGGACCTGAATTAATTTCTTGTGTAAATAATGTGACAGAATATGTTTTGTTTCTTGTAAAGGCTCTTGTTCAAATACCATACGATTTGACAAACTGTAGTTGTCAAATTAGAATTTCGTCAAATACATGTCAAATTATAATTTTGACAAATAGATGTCGAAAATACGTGTTATAAAAAATATAGTCTATTTTTTTATTGTCACAAAATGAAGATCAATGTCATCAATTTTCCAGTCGAAAACAACTACTCCTGAAGAAGAAAAAGGTTTAGAGATAAGGTAAAAATGAAACAAAATCACTAAACCTTTTTCCGCTTCAGGAGCAATCGTCTTCGGCTGGAAAATTGACGACATTAGTCCACATTTTATGACAATAGTAAAATAGAGTATAGATACCTCCTGGTTTGAGTATCCGGGGGTTATCGATCAGATAACGTAATCAATCAAGGTAATCTATAGTGTTTGCTATGTAGCAACACAGAGCTTTTAAAGAAACTTTATTACACTTGATTTTGTGCTTATTTTCTAAATTTAAATCATAGTGAATGTTTGGAACAGGCACAGAATTAATATCTATCAAGACGTATCAAATAAGCGAATACTTATTTTGTTAAGCTAAACAGTGTAGTATTTAAGTATTATATAAAAATGTTCTCGCATTAAAATATTCTTAAGGTGTTTGTGATGTGACGAGTGATGTGCTACAGTGCGTTGCTAGTTGCTACATAGCCCTGTTGGGAAGCATATATACTCCTTTTTGTAATGAAATAGAACTTATGTAAAAGCTCACCTTACAGTGCCTCTTTAATAACTTATCTATGTTTTGTGTTGTCCAAACCAACTGCAACCAATACAGTACAATAGAATTGCACTAAACTATTGAATATATAACAACCAATACAATAGAATTGCACTAAACTATTGAATAGCCAATCAGAATCGATGCGTTCTTTTCAGTTAGGGCGTTTGTTCTATTGGTTGTTAAATATTTTTGACAATCAATAATACGTCTTCGATAATTTGAACATTAAAAAGAACACCAACATATACTAATACGTAGTTTTCTTATTAACTATCATTATAATCAAACAGTATTTTGATTGTAGAACCATTAAAGCGTTAATTAGATTTATTGGAAATAACACAATGTTATTGGTCTATTATAAAAGTAATTAACCAATAGAATTGTGTTATTTTAATTAGTGATTGATATAAGAATTCCAATTGGTTGAATTTGCAATAAATTAGAACAACAATTAGGGTTTTAATTTGCTTTATAAGATTTATTATTTTATACTTTTTTGAAGTCATTTTTGTGTGCTTTCACTAGAAAAATAATAATCATTAATCTGTTTGTTTCTTAATTCTATTATCATGTGTATCTAAATATATTTTAGATTTACGTCAATTAAATCTGAACATTACTTCGAGGCTGTAAGTAAAATATCAATTTCACAGAGTAGGGATGTAACCTTATGTAACACGCTAGATAGAAAGTATAAGTGCTAGAAATGATGTAGAAATGAGTCTGAAAAATAAGGTTTTATACTTAAAATTGTCTCTAATCCAAATATCCAATTAGCCAATTACTAAGACAAGCATTATATTTAAGCATGCAGATAAATACAATTGTAACAAGCATTGCTTGGCATAATATATTTTTATTCATCACTATTTTAAATACGGAACCTTATTATTATAAATTGTCTCGAAAAATGCATATTATAGCATTATACATTTATGGAACATATTGTAATGATTTTTATTTCAATTTGTATTGTAGATGTTTTATTTTACGCGCCTTGGGCGCTCGTGACATAAATAACTATTTAAATGTTGAAAAAATGTCAGTCTGTAGATATTTTTTGTTTTGCACGTAATAAAATAGAATCTCACTTCATTTCTTATTGTTAATATAAGCTAGAACTGTTCTTTGCCTTATCTTACTGTCTCGAGCATCGAATTTTCCAACGCTAGGCCTATTCGATGTTTCAATGTTGTAATACGTATTTGTACGTACTTCCTAACGCATTGGTGTTTCGAGTAACCTTCGTAGAAAACTTTTTATTAGTGTCCGAAATTAACTTATCCCTTTCGGACCCGCTTCTAAACTACAGGGAAGTTTATTGTTTTTAAATTGAATAATAGGTAATTTGGGGTTGTAGATTTCGATTTTGACAAAATTTCCCGAATTTCCCAACGCCATCTTGGAGAAAATGGTTACCAACAATTGTATCATTCTGGGCCTATCATATCATACGTACGATTGTGTTACCCACAATTGTATTAGGTTGAGCCTAATGTTTTCAATTTGATTGATTTATAGGTTTGGTAAAATGAACAAAAATACAATAAATTTGATTTTTTATTTATTAGAAAAGTACAAAACTTACAATTAAACACTTTTATGAGATCAATAATCAACAATTATATGAAATAATCAACAATTATAAGAAACGACTATTATATGTTGTTATGGAAATGGAAAAAGCAGTTACGGTCTTTGGTGAGACACAGGTAAATGTCGCACTTAGAGCAGCGACATCTACTTCTGCTATTACAGCCAGGGGCACGACAACAACGTGGCTGCTTCAGCTCGTCAAACACAGGCCAGTGGTCATCCGATTCTGACGACGAAGAATCGGACGAACTATCAGCTCCGTGGTCGGTTCCAGTGTCCAATAGGTCCGGTTCGTCATCGCTGTCTTCCCCACCAGATGCAAACAGCATTTGTGCGATGTCATCATCATTTAGAATGCTCATTTTTGAGTAAAAACCCTGAAAAAATGAAAACTATTAGGTACTCAAATTGAAATATTCGGTTTAGTTTGGCCCGAACTGACACAATTGAGACGGAAAAGTTCGTTACGTGATTACCTCGATATTTTTTAACATTAAAGGGCTAATATTTTCACTAATACGTTCTAAATTTATCCAATTAACTAATAACTAACACATAATTTAATAATCCTACGCATATAATTCAGTATTTTACTTACATTGGTAAAATCCGGGAGAGCAAGGACACGTGAAACCGCACAAGTCACTACCTGTTGGCGGACTGATGAACTTCTCAAAACTCGGTGCAAGGTCAAAGTTCGCTTTGCGCGCAATCGTGCGACGCTGGGCCCGTCAACTTACGATGTAAAACTAATGATATATTCTCGACTTTCTAACCCGCACAATTGTATTGGGGCGTTCCGAAAGGGTTATACACTTTTGTATCTGTATAGTAGTTATAGCTAAATGTCTATTGGTGCCTTTCCGACAAAGCTATGCTGTACGTATGATATGATTGGAGGATATGACCATCGTAATGTCACGTGGCTATCTTCGTTCTATATAGTGGTTGATACCTAATATGTCTGCTGGAAAGGCACTGTATTCTAAAAAAACCTTGGAAAATGTATTCTTGTATTATCGCTAAGAAAACTGTCGATCGAATCATGTATCAAAAAACCTTGACGAAGTCAATTTTAATTTATTTTAACTATATTTAATGACAAGAATCATATCTTGCCTAGGAGACTAATTCATTAAACTAATACGAACTTAGATCTCGTTTAAATCAGATTTTGAATAGGTACGTATAGTTACTAAGTTCAGCAGCTGTTTAATAAGTTTTAAGTATGGTTAAGTTAAAAGTGGTGAAAATCTAAGTTAAATATTCAAGTAAATAAGTGATGTTTCAACTGCACAAGTTACTACACATTAAATAGTCCGAGTAAGGTTCCACAATGTTGTCGGTAGTCACAGTACTTATCTTAATTTGTATTTACGTATCTAACTTATGATCTGCGCTTGATTTAGTTATTAAGTGGAGTTACATATTAAATAGTGATTTTGTATAGTGTTTAAACAATTTTATTATATTAACAGTTTTGTAGTATTATTGTATGCAAGCTTACAGATGATTAGGGCTCCTATTAGCTCACTAACACACTCATTGAAACGTATCAATTTTGTATCCGAAGGAAATCATTTTTAAAATCAAATTAGTGTAAGTTATGTTGTGCCCTTGGTGTATTTAACAATAATTTTACCGTCATATTCATTAGATGTTTAGTATATAAGTAAGTAATACATACATAATATAAACTTTTGTACGTTTATAAAACGTGTGTACATTTAGAATGTAGAATCAAGACGTTATGTGTTGTAATTTTCTGCGAAATTTTATATATTAACTTTATATTTGTGATTTGTTGAATTTTTTTCTGTATTGGGTTTCTATTATTCATTTTATAATACAACACATAATCATGATAATTTTTTACCTCTATTTTCTGTGTTTAATAACGATATATCCTTTATGTTGGCTGTGTAAATATCTGTTTATTGTCAGAACATACGTAAACGTTGTAACGTCTCATTAATAAACGATAAAAACGAAAGCAATCAGTGTTTTACTGTATGTTACTGGCCTTTTTATTATACTAGGGCTGGCCACTAACCTACTCGAAATAAAATAATTATACTAGCGGTTTTTCTCGCGTACCCATGGGAAAACTCTCCGGATAACACAAATTCTTTGTATGCAAGGTATAATCTATCTTTATGTATACAGAAATTCATCAAAATCGGTTCAGTGATCGGTCACGCGGGCTACTGCACTCGCTGCGTCTCTGTAAACGGATAAAACGTCCAGTGCGATGCACGACGCCCGGCGTCCCTGTAATGAGACCTTGGGTTATACGCCCATTACCAGAGTTACCTCGGCATTTGCGATAAAACTTGGTTAGAGAAAAGTTGAAATTATATATATAAGTAAATAAGATAATTCAAGCATGCTTTTGGGTAACAAACGAAACTTTTCTATCCATGCGTTAACCATGGACTTTTGAACTAAAGCAATACTGTGGATAAATTGCTGTAGCAGTCTGTGGTTTCTCCTGGGATCGTCGCTTTTAAATTGGCTTAAGATCAATCAGTCAGTCACCTTCTAGATTTTCACCTTCAATTTCATCAGTCATCTTTTAGATGTCAATGTCAAACCACTGAAAGAAAGATATATGTAGTACTTGCCAGTCTAAATATTGATTCAGTATTGGTACTAAAGTTTAATAAGTTTCCAAATTTAAATTGTGACGATGAACAAATAAGTTGTTGAAATTTAAACTTACAAACCTTTATCAACACATTTTGGAGGTCCCCAAGTATTAACAAATTATTTATCTAGTTTATCGTCCTCGATTATATAAATGGAACAGCGAAAGTGGGGCTCGGTATTATTTTTAAAATTATGCATGGCAATAATATACAAATGACAGATGATGAGATAATTCATTCGCAAACGGATGTGGTTTCGGAGAAAGTAATCGCAAATGTTTAACTTTTCGTGTTTAAAATCGTGATAAATATGAAATGAACGTTTCCGCGTCTTAAGAAATGCTTTTGTTTTCGTATCGTGTCTATCGCGAGTGTCATAATACTATAAACAAAGTGATAACATGTTGGAAAGTGTTCAAGACTGACACATAGTATTTTACAAGGTTTAATTGTAGTTCTGTCTGTGATTGTAATTTAGCAAGATGCCTAGGGGTGAGAATCGGCACAGCGTGCTGCTGTCGCGCGAGGAGAACGAGCTGGTGTTCAGTATGATAGGTCCCAAGTGCCAGGTGAGTAAGCCTGCTGGTACGACGCTCATAGCTCTTCCGCGTGATCCGAGCTCTACTGTAGATTACGTATCAGTGTATATCTCAGGATTATCAGTGTTCATACCACGATAACGTTATTATTTGTTTGTAAGCTTCATAGAACATATATTGGGCACAATTTTTATACCGAATTTGTAGGATTAAAATCAACAAATGTCGTAGTACAATGTTTGTTTATTAAATACTAGCCGTGTCCCGCGGGTATACCCTCTTTGTAACCGTCCCCTTGGGAATTCCGGGATCGAAAATAGCCTATAACCTTCCTCTTGAATATAGTTATCCAATAAAAAATAATAATTTGAATAAAGATGTGTTTGACCTTAGGCATGTCATTAGTTGGGTCTAATTCCTGGAGAAAATGTAATGTAAAGTTTATTTATCCTCAAATAGTAGAAGAAAAACAACTGTAACCTGAAAATGAAATCTATTTCTGATCTCTTATCTCCTCTGACATAGAATCTATTGTATTCTTGGCACAGTACTAGGCAATTTCATTTTACCAAATGTTCCACATTAAATTGTTTTAGTACTCTCTTGCTGTTTTTTACTTACTCTTACTTTTTTTTACTTGTTTACTTACTCTCTTTATGCTTTAAACTCATATTTATTAAGCCTATGATACTAATTAAAGTGTATGTAAAAAGTAAATGGCAAAGTATCCAGCTAATGGCAACATCCAAAAATCCAACTGTCCATAATTAGAAGCAGAGACTGAGAGAAGTAGTAAATGAATAGTCACACACTTAACCCCTCATATGCCGGAACGCAGATCCAAGCTAGATACAATTGATTTTCTATTGTGTCTAGAATCTCGGCAAACAAAAGGTTAAGTAATTTAGTGAAATAGAGAGTATTAGTGTAGAATGTCCCAATGCAGGCAAAAGGCTTCTTATCTCACTAAAGATGTCAGTATAGAGAAGAGAATTACTAGATATAATGACCGCTGCTGTAGATTGAAAGAAATTAGGGATATTTTATTAGAAAATCCTGTAACTATGGGTGGTGTAATCTGTAAACATTTTGTACATATGTATTTTAATACCTATGTTATATTTTCTAAGGTGATAGTCCCGTGTCATATAGCATAAATAGAAACTGTGACGTCTCTCAGACAAATAAGGAATTCAACAAAGAACAGGACTTTCCGGTGTACTTCTTATGCATAGCAGGTGAAACCAAGGGGAACATCTTGTTTACAATACATAAACTAATTACATATAACAAATTTCTCATAAAACTATGGGATTTTAAATTACAATAACATTGTAGGAGTTAACTATTGCATTTATTATATGAGTAAGGATAATTCTATGCCAGTTTCCTCAATGATTTAACATGGTAGTCATAACACACAATACCCATATTACACAGTTATTTGACATCAAAATATAAACACCAAGGAAATTATATAATAAATCTAAACAGATGCATATTATGTAAAACATTATGCAAATGATCGTCAGAAGAAATTTCTATATTATCATAAATAAATGTTTATTATTTTTTTGAGTTTGTTTATCTTTTTATGTGTCATTTTTAATTATATAACTGATTTGAATTCTCTGTATATTCAAGTTTACATTAGTCACAGTAGAAGTGACTAATGTTTTTTAATTTTAATGTGAATTCCCAAAAATGGAAAGCTATGGTGACACAATTTTTTTCCAACTGTATTTCCAAATTCAACAAGTGAATAATAATTGAATTAAGGAATCAGTAATAATAATAAAATTAGGTACCTAATCAATGAAGTTACAGATTACTAGCTAACAAACATTTACCATATAATATTGGGGTGGACTACCCTTAACATTAAGGGGTATGTAAAATAGACCTTTTGGACCTTGACAAATTTATATGAAATTTTTTATACAAATTTAGTAGGTCTGAGAATCGGCTAATATCTATTTTTTGTACCCCTAAGGGATAAGGGTGGTCCACTCCTTCATTATATGGCAAAACAATGTTTGCCGGGTCAGCTAGTGTTGCACTAACATTCATGACCATTACAATAATGTACATACAGAATTGCTTAATATTGAAACAGCTTAAGATACCAAAATATGTTACCTAAAGTATATTTTGATTT
This sequence comes from Cyclophora punctaria, assembly GCA_951394245.1. Lineage (NCBI taxonomy): Eukaryota > Metazoa > Arthropoda > Insecta > Lepidoptera > Geometridae > Cyclophora > Cyclophora punctaria. The sequence goes on along the minus strand of OX596171.1, from coordinate 1,890,575 downwards.
CTTCAATAATAAGGTCTTGCCAGTACATGAGTCACCATATGCAGTATTTAATAAACATTTGTCATGTGGAGATGTCCTTAAATTCATAACTAAGTTATATTACGGTTAGTAAGGTACTACAGGTATTATAATAATTTAATACACCTGGACTAATTCCCACATGGTTAACAAGAACCAAAGTAAGCTCTAGGCCAACCACTATATCTGCACATATTGTTGACTCCAGGTGGGAATCGGACCCGTACAGTAAGCACTCTCACTGCTATTGTGCATATATGGCCTTGTCAAAGATTTAAAAAACATTAATAAGATATAGATGAATTAATAATTCCTAACTTTTTTTAGAGTTTTATGTTTCGTTTTGATTATTCAACGATTCTAAATCTAGGTTAAATGATGATTTGTATATTGATAGTATTTGGAACACAGAAGTACCTGCCTAGTTAAATATTCAACAAGAATGCTTCTGGGTCAGAGTATTGTACTCCATTATGACTGTATGACACACCTGTCGAAAATCGGCGGTGTGTAATGTCTGCGATTTGAATTTGTCTATGCTATGACACACAGGTGTTAATGTATTGACTAGATTAGACGTAGACTTTCCCGTTGAATGTGGCTATCCAGTACAAATAGAATTATTCAAATTGGATAGGTAGTTTCCAAGATTAGTCCTTACAAAGTTAGAAACATTACTTTATAATAATAACTAGCCGCGCCCCGCGGTGTTACCCGCATTGTATCGATTCCCGTGGGAATTTCGGGATAAAATGTATCCCATGTGTTATTCTGATGTATAACCTATATTACTGTAAAGTTTCATCCAAATCCGTTTTGTAGTTTTCGCGTGAAAGAGCAACAAACATACATCCATACATCCATCCTCACAAACTTTCGCATTTATAATATTAGTAGGATAATTATTTATGGTACAGATTATTAAGTCTTATTCTTCTTCATCATCGAGTGGATTTTCAACCTGACCAATCCTGGTGTCACAGTTATTGAGCCGCCAAAGGCCAATAGTCAAAAATGCTTTAAATGTTAGCTAGCATTCAGGTTGCGTTACCATAAAAGCGGAGATAGCGGAGCTGAGTTAATTAACAACACTCTTAAATGGACAAAACCCAAACAGAAATTGTCAAAATCATACATTGCTCAGCCTGTGTCTGGCATCTTCACTACATAGTATAAACCAAAGTCGCTATTTTTGTCTGTTTGTTTGTCTGTATGCTTAAATCTTTAAAATTACGCAACGGATTTTGATGCGGTTTTTTGTAATAGGTAGAGTGATTCCAGAGGAAGGTTTTTATGTATAAATATTCCCGATATTCCCACGGGAACGGGCACAACGCGGGTAAAACCGCGGGGCGCTGCTAGTGTAGCAGTATAATGATGAGTCTAAGTAGATGCTATGACAAATCCCTTTAGTCGCTGAATGTTTACCTCTTAGCCCATAGCAGTTATATCATTTGCGACTACCTTATGGAATGATTTACAAGACACATGTTTAACTTTTAACTTTCAATAAATAATTGCTGTAGCTCGTTAGAAGGAAGGATATTATCTACTTGGTAACCAATTAAAAAACAATCGATGATGCATCCGAATATACTTAGCTATAATTCATTTACGATTACCTGTGTTTGTTTGTAGTACCCATTATATTTTATAAATAGTAATCTTCTGGCAGATAACTGATGTAACAAGGAGTAACTTAAGCTACTTTTATCCCCAAATTCCCGCGGGAACAGGGGTACAATCGCGGGGCGCGTCTAGTAAGTTATAGAAATCTCGAAATTCCCACAGGAACGAGGGCGCTGCGGGTAATACCGCGGGCAACAGCTAGTTATTTTTATATATCAAACGCAGATCAAATTGTGGGCCTATGAAGTTGTGATTTGAAAATGTTTACTGCTAGAAAACCTCGAATATTTATTTAGGTAATCGTAATAAATGCGGGTTGATTGTGTGGGGAGGGTTATGTACTTTGATTATTGGAATTCACAACAATGAAAGGGCTATGTGATATGTGAACCACATAGTCTTCCTAAACCTTTATTTTTTGCCTTTATACCCCCATATTCTAAATTCTTGGCATCCATCTAGGGATCGTACACAATTATAATATAATTTTGAATTGAAACTACGTTTACGGATACACTTTTATTTTACATTTTTATCCGACTTTTCGGCCCCTTTACAGGAAATCCGTACACATAGTTTCTATTCAAAACGGGTAGTATTTGCTTAAACTTAGAAATCAGTCTAAATTTTGAACTCAACGGGTTCCTTAGTATCGGAGTAAATAGAGTGTACGTAGCAAACCCTGATAGACATACACGAATGATTGTGTAAATATATTCCTATCAAGCATTTTCCTGTTGAAAGAACGGAATCTTTAAGTTTAAGGCGCCAAAACTTGGTTATCTGTGAGACGTATTCGGAACTCGGATCTCTATTAATAATCGATACATATTCATTGCATCTGTATCGATTGAAGATCAGCGCCAGACAATGATAAACTCTTTAGATAAGTGTCGTAACATTCGGAAGCCTGATCCGGTCTAAGATATCGAAGTTTAGATCACTGATTCGATCCACTTCCTTCCATGTTCCTCACTGAAAGGTAACAAGGAAATTGTAACGAAAGTGCACATTAAACATTTATGATTATTTTATAGCTTATTAACTACACACAGTTTCATGGAAAGTCTAGTGATGCAATCTAATTTCACTCCGTACGCCTGAATAGGGGCGAAAGTCTCGTAAATCAGGCTCCCTTCCAATGTTACCAAACGAAAGTTTTGATTAGGTAGTACACCTTGTTATTGTTTGTAAACTAAACGGTCTAACTCTATGTTTGGAACTGTAATTTCAACCTATCTAGGAAACTAAACTAACTACCTAGTTAGATGATGTTTACGTGAAAGTTGGGTCTTTGTCACAGTTTACATTAAGCTCGTTTCTGGCTATTGACTTTGGAGTGTTATACAGATAGGGGTTAGGATTAGTTCCTCTGAATTCCACATGTTTCATTTTGCAATTTATTATCGGACCGAATTAAGCTTTATGAAATGTCTCGTTTTACTAATAGAATACCTCACTTACCATGTTATGATTAGAAAAAAATCTGTTTCAGAAACACTGCCTAATCAACCTTTCATAAAATATTAACAATAACATTCTGCAGATTTGTACTACTACTAAAAATTAGGAAGATAAGGACGTATTTCTGTGTAGTTATAGTGTAAAACCTTAAGGTTGACTTCCAAACGCTCTTGGTCCAGTCGCCACATGCATTTTATCTCCTTAATTCAAATCCAAACGACCCCTGTGACCGCGCGGTCACTGCACCGCCCTGTGTCAGAGATGTCGAATTCAATCTCGGTGATAGATTAGCTACATACTAAAAGGTCAAAAATGTATTAGGGATATTTCCTGTTTTTAGTATCATACTTGGCAGGTGGAAATATAGATTTTTCAGAAAGATCCCGTTCAGTTTATAATCTTTTATCTTATTGAGTCGATAGATCTCCAGAAGCACATTCAGGGTCCGTAATTAGTTCTTCAATATCTTGTAATAAGTCAATAAAATAAAAGGCCCGAAAATGCTTACTAAAAATTTAGTTGTAAACCAAATTTAGAATCTACTCAATCTAATTTAAACTTTTGACTACTTACTATAACTTAAATAATCTATGAATTATATATCTAAACTAGCAAGAGCCTCTCGCTATTCAAAGGTGAAGGCCTCCTCTAGTTGTGCCCATGCTTCCCTATCCCTTGCTGTTGTCATCCACTGGTCACTTCATCCGCCGCCTGGTGATTGGTCTGCCTGTCTTTCTTGTATAGTTTATAATTAATCGACTGAGATCGGTATGACTGTACGACTGTATGACTGTATGTAGGTTCATGACAAGCTTCACCATTCTATGTAAGTTGTACATCCCTCACATCTGAATCTATCCAGCTGTGTTAGCGCGAATAACCAACAACCATTATCTATTCATCATCACCACCGTTCGCATTTAGGTTTTTAGGTAAAATATAACCATTCACGAATAATTAGCATAGATAAACAGATAGATAGCTTATTTCTTTGAATAAAGTTAGAATTAGAACACAATTAATCGACTCCGTATGTATTACCAAACATGTTGTTACGTTGCATTATTTCATTTTATTATTTATTAACTTCCGTATTATTCTTCTTAAACTGGCTCATTAGCATATCGTTATACAATTTTGTTATGTTAATAGTTTATAGCTTTATAATTTATTTGGAAACTAGAAAATGGTGATAAAAACGTTTTCTCGTTCGAATATTCGCGTTGATCCAGGTCATGTTGTACTAAACTTGTTAAGTAATGCATATTTGGCTCTTCATTTGTTAGAAACATTATAGAAGTCGATATATAATTATGACACGATGCGAGATACGTGATCAGAAAGATATATCACTACTTTGCAGTCATTAGTTTACACAATATTTCTGCTGTCTCTGTAATAACAATGGGCTCACTATTTAAATTTAACTACACATAGTTCGAGTAGTAGAAATACTCTTTAATGTACTATGTAATATGACCCATCGAGACTCAATGATCACAGGTGTACAAGACATTTCAGTTAGGTGTTCAGGTTACCCGTAATATACTCATAAAATAAAGAGAAATTGAATCTAGTCTATGTTCCGTCAGTCCATGATGTTAGGCATTCTTAAAAACTTGCCCTATATAAAAATCTTGTTTTTCATGGTCAATGGGAAGCTTTTTTTAATGCCTTTTTTAATGGTTGCCATCTTGTCAGAGTCAAAAAACGCGGTCTGTTTCAATAAGTATTAATTTAGTGGAGGCAGGCCGCTCCGCTTCCAGAGAAAGAGAAAGAGAGATAGATATTATATTGATTCATTAAGTATTACAACCTTATATTTGATTTCCTACTTGCAGAGCTTAGCAACGGCCGTGGTCCAGCTCTTCACCACGGAAGGCCCTGCGCACTCGGAATGGAAGAAACGCGATACGGGAGTACTGTGCCTTATAAAGGACAACGGAAAACGGACATACTTCTTCAGGATATACTGCCTTTACCGGAAAATGCTCATTTGGGAGCACGAAGTTTACCTCCAGATCGAGTACAAAACGCCGAGATCGTTCTTACACACGTTTGAGGCAGAGGTTTGTAACTTAAACTTAGAGCGATAGCAGACATGCTCCTTTCGCCGATTTTGCGACTGCATCAATGCTGCATGGCTGTGTTGAACTTCCGAGTACAAACCAAATCCCCACATTTGGCGTTGTTACATGTACAGGAAGGAATGTATCGTCGTTGCTTTAAGCTTGTAAAGTGCGACTGAATCGCTGATCGTGGTAGCATGTCTGCTATAACCCTTAGACTTACAATTAAAAGCCTAGGTAAACCATAGTGTGATTTTATAGACTGCCTATAGGTCGTGACCATGGCAACTACGTAGCTTGAGCATGATCACAAACAGAAGCAACAAATTCAGATTAAAATGTGCCTTGTTCTTTACATCGCGGTAGCCATAATCGAAAATAAATAACAGGCGGGCACCAAAACAAGTCGTGTCACCGCTGTCCAGAAAGCTTAACACGCATATGGTGAAATAACTTGTGGTTTACAAATCAGTAATCACCAATCGTTTCTTTATTGCGCACTATAAATATAATTTTCAAAATTGCCTCAACACGGCGCGAATCGATCGTATTGCCTATACCGTTGTCACGAGATGACCTAGATAGTTTTATGTGATTTTAAATCGCTTTGAGTAATTGCAATTGAGTATGCAGAACTGCAACTCTTTTAGGCAGCGGGAAGTTGGCCAAAAATGTAAGGAAATGTTTTTTAATATGATACATCACATCCGTACGTCGTCGCTTGTCGCCTAGAGGGGGACGGGCGCTTCGAGTAGTGTCATAGATTACCTAGACCTAGTTAATTCTATAGCTGTTTGTACAAGGTTACACATTCTTTGAGCTACTAGCTATACGGTACTTAGACTTACTTAAACATGATCAGCGTGAATAATGATAGCTATTAGTTATTAAATCAATGATAAATCACATTCATGATTTTACTGGGCGAGTACTACTCTAATACTACTCATGTATTCGTAGTAACTAACTGGCCCCTCTAGAAAGCATTAATATTATTGAGGTTTAATATGAGTAAAGTTGCAGAATATATATAAATATTGATTTATATTATAACGCGGATATCGTTGAGTCATACAACATACAGATAGCCTACGTTTATACGGTACCTACGAGTATACTCACTGGCCTGTGATAGCACGATGATATTAAAATATTCGATTGCATGGTATGACTAGTAAGTGAGTTCGTGTAGGTTAGTGGCCAACCCATGTGCTGAAGTTTTTATACCGCCTAAAGGTATCCGACATGGTTTATCGATTGAAACAACCGGGATCGAAAATTGTAAGTACCCTGGGAAGCACGGTAGCGCTCGGATAGAAATGTCACTATCGCCATACAAAGTAACGGCCGAGCTGCACTGTGCCTAACAATCGCAATGACAATGACGCTACATCGCACCTATGACTATATTTGACAATGATCAATTATTGTGGTACATACTTAATGTAATTTATATGCCATGGTATGATTGGAGTTATGAATCCTTCAGCTTTAATCATTTATCAAATAACATTGTTACGGCCTGATTAAATTAGCAGATGTAGTATGAAGTAATGTAAAGAATTGTATGAAATTGAGGGTCATTTACTTAGGCTTCCGGCGTCAGGGCCCGCGATCAAGTGCAGGTGAATATCACAGGGTCACACCTATTGTATGCTGTCTAATTAGCTTTTTATGCCTTTTTTAATTTGAGTATTTGAGCATAATATATTTATATGAGATATTATTATGGGATCATATAATATGAGACCAGTGACCCCAATTTGGTTACCGTAAAATGGTCCTACTTTGCTCCAATATTTGCTCCAAATAAAGGGAATTATGAATATTTTTTAAACTATTTATTATGTAATATACTTAGCTGTTTTAATATAAAGAAAAACATGTTGTCTAACACATTTTTATAGGTAAATCAACGTAATAAAGTATTTCATTATATATATAAAACAATGAATAAGGAGCAAAGTTACCCGTGGTCCTGGGTAACTTTGCTCCTGGATATATTTTACATGCAATCTCCATTGTGGAAGCTTTTTGAGCAAAGTTATGCTTTCCTTATTTAAACTATGCTCCAGTGATAATACGCGTAATTACCTTAATCCGCTATGCCGCTTTTGAGATGGAAGTGGCTTTTTCGGATACAAAAAAAAATAATATTTTTCGTCTGGCACTAGAGCTGCACCTGTCATAACAAAGAAATGGCAGAAGAAAAATTTGACAGTTCAGTGTGAATTAAATGAAAATTAAATGAAATGTTGCAACGATTTGGACATATTAAGCGATAAAACATTTCTCAGAATTGGAGCATAATTAACCCTATAGGAGCAAAATAGGACCATTTTACGGTAATGATTTAGCTCGGATGTGAACAGTTACCCACTGGAACCAAGCTGCCATGTGTTCGTCTGTTTCAGGAATACATGACAGCGTTCAACTTCGCCAACGAGGAGGAAGCGGAATTACTACAGTCTGTGCTTATAGAGAAAATTGAACAGAGGAAAAACAAAAGAGAAGGTAAGCTGTCTCTTATCATGCAGGGTGGCTTATTTAAACCGATCAGTCTGAAACTAAAAAAAGTACGAAGCTCTTTTCTTAGCAACGATGTCATCGACTTTAGTGACATTAAAAACTGCATTAATGACGTTTGGAAAATAAGCTTGCTACCGCTAAGACGAATGTATAATACAAGCACAGCCAAAAGGACAATAATATTGGAATTTAGAAAATTCCAAGTCTGACTAAAGCATAGTTTTATAAATTATTATGAATATGGTATCAATGCACACACACAGCCCAATCCATATATTTGATGGGACAGCTAATAAAACTAAGTTTTTATATCCGATTTGGCCTCTCTGAACTGCGTGTATCAACTATCAAATGCCAGTTTACAAACAACAGATCATAATGGCGATCAAACAATACCTTTGTTATTTCACAACTGTGCATTATTTCATCTCGCGATGGGATCACCTGCACGCGCTGGGCAACCACGCTTTGCTACACTGATTACACTGAACTTAAATTATAAGAGACCCTTGCGTTTAGAAGGCTTTTGCAGTAGGTGGTAGGTGCGTTTCGATTGAAGCGCAGAGGAACGGCTTGGAGCTCAATCAACCAACCACGACGCATTGAAAATGTCCATTAACCTATTGAATAAAGATTTTATCATATGTTGATGGCTGTATATAAAAATATATTAATCTTACCACTATAAAATGTAGTATCGTTTTGTAGGCAATTTATCGACGATGATTTGGTCTCTGAAGAGTAAACTCCTCAGTCGTATGGTTTTTGTAGAAAATTCGAAAAACCAGAATGAGGGAGATAAAATGGGGGGGAAAGGGGGGAAGAAGTAATTTGCTGACGTGCTTTCATATCGAGATTGAAGCACATACATGACAGCTACATTCATGCCAAGTTTCATGCTTTCACGAATGTACCATAAAATTGATTTTTGTTAGGACCTGGAACCGGACTAATAGTAGAGTATGTTAACAAATAATTCAATAATTAAATTAAACACGAGTATGACAATCAAATATGACCCTAATCATCATTGAATTACAGAAATACTTGGTAAAAGACCTTATGATTATGCAATGACTGTATAGAACAAATAGTATAATTTAATTATTTGCCTTGATAAAACATCCACCTGGTGGCGAGTAGCGGAACTAAGTTTATCGATAAGTTTTTAAGACACATCTCTATCAAAGTGACGTAATAATTGTAGCCTGTATCCTTACGGACGCACCTGCATGCACGGAGCTCGCATCGTATTTGACTTTGCTCTGTGTGAGGCATTGCCGATGACGTCACCACAATGAGTTCGCCACTGGCATTGCCTAATACTACACGTGTTATTTTAAGGTTCTTAAATATATATCTTAAGATATGAATGTATTAAAAAATTATTTAATTGGGAATGGATAATGAATGATATGGATATGAATATTTATTGCTCTATGATCCTATATCTATACTTAGTTTTATGTTTACTAGCTGAGAAAGCAAACGTTGTTTTGCCTAAAAAAATTTAGGGGTGGGCTGCCCTTAACATGAAATATAGATGTTGTCCGATTCTCAGACCTACCCGCTGTGCACACAAAATTTCATGAGAATCGGTCGAGCCGTTTCGGAGGAGTTTAACTACATACAACACCGCACTTCGAAAATTTTATTTTTGGATTTGCCTGTTTACAATGTTTATTTATTGTATTGAAAACAATTGTAATGCATTTAGTTATAATCTCTTAGTTTATTATAATTTTCTGATACGGTTTCATATTTTTATGTGCCCTATATGCCCCATCGTACCTTAAGACGGCCCTTGTAATTTATTGTAATAACCCTAGGATGATAGTGTTGTAATTTTCAATGTGTGAGTTTGGCGACATTGGTTTTCATAGTAACACTCTTCTAACGCGACTTCCAGTTACACTTCTCTATTTCGTGTATATGATAACAAATTTAGGCAGATTCAATTCCCGCTGTAACATTTTGCAGAGATTGTGAATGTGTTTTTGAAATGTGTCAACGATCATCTTGTTTACAGAAAAGCGGCAGCGCGCCCTGCTGGCCGCCCAACACAACAGCGCGCCGCCCCCGCGCACCAACGGCTACCTGCCGCCGCCGCCCAAGCCCGAGCCCGCGCCCGCGCCTGTACTCCCGCCTAAGGCCAACCTTTCAAGTAATATGTTTGTTCCTGCTTTAGGTTTTACTTGGATGAACCTTTGTACATACTCCTTCCGCCATATTAATAAACGCCGTGTAACTATAACACTGTTATAATGTGTTTAATGTGTGAGGTAAAGACGGCAAGGGGGCAACATTGGTGTGGGCAACTCGGGGGTGTAGAGAGGCCTGATTATTATCATGTATACGACCGAATTGAGAAACCATCTCCTTTTTTCAAGTCGACTACAAATCAAATGAAATATCAATATTTTAAACGGAGTACTTGATACTCTTAACTTTTCGTGTGAATAGTAATAGAATTAATTTTATTTCTTTATTAGTCGTCTTCGTCTCACGGTTCTCGTTGTGTAACACATTACGTTAACTTTCCACATTTAACGAATCCACAATGCCATGCCATTGGGTAACCTATTGTTGTTAATATAATAAATAATAATACAACCGTAATTCTTATGAATTGTATTTTTTAATCATATTTATGAGTTATGTAATATTGTATAGCTCGATTGGCTGAACATAAGCCATCGGAATCTCTTTCGTGCTTTGCCATTGGTCGATTGAACCTCGCTCGGCTCCGCTCTGCCGCAGTGAAAACCCACCCTTATAAGGCCGTTTGTAGATTGAGAAGTCGAAAGTGAATCCTTATTTTATTCATAAATAAGACCCTGATTTTGGTCCCAAGTCTTCGCTGTTCGGTGCATGGCATTACCGTATTCAAAATATTACAAAGAAAACATATCTTCTTATATAAATAAAAATAAAAATTATTTAATACCAAAACTCCGCAAACCTAGAAAAATAGAAGTTAAGCGGAAACTCTCCAGGCTCAACATGCTCATACGTAAAAAGGCTCAAATGTGTCGAGTGATCCTCATTGCAGGTTATTATTACAAACTACTTTTTTAAACTACCTGTATCTCGCGGTTTTACCCGCTTTGTGCCCGTACCGCTAAAAATTTCGGGATATAAAATTGCCAAAACTTTCTCTGTGAATGTGTCTATCCAATCCTAACTAATATTATAAATGCGAAAGTAACTCTGTCTGTATGTCACGCTTTCACGCCAAAACTACTGAACGGATTTGAATTAAATTTGGTACACAGTTAGTCCAGAGCCTGAGAAAGGACATAGGCTACTTATTATCGCGAAATTCCCGCGGGAACGGGAACAACGCGGGTGAAACCACGGGGCGCGGCTAGTACCAAAATTATTATTTGAATCGAACCGCTAATTCCGGAGATTAACGCGTTTAAACAAACAGAAATCAAACTGTTCGGTGATATTATATTAGTACTAGCTGGCCCGGCAAACATTGTTTTGCCATATACAAATTAAAGGGTGGACCAACCTGAACACTATAAATTGAGATGTTAGCTATCCTTCAAGTTGGATCAAAACGCACACGGTGTGCAAATCAAATTTAAAATCAGTTCGGTAGTTTAGGAGTCCATCGCAGACATGTAATTTGTATATATAAAGATGTATATAGATGTTAATAAGCCTTGGCCCTAGCAGGAAGACAGACGTACTCGCTGAAGAGCTCGCGGAAAAAGCCGAAGCTCCCGAAACTGACCAAAGACGACATCGGCATGCCTCAGGACTTCGTGCACATATCGCACGTCGGCTGGGACAAGAACAAAGGTAACTTCTATTTCTTCTTGTCGAGTAAGTTAATGGCCATCCCTGGTGTCGTAGTTCTCAGACCGCCTAAAGACCATTACATTATTCTTATCTATGTAATCTTACTAAATGGGCGTTTGCCCGAAACAGATATTTATTTATTATTCTCATCCTGAAATTGTTTTTTCAGGTTTCGACGTAGAGAAACTGCCCAACGACGATCTGAAGTCGTTCTTCACGAAGGCTGGCGTGTCGGAGACCCAGCTGGAGGACGAGAAGACGCGCGAGTTCATCTACGACTTCATCGAGACGCATGGCGGCATCGCGGCGGTGCAGGACGAGCTCACGCAGACCAAGCCCAACACCAGTTAGTACCCAACATCTAGCTTCATTACTGTGAGAAAGTGTAGTTAGTACCTAGCTGTATTACTGTGAGAAAGTGCCAAAAAATATCAACTGGCTTATACCAGTTAGTACTCAATCAATACCGAGACTTACTTACTTCTTCTTACTTACTTCATTACTGTGAGAAAGTCAGATATTTTTATTCAGTTTTAGCCCCAAAGAGGCTCTTTTGAACGTACCGACTCGGAACAACATCAGCAGAGAAGAATGGACAAGAAACTCCGCTGATTATTTTTTAATAGAGGAAGTTTGTTCCAGGCATTTATGTCATTTCAATACAAAAAGTGTGTGTTTCTATTTCAGAACAAACCTAGTCATCTTAAACTTTCTCCTTATTTTAAAGTTGGTTGGATTATTTGTTAGAAAAATGGATTTTCCTAACTCAGTTTTTATTAAAAGATTTCAATGATTTAGCCTGTAATGTGATGGACACAGGCCTCTTCAGTGATATTAGTGCTGCGACGGTACGGGAATGTAATTTCTCAAAAAGATGATCTTAGGAGATAAGGGTACAATAAAAAGTATTATTATTCAATTGTAAACCGTTTCGTTTCATTTTATAGGCATGTCGCGGGCGCCGCCGCTGCCGACGACCGCGGCGCCGCCCGTGCCGTCGCGCAGCCCCGCGCCCGGGCACCCGCCCGCACCCCGTACGTACTCACTGCACCAGCAGTGCCAGCACCAACTTTTAACCTTCCTCTTGTATGTGGTTGTCATACGCAAAAAGACTTTTCATCTTGTTGATGAGGAGAATGAAAAAAAAGGAAACTCAACGAGTCTCTAGCTAGGGTCTCAGGAGGCAACTGCAACTGCAACATTTGTCATTAGATGATATTTTGATTAAATATGTATTGCAGCGTCCCGCGCGCCGCCGCCGCCGCCGGCGCGCGCGGTGCCGCCGCCGCCCTCCGCCGTGGCGCCTCGCAACCCGCCGCCACCGCGACCTCCGCAACGTGAGTACTTCACATACAGACTGCACTCTTAAGAACTTAAATTGATACATCGAGCTGTGTGAGTTGGTGTGCGAGTGGTGTTGTAATGATAGTTGTCGATGGCCCCAGCAGCCCCGGCGGGCGGGCCGCCCCCGATGCCGCCGCCGCCGCCGCCGGGCCCGGCGCCGCCGCCGCCGCCGCCGCCGCCGCTGGCGCCGCCGCCGCCCGAGCCGCCGGCGCCGCCCGCGCCGCCCGACTCCGCCGTGCCGACGGACGCGCGCGCCGCGCTCATGGAGAGCATACGGAACGGAGGGATGGCGCTCAAGGTGCATATCCAACCACTACTATAATAGTACTATTATTTAAGTTCACCCAACGACGTATTACACAATGGAAATGTTGAACAACTTCGGAACCTACTTGAATCAGTAGTGAAATTTTATTCCGAGCGCTATCGAGTTTCGCGCTCGTTAAATCGGTCCAACCGATAGCTTCTAACTTATTCCCGTTTCATAATTCCAGAAAGTACCAGAAGTGAGCAGCAAGCTCCCCGTGGCAGACAACAGCCGAAGCAATCTGCTGAGTCAAATCCGAGAGGGCGTGGAATTGAAGGCGGTGCGCAGCGCAGGCGGCGGCGGCGGCGGCGGCGGCGGCGGCGGCGGCGGCGGCGGGGGCGGCGCGGCGCGCGGCGGCGCGTGCGGGCTGGCCGTGGCGCTGGCGCGCGCGCTGGAGGACCGCAACCGCGCCATCCACTCGTCCGACTCCGACGACCACAGCGACAGCGACGCCGACGACTGGGACGACTGAACTCCGCCGCTCCTCCCCCTTCCCTTTCATCGTTTGTGAGAACACCCTCCCCCGGGTATATTCCGAAGTTTTACGAAGTTAATTTTCGATGTCCCTCACATTTAAGATCCCATTTTTTGTCTAAACGTGAGGGAATATTGGAATCCTTTCCAGATATTTAGTTTTTATTAGACCGGTCCGAACATTTAAGTCGGTCAATTACAGAACATTTAGTTAGGGTCTATTATTATTTCCTATTTTAGGATTGCTCGGAACCCGGAATATTTTGAGTTTGTCTCGTTTTGATGAGACCCTTGAATGGAACCTAAATATGAGTTTCACCTGGGTGCGTCCCTGTGTATAAATTTGAATAAGTTGACAAATAGGCAAGTGATTAGGGTGCCAATGTAGATAGGTACAAAAAAAAATTGTGTGCCTAAAATCTGAGTGCATTGAAAAATTACCCTCCTCAAAGAAACAGTTCAAAATGATAACATTAATGTTTTTTCAATGAACTCAGACCAAAGAGCGTAAATGATAACTGATTAGCGATCCTTTTAACACAATATGGACTCTAATTGGGAGTACTGAAAGTTCAATTTGCGCTGTCCTATTGGCAGTCAAGATTGTAACATGATAACGTTAGAAGGGCGCTAGCCAGTTATCAGATGTTGAGCTAGTCAAAGTCATGTATGATCCTAATGTCGCGGTTAGTGATTATTATCTATTTTCTGGCATTATTCATGTTACAAAGAGCTCTATTTTTATCGAAATGTTTGTATAGTTTTGGTTATGTTGTGTCAAGTGACTTTATGAATAATCGTCCCATAAACACATGTTGTTGATAACTTCATCAATATTTAGCTTTTTATTCTGTTTTGTAAATATAGATTACGCCATTTATTTAATTTACATTGTAGTTAGTGGCATTGTACCGTCGCGTTCTTATGGCGTGATGTAAGCGTGTTACTAACACATTTCCTTTATATTATCGACTGGGGGTACGTAAAGACACTTGACCAACATCAGTATTAGTAATTGTTTAGGTTGTACTCTATAAACAATATTAATTTCATTCTTAAAACTTATTTTAGCGATGAATTTATGGTAAGTCTGTATTGTATTTATTATTTAAATGTTTTAACTTCGGTACATTCTAACTTTTGTATTGTAAACGTTTATTTGAACAACTAGGTAACCACACATACGACTATCGAGTGCATTTCCTTCTAATTTCATCCTTATGTTTATGATAACCTTGCGTACTAAACAGTCTTAACCCGTTTTATCAACTAATCCCAGAAGTTTGAAATATATCGGAAGATATTTTAAGCTCAAAGAAGTAACTGTAACGCTAAACTGCATTTCTGATGCTCACTTATACTTTTTATATGTGCCTGTTTGAGGGCGCTTTGTTTTATAAACCCTTAGATAAATAAATCACGACACGGTATTATTTAAGCAACTGAGTTTCTTTGTAATTTACTATATTCATGTGAAAAAGTAATAGTCTGAAGATCCCACTGCTTCAGCTCACTGAAGATATCAATACAGTGAGGGGAAAAGGTACAATAAAATACCGTCGCGGTAGTTGATTATTAAAATATTGATACCACAAGTAAAATCTCAACTAGATTCTTGTAAATAATTTGTAATTTTATATAACGAGGCACCTCGTACATGACGAAGTAATTGTTGTGAAACTCGACCACAAACACCAATATCTTACTTGTAAGTTGTATTATGTATCTTGTAGCCGTAGCTACGTGTTTATGTAACTGAAAGGTATAATTAGAATGACTGTATAAGAAACTGTAAGCTATTTTTATAATATTACATTGTAATAATGTTTTTTATTGTTAAATGTCGTGTAATATTTAGACGTCATCAAATCTTTTGTCTTGTTATTCACGTGTAACTGTCGGAAGACGGAATGGTAATCAATTCTGTTTGATATAACTTTATGTACTACATTTTTTGCAAACGAGCAATATTACGTGTTAAGCAGAACCGATCGCCATTTAAGGGTTATGTTGATTAAATAAAAACTAATTAATTATATTTAGTTAAATTATTTTATTTTTACTCGTAACAAGTTTTAGGATTCCATACAATTGTCAAGTAATAAAGAAAAACAAAAACTTGCGAATCATGTTTAACAAAAATCTTAAAGTAAAAAATTATTTTCGAAATGATATTTATAAAAATGTTACACTGAACTAAAAATTAAAATTAAGTTCTTATAAACTGGATAATGACATCTTATATAAAACAACCTTAATAAGTATCCATACCTACACGGAACAGGTAATTCAGAGATATTTGTTGCGTCCTGCATTTTCCAAAACTATATAATATTACAGGTATACAATGTTATAAACAATACATAAAAGGATACCATTTAGTTTTTATTACAGAAAACAAATTTTAAAATGCTGTTGTAAAGAGCGCATGTTGTAATATTTATCGCCATTATTTTATTCGGCAAGAAAACATAATAATTAGTTACTTAGCACTATAAACTCTACTTTTGTCTAAAAACCAATATAATACTTATCAATACCATTAATCACAAAATAAAATGGTAATATGATAATTTACACTGCCACCCATATGATTGGGAACCCTTTAAGCACTTTCACTGAAGGGGTAAATACCTAACTGCAATAATATAATAATTTGGAATGATTACTAAAAACATGAAGAATAAATGAATGATCAATGATCTAATAATCGTAAACACCTCTAGCTAGTCATAAACCATATTCCTAGTATGTAATTATGTCTGAGTGAATACTTTATAGATATTTTTTTACTAAATATTAAAAATAGACATGTCACCTCCCACACCAACTATCATTCAGTACTACGTCAGCTCTTAAATTATTTCACATAATGTTGAACCTACCTACAATAAAAAAAATATAATGAACCTAATATTTTGGTTCATAAGTGAGTTGTAATACCACTGAGACAAACATTACACAGACTCGAGCAGAAATACTACCTCTTAACAGACACATTTTACTTCTAAGATCTCTATATAGACTATACACCGTGATTCCTTTCATTTTCGTTAATTTAGATTTGTCCAGTCTACATATTAATAGCAGCTACCTGGTACATATATGACATTAAATTAACCCATAACACACAATTTAAAATGATGTTTTACACTGGTTCAGTGATTAAAAATTATTAAATATCTAAATAATCGTTACACTAATTAATTCTACTTGATCTTCACTCGAAGATAACGGAAATACAAAGAAATCGAGTTGTAGAGTGTTAGTTGTTTCTTAAAATTATTTTAAAAGTCCTATTCATATATTTACACCTTAATAAAAAATTAGAACAGATCTGAATGCCTACACGTTTGTTTACCTACTAATATCTAAAATATGCAATTATACACTAATTAAATCATATGGCGGTTTCGCAGCTGGTTGTATCAAGATTAAATACAAGTCAGTGTAAGAAATCCACAAAATAACATACAGAATAAAAGCACAAGTCATATTTCAAGCATTGGCTTAAAGCAATAAATGCGAAAGAAAACGTAACGAAAACAATAGAACCGTTAACTAAAAATAAAATCACAGAATGTAAATTAATCGTCGATGACTACCACTGTGACTATCTCCTCGTGGACGTCGATCTCGTCGTCGTCAGTAAGTTGCACCACATCACCGAATTCGCTGATCTGACTCTTGGAGTCTTGGTTGTCACTGTCATTGGCCTTTTGGTAGAGAGATAACACGTCCGATATGATGGGCGACTGCACCATCATGTGCAGGTTTCTTTCGTCCTCGTCCAGCTGAGGCTCCGTAGACAAAATGTGCTGCCCATTCATCTCTTGTCTATGATTCACCACTGAAGGACTTTCAACATCTTCCTCATCATCCGTGTATCCGTAATACTTCTCGTCGTCCTTCAAGTCCTTGGGTATGTAAGTGTTGATCAAGATCCTTAGGTTTTCATCGCAGGTAAATACTTTAGAAGGATCAGAGTCTTCCTTATCGCACTGGTGACGGTTGAAGTGTCTGGTGGACGTGAAGTACTTGCGACACTGTTGACACTGGTTTAACAAATGAGCTCGATAGTGATTGTGCAGGTTAGGAAACTCGCCGCCGCAAACCACGCATCGTTCCGGCTTCACTTGCGCTCGGTAATGCACTTTCTTCAATGATTTGTGCACGAATTTCATGTGTTTTATAAAGGGACCGTACTTGACGAATTGTTCCTTACAAATACGGCATTTTATAGGCTTCTTGTCATATTTCCGACTCCTGTGCGAGAATGCATGAATGTTAAAGGCGTCGAGAGTTTTAAACTTGAGTTGGCAAAACCTACACGATATCGCTCCGGATACGTTGTGCAATATATCGTGTTTTTTCTTGGAATCTTTCTTAGTAATAGGCTTAAAGCAGAAAGTGCAATCTTCATAGGTTTGATTGACAGCAGTCCCGGCTTCGACAGCCTCCTCATCGTCGCTTATAATACTACACAAATGGCTGTCGAAATCAGCCGTGGAGAAGAAGTATTCATTGCACTTCTTACATTTATTCTCCTCATGGTAGTCCATGTGTCTGTGGAGATTGAAGAAAGACTTATTACATATTTGGCACATCTCCTCTATTGAATCCTTTGGCATAATAATCCATTCTTTGTCGTCGTTATGTACATCCCTCATGTGGTATATCATTTCCCTAAAAGCTACGAATGTTTCGTCACAATGCTCACATTTGGTTGGCTCGTCTACATTCAACTGCGAAAAATGATGATTCTTATGCTTTCGATATCCAGTCTGGGTATTGAACTTTCTAGGACAATATATGCAGCCGAAGTAACCGATCGTACGGTGATATATCTTATGCGTGCTGAGAGCGTACTCGTTCTCGAAGACTTTGAAACAGTAGTCGCAGACGAAATCAGTTTTAGCGCTAGAGGCCTCTCGGGAGACTCTGATGTCGTGCTGTGTGCGCAAATGACAATCCAGCTTCACTTGGACGCTGAACGCCTTGTAGCAAATATCGCACTTGACCCTTTTCGGGTGCGGATCGGTGTCGCCCACCAACCGCCTCTTGTCGCAGTTGAAGGTGAGATGGCCCTCCAAGAAGCGCGGCGTGCTGAAGTACTCGAAGCAGTAGTTGCAGCGCAGCGAGTTGTGGTAATCGATGTGGCGCTCGAAGTTGCCCTTGGAGGCGAGCACCTTGTGGCACACGGAGCACTGCAGCGGGCGCAGCGGGCCCGCGCGCTCGGCCGCGCCGCGCTCCGCCAGCCACGTCTCCCGCACGCCGTGCGCGTCGCGCAGGTGCC
The DNA here is from genome assembly GCA_951394245.1 of Cyclophora punctaria. Lineage (NCBI taxonomy): Eukaryota > Metazoa > Arthropoda > Insecta > Lepidoptera > Geometridae > Cyclophora > Cyclophora punctaria. Next base: position 1,871,632 of record OX596171.1, on the reverse strand, counting down.
GGTGCAGCGCGTAGCCCAGCACGAAGCGCTGCTCGCACTGCGGGCACGGCAGCGGGTTGTCTGTGTACTTGGTGGTCAGGTGCCCCTTGATGTGTATGTTGTGCAACTTCAGGGACATGCTGTTCTTGCCGCAGAACTTGCACTTGTAAATGTTCGGTTTCCGCTGGTGGGCCTCCTCGTGGTGCTTGAGCCGCTGCTCGTTGAGGAATACGCGCGCGCACAGCTTGCATGAGTAGTAGCTGGGCGGCGGCGCGTCGGGGTCCTCCTTTATCATTTTGCTTTCGGGATGCGTCCGTCGCAGATGGCGAATCAGCTTGACCAGATCCGGGTAGAATCGCGAACATATCACACATTTGACTTTTCCCTTCCTGAGCTTCTCCAACCTTTTCTGGTGAGATTGGTGGTCGAAGTTGTGTCCCTTCATATGTCGCTTACAGTAGTCTTCATCTGTGTAACCTTTCCCGCAGATGGTACATTTGAACGGTCCGTTGTCATCCTCGTAGTGAGATCGCGTGTGCAGTTCGAGGTGCCTCTTGTTCGTGAACTGCAGTTGACATATTTGGCACTCGTGTCGAGCGCCATAGAGCAGAGTTTTGGACTTGTGCCATATGAGATGATGTTTGAGAGAGTTCTCGGAGTCGCACATCTTTCCACACAGCTGACATGTGAAATTACCGTCGAAGGAAGCCTTCGCGTTGTTTGGTGTGACGTCACCTACGACAGTGTTATGTCCGGACTCGCCCTTCTTGTAGTGGATGGCCATGTGGGAGAGGTACACTTTCCTGTACTGGAACACTCGCTTGCAGATCGAGCACTGGTAGTCTTTAGTCTGGAAGCGAGTCTGTTTGTGGAAGTTCATGTGCGCTTGCGCAGCGCGGAGGTTTTTACTCTTGCGGTTGCAGATGGTGCATGTCAGGTATTCGGAATCTAGATTCGGATCATTGTAATGTTCCCGCATGTGGAGCTTGAAGTGACATTGAAACCGGAAATTCTGAAATCATAAATAGAATTCGTAAGATTGTGAATATTGCATGTTAAGTTCGCATAATGTATGAAGTTACCTCTTTACAGACAAAGCACTCGTATTTCTTTTCTAAACTGTCTCCTACATTGGAGTGCCAGTTGACGTGCCTCTTGAGTGATATGAGCGTGGGCATCGTCTTAGTGCAGATGGGGCAGGTGAACCCGGACAGGTTCACGAGCGGCGCCGCGGACGGCGGAACCTCTTTGGAGTCGTTGTGAGACTGGACATTGTCCAGGGGTTCCGCCTTCGTCACAACGACTTCACAAAAATCCGCCATCTCGCCAATATACTTTTTTTCCACGTGCTGCTGCTTCAATCTAAAAAACAAAAAGCGGCCAAGTGCGAGTCGGACTCGCCCATGAAGGGTTCCGTAGCAGCGAGTAACATAATAAAGAAGTTCTTGAAATAAATGTTTTTTTATTTACATTTGAGTTATTGAATGAATAATCAGTATTTTTTTGCGGTTTACGATTTATGTCGTAAAAAAAAACTACTAACTAGACAAACTTTTTAAACTCACACGATTTGCACTCATTATACTAAATGAAACGGGTCTGTATCGCGTTAGATAATTAAACGTATTTACTAAAATACGTACCCGACGTTTCGAGCGGATTACACCGCTCGTGGTCACGGGAGAACTCTGACCTAACTCTGACCTACTAACTAGACCTCGTTCAAACCAATTTTCGGTGTTAGATTACATTGTTATGTACATCATATATTTTTTTTAGTTTTATCATTCTCTTATTTTAGAAGTTACAGGGGGGGGACACACATTTTACCACTTTGGAAGAGTCTCTCGCGCAAACTATTCAGTTTAGAAAAAAATGATATTAGAAACCTCAATACCATTTTTGAAGACCTACCCATAGATACCCCACACGTATGGGTTTGATGAAAAAAAAAAATATTTTTTTCATTTCTATGTATGGGAGACCCCCCTAAAATTTTATTTTTTTTCTATTTTAGTGTGAAAATATTAATGCGGTTCACAGAATACATCTACACACTAAGTTTCAACAACATAGCTCTTATAGTTTCGGAGAAAAAAGGCTGTGACATACGGACAGACAGACGGACAGACGGACAGACGGACGGACAGACAGACAGACAGACATGACGAATCTATAAGGGTTCCGTTTTTGCCATTTGGCTACGGAACCCTAATAACAGTTAAATAAGCAAACTTTAACATAAAATTGAAAATAATATTATTTGCTTTGTCTCATTTTACCTGTGTATCAATTTAATATGAGTAGCTAAATTGCTGCAGCTCTTAAACTTTTGTCCGCACTGGATGCAAGTATACACGTTTCTGGGCTTAATATTCGCCGAAATATGCTTCTGGTTGTGTTCATTGATAGTGCCCACTTTCATCTCCTCGTCACAAATGAGACACTTCACGAGGCAATCCTTGAGTGTTATTTTTGCCCTTTTAGTCCCAGAACATTGATTATGTTTCGTCTTCTTATGATGGATTAAGAGACGCTTGTAAGAGAACTGCTTTTCACAAATATCACATGTGTTATCCTCAGTTTCATCTTGACTAGATTCTGATTCGGAACTATATTCGAGTGCCTCTCTGAGCAAACTATTGGGCGGTTTATCAGGAGGTTCTTGCTTCACATATTCCGAATCTTCTGCGGCGTGCTTCTGTTCATGAGATTCGCACGCCTTTTTATATTTGAACTCTTTGTCACAGACTCTGCACTTGAGCAAGTCACTCTGCGATGTCTGCGAGCTTTGCACCGATACTGCCTCTTCCATGTGGCTGTCATTTCTGTCGAAGACGTCATCACCATCTTCGTCAATGTTCGACATGTGAGCCGCTAGATGACTGATCAACTTCTCCTGTGTTGGGAGTTTCTTTTGACACATTCTACATTCAAATTCGTTAACATCAGATTTTCTAGGAACGGCAGGAATCAGAAAGTGCACACCACGAATGTGGCTTATATACGACGTTTTATTAATCGTAACTTTGTCACACAACAAACAAGCAAACTCTTTGCGGTAGTCATTTTTAGTACACACACTGAAATGTGCATTATGATCTTGATATTCTGAAAACTTCTTCATACAGTAAAGGCATGGCACTGCAGTTGTTTTCTTCTCTGTGTTATTGGCGCGAGTGAAGGACGTGTTTTGGGAACCGGATCCTTGAGTTTCTGGTTTCAAAGTTGCAGCATGAACTACTCTCAAATGTTTCTCCAAGTTATCTGTAGTTTTAAACTTGGCTGAACAGTATTGACATGTTGGTTTTTTATGATGTACAGCATCAATGGGTTCTAAAGATATAAAAAGTTCCTTTTTCGGAGATTTTTCTATAGGAAGTTCACATATTTCCGCATGCCTTTTCAACATGATCTTTAATTTGAATGTTTTTCCACATTTGTCACAACTTGACTTTTCTTGTTCTTCTGTATTATTTTCGATGCTCTTTTTAGGAGTAGATGTCGGAATATCATTATTCAGGGAGGTCTTGTGAACATTCTCCATGTGATACTTAAGGCTTTTCTTCCATTTGAATGTTTTTAGACATATGTTACACTGGATGATATCCTGCATGATGTGCTCGTCGGAATCATCTGTTTCTGGCACATAGCTTGAGTCGCCACTGAAGTCATCATAATCAGGGTCAAGTTGTGAGTTGTTGGGAGACATACGCTGTCGCTTTTGAGTCTGCCGCAATTCCTGCACACGTTTCGAGCTGGTGGGTCTACTATAGTCACGAGACCGACTGCCAATGGATGCATTGTCACTCTCAATGCTTCTTTTCCTACTTCTACTAACTGGAGTCACCTTACTATCATTTAGTTTCAGGTTGGAGGTGTCAGTGTGTGTTGAAAATGCTGAGTCACTACTTTGCCTGTTTGGTGGCGGTGGGCTGATGCTGAAACCTATAAACAACAGTATTCTATGACTTATTATCACAGAGTAAACTGAAAAGTTATTCATAAGTCTTTCAAAGTTACAGGGGTGGATGAAATTTTATAGTTTTCCACAAACAAAACTCCATGTAATCTTGCAGATAATTATTTATTCCAAGTAAATTTTTGAACATCTCTATACCTAGATATAGACTCTTACCTGGTGGAGGAACATAGTTCCGTCTAAGCTCTTCATCTGCCCTTTCACATTGTTGCTTAAATATATAAGCACTACTCAACTTCTGTATGCATTCCGAGCAAACTTTGTCCGGCAGTCCATCTCCATTGTAAATCTATAAATACCATTAGATCTACATATACGGAATGTTTAAGCTATTATGAAAGGTTTAACACAAGTTGTAAAATGTAATATGACCTCATAAATTAGCAAAAGTGTGTAATTTGATGAATTTTGATAGGTTTAAGCAGTTTATATCCCAGTTAATATTGGAAAATCATGTTGTTGATTCAACATTTGGAATACCTTTATCCTATTGTAATCTATGCTGTTTTAAGATTGATTTGAGGATCCTTATGAAGGGATTTGACTTATCCTGACCTGATTTACCTACAAGGATCTACCTTTAAATACTATAATGCCATTGAAGATATAAACAATGAATAATCTTGATAAGTTGAGAGGACTTTTCTTACCAGACTTATGTATGCCTCCATAATTTCTGAGAGTACAATGGCATTCTCATTACACTCAAAACTATAAACCCTAGACAGAACGAAACTTTTTCGAATTCAGAGCCGTATTGATGGATGATAGTCTAGCACTTATATCTTACTTATATTCACTTCACTACAAAACTATAATCTGTTTTATTTCCCCTAGCAAAACTATATAGAAAAGGAGTCCAGAGAAATTGTCTTACCTTTACTTTGGTACATTCCATAACCATCTCCGCTAGTTGGATGGCATTGTCCACCGTGAAGATGGAGTAAAAATCTCCAAGCTTGAGGCAGAGCCTGCATTTTCCAAGTTTGAGGGCCATATTGATTTTTACCCCGACACTTCATTTCTTACCAAGAAATTAAGATCCCGATCACCATCAGACATAATCGATTATGGGTATAACTTATAAGTTACAACTTTGTATGCTTCTATAGCTGCACTCACTACTATTTACTATAAAATAATATAATTTCACTAGATCAGATCTGAAAAACCGGCACAAAGCTCGGGCATCGCTCGAATCCATCCATAGAGAATAATCCAGCAAGATTTGAGCAGATAGTGGAGGCAGAAGTCAAGCAAGACATAATAATAGACAAGTGAAGCAAGCAGCAAGCAATCACCAGAAATAGTTGAACCTGTGGATAGATGTTCATTCAAGCTAGATTGATGATGATTGATGACAGACATGACTGATGACTCACATGAAAGACATTTGACAGATGAATGTACTGCCTGGTACTGCCGTGCTACCGCGCTGAATGAAAGCTGATTATCTGAAAGAGGAAATCTGAGGGTCTGAGGCACGATCTGAGGCCTCTGCCGCTAGCCAATCACCACCTATCATGTCACTTTGAATTGAATGTACGCTGTGGTACGGACTTAGCGGTCTACTCTCTGTTTCCAAGGTCTGTGGTCTGAGGAAGGAGCACGGATTGGATCGGGAGGCGCCGATTGTTTAGTTTTACATTGTTTGCAAACAAACTTCATAAAATTAGGTTTTTATTTCGGGCCTTTGGTGACTGTCTTATCTGGCTGGTCGTGGAAAGAAATAAGTTACGGAAGGCAGGATTCTAGTCGTCTCAAACAATGTATTTTGTGGCGGGTAGTAATGTATTTGGTCAGTGGCTCAAATCTGACAATAAAATTCTTCAGTTTACAAAATGTTTCCATACCAAAAACGAAGAAGATTATTGTGAATTCGAAATACAAAGTGCAAGAGTTGTGGCTATAAATTGGTCGTTCAATATATATCATCAAAACAGTACATTTTATGCAGTGGGAGCATGGAAAGGATTAGACAAACAATGTAAACAAGTACCCATTGAAGAAGATTATAAAAATGTCTTGATAGCCGCTAATGACCATTTCATATTCATTGTAAATAAAACATCACAATTGACAATAAAGTGTCTGAACTTAGAAACTGAAGAAATTAAAACATTAAATTTGAAGTTGGAATCTTCAGCAGAGGCAACTAAAAAGCCAAAGATAGAAGACAGTATTCTAAAAGTATCTGTGGCCAACAACTCTGTGCTGTATTTAACTTCTCAAGGGTATGTTTACCATGGGTTGGTGCCAAGTTATGTGGACACACATCATTGTACAGGGAAGGTGATTGATGTGCAGTGTGGCTATGAACATTATTTATTGCATACAGATGAAGGATTAGTGTATAGTTGGGGCAACGGAAGGTGTGTATGCTCTTAATAGGTAGACTAAGCCCTATTACCTGTGGTCGCCAATTATAATTACTGTAACAGTATTTTACAAGCCCATTCTGTGAGAAGATCTGCACAGAGAGTAGATAAGCCACATACAGCCCCATAAAAGTCAAGTTTTAGGGAATAGTCAGTAATCAATCAGTATTCAGTGGAATGCAGTTGCCATAGCTGATTATGGTTGGGAGCAATTATATAGACAATTTTGTTTTCAGGAGGCTACAACTTGGCCATGGAGATGTCAATAATGAAGACAGTCCAACTCTAGTGGAAGCCTTAGGTGGAATCAAAATTAAACAAATATCCGCTGGAGGTTGGCATTCTCTTGCTCTAAGTGAATTTGGAGATCTCTATGCATGGGGTTGGAATGATACAGGCCAGTTAGGAATATATGAAATAGAAAAACAAACTTTAAACAGTTATGGAATACCAACATTGGTTGACCTCTATGTCGATGGAAATGAGAGCAATTGTAATATAATAGATATTGCTTGTGGCACAAGACATTCTGCCATTCTTTTAGATGATAAGTCAATTTGGACAAGTGGATGTAATAAATATGGCCAACTTGGGACTGGTGGAATAGATTCTAGTCAATGTTTTAAGAAAGTTTACCAACACGAAAATGTACACAAGCTAATGTGTGGTCCATGGACTACAGTAGCCATTACAGAATAAAATCTAAATTGAGTAATTCTTTTGTTTCAATAATTTGTGTTATCTGAATCGGTTCGGATTGATGAACCAATTTTTTAATCAAACTAGGCCCGTGCGTGCGTTCGGAATCACCATACGGAAAAAATCTAATGACGCCACGCGGAATGCAGCTGGTAGGACTTCTTTCCTGGTCTGTGTTCCTTTGCAGTACTTCTTCTATAGTACCGTTGCGCACCGCACACGTTCAGAAATTTTGAAGTCCCTACTGAATGTCCTAGCAGTTTACCCTACCTAATGCAAAAAAACTAATAGACCTAGAGCCCGTGAACCCCAGACTTTCGTCATTTTATAAAAGCTGAAAGTTTGTCAGCGCATGCTCCCACACACAGGTAAGAACGATGGACTATTATGAAGTTTGGGTTCAGTGTGACCAGATTTAAATTGAGCATAATGCTAGCTGCTCGGGTAAATTCTGCTAAATTCTGCTAACGATTGATTTTGTATGAAAATATATAAAATAAAAACGCTCATGACTCATGACCGATTGTTTTTTATCTATATCTATACACTTTATAAAGCAAAGTCCCCCGCCGCGTCTGTCTGTCTGTGTGTTCGCGATAAACTCAAAAACTACTGAACGGATTTCCATGCGGTTTTCACCTATGAAGAGAGTGATTCTTGAGGAATGTACACGTGTATAATTTGTTATGTTTTTTTGTAAATTGGTTGAAATATACCGGGCGAAGCCGGGGCGGGTCGGTAGTTATTAATAATAATCACAATTTAAGTATATTTCTTTTATTAATAATCATAACTCTAACCTATTAATTTGGCATATTAACATCTACATTTTTATATAGAGTCTTTGAGTTTCCTGCATTGACTAACATATTTTTGGATGGTGTAGAAATTCTGCCAAAATCTGCTAACTTTTTCTATTCTGCAGTATAATCTGCTAAGTATCAAAATGGGGTTCAAATTCTGCCAAAATCGCAGAATTCTGCTAAATCTGGTCACACTGTTTGGGTTATCGTGGCTTTGGCAGATAAACGGTACTAAAGGTGTGTAAAATACCGATCTAAATTCATCAAATAATTAAGTGTGATTTGTGACATGACATATGTCATTTGAAAGCTCTTGAAGAGTTGTACAAGTCACCCTTTGACGGTGATATCGAAATCGACGGCCAACTTGGTGTTTTCGACCATTGAAGATTGGAGTTGACCTATGCTATGGACGCTGATCCTAATGCTCAACAGTGACATGACCTATATCATTTGAAAGCTCTTGACAAGTTGTACAAGTCACCCTTTGACGGTGATATCGAAATCGACGGCCAACTAGGTGTTTTCGACCATTGAAGATTGGAGTTGACCTATGCTATGGACGCTGATCCTAAGTGACATGACCTATGTCATTTGAAAGCTCTTGACAAGTTGTACAAGTCACCCTTTGACGGTGACATCGAAATCGACGGCCAACTTGGTGTTTTCGACCACCGAAGATTGGAGTTGGCCTATACCATGGACGCTGATCCTAATGCTCAACAGTGACATGACCTATGTCATTTGAAAGCTCTTGAGGAGTTGTACAAGTCACCCTTTGACGGTGATATCGAAATCGATGGCCAACTTGGTGTTTTCGACCATTGACATTTAGTACCGTATACCTGCCAAAGCCACGATAACCCAAACTTCATAATAGTCCATCGTTCTTACCTGTGTGTGGAAGCATGCGCTGACAAACTTTCAGCTTTTATAAAATAACGAAGGTCTGGGGTTCGCGGGCTCTTGGTCCATAACGTCTGGGCTAGCTAGTTCCACGGAATTCCGCATGAATTCGGATTCCGGACGTACCTATGCGGCCAGGCTAGCTAGAAGCAGCTTACAGCTAGAAGAATGTACTCTAAGCAGATTCTAAGCAAAACTCTCTTGTTGGTTGTCTGTCAAAAAATGTCAATGTCATTTTAAGAGCAGCTGATATTGACGGGAGTAGGTAGGTACTTATTTTATGTAATTTTTACGTTTGTGCTGTTTTTCCATTAATTTTAGGTTCAAAGAATTGAAATTAAACATCTCTCTGAGGTAATAGAATATTTTATTTGTGACAAATTATTGATTGTTTTGCTAAAACCTTGTGTTGATTGATTTAAAACTGACACTGTGTGTGCAGATGCTTCGTAAAATAGCAGTAGGAACGATGGGAATCGCGGTGTTGGTGCCGACAGTGAGTGCTGCGACTCCTTTGGTAGACAACAGCGAGGTCCCTGCCTGTCCCCCGCTCATGAAACCCACTGACCTGCCTATCTACGAAGCACCTCACGCGGAATATGTAGAGTACGTACCTATAATCAACTAACATTTAATATAAGTGGCAGTTATCAGTATGTTCTGAATTTTTCTAGAAGCAGCGCCTAAGTATCCGATAATATTACAATACTGCTGATGTACATGACATTATGTAATAGACATTTTACTTTAGCACTGTATAAGAGGTTTAATTTGGTTGTAAATTTCTATGTTTCTTCTGAACTGCACTCCTACTACACCTAAATGACCCTTTACTGGATCGCATGACTTTAACACCATTGGACCAAAAAGCGCACATTGATCCATCAGTAAGGGTATCAAATCAACTAACATCAATTCTGTAATCTTACTGTTCCAGGTACATTCGCGAAAAGCAAAGGCAGACGGACCCCGGACTGATCAAAAGGGCGCTGCTGGTTCCAGTGAGTGCGGTCCGGGAACAGGTTCAGGTGGTGCTGGATCATACAGAGTCCGTGCAGCACACAGTGCAGGACCACTACCACCAACTGCAGGATAAGACCGAGTGTGAGATTATTTATATTAAAGAAAAAATTATTAGCCTGTAATGTTGGGCAAAGGCCTCTCATCGCACTGAAGATATCAGTACAGCAACGAAGATTAGGCATTTATCACAACACTTGCCAAATGCGGGTGGTTGAACCTAAGCCATGTTTGAAAAGTAGGAAACATGTTTTTGCTCGACCCAGGTATTGAACCCATTTATGTTATTATACCTTTATAAAGTAAGTCTATTATACATATTTGTTCAGTGTTGCTCCAAAGAGAGTTTTTTAATAGAATCATCCATTAGGAAGCAAAGAAAAATAGGTCAAATCAGTAGTTTGTTGGTACTGGTTTTGTATTACAAATTATATTGTTATGGTAACTAGCAGCGCCCCGCGGTTTTACCCGCGTTGTATCCGTTCTCGTGGGAATTTCAGGATGAAAAGTAGTTTAAAACATTCCCGTTGAATGTAAATCCATTATAAAAATATTTTATCAAATCGACCAGTAGTTCCTGAGATTAGCATGTATAAAAAACTCTGAAGCTTTATAATATTAGTATAGATTCTTATGTTTTGATGCTTAATTAAAAGTAATACCTTCTATTTTAAAGTTTTTAATTGAATATAATTGTGCTTATTTCAGGGATCTTCAAGTTCCTGCATGAGGAAGAAAATAAGGAGATCCGCTATGGTGCCGTGGCAATGGGAGGTCTCACTGGATTCATATTCGGGTTGAGAGGAGGCATTTTCAGGGTATGTCATAGTAACTTGCAATAACTCACTTATTAGTATTACTTAACTTACAATTATATTTTGATAAAAAATATATGGACATTACTGAATAATATTCAAGAAATGGGGCGGGAATAGGGGGAGGCCTTTGCCCAACAGTGGGTAGTCATTCAACATGTTTTATATTATTCTACTTACCTCGCTTTACAGTGTTCCATGGCATACAAGGAACCCTTAAAATTGAGCCATGTTTATTGAAAATAAAAATATTGGTTGCTTACTTTCAGAGGCTGTTCTACACCAGTTTGGGAACCACCGGCATGGGACTAGTCTGCTTCCCTGAAGACACCAAGGAAATACTGAAAAACAACTCTACATATGCTAAACAATATATTAATATTGCATACAACTTCTTTTATGGAGGTTTGTTTACATGACATGTCCTTCCATACAGGAATCCAGGATTTGAATTGTTTGACTGTGTCCCACTGTTGAACAGAGGTCATCTATCGTTTTAAAGTCCTCTCTAAGTCTCTATATCAGTACCAGGATATCCAAGTCATAAACAAAAATTATGTTGATGTTAGGCTGCTAATCTATTATTGATCTGCAGATAATAGGGCCCTAAAATTATTTAATTCTCTACAAAGACCTTCTTGCTTAGATCAACAACAATTTCGTTAGCACACCTATCTCACAGAATACAACAATCGAATCTAATTATATTGTTATTTTTTAAAATCCGATAATATTTTTTTATCAGTAAAACCTGGCGATCCACAACTGGAGGTGAAATTCCCCGATTTGTCTTTACCTAAAGACTTCTCGGGGTTGGTTGACATGACCGTATCATTGGCTTCTTCGGTCAAGCAGGCGGTAATGCCCCCGCCTTCGAAAGACGATAGTAAACCGGCGGAGTTAAAAGAATAGGTAGTTACTGTCATAGGCATACAATATCATTATGTGGAATGTACTTTTTAATAATGATTCTGCATGGAAGCTTTCGGTTTTGGTTTGCCGTACTAATTTTCTTTCAAGTATTTGGGGCTTTACTACGTGCACTGCTTCTAACTGTGTTACACTGTATTTTTTTGTTTCTAACATAATATGTTGCTGATTTCATACTTTGCTACGACATCTTTTGGTGTAAGTAAGGAAATGTTACTGTTAGCCCGTATTATCCCATCGAGAAGAGTGGTGGTAATGGGGGGAGCCTTTACCCAATATTGGGATAGAACAGGCTAACAGTAAAGGTAAATGTTAAAAAATAATATTTATTTGATTTCAGATTATTTAGAAGTAAATGAATCAAATGAACCTTGACAACATTTTCATCTAGTAAGTATTGGAATTGAAGAACTCGAACCATAAAATATTATTATTTTCTGTCAACTGATATATTTTATTTGTTTCAGCAGTGGAACTTTGAAGCAAGCAAAGAACTTGTTAGTGAACGTAAATAAACTATTTATTGTTAACTAGTCTATAGTGCTAAAACAATGTCAATGTAACAAATAATTTAAATAATAAATGTATGTAATTAATAATTATGTATCTTTATAACTATTATTTTGTTCCTTTTGAATAGCATAAGTAGTTTCCCTCAGATTCCCTTATCTGCTTCACTACATAGTATAAAACAAAGTCGCTATTTGTCTGTTTGTTTGTTTGTCTGTATGCTTAAATCTTTAAAATTACGCAACGGATTTTGATGCGGTTTTTTGTAATAGGTAGAGTGATTCAAGAGGAAGGTTTTTATGTAAAAAAAATCCCGAAATTCCCACGGGAACGGGCACAACGCGGTAAAACCGCGGGGCGCTGCTAGTTATATACAAACGAAATAACAGAACCAATATCAATTTCACTTATCTTTAATTAATCAAAAAAATTATAACATTCAAGCAAATATCATTTCTTCTCTTCTCTTCTTGGTGACCACTGTGCCTGGCTTGTGTTGAGCCTCCGGGTGGTTCATGAGTTCAGGTGGACATGTCGACACCGAGCTAGCGAGGAGCACTTGCTTCAGGTCATAGAACAAGGCTGAATCCTCCTTCGTAACAAACGATATGGCTTTACCAGTCTTTCCGGCACGACCCGTACGTCCGATACGATGTGTGTAGTCTTCAATCGTTTTCGCCATATCGTAATTGATGACGATACTCACGTCCTTAATGTCGATACCACGACCAGCCACGTCTGTCGCCACCAGAATGTCTTTCGACCCATTCTTAAGACTCGAGAGGGCGAAGTCTCTCTGTTCCTGACCTTTACCACCGTGCAATGTACACGCATTGAAACCCAATTTCTCAAGACCTTTGGCGAGCACGTCGGCACCCTTCTTTTGGTTGACGAAAATAATGATCGGCGGCTCAACTCCGCGTTGCAGTATCTCTGTCAACTTTCTGCGTTTTTCATTCTCGCCGATCATGAATACGACTTGTTCGGTTCTGTCGACCGGTTTGCCGATAGATCCGATGTATACTATGGCGGGTCGCCGCAGGTAACTGCGCGCCAGGCGCTCGACTGCCGGCGGCATGGTGGCTGTAAACATCACTGTTTGTCTGTATTTCTTCTTCGTGTTGTAGTTAGCAAGTAGCACCGACGCGTCTTCGGCGGCGTCTGTGTCCGGTTTGATGTTCGATACCGGCATGTACTCGAGAATCTTTTGGACGTCGGGCTCGAAACCCATGTCAATCATACGATCAGCTTCATCGAGTACTACGTAAGTGCAGCGAGCGAGGACTAAATATCGGTTTTCCAACACGTCAATCAGACGACCTGGAGTAGCGATAACTATTTCGCATCCCAACCTCAGTTTAAAACCTTGTTCTTCACGAGATAAACCTCCCACAACTACCACTGATGTTATTCCAAGTGGAATACCAAACTTATTGGTTTCCTCTTCTATCTGCTGCGCCAACTCACGCGTCGGCGCCAGGATGATTGCGTATGGTCCTTGGTCGGCGTCTTCTAGACGTTCGTTTTTAGGTAAAGACTGAATCCACGTGAGCAGAGGGATCAAGAATGCCAGAGTTTTACCAGAACCAGTTTCAGCCACACCAATAATGTCTCTGTTTTGTAAACCAATTGGTATAGCTTGTCTTTGAATAGGAGTGGGGCTTTTGTAACCAACTTTGTTGATGATTTCCATGATGTCATTGTGGAAGCCAGCCTCCTTCCATGAACGGATGGGGTTGGGGATTCTGCCTCCCTTGATAGTGATGTTATAGTCTTCCCTGAAGATTCGCCAGTCCCTCTCAGTCATCTCATCGTGATCCTTCTCCGACCAGTGTCTATCATCCCACTTTTGTTTATCTTCCTTCTTTTTCACCTTTCTAAGACGGAGTTTTTCTTGTTCTTTTTCCAACTCACTTCTTCTCTTTTCTAAAAGATTACCATAGAATTTACTGTGATCTTTCTTTTGGGCTTTGATGTCAATGCCAGCAATGTGTCCACGGCCGAAAAATTGTACTTGATGTCTCTCTTTATAAAGGGCATTGTAATCATTGGAGGTATCCTCAGAAGCATCCCAATCAAAGACAAACTTTCTATCATTCAGCCTCCTTACTCTGCGTTTCTTTTTTATAATCCCCAAGTATCTTGCCTTAATGGCTTCTTCCTCTCGTTCTTTGTCTTTTGTCTTGTTAAGATCATCATTTCTTTCTTTTTTATCATCTCTGCGGTCACCTCCTGACTTCCTGTCATCATACTTGCGGTCGCGATCCCTAACATCCCTGTTGTCCCTGGCATCTCTATCATCTCTTCTATCTCTTTCCCTCTCCTTGTCCCTGTCATCTCGGCTATATTTCTTTTCCTCCACTTTCCTTGAAGGCCCAGTTAGATCAATGGTAGTGATAGTTGGTCTGTCTACATTTGCTCTCATAGCCTCTACCTGTTCGCGGCGACGCTCTAAGGCTAGTGCAGCTCTTTGTTCTTTTGTTAAGAATACAGGTTTACTCCTGGCTTCTTCTTCAGCTTTTTTCTTAGCAAGCAACTCTTCAAGAGACAATGGTTCACGTTTCACGGGTTTTGACTCTTCATTCATTTTCACTTCTTGTACATCATCATCTTCTTTCTTTGAATCATCTTCCTTCTTACTTTTCGATTTATCTTTATCATCGTAACGGCGTTCCTTGTCTTTGCCATCGCGCTTTTTCGGACTACGTGAACGTGGTCGGTCTTTTTTACCTGGACTTCTCGATCGGTCACGCTCTTTGCGAGGACTTCGGTCCCTCTCTTTTCTGGGGCTCTTAGACCTGTCCCGTTCCTTCCTAGGACTCCTGGACCGGTCCCTGCGTTTAGTTTTGTCACGGTGCGATTCACGCTCGCGTTCGTCGTAGCGATCTCGATCACGTCTTTCTCTTGAACGCGAACGCCTTCTCTCAGGGCTCCTGTCCCGTGCCATGACTTGTTTTCTTGAATCCACTTTATTTTTGGGTCATATTACGAGATAAACGAAAGAATGATCCTAAGAACAGCACAAAAATCCTAGCCGAATTTGCAAACAAATTTGACAAAAGTGACAGATAAAAGTACAGTACCTTATAATCTTTGACTTGACGTTGACATAAGAAACTAATGAGACATTATGTTCACTGACATCTCCTGACATCTGTACAATATAGTCCAATCATGGAATTAATAAGTACAACTGGAATGCGCACTTACCCAGATATTACAAAAAAAAATCGATCTTAAGTTGCGTGTAATAAGATTTATTTTTAAGTGAAAGGGTGCCGCGGGCCGACAGAGATGGCAACCACGGGGTCAGTGTATCCCTGTCTAACTATTGCCAGGGCATAGGATATTCCACTTTAGTAGATTTTAAAGCTTTCATGTAAATCAAATAAACAATATTAAAAGGTGACTGAAACAGGTCGATTCTAGAATTAAACTAATATTATATTTATTCATGCTCTGTCTTTTATAAGGGACCTCTTTCGTTACTTGAAAAAATTAAAAAAGAAAACATTTATAATTTAATGGTAGGATTTAGTAATTTGTTTATGGCAGCAAGAAAATTAAGATGGGGTTTGCTCATTGCTTGCGTTTAGTGCTTTTTTTCATGATTTTCGTTCTTCGCGTTTAAAAATGGTGAAAAGGTGCTGTGTCAAAGATTGTGGAAATGAATCTTATTCTGGCTGCAACATTTCTTTTCACAGGTAAACATGGATTATAATGAAAATTTAATAAAATTAATAACGTTGCCGATAGTGTGACAATCATTTTCGTCACGTGTGTTCTTTCAACAGTTCAATTATGAGTTTGTAATTATAATATTCGCTTTGGAGTTTGTATTCTAGGGCTCGAATTACGATTTTACTTGTTTTATTTCGAGATGAGAAAATGAGGCAGAGGTGGTTGCAGATGATTCCAGTAAATGTTGGAAAGCATACAGTGGTGTGCAGTCGTCATTTTTTATTAAGCTATTGCATAGCTTCTATCGCGGGCCTTGAGCGCGGGGACCAAATCCAAAAATTCCGTAACGAAAAAACCTCACGCTTACCCGATCCGACGGGAAGGAGGTGTGGCTTGAAGGCCGTGCATCGTCTAACGTCGTTTCAGTTCGGCAGTCTTCGACACGGCGTTGTGTGCGATTGTGCGTTGGGGGTGAGAGAGGGGGGTGAGAGAGGGGGGTGAGAGAGGGGGTGAGAGCGGTGAGAGAAGAGGCGGGAGGGGAGAGAAGAGGCGGGAGGGGTGAGAGAGAGAGGAGGCGGGAGGGGTGAGAGAGAGGAGGCGGGTGGGGTGAGAGAGAAGAGATATCAAATATAATTGCATAAGTTGATACAAAATGCTATGCAATAGCTTCACCGCGGCAGTCCCCGAGTGCCACACGTCTTTTTTTATTTTTTATTTAGTAATTTGTAAATTTTTAAATAAAAAGCGTATTTTGATATTATCGACTTTATTTTTTTACCCTAAATACCTTGTTTATCTACGTATGCATCTTACTCTTGTTTCCTCGCAAGAAGCAGTTTGTTATCTAAATATTATAAGAAGAAAAAGTGACTGGACTCTTCTATCAACACACAGCCGAAACTACTGAATGGATTTCGCTGAAATTCGGTATACAGATAGTTGTAATGTCTTAGCTCATAGGCATCTGCTCAGATTTTTTGGATAAAAGATGTTTTTGCGTTATATCCGATCTCCACGCAACGATGTTGCGGGCAACTAGTACTATAAAGGTAATTATAGTTTTCTTTTCAGAATATACTTACCTATACATTTCCAAGAATTAATATTTACAAAAACCATACTAGTTGAAACTTCTCTCAGCCCAGACTAGACGGACTAGGATACCTATACCTACAAAGAGTCTAAGAAATGTGTCCCACTTTTTGGGTGAAATTGTGGTCATATTCATAGAACGAGATAAAATCGCCCTGTGGCAACACTCTCTGTCGGCTCGTATTTCCTGCGATGTGCGCATTCCAGTTGTACGTAGTACTTACTAATTCCATGAGTCCAATATAGTCTAACAAGGTCTAACATGATTTGAATATTATCTGTTAATCAATCAATAATTTTATCATTCATTCTTCTATTCATTCAATAAAATTATTTTCATTATTTTTGCTTGCTTTGCTTGCGCAAAGAAGGAAGCAAGCAAATTGCAAAACAATTTCTTTCTTGGTTTCCTGGGTCTGTGTTGTTATTCACATCACAGTTGTTATTTTTTATTTTCGAAATCGAATAAAATTTAGTGAGGTGTGGGAATTCCACTTCGCTGTAATTTAATGAATAAATAAAGAATAATTAGATAGAGAAAAATCAAGAACAAAGGACTTGTTAGAGTATATCATATTTTATTGGTATAATGATCAGAAGGGGTAACCAAGAAAGTTCCTATTAGAAATGATAAACATAATATAATATTGATTTCGGACACAGATTAGCTGCGTTGTTCAAAGTAAGTGGATATCTATCTTTGGTGTCTGCAGCAGAAGTGCAAACAGGCTTATCATTTAGTGTTTATATATAAATACATATTACCAAATATTACCTCATTTGATTCCAGCAAAAATGGAGAATTTATCATGGGAATACATATCATACGCGAGGCATCTCGTGACTACGGGCACATCGTACACAAGGGCTTTCAATCTGTTCATGTTGGCTTTCCAAAGTAACCCGAACCTTTTGCCCACTCACGAGGCGGAGTTCAGGAGCATTCTCCTCCGGCTCAACAACCTCCTCGCCGCCCACAACAAGTTCGATGTCATATTTGAGAACTTCGAACACGCCATTACACTCTACCCCAACAATGTGCACATACTCAATGACATTGGCACTCACCTCTACAAGTATGGGTTCTACCAAGAGGCATGGGACAAGTTTGAAACAATCCTCAAAATAAACCCCCATTATGTGACTGCTGAAAAGAATTTGAATTCCATTAAAAATATTATGGTGGAAAGATGGCACTTTAGGATGTTGAACGATCATATTCGCAATGAATACTATCGAAGTGCTATCAAGAATACTGTAAACCCTGGAGTTGATTCGGTTCTCGATGTGGGAACTGGCACTGGGCTCTTGGCAATGTATGCTCGAGAAGCTGGTGCTCTGAAGGTGCTGGGATGTGATGGTTCTGAGGTCATGAGTCAAATGGCTCAAAGAGTCATTGTTAGCAACAAAATGAGGCATGTTAAAATAGTTAACAAAATGTCTACTTCTCTAAACCTTTGGAAGATGGGTGGAAAGTGCTCATTGTTAGTAACAGAACTGTTTGATGCTGGTCTACTTGGAGAACATGTGCTTCAAATGCTGGCCCATGCCTGGACTTCCCTTTTAGCACCAAAAGCACAAGTAATACCCAATAGTGCTGAATTCTTTATCATTGGAATACAATGTGACAGTTTAAATCGTAAATATCAACTATGCAATGAAACTAAGAAAATTTTAAACATTCCTTCCGTAAATGTC
This sequence comes from Cyclophora punctaria, assembly GCA_951394245.1. Classification (NCBI taxonomy): domain Eukaryota; kingdom Metazoa; phylum Arthropoda; class Insecta; order Lepidoptera; family Geometridae; genus Cyclophora; species Cyclophora punctaria. Next base: position 1,853,139 of record OX596171.1, on the reverse strand, counting down.
CATATCCTCACTCAGGATGAGACGTATGACTCAGAAGATGTGCACCTCATGCAGGATGTGGTCTACATGACGGAGCCAGTGTCTGTACTCAATGTCAACTTCAATAATGCAAAAGATATAGACAAGCTCCTACATGAAGAAGACAGACCATTCAATGTAAGCTTGAAAGCAAAACAGGATGGGTTAGTCAATGCTGTTATTGGGTACTTCAACTTGCATCTATCAGATACCATAACTGTGACAACTAATATGAAGGCAGAGGACAGAGCCAATGCTTGGCAGCAGGCAGTATTCTTTGATGCTCTCCCAAGAGCAGTGCAGGAAAATGATACTTATGATGTTCAGTTCTTAGTAAATAGTGGAAAACTGCAGCTATCAACTGGAGAGAGCAGCATAACTAGAGTCTCGCCAGAAATAATAAGGTTTCTGAATGATACAGAATTTCTAAATTTAGTCAATGGCTGCATTGGTATGGCTTGTGTCTATTTGGGCCAATTGTCGGAAATATCACAAATAAGCATTGTTGACCTCTGTCCATTCCCTTTCTTTGGCCTACAAATGATGAGAAGAGGTGCCAAGTCTTTGCTGTGTTTTGCACGCAATGACCATGATAAGAGATTTATAACCAAAGTATTTAATGAAAACAAAGTTTCTATGTCAAATGTCACTATCATAGATTATGGAGATGAGTGGACTCTGGGCGTATTTGGAGAAGAGAAGTATCATGCTATATTTACACATTGCCTTGAACTATGTGGAGATGTACATATAGGGTTGAAAGAAATCGCTTCTCATTTGAGGCAAGCCCATCTGTTACCTGGTGGGCTCTTCATGCCAGCTAAAATGCAATTAGTTGCACAGTTAGTTAGCAGCCATTGGCTAGACATAAACAACAAACTGTATAATGAGAATGTGAGCAACTACAAGATTGCTCATGCTTTGAATAAATATCAAGTTACACAGAACTTTGAAATAGATTTTAATGTGTTAAAATATGTACCAATTTCAGAACCCATTGTAGTGTGTACATTCCCCAATAGTTTAAGATATGAATCTGTTGATGTACAAATTGTGTCCGATGGTTTTGCCAATGCTATTCTTTGCTGGTACAAACTTGAACTTTTGGAAAATATGAAAGAAATAACAACTAATAGAAAGAATTCTCTGATAGATGGTACACTATTTCTGACCAATTCCAGGCAGGCTCTGGTAGCTGGCGACACGGTGCGAATAGCACAACATAAAAACAGCGATGATAGCTTCAAGTTAACCTTGGAAATAGATCCAGTCCAGTAGGTAGTTTAGTTATATAAGGAAAATTATACAGATCTCACATTTTCGAATGAATTATTGTAAATAAATATTGATTATATAAGGACTTTCTTTTAATAGTGTAATGATTCTAAGAAAAATAGGATTTTAGTTTATGTTCTGTCATAGCTCTAAATAACCTATTTTTACGTATTATATGGGGTAGCCCACTACTTCGGATTGCATAAAATTTCTGACTGGAGATTTTATGCAATCTGGACACACAAGAAATTGATGAATTATTTTCAATTTCTTCCCTAGGTTCTCTTCTAGTTCTCTTGGGTCACAAACTTGCAGGGGTGCAATGCAAAGGCGATCTATGTAATTTTCTGTAATCTATACTAATATAATAAAGCTAGGTAGTTTGAATGCCCTAATCTTAGAAACAACCGATCCGATTAATTCTTGCAATGGATAGAACATTAAACGGGAAGGTTATAGGCTATTTTCCATCCCGAAATTCCTACGGGAACAGGCACAACGCGGGTAAAACCGCGGGGCGCTGCTAATCTATAGAATTAAATAACGAGATTTTCTTGAATCTTGTTCCTAGTCACCCCCGCGGGGATTGCCATCGCGGGGAGGCAAATGGGAATAAGTAAGTAATTCTCCATCGAAGAGAATAAAAGTATGAGGCGAAAATAATTTTTGCAGTTTTTACAGCAGTCCAGTTAGATATGCCCAACAACGCGCGCGTCCTCGGGACGAGGTAGCCCGAGGCTGCCTCCAGTGCAAAGCCGGCTTAAAAATTATGATACAACTATATACTCGACAGAACAGAGGGAAATAAAAAGCTATATTTTGATAATAATGTTTATTCAAGCACCACACAATGTTTGGAGCATGTCGGCCGCCATGTGGGTTGTCCGTCCCGGCGGCGTTGACCGTCCTAGTAGTGAGTGATGGACTCGACCGCTGGCTACATTCTTAGAGGCCGGGTGTTCGCACTCTGCCAGCTTGGGTTATATTGACGATGTGTTTAGTCGAAGAGACCGAAGCCCATGTCGTCGTCGCTCTCTTCTTCTTCTTTCTCTTCCTTCTTCTCTTCTTTCTTGTCAGCGGCGGCCGGAGCAGCAGCAGCGGGGGCTGTGGCTGCGGCGGCAGCGGCGAACTTGGACGGGTCCTATAAAAAACACAAGTTTTATTATTATTTTGTTCATAATATTCCATGGGGTAAATGTTGATGTATGTTAGAATGAAATGTTTCTCCAATTTACCAGTGCAATTGCTAATTAGCTATTATCACACTAGGATAGGTATGAAGAGCTTCCTTTAGTCTGAAAGCGAATGCCACATAGTTAGACAATACACTGTGTGGTATTAGAGAACAGACACTCATTTCTAGATGAGCATTGGTATTGCATTTGTTATTTGAGTAGTTACCTTGATGTACTCCTTGATGGTAGTAGCCTCTTTGAATTCAACCTCGGTGACGGCGGCGATGGCAAGCAAGTTCTTGAATCCATTGGCGATGGAGTGGGGCGCGGAAGCCACAGTGGGGTAGCCGATGGCCAGCGAAAGAGCGGCCACGTTGGCAACACCAGCCATGAACTTCTCACGAAGATCCTCGGGCCTGATGTCCAGGATAGCGGGAGCAAAGATGGTGCCAGAGTCATACACCTATTCAAGAAATATTATTAGTAAAATTTTATGTAAGGTTGATTTATTAATGAAGTATTTGCAGAATCTGTTTGCCATTATCCTGCAAAAACAGTGATAAGCACTGAGCTTCAAAATGAACAGTGACATTTGATTTACCAAAGATAAATTATCAGAATGCTTATGGAGAAGCAATCTGTACTCAACACTTTGGTAATGATACAAAATGTATTTCGTACATACCTGCTTGACAACAAGACCGTACGAGAACGGAGAGATGTTCAACATGTTGAGCAGAGTGGCTTCTGAGGCTCCCACCTTGTCTCCAGGCTTCAGGATGTGGACATCGTTGATGATTTCAATAGTACCTGGAATGTTCATCGTCATAAGCTCATTGTATCTTAGTAGCAATATTAATCTTCAAGTTAATATTGATTGGAAGAATAAATGTATATTCAAAATGCCAGTGCAAATTTCTTAGATGAACAATCACACTAGGATAAATTTGAAGAGTTACTTTAGTCTGAAAGCGAAGCCATGGAGCATATATTTCTACTTCATGGTATTAAAACAGACACTATAGGTTTAGAAAGATGTAATTGGAGTTTCACCAACATCTAAATTATAATATTTTTTCTTACCCTTGGAAATCTTAGTGGGGATAGACAGAGCCTGGAAGAAGGATGTCTTCTCAGGACCAAGACCGGTGTTGTGAGCAGGGATGACAACAGACAGAGGAGCGATGGCACCAGGACGAGCCGGGGCACGCACCTTGTTCTCCAGAAGCTTGTCACGGACCTGGAATTACAGTAATTGACAATGAGTTACCATGGATAAGATGAGGTAACGTCTTAACATACAATAAATGATCATAATATAGGAGCAGTTTTACTAGCAACTTACTTCGACAAGGTCTCCACGGGTGAACACAAAGCCGACATTGCCCTTGATGTGGGGCAGCAGCTTCTCAAGGGCCGGGTTGGTCTCCAGATGGTCCTTGATAGCCTTGCGCATCATGGTGTTCTTGCCCATGAGCACAATGCTGCTGCCTCGCAGCGAGATACGGATCTGCTGCATCTGGGTCGAGCCCACGTTGTCGGCACCCACGATGAAACATTTTGGGTACTCGTCCAAAAGTTGCTGGAATATACAAGAGAATAATAAGTATTAGGCATTGTTACAGTACATCAAGTACTCTGTTGGCACCGCTAAGAACAACCTACCCAATAAAGTTGTTCCAAATTGGAAGTAGATCAATTATTATAATAGGCAGATAGTAAATACGAATTTTGTTTAATAATAAAAGGTTTACCTATGTTTAGAAAGCACAACATGAGAACGATGGACAAGAGGTTATGTTTACAGGTTACCTACATAGAAATTATAGTATAGTGCACATGTACTTACGATGATTTTAACGAAATAGTTGGACTTCCAGGTAGCCTTGTCCTCCCTACCCATCTTGCCGTGTGGTGTAGGGACTTCGTAGAAATTTAAGGACTGCAATAAAGGTACGTGTCATGTTATCATGGTAAAAATTGAAATAATAAAAATATTGGATGCTTGATTGTACTTGAAACACATAGGCATTATTTTATTAAGGTTTTGATGGCCGATTTTCGATATAAATTCCGATTTAATAAATAAAATACTCACCAAAGCAAGACGCACAAACTTCTGTGCGGGACAAAAATGGAGGAATGACAGATAATTTGTAGTGTTGCAACTACAAACTTGTTTTTTCTACCATTTTCCATTGAAATAATTTCTACCAAGTACCAGTCAGGTATTGATAGAAAGGGACATGCGTGCTCCGGACGAAAAATATTGAGGCGTACTGAAGTATATATTTAATTACATGCTCTTATTTTGTAATCTACTATTATTGTTATTGTGTCAGTGTTTTAATCGCTTTACACCTTGTTTCAATCATAGATTTAGATTTATTTTTGCTACGTTTCAATTAACACAAGAAGTTTTTTTATCCGGTATGTGCACCATTCTTTATTTTAAGAAACGCAGCACACGCAGTTTGAATTTGTTTTTCTATGGTTTAATCGGCTTAATCACGGTTTACGGCCCGTTCACACATGGGAGGTCCGTTTTACTGGTACGTTTTTTAACGGATACGTCATAAATTTATGCTCTGTTCACACATAGGCACCGTATAACGTTCAACGGATCCGTCATTACTGGATGCGATGTGTGAACAGAAAACTCGCAGGATACCGCCGCTGTGGATGAACGCTGTCAAAACATGTCGCATCACTCCCCCTCCTACACCCCGCACACACCGTCCGCCACGCACACAGTATCTATCCGTTAAAATTCTACGTATCCGTATATTTTTACGTCGTCCAGTATTCGATGACAAAACGGAATGTAATTTTTTTACGGAACGATATTTTTTTACTGTATACAGAATACTGTGCCATGAGTGAAGTCGCTCATACAACCACATACGCCATCGACGAAAAAAAACGTACACGATAAAACGGAACAGTAAATCGGAGACATGTGTGAACCGGCCGTAAATCGAAGAAATTGTCGATGCTAGATTCTCTGTGACCTCAGACCATGGACTTATTATTATAATCTGGACTGAGCTCCAGCAGCCGAAAAACGAGCCGAGCGAGATGTTGAGAGCCGATGTTGTTTGTCACTTTCTAATAGGATGACCACACTTTTTCGTTAGGTGGGACAAATATTATAATGAAACTAGCTGCGCCCCTCAGTTTCACCCGCGTTGTACCCGTTCCCGCGGGAATTTCGGGATGAAAAATAGACGTTGGCCGATTCTCAGACCTACTCAATATGCTCACAAAATTTCATGAGAATCGGTCGAGCCGTTTCGGAGGAGTATGCGAACGAACACTGTGACACGAAAATTTTATATATAAGATAATATTTGTTTTAAAAAATACAATGAGCTTAGCTTCTTTATAGCTTACTAGCGGCGCCCCGCGGTTTTACCAGCGTTGTGCCTGTCCCGTGGGAATTTCGGGAATTTTTATACATATAAACCTTCCTCTTGAATCACTCTACCTATTACAAAAAACCGCATCAAAATCCGTTGCGTAATTTTAAAGATTTAAGCATACAGACAAACAAACAGACAAACAGACAGACAAAAATAGCGACTTTATTTTATACTATGTAGTGAATAGATGGTGCTTTGTGAATTTGAAATCCAACTATCTACTGAGGTGAAACTAAAAAAAGATAGTCCGATTTTACTTATAAAAGCATAATGTTTAAATAAAAGAAATTGTTGTAATTTAAATATTTTTTTATTAACACTTAAAAAATATTACTTCATATAAAAGACATCAACGGGATAAATAAATAAATCATTCGAGGAGTGATTGCTTGCACTTATGGTCACCCTACATAACACATTTACAATTTTTCCCTTATTTGGCTTACCTGTGAAAGGATATCCCGCAACCACCATAGGATTCAGATTTACAGAAACGAATACAGCAGTTTTTAACCATTTCAATATGCTAATCTCTCAAAATTGCATAAAATAAAACAAATAGGTAGATATTCACGAGAAGACAAGAATTCAAAGTCACCATGACAAATTCAAAGGATTACTAGAGAAATAATTAATAATTTTACCAAATAGTTCTAAATAATTATGGCTAATAAATAATAAGTATTATAAAGCTAAGTGAAGGTCGTAGCACACATATCAACTCGGAAAGGGATCGTCACCGTATCGCCTCGTCGTCAACCAGGCGTCAACCAGGCGTCAACCAGGCGTCAACCTATCGTAAGCGCGTCACCGTGCGATCAGCAGCTCCGAATCGACTCGGCTACGGCTAGGCGACGCCGCGCTTACGGCTCGCCGGTCGCTGGTTGACGACGGCTGGGCGGGGTGCCTCGCGGGAACGAAGAAACGCAAGCTAGGGTACGGAGAGTCGTAAGACAGCGTACGGAGAGACGTAAGCGCGGGTACGGCAAGTCGACCACGCACCGTACTGCGGTTTGTGAGCTTGTCCCGAGGCGAGGCGATTACGTTACGATTCCGATAAGTGTGCGTTGCAGTAGGGAGTTTCATACAAAGAATACTGAACGGCTCGAGTTGATACGTTTACGTTCCGTTTACGAGTTGATATGTGTGCTACGACCTTAAGTAATTAATAAATTTTATCTTATTCAATATTTACTTTATATGTAATATAATAGTCCAAGCATTTGGTAAAAAAAAAGGGGGTTACCTGGAAAGTTTTCCGGGAGTTTTGAAAATTGGTTTATTTATAGATTTGGGTATGCTCTTTTCGAATTTCAACTTTGCCACCTCGTAACCCCGCCGCTCGCGCCGCCATATTGAAAAAATGGCGCCTAAAAACGGTTTTTTGGAAATATCTCTTTTCCGACGCATTTTACGACAAAAATATCTATGTACAAAATTAAACTATAGAAAATTTCCTACAATTTATGTATTAATAATTTTTTTCATAAAATCAATCATCTTTCATCACTACATATTATAAAACAAAGTCCCCGGCCGCGTCTGTCTATCTGTTCGCGATAAACTCAAATACTACTGCACGGATTTTGACGCGGATTTTTTAAATAGATAGAGTGATTCAAGATGAAGGTTTATACGTATAAAAATTCCCGATATTCCCACGGGAACGGGCACAACGCGGGTAAACCGCGGGCGGTGCTAGTCTTTCATGATTCATAATTTCATTTGGTTTACTCAAAGCACAACCGGGTCTTGTATACATTAAACAGTAGGTATAGTACATATTAACCGCGAGTTAACGTTACTCCGACTTTATATTAGAACTCTATTGACCTACAAACGTCATAACTATCCCGGTTTTATATATGGAACAATTACACCATCATATGTTTGTATACACTAGCACCGGCCGCGGTTTTACGTGTTGTATCATTTCTGAAGGAATTTACGGATAAAATATCCTATCGTAGTAATATTATAAATGCGAAAGTTTGTGAAGATGTATGTATGTATGTTTGTTGCTCTTTCACGGAAAAACTACTGAAGAGATTCGTATGAAACTTTACAGTAATATAGGTTATACATTAGAATACCACATGGGATACATTTTATCCCAAAATTCCCGCGGGAACCGGTACTAAGTGGTAAAACCGCGGGGCGCGGCTAGTTGATAGATATAACTTTGATATTTGTAGTCACTGCAAAACAAACAATGCTTAGATCTTTAAACCTACGCAACGGATTTTTATGCAGTTTTTAAAATAGATAGAGTGATTCAAGAGGAAGGTTTATATGTATAAAAATTCCCGAAATTCCCACCAGAACTGCCACAACGCGTAAAACCGCGGGGCACAGCTAGTTTCAGATAAAAATGGTAAAAAAAAGCGAAGTGTGTCCGTCACGTGTTGTTACGCGCGTTGTACCTATTCCCGCGAGAAATGCGGGATAAAAAATATCCCATGTGTTATTCTGATGTATAACCTATATTTCTGTAAAGTTTCATCCAAATCCGTTCATTAGTTTTTGCGTGAAAGAGTAACAAACATACATACATCCTCACAAACTTTCGCATTACAATTTTGTTAGGATTACCATAGTATACAATGTACAGTGAACAACGAGATCATAATTCCATAAATACTTCCGAACACAACGCATCAAGGTCGCTCTAACAAGGCATTAACTAACAGATTGTAATAATTATCCCACGTGAAATCGATTGGACTCGACTGGATTATACTAGCAGTGCCCCGCGGTTTTACCCGCGTTGTACCCGTTCCCGTGGGAATTTCTGGATGAAAAGTATCCTATAACCTTCCCGTTGAACGTGGCTATCCATTAAAAAAACAATTATTGAAATCGGATCGGTATTTTCTGAGATTAGCGCGTTCAAACAAGCTCTTCAGATTTATTATATAAGTACTAGCAGTGCTCCGTGGTTTTACCCGCGTTGTACCCGTTCCCGTGGGAATTTCTGGATGAAAAGTATCCTATAACCTTCCCGTTGAATGTGGCTATCCATTACAAAAAGATTTTTTTAAATCGGACCAGTAGTTCTTGAGATTAGCGCGTTCAAACAAACAGGTGGTGTGGAAATGAGTTTTTTTTAAAAACGTCTATTGAAATCTACTTTGTGGCGCTCGTACGCCAAAAACTATTGATTTTATGAAAAAAAATATTAAGACATAAATTGTAGGAAATTTTCTCTAGTTTAATTTTGTCATAAATATTTTTGTCGTAAAATGCGTCAGAAAAGAGATATTTCCAAAAAACCGTTTTTAGGCGCCATTTTTTCAATATGGCGGCGCGAGCGGCGGTGGTACGAGGTGGCAAAGTTGAAATTCGAAAAGAGCATACCCAAATTTATAAATAAACCAATTTTCAAAACTCCCGGAAAACTTTCCAGGTAAAACTACCAAATGATTGGACTATAAGGATAAGCTTAAAGTCAGCGTTGTGAAATAATTTTCTACCAACATGCTACCAACTACCACTTTTCGATCGAATGGCAAGTGTTAGAAAGGGATAAACGACCTCGGTACTAGCTATCTCTCTTGGCTCGTTTTGCCTCTGTCTATGTTGGTAACCCAAATTGAATCATAATGTAAAGGTGTAAGGTGTGCTTTCGTATTTTTCATTTTTAACAGTCCTCAGTCCAGTTTATAATGCTGGGGCCACACCTATGCCATATGCCATAGAATATGACATTAACCGTAGGTGAAGCCACGACTATGCGTCATAATTTGACAATAGCATTGACAATGCCATTTGGCGTATGCGATAGCTCGAGTGGCGGTACATCAAAGAGATTAATGCGAGAGTTAAATGCATGAAGCGGCCACACTACGTATTGTCAGTGTGCGTCGAGAGCGCAACGGGTTCGGACGTATTTGCTTATTACGACGGATTTGCCTCAAAATCGCACGTTTTTGTCTATACGTACTATGGCGACAGAGTGGAGTAACAACAAAATTATTACTTTTCTTGAGATTCTGCAAACATGGTCTCTTTATTCGATAATGATTTAATAAAGTCAAATAATATAAATTAACTCTCATGAAATATAGAGCTCTGTCGACGTCCATCTTGCCTGAATTGAAGTAAATTCAATGCCGTTGTCAATGTCAATTTTTTCCAATAAATGAACATTGACATTGACAGTTTAAGTGGAGCCACCCACTATATTGCATTGAAAATTATTGCATTCAATGGGCATTGACATTGAGCGTAAGTGTGGCCCCAGCATAATAATAAGTCCATGCCTCAGACCTGTGTAGTCTATTATCTTTGCCTGCTTGCTTGGTTTTTGCCTGCTGTTGTGTTGGTTGTTTCATAGAGTAACTTAGTTGTTTGTCTTTGTTTCCTGGCTGGTCTGTGTTGTGTTCTGTGAAGGTTCTGTGGTTGTGTTGGACGTTGGTTGTGGTTGATTGTATATTTAAGTTACTCTATGGTTGATTGTTTGTGTGCGTTGCCCCGTATTTTTCTTGATTTTAATATAAAACATTGAAATCGAAAGCCAGCGAAGTTTATTACAAACTGAAACAGCGATCAGCTAGATTATAATTTTATACAGACAATATTTTCAACGAATACTACTTAACATTGGACATACATAACCAACAAAATCGGTATTCTGCATCAAATTGTGCAAGTGAAGTGAAATCATTTCTGTATTTCAGTGTTTGTTTTTCGGTTTACCCTAGTAATATGTTTCGAAAACCTAAAAAGATTCAAAGACGAGTGTTCTGTGGTGATGATGACGAAGACGGCGACCCCGAACCGCCGCCGCCGCCTATCATTAGCCAAGAAATCAAAGTAAAGTCTGCGAAGAAACCAGCCCTGCTTAGCTTTGCAGATGAAGGTATGATCGTTGCAACTGTTACAAGATAATTCTAGTATATTTAACTTTTTTGATGGCAAAACCCTTTTCAATATGCGAAATTTTTGACGGAACCCCATATTAAATTAAATAATATATGTGCATTCTTTAATAATAGGCGTAACAATGTAAGTGTGTACTATCAAAATAATTAGAGGTGTGAAAGTGTAATTGAATGCATAAAACACTCTGAATCGGGACGCTGATATGACACTGATAATGATATCAGTCCATCTGTCAAAAGTTGTTGTAATTAATAATCATTACTGGTATTCTTATGGAGTCCCCACAACAGCTTTGCGACGCCATAGGCCTCCGTAGAGTACACTTTGAGTATGGTTGGCCTAGAACTACATCATCCCTGAATTATCATCGGAGTTCAAATGTTTATCACAATCTGCACTTTATTTACATTGTTGAAGTTTGTTTTGGGTAAATTGTGGAAGTTAGTAGCTTTCATACTTTCACACTTAACTTAGCTTTTAACTATACAGTTTTCACCCTTAGAAATAGAAGCCTATGATCTAATCTATATCTGGCAAGAAATTATCAAAATTGGTTCAGTGGTTCAGGCAAGAAAGCATTACAGAGAGAGTTTTACTTATAAATTTCATACAATTTCTTATTCTCTGGTTTCATCACCAGCCCACCGCTATTCTTTTAATTTCTGGGATAAAAGCTGTGTATAGGCCATAGGCAGGCTGCCAAACTTAATTGAAATCTGTTTAGTGATTCAAGTGTGAAAGTATAACAGAGTTTACAGGGACATTAATATTTTATAATTCTTTGCAGAGGAGGAATGTGAAGAGTTCAAAGTGAAGAAGTCATCTCAAAGTAAACGGTTAGCTAAGCGAAGGGAGAAAGAAAAGAAAAAGGCACCGGATGTGGATAGTAACAAATATGAAAGTAACCATCTGGAGGTAAGGTTGCACTAGACTGAGGTACCATTACTTGAACATGTTATCATTGGGGGGATAACTGCACCAGAGAATGTTGTACATTTTGGAATTTACACAATTAGATATAGTCATAACTTCACTGTGGTAAGTTATTATTAAAAAATACATTATCAAATTGTAAATGTAAAGTTGCAAATATTAATAGTTTCAATTAGGTCTTCAGTCTGTCTCATTAAAAGTAAAAAAATAACATTATAATATAAAGCTTAGATTCTAAGATGGAGATCATGGTATGTAAATTACCTGAACTAGCAATCTAAACTCCTTGTTTCAATATATATTCACAAGTTCGAAATTCAATCATTTCTAAAATAATTAAGGCCAGCCATAAAATAATTTACAAACCATAATCTTCAACACCTCAAAAACAAAATTAAAACCAACCTTAACCTTTAGGTGAATGACAACCACACTGACACGGAAAACAATAAAGACAATAACAAGACGAAGAAGAAAGTGACGTTGGAGGGTCTGATATTGACGGGACGGGCGGCGCTGGCTGCGGAAGGGCGAGGAGACTTGTCGGACGAGGGGACGGATGAGGAGGGGGAACCGGACGGTGAAGATGATAGGGGGTTCCACCGGTACCGCGCCGAGTCGGTCCGCGCCGCGCTCGCCGTGGCGCCCGGGCACATCCCGGACGCGGCGCTCATCCACGCCGCGCGCAAGACCAGACAGCAGGTATGAGAGGTGAGGGACTAGAGATGGCGCAACACACTACCTGTCAAAATCACTGAGCAAACTTTGTTTGTTACAAAAGCCTATCAAACATTGTGGTCTATGTTAGTTGAATTAGACTTTGTGTCAGTCAAAGGCCTGCCTACTATTGGTTATACCAGTTTCGTGTACATTAATGAAACTTGGACATCCTAAATTCCACGAGCTATAGTTAAATCACTGAAGCTTTAATTGAGATACATAAAGTTGAATAAAAATGACTAGCATAATATTTGTAGACAAAGTATCTACAAATATTATGTTTGTTTAAATATTTCAATACTAGTCTTCAGACTTTTGTCAGTAAATCTTTGGATTGACAGTTGCCTCGCCACCTCTGGTTACTCTCTTATGTTTATTTATTGAATTGTTATTCTAATTTCAAGACAGATTTCTTCACGAGGATTGAAAACCTTTTAACCAAAGAGAGAGACTGTTTGAATATCACTCACAAATTTCTTCATTAACTTACAAGTTACATCATGTTGTATTCTTCTATCTTTATTAACTGGTATGTTACATTCTCTTGTAAAACCATGTTGATGGAATCTTTTGTGACTTCTCACTCGATCCTAGAACGGGCCTAGAGTTTCGCAACAGCTAATGTTTGACCTGCGTTCCTGTCGATGTTACTCTAAATATTGGAGGTATTTTGCTGCTCTATCAGTTCACTTACTTACAGGTGAAGTGAAACTTAATTTAAATGACCTAGTGCAGTGCCATGTACATAATTTGTAAAACAGTCTTAATTTTGCTGACTATTCTGTTATCTGTTATAATATTTATAGATGATCCTTAATATAATAAACTTTACTAAATAGCTAATATTTATTTCTACTTAATCTTTATTCTCAAAACTAGAACTGAGTTTAAGTCTTTAAAATCCCTAAAATTAGTCCACACATAATATTCATACCTACGCTTGCCACCTTATATTGAACATGCTGTATTGAATGGCACTGCACCGCGCCCCGGCCAGCCCACTAACTGTAGCATCTTCCTTAGGCCCGCGAGCTCGGCGACTTCGTGCCCATAACGTCGGAGCCAGGGCCCGGCTCGCGGCTCGTGCGGGAAGGGGAGGGCGAGGACTCCGCCGATGACGAAGACGGACGGATCATTGTTAGAGGACTCGACCTGCCTAGTGATAAGCCTAAACGTGAGTATACTGTGCGAGAATTTACATTACATTGCCAGATTCTGGGATCTTAATCTATAAAGGGGAAAATGAACAAAAATTCCAAAAACTGAAGTCCGTTATGAATGAAAATATTTCTTTTAGGAAAGTGCATATAAATCGTATTTCTCTGATTCCCACAGGAGGCACGGCTGCTATTCAATCTGATGAGGAAATAAACAGCGAAGCCGAGGAATGGGAGGAGCAGCAGATCAAGAAGGCCATGCCTGCTATTATTGATATAACTGGTAACACAAAATATCACTAACTGTCTCCCGGAGGATGGAGCTATTTGCGTACTTGTTTCTGTTTGTATTTGGGACAAAACGTACCGGAAACGCGAACGCGATAGAACTTACGAACGACAAAAGAATTTCAAAGTAAAAGTTTGTTTTATGAATGATGACTGAGACTCGTATTACACAATAAGATTAAAGCAAAGTTTACACTTTCAGACATTATTGACAATCAATCTATCATTGTATGCGTCGATAATCGTGTCAATCCCATATTGTTATGGTACTACACCCAACATGTAACTGTACAATTAGAATGTTGTATATTAAGTGATGAGTGTTGGTGCGCAGGCGAGGCGGAGGTGAACCCGTTCGCGGTGGCGCCGGCGCCGCCGCGGCTGTCGGACGCGCCGCACCTGCGCCCGCTCGCCGCCGCCGACCAGCCGCAGGACCTGCAGCAGCTGATACATGCGCTCAGTCACCGGTCAGTACTAGATCATTATACAATAACTTTGGATTCCTTCACGTTTATTGAGGGCATTGAAGGCTTTGAGTGTGTCTAAAGAGGCAATTGTACTGGAACTTGCAGTGACCGTAACAGTGTTAGGAATACAGTAGTTGGTTACGTTTAGCGAGTGACAGCTGTCAGTACCAAATTCGGGGACCGCAATCGGTGGAAAGTCTAACGGTAAGCGTACACCGAATCCGTCATCGGCCGAAGTATGCTCGGGCGTCATCGGCCGAACTCGGCCGATCAAATCAAACGTAAGTAAATGGAAGAGAGCGCATACACTGCTAATCGGACGACGTCGGTAGTAGCAGTGTATGCGCTCTCTTCCATTTACTTACGTTTGATTTGATCGGCCGAGTTCGGCCGATGACGCCCGAGCATACTTCGGCCGATGACGGATTCGGTGTACGCGTACCGTAAGGTTGGCCGAAGTAAATTTACTGTCGTTCTGTGTCGCCTATACATTTGTTTAAAGTTAGTTAAGGAGCACTGTTACTGGATTTGTGACAATGTTTATCACTGCGACCTTTGTATAATAAGAAAGTTTCTTCAACATCTAAATTTATAAAAATACCCAACAGGCTAGAAGAAGTGGAGATGGAACGGAACAACTGCCAAGCGCACGTGACGGCGGCCCTAGCCCGGCTGGAGGCGGCGGGTCGGCGGCGCTCGCGCTGCGCGGGGCGGCGCGCGCGCCTCGCCGCCTCCTACCGGCGCGCGCAGGCGGCGCGCGGCTACCTCACCGACCTCGTCGAGTGCCTCGACGAGAAGGTGCCCGTACACCTCATACATACTACATACACCCAGGAGGCAACTACCACTGCCACTCACACATACGTAGACGCGTGCTTACAAGTTTTATGTAGCAAATCTTTCGCACATCATTCGAAACTCGTGTAGCGCGCATCTTTGTGTAAATCTTTCTGATAATATTACTATAACTCTCACATAGTGTAGTGTAATACACACTCGATCATCATACTATGTCGTGTTACCCCTACTCAAGCTTATTGTTTACTTTAATGGCTTTTTGAAATTGAAATATTAATCTTTCTAAAAATGTTACAGATGCCGCAACTAGAGGCGTTGGAAACCCGCGCCTTGAACTTGGCTCGAAAGAAATGTCAGTTCCTCGTGGAACGAAGGCGAGCCGACGTCCGCGACCAAGCGCAAGATGTGCTCGCGTTGGCAGGTACGTCGAACAAATACAACTACTTACCCGAGCTTCGAGGTAGCTTGGCACACACTACACAGTATTGAATACTGTGTGCCAAGCGGTCGAGGCAGCATGTGCCCTTGCTAGGGCCTTTTGCCTCTGTGCCGTTGTTGCTTCGCACGGTCTTCTTCACGGTAGTCTTGAAGAGATTACTGATCATAAATTTCCCTACGTCTTTCCTGCCACTTAAGGGTCCAATAGGGTCGCTTAGAGAACAGGGGGCAATATTTCAATATCAAATACAATTTTGTGGCCTCACGACTCTGTTCATGTAGACATAAGCGTAGACTATAGGCGCGGACTGATTGAGTATTGTGTCGTATCAGCTCGGGCCGGCGCAGCGAAGCCGGTGGAGAGCGAGGAGAAGGTGCGGCGCACGGCGGAGCGCGAGGGCCGGCGGCGCGCGCGGCGCCTGCAGCGCGCGGCGCGCGGGCCCGCCGCGCCCGCGCCGCCCGCGCCCGCCGCGCACCGCGACGGCGACTCCAGCGACGACGACCTGCCGCCCCCGCAGCGCCAGGCGCTCCACCAGGACAGAGGTACCAACACCCATTATTATTTAGCCCGTGAGTGACGGGTGAGGCGATACTACGCGGCATTCATATTGCCGCGTTAACCTATACTCTCCGCCACTGGCTACATGTCGTTCCTCCAGAGAGCATCCAGCGCGAGTCGTCGTCGCTGTTCGGGGACGCGCTGGAGGCGTGGCGCGGGCCGCGCGGCGTGTGCGGCGCGGTGGGCGCGTGGCGACGCCGCGACCCCGCCGCGTATTGTGACGCGCAGCTGCCCGCCGCCTTGCCGCAGCTACTCGCGCCCTACGTCCGCCATCAGGTACCGTGTACATACAATTTGCGTTGATGCTGTCCGTTATGTGCGATGTTCCATTGCTAATATAAAAGTAAAGCCGCGATTTACCAGTCTCTATTTCAATTCGAATCGAAACACATTCGCCATTCGAAGACACATTTTCGAAATAGACTAAAGATCGAATACATCACTTTAATGAGTTCTTGTTATTGCCTGTTGATTTTATCGGATTCTTTATAATCATTTTGGCTAAACCAACTTTATATGGATACTTATTTTTGTACAATTTAGTCAGTTCATTCTACCATGATCCTTTTGAAACAATTTCCTAATAACTATTTGTATTTTTCAGTTGATCCTATGGAATCCGCTAGCAGACGAGGATAATGAAGACTACGAAAAGATGGATTGGTACAAGTGAGCTAAAATTGCATTATTGTTACACTAATATTAAGAAAGCCATTTTATAAAGCCTGTTTAGTTATCAGTAGACAGGTATCAAATCTAGACCAATTCACATTGTGTTGAAACTCGTCGTTTATCTGCGCTTGTCGGTACCGATAAACGCTGATGAATGCCGCTATCTTTCTGTACGGTGACATTACACATGAATGTTGTATACTACAGAACGCTGATGCTGTACGGCACTCACGAGACGTCGGAGGAGGACTCGGGCTCCGAGTCGGAGGCGGAGGGCGGCGTGTCGGAGCTGGCCGTGCGCCGCGACCCTGACCTCATGCTCGTGCCCACCATCGTCAGCAAGGTCGTCATACCCAAGGTCACCGGTGAGTTACCACATGTCAGCTGTTACAGTGATGCAAGCCACAGGAGTGATAAACATAATTTATATGCGAGATTAGATTGATAACCTTTTTGTTAGATCATATGGAATAAATCGCTTTGGGACTGTTCTCCTTTTGGGATAAAATGTAGCCTATAAATCCATAATATTCTCGTTGAATGTGGCTATGTAATACTAAACAATGATTGGAATCAGATCGGTAGTTGTAACAGTATCTGTAGCGCCTACCTCCCCCGCAGAGCTGGTGGAGGCGTCGTGGGACCCGGTGTGCGTGCGCAGCTGCGTGCGGCTGCGCGCGCTGCTGGCGCGCTGGGCCGCGTGCCCGCGCGCGCGCGCGCCGCTGCGGCGCCTGGCGCGCGCGGCGCACGCGCGCCTCGCGCACGCCATTAACGCAGACGTCTTCCTCCCGACCCTGCCGCCGCCGTACGTGTTACCATATTGTATCGACTTTACGGCTCTTTCGATTTAAGCGTGTTTACACATCTTGCTTACACGCCAAGCTTAGTCGTCCGCGCGCATGGACGTTCTTTGTCCTTCATACAAAACGTACGCAGCAGAACTACTAACTAGAATTGAAAGAGGATTTAAATTGGGCATTCAAAATTTGAATGGATCCCGGTTTTAAAAACTCTATTTATTTATCGTTGTCACGGATCCCTTCCCTATGCGTACATTGCAGGTTGCTGGAAGGGCCGGGCGGCGCGTTCTGGCGCCGTTGCCTCGGCAGTGGTATCCGCCTGTTGCGCGCGTCGCTCGCGCTCACCGCGCCGCCGGACGTGCTCGCCGCGGACGCGCTAGTGCTCAAACTAATAGGTGAGTTGCATAAAGGGCAGGAATTAGCAGTCCTCGTAGTAGAACATGATATTCGCAGCAGTCCTCGTAGTTGAACATGATATTCGCAGCAGTCCTCGTAGTAGAACATGATATTCGTAGCAGTCCTCGTAGTTGAACATGATATTCGTAGCAGTCGTTGTAGTATAACATGATATTCGTAGCAGTCCTCGTAGTAGAACATGATATTCGCAGCAGCCCTCGTAGTAGAACATGATATTCGTAGCAGTCCTCGTAGTCCAACATGATATTCATAACACTCTTCGTAGCCGAACAAGATATACGTAGCAGTCCTCGTAGTCCAACATGATATTCATAACACTCTTCGTAGCCGAACAAGACATACGTAGCAGTCCTCGTAGCCAAACAAAATATTCATAGCAGTCTTGGTAGCAGAATGAGATGTTCGTAGCAGTGATTATAGCCTAACATGATATCGTAGGAGAGATTTTCGTAGCAGTGATTGTAACCGAACATGTAATTCGTAGCAAAGTGAAATATACGTAGCAAACCACGTAGCAGACAATTATATTCGTAGCACTCTTCGTAGCATTTTGCATTCTTCACAGATATATTTAATTGATTTATATAGGAGGTAGTAGTGTGTACACTGTAGATGTAATTGTATGTTCAGAGACGCTGTGCTTCGGCGCGGGGTGCGCGGGCGGCGCGTGGGGCGCGCTGTGCGCCGGCTGGGTGGCGGAGAGAGTGCCGCGCGCCGGCGCGCTGCGGCGCCGCGCGCTGCGCCCGCTCGCCGCGCTCGCCGCGCGCGCGCTGCGCGACCTGCACAGCGACAACCCGCTGCACTTGTCAGTACACCCGCCACATCACACGTCCTGACCTGTTGACTCATAGACAACTCGACCTTAACTCTTCAATGTTTTGGCCTCACAATTAACGCGCGGACTTTCTTCTATATTCTACTCGCAGCATACTGCGTTGCATGGAAATTTTGCAAACCAAAAATTTTCCCTCATGGATCATTCTGTCGATGAAACCAATATGCAAAGATTCTTTACATACATTTAAAATTTATCCATTTAAGTCTATGAAACTGTTTCACTGATATTCAATTTACTTTTCTTTCAGGAAATCACTAGAACAAGTTCGCGCTATTATCGCGGAAGCGAAATCCTACGAATGAAGAAACTTACAATTTATAACAATAAGCGATTATACCTACAAACTTTAAGGATAAAACTAACCTTCACAACGTTATCAATTCTACTTCCACTTTCTGAAATTAATTTGTGATTTTAATGTAATAATTTGCGTGTAAATAAATAAATGTTTGTTGTGGAAAGGACAGGTTATATTCGTAAGTTTATTGTTCAATAGATAAGCTAGATTAGATATTTATCATTTCTACAAATTGGTTGTAAACATGATTTACGAAAAAAGTATGAAATAGTGCTAGCAATGTTAAGCCTAAGTTCACAGTATGCATTTGTTCATGAGCACTGTTGTAGCATACTTAAGGAGATGCTGGAATATTGCATGCTTGTGTTGTTCGGCAATAAGCGTGCTGTATATGCAACACTGGAATGTTTACGGTCGATAAGCGGGAACTGTTTTAAGCTACGATTGATGTCTGGATGACGGACTCGTGGTCACACCGTTTTGCTACACCAGTGTGACTACGAGTAATTTATTTTCCTCGTGGTCACACTGCGGTGTGATCAACAGTAATTAATGAAACATTCACAAAAAAAAAAAACTTAACCTAACCTACTGTTAACCTACGGTTGTCTATCGTAATTAATTTATCTATCGGGCACTTCACTACATACCTACTATTCAGTCAAGTGCGATCCTTTTCAGAGTAGTGTAAACACGAGGAAAATAAATTACTCGTAGTCACACTGGTGTAGCAAAACGGTGTGACCACGAGTCCGTCGCTGATGTCTGCGAGTGTATACAATGTGCTTGAGATGTGGTGCTGTCCACTGAGGAATCATTATAAATGATCATCCAGCTATTTATGTATCTATTTTGTATATAATGTGAGTGAAATTACATTTAATTGGAATTTATTAACAGTTTTTTATTTACAGTACCTATATTATCAGTCACAAATTGATATTTTTGTAGGTTTAGTTTTCTTTATGATTTTTGAGAATCATTATAATAAAAAGAAAAATAACTTTATTCCGTGTCAAATTATCATTTATTTCTTTGGCTATAAAACCTAGATTTTGAAAACAACTTCGAAACTGTGATCAAATTGTTTTTTAAATAATATTCATAATTAAAACAACAAAAATATATTTGTTTCCTACTTTACTACCATTTAAAATAGGACAGACGTGGTATATGAGATAAGAGTTACAGTAGCTGGGAATTGAGTAGGCAGATGAACTTGGTTACCTGAATAATATCAAGGTGCGTTGCTTGGACTCAAATAAAAAAAAGATTAAATTGTAGAAGACTCTAACACTTCACACTCCGTTTCTTACGATTTCAGAATATATAGGTAGGTACTCATTTATAATTCTCTAAACAAGAAAAGAAGAACATATAGATTGGGTATAGACATAACTAACCAGGGTTTTGTAGATATACTGTTTCTGCTACTGTGAGATCTTACTTATATAAAAGGATAAAACAAAATATTTGAGTTGGTTTACAAATAAATAATGAAAAACAAACAATTTACACAGTTCCATAAACAATAATAATTATCACATTACAGTAATCACAATGTAACCAATCTTAGTAAATAAAAAGTTAGTGTTATGGCGTTGTAGGGCATACGTCGGGTTTGTTTACAAACGAACTGCGAATCATATCGAGCCATATATAAATATAAGTTATTTAGTTAAATATATTATTTGTTAAACTTAGGAAGGCTTGCATAGCTCTTAAATGTAATATTTAGTTATAAAAACATATTATCTTTTATATTATATCAGTTAATATCAGTTCGTAGAAAGGCCAAAACTGATTAAAACCACTCTGTATTAAAGACATTTGGTGAACAATTCGCATAAATCTAAGCATTTGACTTAGGTATTTATTATTGTCATTTTTTTATTTCAATATATTTATCACTAAATTGAATTAAGACTGCAAGCCTTCCATGCTTATTCAGATTTAAGACTCAATAAATTATATGGGAAATCACTTTCATATGTACATATAGTAAGCACTGGGACAAGTAGAAAATTGAATCTTAAATACGAATAAAATAAAGTTTCAATTTAAAATCTTACCGTCTGTTAAACCGTAGAATTATATTCTTAACCTAACTATATAATATTAATACAAGTAATTTTAGAAATAGTTCATATTGGGTGTTTTCATTTTCACAACCCATTACGGATTCATGAGGTCTCTAATTAAAGGGTTTTTGGAAAGTCTCATCAAGTTAAAAATAGATTAGAATTGAAACTAATGTTATGTGATTTCTATGGAAACATTTCACAACTAAGCATGTCGTGTTTATGGCAAAAGGTGATTTTACACAACTGTTGACGTTTATAGGTAATGTGACAGTGTCATGTCACAAGTAACAGTGCAGGTACAGTGTAGTACAGTACTTTAATGAAAACATGACTAATAAACCAATTGTGTTTATGCACATAATCTTTTTGGTAAACAATAAATTCAAGTTATATTTAAGTAAATAAAGAGCGTATTCATGACAAGGAAGCAGAAAAGTCACGCCTCAAGTTTAGTTAAAATAGGATGGACCCACAACGACTTAGAAATAAAGCAATGAAATTAAAACAAAATTACTTATTACACGGACAACCAAAACAAAATCATGGTTTTAAATAAGTACCGATTACAAATGTAAAAAATCATTTCAGTTATTATTTTAATACCGTTCCCAATAACTTATCCAATAAATTATCTCTACCGGCAATCTCGGACAGTGGATCAAGTTTTGACACATCAAAATCTGACATTTATTTACATAGAAACAAAGTCAACACTCGATCTGCAATCTGAGATGTCTAATAGATTATGTTACGGGTGTTAATTGACTGTTATTATTGTTTATGTGCCTGCCTCTGCACAAACATGTAAGTGACAAAAACGATAATTATGTCAGTAAAATTATGGACGGGCGTTTGTCACTAACGCTTGAAACAAACAGCTGACATTGCTATTGCATGGGCCTAAATTGTATTTTAACGGGCTAATCTAGGCAAGGCGGCCGTGGAGCACGAAATTCGCATACTTTACTTTCGGATGGGATTACTAGCGCCCCTGGTGGCAATTTTGAGGAACTACAACCGATGTTACCAGTCAAATTATAAACCCGTAATTTCTATGAAAATACCTTGATTGAGGGACGATTTTCAAAATTCAGATAACTTCGGTGATATAACAATTGGTTTTGACATATTTATGCGAATAATGTCAGATTGTCAAAATTATTTCATAGATAGTCCCTATCTCAAGATTGAAAACTGCTCTGAATCGAGTTAGTGATCACATCCTATCGAATTACTGATCCTAATTCATTTCCTACATTCTGTTACATTTCGCCACACTTTAGTCTGTGAAATTAAACGTCATAAATCTACGATAACGTCATCCATGTGTGTACAACTTTGTAAATTATTCCTAATATATTAACATAAAGTTCTAACAGTCATTATTGTACACACATCAATGTCGATCGTATAGTTAAACCAGTATAAATTATTTTATTAGTAAGATGGATACATTGGCGTTGGCTAAGTATCCGATATCGTTATATACAGGATGTACTAGCCGCTGCGCGCTGTGTATCCGAGTTTATATACAGGGTGAAGCTACACGACGTGTCGCGGCAGTCGTCAGCTGTTCATAAGTCTATGAGACGGCCGGACTGCGGCGCGGGCAGCGCTGCCACTCCTGGGAACAATAAATCATTTCTTGTCATACTTTTAACTTAAGTTAATTTTGAGCTTTGAGTGAGCTTGAGTTTATGATCCGTAAACACTTATCCAACAGTGGGACAATCAATAGTAGTGGGCAATACGTGAGAAATCAACAAAAAAGTCCAAAATAAATTATGCGGTGTCAAATTAAAATTAATTTGATTCTGGAATTTAAAGGAGGACGGGGGCATGAGAATGGACAATTGATACATGAGTTGTAAGTATAGCCAAGAGTGTGGCACTGTGTGGTGTACGCACCGATCTCCCCCGGGTCGTCGTTGGTGTTGATGGAGTGCTGCGGCCGCTCCGACACCTCCGACACCACGGCCGGCGGGCTCGCCGCGTGCTCGCCGCTACACATACATTCATATTATTTTATGAATCACTTACGAACTAAATACAGCCTATGAAACTTAAAGGTGAACGAACTACGAAGTTGGAGAACTACGAAAGTAACGAATATTTAACCAACAATTTGGGGTTGTCCAGCCATAAAGTATTTTTAATCGACGAAAATTTTTTTGGCAAAATATGACTCACCAACCCGTAGTAGGCAAGCGTAGTGATCAACATCCTCCCCACTGTACCAACACTTTCAGTGAGATGAGACATTTGTCAGCAGTTGGGCATTTGAGATAAATATTTTGTTTACCCTCAGTTTTATGATATTGGTATAGTATAGTATAGAATCTATACTAGTATAGAATCTATACTATAGATAAATAAGTGGCCTACCTCGCATCAGTACTATTGGTCGGAGTGTAGTAATTCCCGGGGTCATTACTGTCCGATGATATGGACGACGTCTGTAACAAAATGATCATATATGTATCACGTTTAACACGATATCGTTAAACCAGACAAACGTTACTGAAAAGCAGCCCCCAAATACTACAAATATTTAAGAAAAATAAGTTATCTTCTTTCTATTTGGTTTCCTAAAGTATGATAAATAGTTGTCAAATAAAGTACCACCTAGTTTCAGTGGTTGAGTAGTGGGTAGGATCAGTTTTTGAGGGATAGACTTTCGTCTTTAGTTCACTCGATTCCCCGATTGGTAACGAAAACATGACTTAAATTATTATTTCTTTATCACTATGCTAATTTAGCTCACCTCTAAGTTGGCTCTGGCTCGTAGTCTCACCATGAATCGCATAGCGCGCGCGAACGGATTCTCTCGCTGTTCGTCGAACGTGCCTCCCTAAAACAAACCATGTATAGTGAGTATCATATTGTTATCAAAGGTTATTCAAGTGGTTGGCCATTATCTAATGTAAATGTGTGTAAATTAATATGGGTAATGTTTCTGCGAGTAATGGTAATATGAGCGTGAGTGACAAATGTGGGTACTAATGAGTGGTTGAGTGTGCGAACAAGTGAGGCGTTGCTTGCAAGTGTGAGTGTAGTATACTCTCATCTCTAAGCACTTGTCCTTAATTGCATAGAGGATGAGCGCTTGCAAGTGATTTTGTCTGCTTGCAAGTCAGTTTGTGGATACTTGCGTAAGTGTAATTTAATGCTTGCAAATGCCATTATACGCTTGCAAGTGTGAGCAAGTATCACACATACACGTTGCAAGCAGATGGCTGGGCGGGTGTTACCTGCGTGGCGGGCGGGTCGCGCAGCAGCGGCGCGGTGGGCTCGTCGTCCGAGTCGGAGTCGGGCGGCGGCGCGCGCTCGCCCGCCACCTGCACGCGCCGCTTGCACACCGGGCACACGCGCCGCGACTGCGTCAGCCACGGGTCGATGCACGCGCGGTGGTACGCTGCGACATACGCCACTCACGTTAATACACACCATTATAGTGTTCAACAGGCTCTTTTGAACGTACCGCCCATTCGGAAGACCATCAGCAGAAATGAATGGACATGCTATTTTGTTGCTGACAACTTATGATCATAAAAAGTTCGAAAATCCATGTTATTTAATTTTCGAATATGTTAAAAAATACTGGTTTCTTCAACACGAACACTGCTCATTTTGAATTGAAACAACGTTTACGAAAACGCTTCTATTTTACATTTTTATCTGACCATTTACAGATCACTGACAGAAGAGCGACCACTGAAGGCAGTCTCCTGCGGCGCGGTTGGTGTGTATTTGAATGCGTGTTACCGTGCGCGCAGGGCAGCACGCGCAGGCGGTCGCCCACCACGTAGTCGTCGAGGCAGATGGCGCACGTGTCGTAGGGGTCGCCCTTGCTGAACTTGCACGTGAGCACGCGCCGCAGCGCGCCGCGCGGCAGCCGCCGCCGCCGCTCGCGCCGCCGGTCCTTGATGCACTTCACTATCTGGGGGGGACAGATTACGCTTAGAGTATTGAATTAATATCTAGTGCTGGGAATAATTATGGAGATACTAAGGTACGATACGGAAATTAGTATACATGAAAGCGAATTTGTTAATATGTATAAGTTAATTACTCTCTAGTTACTAACTATGGCATCTTCACTACATAGTATAAAACAAAATCGCGTCTGTTTGTCTGTATGCTTAAATCTTTAAAATTACGCAACGGATTTTGATGCGGTTTTTTGTAATAGGTAGAGTGATTCAAGAGGAAGGTTTTTATGTAAAAAAATTCCCGAAATTCCCACGGGAACGGGCACAACGCGAGTAAAACCGCGGGGCGCTGCTAGTTAATAGTATTAAACAAAGTTATCAAAAGCTGTCGGTCAGTATGTAATTGACTTCTCAAAATCTACTAAACGGATTTTCATGAGGTTTTTAGAAAATTCTCACAGGAACGGGTAAAACCGCGGGGCACTGCTCGTTTATAATATTTCATAAATCAAAAAGTTCCCCGGTTTATGAATACTTACCATGACAATGATAATGATCAGCAGACAAAGCACCACGATGATCGCGAACGGCAACAACAGGTGCGTGTTGAAGTCGAACGGCAGGTCGCTGTTCACCATCAAGTACACGCTGCGAACACATTGAAAATGTTACTCAATATACTCTATTTTTTCTATGACGATATGAGTCCACATTTTGGGACAAGTATCCCAAAATGTGGACTCATATCGTCATTTTGAGACTTTGCTGTTTAATAATTTGATCCTCCTTCAGTTTGTGACTCACTTCTTAGTGTAGATGTAGTCCTTCGCGAACCTGAACCCCGAGTTGCTGTCCACGAACACTGAAGGTATGTCGATGCCGTCGGGGTCCGCCGCCGTCATGATCTCTGGAACACGATTCACACTTCACTTTAGATATACATGATTTTTTATTTTATTTTTAGAGACACAGTTCTTGTCAGGACAATTAATAAAGTAGGAACCGCAAAGCAAGTTAGTTGAGATTGCTCCCTCTGGGGAGAGTTTAGAGGGAAGGTAGAGAGGGTAGTAGCAGGGTTATCCCCGCTATAACTAAATCCTGAGTCCGCTCCTGGTTCTCGAAGGGTGTTACTACACTAATTAGTAATATCAGTTAGTTAGAATCCATAAAACACTTTAAGAGTTTAGTTTAGGCCTAACTCACCGTGTGTGAATTTGTCCCCAGACACCATACTAACGGTGAGTGAATTTGTTCGGGTACCTATATTTATTATTTATGAATGTAGTTCTATAGATAGCTAACTCCGCCCCTCGCCGTAGCCCTTTATTAATAAGCATCTGACGCACTCGACAATTAAAACTTCCGATAAATATTAATCACCACTAATCGTAGTTCATTGTGAACATTAATTATCTGTTTTTATTCCGATGTGATATGAACACTTTTAATTAAATAGTGAGTCTGTGTATTTTTTGTGGACAGATGCAGGCGTTGCGTGTTATCTTTATATTTTCTATATAAATTAATAATTTGAACATAATAACATCTAACATCAGCGAAAACATGTTTTCTACTTTTCAAACATGTTCGGGTTTGAGATCACCAACCCGCATTTGGCAAGCGTGGTGATTACGCCTCATCCTCCTCACTGTACTGATATCTTCAGTGAGATGAGAGGCCTTAGCCCAGCAGTGGGACATTACAGGCTAATACTTTACTGATACTGACCCAATTCACTGGAGTTGACATTGTGCACGATGGCGCAGTCGAAGCCTGCAGCCTGAGCGTTACGCACTTGCAGTTCGAACGTGCAGTTTGATCTGGAACACAACATACAGTGATACACTCACTCCAGACATATTAGACTCTAGCTTCGCCCTTCGGTTTTACCCGCGTTGTACCCGTTCTTGTGGGAATTTGGGGATGAAAAATACCTTCGTGGTGAATGTGGCTATCTAATACACGAAGAATAATTCCAATCGGATTTGTAATTTCTGAGATTAACCATTACAAACAAACGAACAAAATTAGAAACTTTACCTCTTATATTAGTATAGGTAGAACCTTATCACATTCAAACTTTTATAACACCTACTAACTGTTAATGCGTATTTTCAAATTTTCTAATGAGCCAAAGTACTAAAGTGCTTAACGTGCTCATGGGCTGAGTATACAGCACACTGAAATGATACAACGTATGATTAAGACAGGTACATTCTACGAGAAGGTAATTATACGTTATACTTCACATATCGTAATCATAATATGTTCTATACAGTAGCTATATGATTACTGTAAGTAGGTGATAATTCGAGTCGGCACGCGTCTTGTAAGCGGTATGTTTTGCAGTACGTCTTCGAAATATTAAAACATACCGCTTTATTCATATCATACACACTCATTAACTAAAACACTGTTATAAAGTGTTTGTCTTTTTTTGTTCTTCGGAATATAGCGCATGTCGGAAAGAGACAAACGATTTGATGGCTAAAATGCTGTTAATTAAGCGTTTAAAAATAAGGCCATAATTTTATATTCTATAACATGTATTGTTGTAAGGAATTAGGTTTGTAGTGTTAAAGCAAGACGTTATAATACAAGTGCCATTAGTCCAACAATTAGAGTGTGTTTCTATTGGAGCTGAGCGAAGCTTAATCGACCAATCACACGCATTGAAAATGTCAATCGAGTCATTGACATTGTCAAAATCTTCTCGTAATGCGTTCTGATTGGTTGATTGAGCTCTGCACAGCTGCGCTCCGCTACAATGCAGCAAACGTTTATATTTCTTTAGAAAATTAATTTATCAATTTTATAAATATTATATCATACTAACTGCGCCCCGCGGTTTCACTCGCGTTGTACCCGTTCCCGCAGGAATTTCGGGTTGAAAAATAGATGTTGTCCGATTCTCAGACCTACTCGATATGCACACAAAATTTCATGAGAATCGGTCGAGCCGTTTCAGAGGAGTTCGACCACGCACCCCGTGACACGAGAATTTTATTTATTAGAAAGATTATCATTAATGTAGAAATTGACAAAGGATTTGAGAACGAAGAGTACAACATATTAAAATAATATTGTTTTTTGGTTACCTACTGTAAACAGTACAATCACGCGATCTAGCTAGTCAATTACTTGTTTACATCTATTATGCGATTGTAGAAAATTAGTATTAATTATTTAATTAGAAAATAATTATTCAGCAAAAATAATAACATATGATTAATTGCCAATTAACGCTACAACTCTCTGCGTTATTATATTTGTGTATATCTATGTAATTGTATATTTAGTTGGTTGTGTGATACAGAGGCTCATTGAAGTACAGAGAACATTTATTTCTTTTATTGTTCTTTTAACTAGAAGAACATTTTCCGTTTTATTAATAATCGCGGTGATACTAAAACTGTGTTTTGTCTCCTTTGCTCGTCGGAAAATTGCGTACGTCAGACAGAGACAACCCATGTGATAGCTAAACTGTTCTTAATACGCGTTTACTAAATAAGCCCTTTATCTACACTAATATTATAAAGAGTAAAACTTTGTTTGTTTGGTTGTAATGAATAGGCTCAAAAACTACTGGACCGTTTTTAAAAATTCTTTCACCATTCGAAAGCTACATTATCCACGAGTAACATAGGCTATTTTTCATCCCGAAATTCCCACAGGAATGGACACAACGCGGGCAAAACCGCGGGGCACGTTGAAATGAATACATGGAGGTGTAGTATACTTTGTTTAAAGGGATTATTGTCTCCTTTTTATGGCCCAATAATAAAGATTTCTATCAACGTCTGTCGCATATTTATAAGTTGGGTGCGTCATCGTACTTCTTAAATACATCGATTTATTTGGTTCCAAGGATGACTATGAAAAGTATAAAAGTATTATTAAGCGGTTATTTTGTATCATAATGATGCATTGTCATCGAAAACTATGGTGGAACATTAGAGGCTACTACTTTACTATACTTTTATCACTCACTTGGCTATAAGCACAATCCATCGGCCAGTGAAGTTGTCCGTAGTGGGCGGCTTGGTGACGTTGGTGCAGGCGTCGGGCGGGTCGGCCACCACCAGCAGCCCCTGCAGCCCTTCCAGGGGGAAGTCGGCGCCGAAGTCGGCCGGCATGTCGCGGAACTCGCCCATTATCTGGAGCAAACCATTCGAGTAAGTAACCTTCTGGAGGTAAGCCAATTGTGTAAAACGTATGCGTAAGCATATAGCTGGAGCTTGGGGGATAGTCAATCAAACTTTTGTTTTGTCGTCGTGCTTCTTATCTAAAGACATCTATCTCTCTCTCTCTCCCTTACTCTCTGAGATAAGACAAAGACAAAAAAGGATCTCCCTTCTTATTATAGGATTAATAGGGTAAAAGTACTAAAGATTCCAATCCAAACCGACTTGTCAAAACTACAGCTACGCCTGGTGGTCTCGAAACATAATTAAAATTCAATGAATGGACGTATGATTTTATCTCTACCGTATCTATAAAGATAAAGTGAATATTCGGTTGAAAATGAGGTTAAAACTGTTGAGCCGCAGTAAGCACCAAATCAATCTTCATATTCGGATATTTGCGGGCAGTCGCAATGCAGTATTAAAAAGTTTCACTGACTAACAAATTGATGATACGGGCCTTATTCATAATCGCTTATTAACAGCACTTTAGCTATCAAATGGTTTGTGCCTTTCCGACATACGCTATTTGCGAAAGAGCGAAAGAGACAAAACACTTTAAAACACTGTTAAAGTTACATATCGTTTATGAAAAAGGCGGTATATCTCTTAGTAATAATTTAAAGAATAGCTTAAGCACGGTTTACTGTGGCTTAAGGTTGAATACACATGCCAGTAGCTAGCATACTGGTATGACATAACTACCATGACTGGACCGACAACTGTGCGTTATACTTTAACTTGCAGTTAATCAGCATGCCAGTGACTGTTCATGTGTATTACGATCTTAATGATGATTTGATTTTCACGGTAATTATATTCTTGAAGAGATTTATGTATAGATGATTATGTCATTCACTCGCTTATAATCTTGAGTACATATGATATGGAATTACTCATTCGTAACCGTCAAATCGGTATAATCGAACAAAGAATAAACCTATTAGGAGCTCGTAAGCGTCGGTTCACGAGTGTTTACATAGTCTCCCACTCAGGCCTGTAACGGGTACTTGGTTTCTTTACTATCAAGATAGTATTTCAAGGTAAAAATACTATAGATAGGTATGAGTTCGATCAATATTGTGTATGTCTAGCTGTGTCTCGCAGTTTTACCTTCGTATAAGACAACTAGCTGACCCGGCAAACGTTATTTTGCCATTTGAAAGTTAAGGGTCGGAACACCCTAATCACTATAAATTGAGATGCAATAATATTTGAGATTGCACACGGTGTGCAAATCAAATTAAAAATCGGTTCTGTAGTTTAGGAGTCCATCGCGAACAACATGTAACAACAAACAACACGTAATTTTTTTATATCAAGATTTTAAAACCCAGGACTTCTACGAATACTGAAAATCTATTCTCCACAAGTTACACACTGGATTCTGTCACCCATGGAGTGATTGAGACATCGGCCCAGGTCCTCTTGAGTTTTATAGAGGTTCAAAACAAAAAATAATTGCTTTTAATAACATACTTCGATCATATTGATCTTAGTTTGGTACACGTCTAGGGGTTAGTAATGAATCAAAAGTCAAAGTCATTCTATTATGTAACGTTGTAAATTGGAGTTGAAGGAAGAGCTAATTGTTTTAAAAGGTGATCGAAAAGTCAATGATTTCCTTGAACGATTCAATGACTGCGCCCACACAGTCTGGGCTTTCCGAATTATATTACCAGCACGTGTATTAATATGGCTCCTTTGATTTATAGTCGTCAGGTTACGTAGCAAAGGTCTGTGAGAATTGATCTATCTGCTGTAGGCTAGATAGGTACAATGAAAACGAAATTAATATCGAAACAATGTCGTATCGAGTGTCAATGGTATTCTTCAGTGTCAAAGTAAACTTGGGTTTTGTTAGAATTAGGACACGATAATATGGTATCGGGCTGTTTAAACTTCCTCCTAGCTTTCTAACCAGACAACAGTAAAAGCAAGATATTTCTGAATTACTATGGGCTACTAGATAATCAAAGTCAGTTAGTAGTAGGCTAGTAGGCTAGTGGCTAACCCTGGTAACTGACTAAGCAGAACATTTCTTTACATTCACAATGCATACTACTTCTTCTTCTTCATCATCGACTGAATGGTCCCCTGACCAAATCAATCCTGGTGTCAGAGTTATTGAGCCGCCAAAGACCTACTACTACATACCACTTAACTCAAACCAATGCAATAATCTACCTATACTAATATTATAAAGCTGCAGAGTTTGTTTGTTTGTTTCAACGTGCTAATCTCTGGAACTGCTGGTCTGATTTGAAAAATTCTTTTAGTGTTGGATAGTCTACTTATCGAGGAAGGCTATAGGCTATTTTTCATCCCGAAATTCCTAACGGGCACAATGGGGGTGAAACCGTAGGGCACTGTTAGTATACCTATAAATTGAAACGGCCGTTACCTCTATTTATGAGTAACTGACATTTACCTAAAAAAAAACTGAAATCGGATAGTGTAATGTAGTATTATGTGCCCTTTTGGAAAAAAGCTCTTAAGTAATATGGATTTTTGTAATGAAATAAATTAGAAATGAATACAAAGCAACGACAGCGAGTTATTATTATTGTTAGGCACATTACGTGTCGTGTTTTATTAGATAGTTGTTATGGTGTCTAGAGGTACTCACTCGTGTTTTCTTTTGATTGATAAATTGTTAACAACGTTTACATATGTTCTACATACGTATGTTCTAGTGTGAAGTTGTGGATTAAATGTACGTTCAACTTTATAACTGTTGCCACAAAGACCAAATTGGTGCAATATTATACTCTGCATACACTAGCCGCGCCCCGCGGTCTTACCCGTGTTGTACCCGTTGCTGGATTTCTGGATATAATGTATCCTATTGTTATTCTGATAACCTATATTACAGTAAAGTTTCATCCAAATGTTTTCATTAAGATTTTCGTGAATGAGTAACAAACATACATCCGTTCTCACAAACTTTCGTATTTATAATATAAAGTAGGATACATCCATCTCAAAAACGTCCGAATGTTTATAAGCAGTATTATAAATATGACTTCATTTTAAGAACCAGTAGCACATTGACTCAAAAATTACATTACTAATTGTTTGAACAACTATAATACTTCACATCTGTTTACACAAGTCAGGGATATAATAAGTAAATTAAAATACATATGGCAATATGCGTTAAATACACAATCATGTGGTAATGAGTAAGTTATAATTCGTTTAACGTTTAATTCTTAATGTCAGGAGTACAGAATTAGAAAGAATTTAAAGTAAAGAATGGGCCTGTAATGTCCTTCACTACATGGCAAAACCTAGCACCTCACTGAAGGTATCAGTACAGTAAGGAGGATTAGGTAAATCAGCACGCTATTGCTAACTGCTGTTTCCTGGTCCCAAACCCCATCCATATTCGAAAATAAAAATTGCTTACTCGGAAACTAAGTCCGAGTACCCCTTAGTGTAGGGCCACATCTGCGGAACGTACGGCGCCGAACCTTCTGCTCTATGACCCATCAGTCGAAATTACGCCGCGTACTGATGTGTCATAGATAACTTGAAATACACTACGAGCGTATTTAGCGGAAGGTTCGGCGCCGTACGTTCCGCAGATGTGGCCCTACACTTAAGGACTCCGACGTGGTCTAACGATTGAAACTATCTGGACCGACGATTTAACGTGCCCTCCAAAGCTGAAATTGGTAATGCTACTCATCGAAGTGGTAGCCGAGCTGCACGTTGATATTCATACATAATATGCAATATTCTTTCACAACGCCAGAGGAAAAATCGCTTGCTCATAATAATATATGTAAACAAATGGTTAATGTTACTAACAATGTCAGAGGTTATACTAACGAAATATTGAAAGCCCACGAAGTGCAGGACCTTCACCGTGTTAACGGCTAGATGTGTGAGCATCGTGACAGCTTGCGCTGCGCATGCGCAATGATCGTCAGCCCACACCGCTCCTGCGCCGACTCACCACCCTTTCTACCATATATTTTGACAGGACCCCCGGCAAAATGGCCAACAATTTAGATTTCACTTTTTACGTTTACTTAGGCTGTCAAAATCACTATCAAAAAAGACACTTGTGAATTTTATAATCGTTTTTTGACACGAATCCCAAGACTTTAATTGGCTGGCAAGACTTTATTATTTTATTATTTATTAAAAAAACAGGAAAATTAGAAAATATTATTTTTGTAGTTATTTTAATGAAATCGCTTAGTCAATTAATATAGAGCACACTAATGACTAATGAAACAAGTCGACAAGCGACTGAGTATTTATTTATCGGGTGGAAATATCCCCCATACTCGACTAGTTAAGATAACGTATTATCAATATTTACTTTGTCCAACTTCGTTATACATATATTGGAGTATAGAAAAGTAGTAAACTAGTAGAGTAATCTACATATATAAAATTCAAACTGACTGACTGACTGATAATCAACGCACAGCCGCTACACCTAAAAACATGAAATTTGGCAGGAAGGTTCTTCAGGTGACGTAAGTGCACACTAAGAAAGAATTTTCGAAAATTCAATCTCTAAAGGGATAAAATAGGGGTCCAAAATTGCGGGAACTGGTACAACGCGGGTGAAACCGCGGGGCACTGCTAGTTGATAGATAATATTGAAATACAGAATTATCTTCAATGTAAAATATATTTGTTAAATGGAAGGAGGATTAAAAACCTTTGGGATACTCTTGTCCAGTAGGACACAGATTAAAAAAAGCGGCCAAGTGCGAGTCGGACTCGCCCATGAAGGGTTCCGTAGCAGCGAGTAACATAATAAAGAAGTTCTTGAAATAAATGTTTTTTTATTTACATTTGAGTTATTGAATGAATAATCAGTATTTTTTTGCGGTTTACGATTTATGTCGTAAAAAAAAAACTACTAACTAGACCTCGTTCAAACCAATTTTCGGTGTTAGATTACATTGTTATGTACATCATATATTTTTTTTAGTTTTATCATTCTCTTATTTTAGAAGTTACAGGGGGGGGGACACACATTTTACCACTTTGGAAGAGTCTCTCGCGCAAACTATTCAGTTTAGAAAAAAATGATATTAGAAACCTCAATACCATTTTTGAAGACCTATCCATAGATACCCCACACGTATGGGTTTGATGAAAAAAAAAATATTTTTTTCATTTCTAAGTATGGGAGACCCCCTAAAATTTTATTTTTTTTCTATTTTAGTGTGAAAATATTAATGCGGTTCACAGAATACATCTACACACTAAGTTTCAACAACATAGCTCTTATAGTTTCGGAGAAAAAAGGCTGTGACATACGGACAGACGGACGGACAGACAGACAGACAGACATGACGAATCTATAAGGGTTCCGTTTTTGCCATTTGGCTACGGAACCCTAAAAAGTACATGACACTTATGAATCATACATGTTATGGTCGGTTTATGTCTAAACTAAACCACCAATTAATTAGACAGTTATTTATGAGATTAGTTAGACCTTAGATGCGTACATATTCCCACGGGAACAGGTACGCTGCGGATGCAACCACGGGAAAAAGATAGTTAATAATATTAGTGATGTAAAGTAGTAAGATTCCGCTGTACAGAATTTATTTTTGATTTATGTAAATATGTACTTACATGAAACTATTAGATAAGATTTATGTACGTACTATTAAGAGACACTATGATTTACTACTTTTTGTCTCATTATTTTACCAAGATCTTACTGCCTATTTCCGCATAAATAAAATCGATATCTAAACATTGAATCTGTTATTCACATAGACACTGCGGCATTATATCTGTTGTTATCTATGTTATGTTGTGTACTATTTGATAAACAATACAAATAAACAAGGGCTCCTGCGCGATTGTCTCTTCTAAATGTTTTCTCATAGATAGCAAGTACGTTACTATGCATATAAAGCAACTAGCAGCGCCCCGCGGTTTTACCCGTGTTGTGCCCGTTCCCGTCGAAGTTTCAGGATGAAAAATAGCCTATAACCTTCCCATTGAATGTGGCTATCCATTACAAAAATAATTATTCAAATTGGATTTGTAGTTTCTGAGATTAAGGAGTTCAAACAAACGAGAAATCAAGCTCTTCAGCTTTATTATATTCTCGTACATAGAAAGATAGAACTTTTATGTACATATCTATATAATACGTAAGTGTGTATGAGCCTGTAACATTCCATTGCAAGGCAAAAGCCTCTACACTCACTGACTATTTTTCAGAACAGTAAGGTGGATTAGCCTTAATCAACACGCTTGTCTACCGAGGGTTAGTGATCTCAAACCTGAGCTACATATGCTTGAAAGTAATTGGATAAACAATGTAATCTATATATATAAAAGAAAGTCGTGTTTGTTACACTATTTATAACTCGAGAACGGCTGAACCGATTTGGCTAAAAATTGGTGGGGAGATAGCTTAGAACCAGGAGACTGATATAGGATACTATGTATTCCGTATTTCATATGGGAACGGGTGCGCTGTGGGTGAAACCACGGGGCACAACTAGTGTACATATATAAGAAGATACTGATAATGAACTATATCTCCATTAGCTGGGCAAGTGTTTTTTATATGAGCTGTTACAAGATAGCAAATTAAGTAGCGCTCGTGACGTATTTTGACCAAGCGATGTCAGTTCGTTGCAATTGTTAATATGTTGTCTTTTAAATTCGACTTTTTAACATATAGATCTACCCCCGTTAGACCCCTTCCCGCGGGAATTTCGGGATGTGTTATTGTGATGTATAACCTGTATTACAGTAAGTTTCATCCAAATCCGGTCGAGCGGTTCTTAAATTCCCAAGGAAACGGGCACAACGCGGGCAAACCCGCGTTGAGTATATAACAATATACATAGACAAACAGATCTAGAGTAAATTATAAAGTCAATATCTATATTTCCGACAGCTGGGTTATCCGGTTAACTCCCAGTGATTGAAAACAAATGACCTAAAATGTTGTGTATTGTTGATCGAAGCCTAAAATACACCGCTGACAATTGTATATTGTACTAGCAGCGCCCCGCGGTTTTACCCGCGTTGTGCCCGTTCCCGTGGGAATTTCGGGATTTTTTTTACATAAAAACCTTCCTCTTGAATCACTCTACCTATTACAAAAAACCGCATCAAAATCCGTTGCGTAATTTTAAAGATTTAAGCATACAGACAAACAGACAAACAGACGCGACTTTGTTTTATACTATGTAGTGATTATCGCAATATTTTATACTGGAGTTACTGACGTAACCAAACATGATTATAAAATTAATGATAATTACGAATAATAGTTTGGTTTTTAAGATTTTGATATCATTGCATTTAATTTTATGCAATAACTGGACCGGTTAAAATATTCGCGATATGACACGTTGTCTTTTAAATTCGTCTTTTGAACATATAGATCTATTCGCGCCCCGCGGTGTCACCCGCCTTGTACCCGTTCCCTCGGGAATTTCGGTATGTGTTATTCTGATGTATAACCTATATTACTGTTAAGTTACATGCAAATCCGTCCAGTAGTTTTTTCGTGAAAGAGCAACAAACATAATACATTAAGTAGGATATGAGAAGTTGCCTTTTTGATTCATTTTTCGAACACATTAGTATTAACGTACTCAGACGGTAAAAAGTTTGTAGAGCAAATAAAATTACTCACTTTTAATTTCACGACATTTCACTGTTGTTCCAGCGGGAATTGCGGGATAAAAAGTAGCCTATGTGTTATTTCATAATCTAATCTATCTCTGATCAAATTTTCATTTAGATCCTATCAGTAGTTTTTGCGAGAAAGAGGTACATACATTCAAACATTAACACATCCTATCAAACTTTCACTTGAGTAGAATTTAGTAAAAATACCGACATCTATATTAACTTAACGTTATTTTTCACTAGTAATACAACCCATCCATTTTGCGTTAGCCCTTGAAATACGGTTTCATATAACGCAATGTTTAGGTCAAAGCCAGACACTAATAATAAAATAATCTATTCATCAAAGCAACAATAAACATAATTCGCCGTAACATAGCATTTATTTTTAGTACTTAACTTGGTCGTATATTCGACGTTGATGTCCTAGTTGATAAATGCGAATGTTTGTGAGTATGTATGTATGTTTGTTACTCTTTCACGAAAAAACTACTGAACGGATTTGGATGAAACTTCACAGTAATACATCAGTTATACATCAGAATAACACATGGGATACATTTTATCCCGAAAATCCCGCGGGAACGGGTACCACACGGGTAAAACCGCGGGGCGCTGCTAGTTCTGTATAAAATAACAACCTGAAGTTATTAAATATTTTACCAGCCATTTGTAAACAATCTAACGCAAACATTATTACAAGTTCATTGACTCAGATCAATTTGTTACTACCTGTAAGGCATGAGAGAGGAATGTTACATCAAACTTAATAATAAATGCAAGTTTGTTACTCTTTCTCGCTATATGGGGTTGTCATAGCAAGGACGGAGCAAGGAGGTTTCTATGTCTTGGGCAAGACGGATTTTGACACAATTTGGCTACTTTATTAGGTGCCTGGATCACAGAATAGTCTATACGGGGATTACGTATAGGTAGCATGCTTGATTCTATATGGATAAATAGGTTTTTGAATAGTTTTTTATAAGAGCCTATTTGTAGGCTATTTTACATTCGGGAACGAGTAAACAGGGGTGCAGATTTAAAGATAAAGTGCCTTATTCATAACAGCATTTTAGCTATGAAATGGTTTGTCCCTTTCTGACATACGCTATTTTCCAAAGAGCGAAAGAGACAAAACACTATGAATCAGTGTTTAAGTTAAATTACATTTATGAATAAGGCCGAGTATGTTAAGGAAAACTAACGTACTTCAACTGTAGACTACTCATTTCTGACACGGTGGACTTTATTTACAAAAACAATATTCTTGCGCAATAAGTAATAGTACTGTTATCTGAGAAAATCTTAAGAATATATTGTTTAACATATCTTCTGTGACAAATTGCTTGTTCGAACGTTATTATTAGTAATTCCGAAACATAATGAAACTCTTAACAAAATTAGCATAATTTGAAGAATAATATTTATTTATAATACTAGTAGGTATATGTTGTGATGTGAAATTTGCACATTTATTTAACTATCTCTCATTTCAGATTTTGAAGCTAATATGTTTTCTGATAATATAGCAAGGCCATCCAGATTATTTCTTTGTAACAACAAAATCTATGTGTGTACTATACATACATGTAAATATTGATTTACTTATCTATAACAAAACCTATTTACTTATTTTTAAACAAAAATCAGATAAAAATTGTATTTTATAGTCTGACAACAATGATAAGAAAGTTATGGTCATACATTAATTATTTTGTATATACGTTTTACTTAGTAGTCAGTTATCAGAATAAAACCTAGTTTTTACTAGTTTCCTACTTTTCAAACACGGCTCGGGTTTGATATCACCAACCTGCATTAGGCAAGCATGGTAATTACGCCTAACCCTCACTGTACTGATATCTTCAGTGACATGAGAGGCTTTTGCCCAGCAGTGGGACATTACAGGCTACTTACTTTACTTTTACTAGTTAGAAATCTGTTAAAATGTATGACGTAATTAACTACCTTCTTAAAAGTGGGTTATCTCATCGGAAATCAATTACGAAATATCAATTTCGTGGCGATAAGAGTACAGATAATATTATAAACCCTTATATTATATCCCCTCTTTTTCATGTTGATATGTTATGTGGTGTAGAAATAAATGGTTTAAATTTTCAATGTGATTAAGCAGGTATATACTTTACTTAGACTACGGAAGTTTATAATACTAGTGACACCCCGGGGTTTTACCATCGTTATACCCGTTCCTGTCGGAATTTCGGGATGAAAATAGCCCATAACATTCCCGTTGACATTCAACTATCCATTACAAAAATAATGATTTAAATCAAAATGGTAGTTTCTGAGATAAGCATGTTCAAACAAACAAAAAATAAAATATCAAACTCTTCAGCTTTATCATAGTAGTATAGTATCAGTTAGTTGGATTAAATAACACAAGCTTGGAACCTCAGTTTGGGTCTAATTAACTGGCAGTGAATTTGTCTGACTACGAGCCCCAATGCAAAATAGTTCGTCTAGTATAAAAAGCAGTGCAAAGCGTAAACTATATAGAGTATATATTGGTAAAATAATTAAGAATGTTTAATAAAAAGTAAACCACAATTTAATGAATATTTTAAAGTTTATTTTAACTTAACTGAAATTCTTTAATGACTTAATTTTACATTAAAAAAAATAAAAAATATCCTAAATAACAAAAAGCAAAAGTATTCGTCTACCCTTGTTACTGACGCAAAATAGTTCGTCTACATGTCTTCACCACTTAGTTGTGTCGCCTTTCCTCTCAATAACAGCTTTAATGCGAAGAGGCATGGTTGCAACCAACACTTCACACTCCTCAGGCGTTATGGACTCCCAAACTGCCAGTAGTTTAGCCTTTAAGTCGCTCTTTGATCTTGATGGATTTTTACGGAGAACTTTTTTCATTTTCCACCATAGGGTTTCAATCGGCGACAAGTCCGGGCTGTTAGATGGCCATTCGATTGTAGGGATGCTTTTTGCCAATAGCCACATCTTTTTTGTCCTTGCAGTAT
This sequence comes from Cyclophora punctaria, assembly GCA_951394245.1. Taxonomy (NCBI): domain Eukaryota; kingdom Metazoa; phylum Arthropoda; class Insecta; order Lepidoptera; family Geometridae; genus Cyclophora; species Cyclophora punctaria. The sequence goes on along the minus strand of OX596171.1, from coordinate 1,813,131 downwards.
GGCATGAAGAACCATCCTGTTGAAAAATGAATGAATCTTGATGTTTGAGAGCGGGAATTGAAGGCAGTAAACTCTCTTCCAAAAGGTTTTGATACCTCACAGCAGTGATAGAACCATCCACAAACTGCATAAAACCAACACCTTGTGCAGACATGCAGCCCCATATCAATAGAGAAGCCGGAAACTTCACTTTTCGTTTGAGACAATCAGTATGAAATGCCTCATTTTTGTTCCGAATCACTTTTTTCCTTTCATCACCGACTGTCACTTCAAATTTTGACTCGTCACTCCAGATGATACTACGCCACTGATCGGAAGTCCAATTTAAATGATCACGAGCAAATTTCAACCTCTTTTTCTTTTGTACAGCAGTCAACAGTGGTTTCTCTTTAGCGGTGTAAAATCCGTAACCCATTCTTTTAAGGACTCTTTTGCATGTATCGACTGAGACGTCTTTGTGAATCATGTCCCTCCATTGCACCGTGAGCTCTCCAGCTCGAGCACGACGATTATTTTTGATAATTTTCTTCAGAACTCTGTTTTCTGCAGCACTTGTGATGCGTGGTCGACCACGCAGCACTTGTGATGCGTGGTCGACCAGTTTTCTTCAAACAAGAAGTCGTTTTATTCTTTTTATAGTGTTGAATAATAGACTGAACTGTAGATCTGGGAAGTATCAAGTCTTTAGATATTTGGTAACTTGATTTGCCAGCTTCGGCCCCACAAATTATTCGCTTTCGCAGCTCTTCACACACGGGTTTGCCACGACCCATTGCTATTTGAAAATTAATGAAAATTACTGAAATTTTCTGAATTTATACTCTCCCATGTGACAAATGGCACAGAATTACTTTAAAAATTTTTAATTATGGAACATCATGGTATAAAGAAGGAATAATTTTATTTAACTCAACGATAGACGAACTCTTTTGCATCAATTAACAATTAGACGAACTATTTTGCTTGTAAGTTCTTCGAATTTAAAACAGAATATCTATAAATTGAAATAGCCAAAATAGTTTATTAGTACATAATTTTAAAATGGCATAAGTAACGCGACATGTGATGGTAGAACAGCTTAATCTTTTTATATGTATAGACAAAAAATTAAGTTAGAGAAAATCTCACAGTAAAAAATTTCAGACTAGATGAACTATTTTGCATTGGGGCTCGTATTGTCTGGTTATATACATAAGTATTCTAAAGTTAGAAGTTGATAGTGGACATTTAAAAGAAGAGGTACATGTCAAACTTTCTCATATTACGAAATAATTTTCAATATTGGTTCATAAGAACCTCTATGGTGAAAAATGCCTGCTCGTGCGCATGAAATATTTTTGTAATGTACACGTGTTTTTGAACACAAATAATATTGAATTGAAACAATGGATATGATGTAATGTGATTAACATAAAAATGGAAAATAAATAAATTAAAAATATATTTTCTAAAGATTTGAAAAGTTGTTTAAAAACGAAAAAGTTTACGAAAAACTACTTGTATTATGAACCTCCGGTTATTTATAACTTTTGACTGAAATAAATGATTTGAAATTAATTTAATAAACTCTACTGACTAGCTGAAGTCACACTTTAATAGCCACCTATTTGACACCTATTTGAAATGAACATGATGAGTGAAAATAGTCTTTCATTAGTCAATGGCCCAAATTCAAAAGACAAAATAGCCCTTTAATAATGAATATACTTACAGTGTGAGGTGTATCCAGTGAGTACACAATGACGCTGCCCTCCACGGCGGCAAGGAGGGCCAGCAGGCCCGCTACGCTCACTCCAAACATGGCTCTCTCACATAACCACTACCACTGACCCACTATTCACATCTCCCTACTGAGCTTGGGTGATAACTGACAGATGCTGTCATTTCATTTTGCAACCTGCAATAGAACAATAATAAATGAAAATGGTATCTTTCTACTGTGTTTAGACTTATACTAGACCATCTAATAATCATTTCGGTGCTCTAAACATTGTCATACTTGGTTTATCAATAGGGTTTTAGTTATGTCTATTAACAAGGGAACTTAACTAAGGCAATTTATTTATTTGATTAGAAATTAGATTTTTAGGAAATCAGTTATTTAGTGATAGATGTATATTATTTGTCAAAGAACCAATAATTCAAGAGGAAGGTTTGTAACTACTTTTTAAGCCATAAAATAATAAAACGGGAGGGTGCTGCTAGTGTTATATGAAAAGAAAGTGCATGTTTATACACAATAATTAATTGTTTACCGTGGCTTACAATTGTGCTACTTCCTTTATCTAGTTAAGTATATTAGTATTCACTTTTGTTAATACATACTCAACGTACAATAATATTATATTGCATAAATATAATTGTGAGAGCAGAAGCCACAAAAACAGGTTAAACATGACATGTTTACACGAAACAAAGTGCATTTCGTTGGTATACAAGTGTAGGTATTAACTAAATTGAGCAGCCCATGAGACAGCACCAACTGCTTGATCACTGTGTCAATGATCTCCAGCAATTCATGTCAATTGATGACACCACAACACACTTGTTGCACAAATATACACAAAGGAAGTGCGAATACCACAACATTAGAGATAACTCTATCGCTTTCATAATCATTTAGCTCCTGTTATGAACATTTCTAGTATTATTCATATTTAGACTAGAACTAACTTGTAATTAATTAAATTAATTGAGACAGCTAGCCGCGGCCTTGGATCACGTGTGTCTACAATACAATAACATAACTTCTTTCCACTGATGACCAACACACACATTATAGAGCGTGCAATGCAAATATTGCTAATAACCACATAAAAAAACAAACCCCAACGCAGAGGCTTATTGGACACTTACGTAAACATTGACTTTGGATTTCGATTATTGTTAACCGTAATGAGTAATATTGATCACTTTGTAACTTTACATCAGGATTTTCGTTAGAATTATCCGGAAATAAAAATATTACGACTGATTCAATTCAAGAACCAACAAAAGCAAAAAGTACTGCACAGCACAAACCGAACGAGAACTGTGATAACCAATGACATATGTCAATGTCAAAATCATCAAGATATGTCAATTGACATTTTAATGTCACATACATGTCAAGTTATGCCTGCTCTAACCGAGTACAGACAAAACAGGTACTGGTAAAAAATGAAGATCTTTTCTGCCTAGGACACACAAAAACACCTAGATTTAATATATTAAAGTTTTTTTAGGGAGAAGACAAATTACTTTTTAAGGATATTATCATTTTCTGTTGAATAATATTGAAAATTGTCCATATTCATATTTATTACTTAAATAAATACCTATATCGTTAGATGTACCACGTATCTCATATTCCGGACATAATAGGTACATATTTAGATACTTAATTTTCATAAAAATCTATGGACACACTATGACTGTGTTTATAGCGGAAAGCTTAAAAAATAAAACGCCTTACAAAATTATAATATCAATTCTCGTCGAGTAAGTTTCGATTCTGAACAACTTACGTAGGTAATAATTATTATGATTTAGCCTACTTAAAAAAGACGAGGTAAAAATATTTCGCTACTAATGTATTCAAGGTGTGTGGGTGATAAGGTTAAGTGTTGACCAGTAATGACCAATAGCAGCTTGGCTTGTTGTGAACCAGCTGATTCCGGCAAGCTAACATGCCACAGGCAGGCCACGGCATGGCTCGACGGCTTTCAGTCTTTCCTAGTTGATCAATATTACAAAACTGCCGCATTGCGTCGAGTTCTCATAAACTAACTTTCTTCAAAACAACCGGTATCTTTGAGCTTGCGAGTTCACTCGGTGTATTGCTATGAAAGAAACGGTAGTTAATATTGAGTTTTATTCGTTACTGATTAAGTTTCATATTGTTTGTTTGTGTTGTGTTTGTGTATATGTTTTCAATTGACGCAGTGATGGGTTCGTTGAGTTTTGAGCGATATAGGCGGCTACTGTTTACACTTGTTGTACCATAAAGTGGTCGCATGTACTCGACCAACAGACGAATATTGTAGTCTTTAGGTATATGTAGTTAGGTACTAAAATACATTTTCAATAAAACTGTGCTATCGTGGTTGTGAATAAAAATTTAAGCAGTATACGAAAATGGTAAGTTATAATATAATAGTACAAAATATTTTAAGTCCACTTTTCCATTTTGATGTAAGGTAGGTATATAGTTTTTTTCTTATCGCTTTACCTGGCATTGATCACCATTGACCACCAATAGACCATTCTCTTATAACCTATTGCCATGTGTCAACTATGGGGGTAGGGGGTATCCCCACCTTCAACCAATAGACACACACCATTGACAACCATGCATGACGGCTATAACAAAGATGGAGGTGGAGTGGAGGGAAAACTTTGAACTTTGACCTTCGCAACCCCATGACGTAAAGTAATTTCGGCAAACCGCCTCACTCTAGTCAAGGTATCGATGATCCTAGAGTTTAGACAGACATATTTAACACTAGGTGTATTCATTGTCTGTTTAATTTTAGCACAACATTAATAACAATAACAGAACGAGCGGTGCTTTGTGTCATTACACTGATAATTATGATGACATAAAGATAAGTACGCATGTTACCCGCATATGTAGACTTTCTATATTTCTGTTTGTTCGTTTAGATAAATATTATTTTAATAATTATGTATGCACTGTAATACCTAGGCATTAAGTTCATAAATTAGTATTCAAGGTGATATGACTCTTGTATTTACTTTAGTACTTGATGTAATCTGCTTTACCTAAATATAATAAACTGATGTTCTTGCCGCTGTCTGATTACAGATTTTATTGTGTTGCTAAGACAGCTTCGATTAGACTGATTTAAATATTTTTGATTACTTAGTGCAGAATGGGACATGGATGATTAACTGTGCGAAAACTTTAGAAACGTAAGTAGTAACGTTTGCGTATTCTGGGATTAGAATACCTAATAAGATGACCTATGTCCTACCCCTGTTAAATCTAACCTATCTAGTGAGCTAGTCAAGTAGGTAAGTGTTGCGTGTCAGTGGGTATCAAGTCGGGTCATCAGGAGCGTCCGGCGGGCCCTGCGTGCAGCTGACGGCATTTGAGTTGCAAATTACAGCCGAGATCACTCGATAGGATGTCTCCAGTTTACATAACGCTTACTTTGAGGAAAATAAATATCGGATTAGTTGGCAAACGTATTTTTATAGTTCTTCTGATAACATTTTTTACTCTTTTACGAGGAAATTGAGGTTTAATTCTGGTTTTTGTTAGTTTTCCTGGTTAGAACAATGCTTTCTTTTAATGATTAAACTTTATTGCCTATATTTTTACGAGGAAACCTAACCGTATTAATCTACTTTAGTACTCGTATATGAAATTAAGAGGAAATTTGTTTTTAGAAAGTAGATAAGTATTTACATAAATACGAGTATCGACTTAAATTACTTTGGTATGAATTTCAGCAGCGCCTATGTTACTTTGCGCTTTGTCATCCTGTCATGTTTTAATTTAGATTCATTTAATGCATAGTTTTAATACTTACTGCGTACCGTGTGTCCACCTATTGAGAAAAAAGTGAATAGAAAGATATAGAATATTTCATATAGTAGCAGACAATCACAGCTCTAGGAAGGCTAAATGTGTATTCCGTAAGGGAAAAAACAGTAGGTCATCTAATTTCCTTAAAATAGATAAACTTTTTTGTCTTCGTTTATCATAAAAATGAGATAGTCCATATTAAGAACTCTACCAATGATATGATTTTTTATCCATCGATACATATTTTTTAAGGAGCTTACCTTTAGCACTATCTGCTGTACAGTACCGACGTTACGTAGTACTATTTAGTAATCTGTGCCGACGTTAATTTTTTTCTGTACCTATATGTTCAAACTAGCAGCGCCCCGCGGTTTTACCCGCGTTGTGCCCGTTCCCGTGGGAATTTCGGGATAAAATGTAGCCTATAGCCTTCCTCGATAAATAGACTATCTAACAGTGAAAGAATTATTCAAATCGGTTCAGTAGTTTCTGAGATTAGCGCGTTTAAACAAACAAACAAACAAACAAAACAAACTCTTCAGCTTTATAATATTAGTATAGATTTTCGTACAGGTGTACCTACTAGACTCCAGTACAGTCAGTGGTGGTACATTACAGGATTTTTTGGGTAAACATGAGCTCCTGAAAGTATGCGTAAGTGACAAGCTAACCTTCGAGAGAGGTACCTAATTCCTCCACTTGGTATACATAGTATTCCCTCAGTACTTTCAACTACATACTTTCCTTTCCTACTTGAAACAAAACGTGTGCGTAATTAGTGGCTAGTATCACAACTAGTAAGTACCTATTATTATCTACATATACCTAAGTTAGGTTATGCAATTAATTACTTTTAATTACTTATTAATTACCTTTTAACGTAATTGCGAAGTAAAAACAGTTTTTATTAATAGAAACTCATCATAAAATTCTTCGTAACTAATTATTGCATTCAAGCTAAATAATGTCGCACTTAATAGTCTCTTCATGTACTCGGGTAGTTAAAACTACATTTTTCCGTAAATTAAAGCACATAGATTAAGTTGACTTGAATATAGACACGTGAACACTACATCTATTGATGAAGTACCTATATTTAATTCAAACAATAAAATCATTGTTGCTTTTGCAACCAAAAATGCATGAAACATTTATAGCCTCGTGTTCAATCAAAGCTGGTAACTATATTGTATTATCATATTTTTTATCTGTGTATTCAGGTTCAAAATCCAAATAATTTACATAATTATATAGTCTACAACACAACACATATATGTATGTATAGTTTGCTTCGAAATAGCGTTGAATTTAGTTTATACAAAGCATATTTAACCATACTAATTACTTAACACTTATTTATTCTTTATTGGAATTGATTGTTAACTGTTGTTTGTGTTTTTGTTAACTGAATATGAATCTAGGTATCTAATAGAAGTACTGAAGGTGCAAACAAGAATAATAAACCATATACTAATATAATAAAGCTGAAGAGTTTGTTTGAACGCGCTAATCTCAGAAATTCAGACTTAACAGCTGAGCTCTCGGAGAAACTGATATAGGCTATTCTATTTGTTTCTATTTATATAGGTTAGTGAAAACTCCGATACCAGGGTCACGGCGGGTTGGCCACCTACTCGAACTTACTTAATAAAGGCCTATACTCGTATAAACCGTATAATGTAAGTAAGTTGTATCATAATCATATATTTGTGTATACGATTAGGCAAAGATGAGAAGAGGCCAAGGATTTAACAACAATCTCACTTAAAAGGAATGAGTGAGCAGTCGACAAGTACAAGAAGTTATTGTCACGGTATTGTGTTGCACGTACAATATTGACAAATCCACGGCAAATAGCCGAATATGTAATAAACCTGTTAAGTGTACTCATAGATCCTACTAATATTATAAATGCGAAAGTTTGTGAGGATGGATGTATGTATGGATGTATGTTTGTTGCTCTTTCACGAAAAAACTACTGGACGGATTGGGATGAATCTTTACAGTAATATAGGTTATACATCAGAATAACATATGGGATACATTTTATCCCGAAATTCCCGCGGGAACGTATAACGTGGGTGAAACCGCGGGGCGCGGCTAGTATTACTATATATAGACTCGTAGATAAACACAGCGGGTAATCGCCTCAGGAATCACTCTGTAACTAATGAATTTAGGTATCAATGAGAATAATACCTACCGTATCATGCTACCATTCATTAATTAGAATGGATAAAAAGGCGTAATGTAATTACATTTTTTGGGTACAGTGTGTAAAGCATAATTTAGTACTTTGTCAATAATATTAAATTTGAAAATTGTCAAGAATATATAAGTTGTATTGTAGAAGTACTAGACAAAGTCCTTAGCATGGTCAGCATTTGGATGGGTCGTTTTGAACCTTTTCAAATTGAAACGTCTACAACAACCACTTTCTATATGTTAATGATAATCTTCGAATTTATAACTAGACAAAGTATTAACTTACATAGCATTTAATTTGCCGATTTGCCGACTGTACCAGAACTATTTTTGTTCTCATGACACGGATATTGGGAGGTGTGACCAATGGAAACGCTAAATATAGTTATGGTTAACAAGTAATTAACGAGAGGAAATGACTGGTTAATTAACGGATTATTGTCGCCAGCCAATTGAGACCGCTCCCATGACTCAACGGGTTGAATTGAAACGAGGGTAAACAAAAGTGATAGTGTAAACAAGACATTCAGATAATTATGGTATAAGAATCCCCCGCGGTGTCTCCTGCGTTGGATATTATTATTTCCAAATTATATTATTATTTTTCACATATTTTATTTTTGTCGGGTCCGCCCGCAATTACTGTTATGCAAAAAGGCACCAGATAATAAGGGCTCCGGGGCCCATAGAAAGGGCCCTGGTTTTGTGGGAATTTCAGATAAATTGTATCAAAGGTGTTCGTATCGTATGACAAGTTCCTAAAGCCTAAGCTTTCGTAAGTTCTTTTACTACAAAGTTTCATACAAAACCGTTTGAGAAAAACAAACATCGATCACTTCTTTTTTCTCTTTGTTTTGTTCAGAGATAGTTTTAAGCACGTAGATCTATTAAATAGTTAGCTTGACTATCTAAGTATTTGAATTAACTTAAGTCTCGAATCGAAGTAAAAGGATGTTGAATGAAAATGACGCTTGTTTGTTTGTTTGTTTGTGGCATTGTAGGTTCAAGCCAGTACACACAGTGGGCCATATTAATAAACGCGTATTCGCTATCAAGTGGTTTGTCACTTTCTGACATACGAAATTTTCCGAAGAGCAAAAGAGACAAAACACAGTGTTTTAGTTACACCACATTTATGAATAAGGGCCAGTATGATTATGTGAGAAACCGATCCCAATTGAGTTTATTATAAGAAACTAGCAGCGCCCCGCGGTTTTACCCGCGTTGTGCCCGTTCCCGTGGGAATTTCGGGATTTTTTTTACATAAAAACCTTCCTCTTGAATCACTCTACCTATTACAAAAAACCGCATCAAAATCCGTTGCGTAATTTTAAAGATTTAAGCATACAGACAAACAGACAAACAAACAGACAAATAGCGACTTTGTTTTATATTATGTAGTGATAAAACATATACCTATCTACTTAATTTTACTATTAGTTGAAACGTACGTTGATGTCATTATTATTTGTTAAAACGGTTGGTTATACCTTCTTAACGTTTGTTTGTGTATTTGTTGAATGATAACTTGATCTTCAAAGTCCCAAACCAGTGAATCACTCTCAGTATGTTAGTATGGAACTAATTCTAATTGAGTTTATTGTATGAAGTAAAGCGTGAAGAAACAACAAAACAGTGTGCGGGGAGAGACGCTGTCGCGAGCGCTTCACCCACCTCCTGATGAAGGTCACCGTATGTGACCGAAACGTGTCGAGGAACTCTCGACAGTAGTCTCCGTCGTACGTAGTTCCCGTTTAAATAAATAATAACAACAAAACAGTTTATTTATAGACAATCGACAACAGACCTATTCACTACACTCTTAATACTTTTATTGACTGGTTACCTATTAAAGACTGGAGCCTTCTTGCCAATTTTTTACTTTACTGAATAAGTTTTATATTACCATATGTAAGTACTCTTAATTAGGTACAATGAATGTTGAACGTAAACATGCAAACAATATCGCTTTCAATCGCTTTTTGTAACGCTCGTGGCGTAGTTTGACTAAGCGATGTTAGTTCATTGCGATTGTTAAGCGACGTGCAGCTCGGCCCCTATATGGATGGGTGACCAATAGTGGCATTTCTATCTCAGCACTAACGACGTGCTTCAGAGGGCAGGTCCAGCAGTCGGTCCCGGTTCTCGAAATAAAGGAATGAATTTCATGACCACTTCATACATCGCGCGCTTTATCACAGCGCGCAGCGTGTGTAGAACCCGCGCAACCTTTGAGTAATCAGGCTATACTTACGACATCATGTGCCACCAGTATAGTAGAGAGAGACTACACTGTCGATCACAATGAATGCACATTCCTCTATCTATTGTATGTGATAACTAACCTATTTACATACGTTTTAAACTACACACGCACATTTCAATAAAACAATCTGGCAGTAATTATTACCCCTATTTATAAGAAATGCGGTTTAAAAGTGTTTAGTCTCTTTCGCTCGTTGGTAAATAGCGTATGTCGGAGAGGGACAAACCATTTATGAGGTAAAATACTGTTAAATAAGCGTTTATGATAAAGCCCTTAGTAATTGACCTTTGGATGGAACGATTCCATTTTTAAATCGTTAACTTTCCCACGCAACATAATACACATAATATTTACAATCAGCTCAATATTGAGCACTTTCTTAGATAGATTATCTATACTAATATTATAAAGCTGAAGAGTTTGTTTTGTTTGTTTGTTTGTTTGTTTGTTTGTTTGTTTAAACGCGCTAATCTCAGAAACTACTGAACCGATTTGAATAATTATTTTTGTAATGGATAACTACATTCAACGGGAAGGTTATAGGCTATTTTTTTATCCCGAAATTCCCACGGGAACGGGCACAGCGCGGGTAAAACCGCGGGGCGCCGCTAGTCTTACATATAAAATTCTCGTGTCACAGTGTTAGTTACCATCCTCCTCTGAAACAGCTTGACCGATTTTTATCAAATTGTATTTGCATATTCAGTAGGTCTGAGAATCGGCTACTTTATTTCATAAGAAGTGAAAAGAGTTGTCCACCACAATGCGTGTAAAAACCAGGGTCCAAAGCAAGATAAATAATTATTTTTGACGTTTTTATTTTAATTTTACGTAACTTATTAGGAAACAACAGATCTCAATCAGTGTTGTGATAACCGATAACAGAGGGACCTGACTAATCTTTATCCGTTTTTGAATCGGTTGCTTTGGGTTACGCGCCACACGGGCTCGTTGCATCATCCTCACTAATACTATATCGAACAAAAAAGTCGATCCATGTTGTTTGTTTGTAACTCAGATCTACAATAATGTACTTTCCTTAAGAATCTTATGTTTTAGGTACTTAATAACTACTAAGAAAGCTGCTCTACCTTATCAAGTTACACATAGGCTCTACGTGTTCCTTGTATGAAAAATAACCTGTTGGGAAATACAAATAAGTATGTATTGGTATTGCAATACCTAAGTAATGATCCAAAGCAGTGGCGTAGCGTGCATTGGCGGGACCCCGTATAAAAAATTGTTTGGGGGCCCTTATATTGTTTGGGGGTAAATATTTTTCACAAAAGAAAAAAATATTGTGAAAAGAAATATTTATTTATCATAACATAATTTAACCATTTTACAAATAAAAATCAAATTTTAAATATTCATTCTCCTTGCCTTTTTTTCGGCAAACTGATTTATTAAATCATTTATGGCTGATGATGATTTTAGTTTTTCTAAAGTAATTGCTTTATAGAATTTTGTCATTTGTAAAATAAAATAAATTGGGAAGTTTTTATTTCTTTTTCCTTACACACTTTGGGGGCCCCCGTGGCCCGGGGGCCCAGTATAATTGATACGGCAGATACGGCGGTAGCTACGCCCCTGATCCAAAGGCTCCTAAATATGTTTAATAAACCAATGACGTTCGTTTTAAATAGTACAATATAAAATACAATGTTTCTTATAGGAACTAAACAGTTTCTTAAACAGATTAAAGAGTTCCCAATCCTGTCAACTACTCTACTAGGCTGTCTACTACTGTCTGCTGCTGTCTGCGACTCTCACCTAGGCCCTAGGTCCTAGGGGGTAACGGCTTTTGTTCCTTGACGAATGCAGCTTGTAGTACCTACACTGTTGCAGTACATTTTCAATTTATCAAATGTTTTAGTATAATTTAATCTAATGTACAAGGTATCAAAAACATGTGCAAATATTATTTGCTCAACGCCATAAAAACTTTTATGTCACACGTGATGTAACAGATATTGTATATCTTTATTGCAGGTTTATATTAATCCGTCACTGATTCTTCTTCACACAAGGTTTTGTATCTAAACAGTTAATTGTTTTAATATTTTCTTCTTAATAAACCACTCGATCTAATATCATAAAGTAATGCTTAGTTTTTTCAGAATATTCGGCGAAACTTATTGCACGATTATTAGGTTATTTGTTGCGAAAACCTGTAACGAAATCCAATTAGGCCTATCCTATATTAACAGACATGATTATTTACTAACTTCGAAATGTATTAGTAACATCCAATGCTTATAAACTTGGATAGTCGCATAGAACCAGCGAAGAGGTTTCTTTGTCTATGAATAGACGAATGCCATCATTCTCTATGATACCATAATAGTCCATCACCTACATTTAGAAACTAGTTAGGTACTACCTCAAACAGTATCTGATTCAGTATATGTCGGTCTATAAAATCCACAGGAGCCTCTACTCTCATTGGAGTACAGTGACAAAGTATTATGAATTCGAAGAAAGAAAGTAATTACCAAAAATGTCTGATTGTGATGACACAGGAGAGCCAAACAGGTAGAGGACACACCTGACATTCCTGAATTATCAAGATCGCACCTTACTTATTCAAGGAACAACGAACTACGATATCCAACCAAACCCGTGGGCGAAAGCTATCAGTAAGCTCCTCGATTACGGCTCGTATATATACGTACATTTATGTAAATTCGTAGTATCAAACATACAGAGTTCAGTATTTGGGTGCCGCGCGCGGATAACGTTCGTTCGTTCAGCTGTGATAAAAATAAAACGCGCGTAAAGTTACCGTACAGTTGTGTCAACATGTGTGATGGAAACAAAGACCAGCGGATTAAGGTTCATATTATTATTATTTTCATCAAAAAATAGTTTTTATTTCGACATGTTTCTGTGACAATAATCACCAAAATAAATCACCGAATGCTGACTCGTGTATTTGTATATCGACTCTACTCAGTGCATTGCCCTTATCTAATATTATCGAAATAGCAACGAAAGTAGGTTTGTTGAAATGAAAATAATTTGTAAAACGATTTGTACGTTTTTGATGACAATTAATATTTATTTCACGTAAGTATAGAGTGATTAGAGTGAATTATAATGTTGAAAGTTGTTTAGCAACTCTCCCTTTCTTTGAATGCAATTCGTAAACATTAGTGCGGTACCAAACCAACCAAGGTGTGTTTTAAAATTGGCAATCCACTGTAGTAGATTACTCAATCTATTTTGAGCGTATCTAAATGATTTTTTATGAGAATATTGATTGATAGTATTGAAATGATTTTATAGGAAAATGTTTTATTTAATGCAGAAACAGGTTGTAATGTGCAATCTTGGTTAAGCCTGTAATTTGCTTCTACCTACCTTCTCAGATTTTTTACTCTACTTTCCGTGTTAACCTTTCATAAATAATTATTTTGGGTACGTGTTTTTTACAACCGAAAAACCTTAGGTAGAGTTTAATAACGGGTGAAAAAGTTTAATGATATGTAAGTACTTACTGGTTTTTTAAGTTGAAGCGAACACTCATTGTGAATAGAAATTACGATTACGTTTTTTTCACAGAAGACTTCTGTGACCACGTTTCGTATAAAGGGGCCAAAACGATATATTTTTTAAATAGAAGTATCCGTAACCCCGTAATGTATCCGTAAACGTGGTTTCAATTCGACATGTAAGTAGGTAGTTAGAAGTAAATAATTTGTATATGTGTTGTGTAAGTACTTGCTTACATTTTGTGTTAATCTGAGCCCAAACATGGCATGGCTTTAGTCGCCGGTTTAGTTTTTAGGCTCTAAAAGCATTTAAAAAGCGGGGAGACTTGGCAAGACGAGATACATGTGATACTCGTACATAGTTTGGAATAGATAGACGAAATGTAAGGCCTTCGCCCAACTGTGGGATATTACAGGCTAACCGACTTATCCATAGACGCGGCGCTCTTTAACTAAATGACTGTTATAAAGAGTTGTGTCTTTTTTACTCTTTGGAAAATAGGGAAAGGGACATACCATTTCTTAGCTAAAATGCTGTGAATAAGCGTTTATAAATATGAGCCTGATACACTAGTAGATAAAGGCACCTAGCAATCTAGCAATCTAAAACATATTAATATCTAAAAAGACAAACCGTATCTGTATTCTGTACTTATCAATCTTATCATTTACGTAAAGCCATCGTATATCTCTACCTACTTAAAATACTCGTGCGATTAATGCAAATGTAAAACAATTAGCTATAGCTATAGATGCTATTCTGTCATTACGACATACCATACTTGAATGTCATCATACATTTGTTATCTACGGCGAAATTCCTACAGTTCCAAAAAATCTTTGTCGACAGGACGTCCCACGGCATAATAACATGCAGGAAAGTACTTAAAGTTGATAGCTATATCCCCAAATTCTTTGTGACGTTTTGTCACAAATAATTCAGTGGAGTTTGTTAAGAGAGGTCCAAATCTCAATTATCGAAATTGATTTTTTTCTAATGCTAAGGATTAATAAAGACCACTTCCCCTTTTATATACGCCTATGGAAAGAACATTTTGCTGATAGGTAACATTGATTTTTTTTTAACATTGGGTACATACCTATTGTATTTGTTATCAAGCCAAAAAATATGTAAACAAATTTTCGCGCTGAAGACTAGTTAAACGTAGAAACTAGTATCCATACCAATATATTATAGCTGGAGAATTTGTTTTATAATTGTTTGAACGCCCTTACCGCGCAACTTTATAATTTATACGCTATTTTTCGCCCTGAAATTCCCACGGGAATGGATACGACGCGGGTAAAAAAATAGCGGGGTCACTATAGAAAGTCACTATAGAAATAAGAGGTATATTTATTATGTCACAATGATTGACACTAAGTACACAATTTGGACAGGCTCAATGTGTGGAGGATTTAGCTCATTGTTTGTTTTGACTGGTTGGTAAATAAGAAGGTAATTTACGTGTGTTTATTTTTTGTTAATAATTTAAATGTTTATGAAATAGGTAACTGAATGGGTATGACTTATAAAAGTACCTGGCTTAGTACGTAAATAAGAAATGAAGTTTAATCTAGGTTTAATTTTTTTTAACCAGTTTCGTTGAGAAATGTTTTAAATATCAGAAGTAGCTTGTAAATTTTGGATATGTTGTAAATTATAAATAAGCATTTTTGAAGCTTTCTTTCAACCCCAATGCAAAGAAACGGGTCTTTATTGTCTTTGATTTGTCTGTGGCATCGTAACTCATAAATTGGTCCCACCGGTCAATTAAAAAGTTGATTTTGTTTGAACATAATTTTCTCTCATAGCAACTACTTGAATATCATAAATAGAAGCACGTGCTAATCTTCGAACCTTCATCATTGTATAATGACATATTATCGAAGGCCATTATTTTCGTGTTCGCTCTGTTTTTATCAATGGGTGTGCTAGTTCAATTGTAGGTACTTGAGTTTGTGACTTTATTTCTATATTCTATGTATCTGTTTGTAGCTGTCTGTTTGTTTATCTCCTTATATATATTGTATTTTTACTCTTTCAAATATTACGAAGACAATAAATTTCCTTCTGTCTTAATGTATTGAGTAGTTAGATCGATAAGTTAAACTATCTTGCATTCATTAATTACACAATGGTGTCACACAAGGGTCAAGGTTGGGACCTTGTTTCTATAAAATTGTCATATATGATGCAGACTATCAACTGAAACTTACTTGCCTTGATTTCGTAAGGGTTCTAGGGTCTAGGTTGGCTCTGAAGGTGGATTAGTAGAATTATGGCTAAGGTTTTGATTATTGATTATCCATCGGTTAAGTTAATAGTCCGAGAAGTAATATATTTCTTTCTTTACTGTCGCGGATAACCTGCTTATAGGTAACAATTTTCATTTCAAGCAATCAAGGATGGCCTATACTTATCCCGCAATCTTACGGCATGGCTAAAATACTGTTAAAACAAAGTACAAAATAAAATGGGCATGCAAACGTTCGATCATGACAAAAACACCTCATCAATATCTAACAATTTATCAGATATCTATTATCGTTTACGACCTATTTCATTCATCATATAGCCTACTATAAGTAGTAGTAGACACATTAGATACGAAACATGCAATGCAATGCAGTTGATATTTTTGATACTATCTTGATATAATCCGTGATAAAATGTAGACATGGGACAATTTAGAGTATGCTTTTCCTCTAGGTATATCTAGAGGAAAAGCTCTTTTAATAGGCCTTTGCTCAGCTGTGGGGCAGAACAGGCTAACACTTTCCTATAGGTGGTTTTGCCATATTCCACCCTGTATATCACTTACCTATAGGTCATAATATAATTGATCTCAATTTTCTAATAGCTTTTGATACCCCATATGAGGCAAGGCAATACCTATAAGGTTATTTTACTTATAGAAGATACATATCTTTTTAGATATTGGTTACCATTGCGTAATAAATATTAATATTTTCAACATGTAGTAACAGAGATATTAAGTAGGTATGTGTGTTTTCCGATACCTGTCGTTTAGTTATCTAAAATGTCACGCATCCAGACAGTGTAGTTTATCTGACAGATGTGCTAAGTTTTTCTCAATCTGAGATCTATGTCCTATTCATAAATAAGCAATTTGCAAAATTATAAAGAATCGTATTTGGTTTTTTTTTCACATATTCGATACCTCGAATATACGTATTTATTAAGAACAGTTTATTCAAATGAATAAACTGAAAAATAAATGTTTTTACGAAAATTGTCAGTTTCGATAATCCGGCTCTGTGTTTATATGAAAATAGAAGCAAATCAACCAATTTCAAAGAGCATGAAATAAATAAAACAAAATATTTAACTGACTTCAACATTAAATCCGTCGATTTCTTTATTTTTGGCTATAGTAAATAACTTTAATCAGTATACAACGTACATACATACTCAAAACATGTACCCTCCATCTTTTGCTTGCCGTACTTTGCTAAAAATCTAACTCCTTTACAGGAAGCAAAAGAAGCACTGAACGACTACCCTGAAGATGGCGACGGGTTGGAGAGGGTCCTGTACCACGTGGGCGGCATGGGGCGCTACCAGAAGCTGCTGTTCCTCATGATGATGCCGGTCGGCTTCTCCTTCGCCTTCATCTACTTCGTACAGATGTTCATAGCTGCGACGCCGCAGAGGCACTGGTGCCGCGTGCCCGAGTTAGAACATCTTGATATGGAGCTGAGGTCAGTTTGTGTGTATTGTGCATAGACAAACCGCTTTATTCATAAACGCTAACCGCCTCATTCATAAACGTTCTATAACTAAAACACTGTTATAAAGTGTTTTGTCTCTTTTGCTCTTCGGAAAATAGGGGATGTCAGAAAGGGACAAATCATTTGATAGTTAAAATGGTGTTAATACGCGTTAAGAATAAGGCCCTAAGTGTAGGGCCACATCTGCGAAACGTACGGCGCCGAACCTTCCGCTCTATGACACATCAGTAGAAATTACGCCGCGTACTGATGTGTCATAGATAACTTGAAATACACTACGAGCGTATTTAGCGGAAGGTTCCGCGCCGTACGTTCCGCAGATGTGGCCCTACACTTAGTCCTAGTAAGAGCTTTATTACTAAACTCTATTACTCTTCTGCTGTTTTGAAAATAGCGTATGTTCGAAAGAGACAAACTATTTGATAGTTTGAAGTATTTATGAATAAGGGCAGTAAAGAAGAGTGTCAAGATATCAAGCCACGTGCAATGCATACTTATAGCACTTAATGTAATCTTATCACTACATAAGTAGTATAAAACAAAATCGCTTTCCGCTGTCTGTCCCTATGTAAGCAGTGTGCTTAGTGCGAGTTATCCAATTATTTAACTTTAACTTCACGTTTGCGTTTAAATGGGTTCCCAACCAGTGGTCCGTGAACCACTGGTGGTCCGCGGAAGACAAAATGTGGTCCACAGACGCAACAAAAATCGAAATATAATTCGCGAACATTTTCAAATTAATTTATGAAAATTTAAGGAAAGTCGTTGATAAAATACTGAAGGAAATAATATTTCACAAATTCGATCGAATAGAAAACTTTTCTATTCTTATTTCTAAGAAAAAAAATATTATTTGGTCACTCAATTATCATTCTGTAAGTATAAAAAGGTAAAGTCGGATTTAAAATGGCTTTAAGGGCCAAGTAAAACATGCACAAACTTCGATCGCGTTCCGCGCTCGCTCAAATGTTTGATTGAATGAAGTCGAAAATACATTTTCTTTGAGGTCCAAGATAATAATAATTAATGCTCAATTAGGACTCGCGCACATTCAATGTGAAATACAAATAAATTAAATCGCTAATTAATGAAAAAAAATTGACTGGAGGTCCTTGATGACAACAATAATTAAAAAGTGGTCTCCGGTCTAAAAAAGGTTGGGAACCCATTCTTAACTCTGTACGTAGTGAGCATCGAATAACTGTGAGTACGAGTATACTCATTTATTACGTTTTTTCACCGTAAACCGTGAGTATTTTTATTTCTAAGTTGGTAGCTCTGTGGCGTCCAAACAATAAACCGGCAAAATTGAATATACCATATCGACTGTGTTTTCATAAGGTATAAAGTACATATAACATTTATGCGGGTTATTTTATTAGACATCGACCATGGAATTAGTATGTACTAGTTGTACGTAGTACATACTAATTCCATGGTCGATGTCTAAAAAAATTACCTTCTAGTTGTACGTAGTACATACTAATTCCATGACATCGACATCGCGCACTTGACTGACATTGTTTGTTGTTTGTAGGTTGCCATAGCTCCTTACTTATGACATTTTTAACCGACTTCAAAGAAGGAGGAGGTTTCTCAATTCAACCGTATATTATGAATTTTTGGTAAAGCGATATCTTAAGGTTTATTTACCCGCGTTGTGCCCGTTTCTGTGGAAATTTCGGGAATCATTATACATATAAACCTTCCTCTTAAATCACTCTATCTATTTAAAAAAACCGCGTCAAAATCCGTTGCGTTGTTTTAAAGATCTAAGCAAACATAGAGACAGACAGACAGACAGACAGACAGCGGAAAGCGACTTTGATTTATACTATGTATTGATAAATCACTATAGTTACAAACAAACAATTACATTTTACGTCCGTTCGCCCGTCTCTCACCAATAAATTCAAAGTGAGAACTTTACTTTACGCACAGTGAGCGTAACTGTCAACTTGCAACTCACACTCGCGAAATGTACATTTACGCGCTTACTAAGTCGATGGCAGATTTTAGTTCGCATTGTGACCACTAGGGGCGCTTTTTAGCTACATATATTTCTGAGTTAGGCAGTGGTCCCACAGCCGGCGAGAAAACGAGTAACTCTCGGCGATTTTCTCTCTCAAGAAACGCACAATAAATGCATATTCCGTATAAACGAAAGAGGTGCAAATATTAAAAGTTTCTCGCTGACTGTTCACACTGCCGGCATCGACTCGTTTTACTACTTAGTTTTGTGATGCTGAGCGAGGAGCTTCAAAAATAAACTCGCTCAGCGATACTCGTTCAACGATGCTAGCTCGAATTATCATTTCTTTACAGTGCGACAATGAAAGTAGATAGAAGTAGGTTTGCACAGGATTGAGCAACTGCGGGCGAGTTGCGCGAGTAATCGCTCGTCGCACTTGCGCACTCTCTTTTATATAATTCAGCTACAATACTATCGAAACTACACACTGACTTCCTGTTGATCGCCAACTCGTTTATACATAGTTTCTAGTTCTACTCGTTTCTCGTTCATCGTCGGCGTCGGCCTTAATTTTGACGCTGTGAACGCGTAAAAATAACCATGGCAACTTAAAAACAACAGACTCACAGAGTTTTTTCGCTTACGCGACTGTAAAGTTATTTGGAAAACTCCCACTAAGCACACAGATCTTGAAAAATACGCAACGGATTTTGATGCGGTTATTGAAATCACAAATTTGATTCAAGAGGAAGGTTTATATGCATAAAAATTTCAGAAATTCTCACGGGAACGGGCACAACGCGGTTAAAACCGCGGGGCGCTGCTAGCTATCACTATACGGGAAATGAAAAGAAGTTACCTCATTGCCCATAAATGCAGCATCAAAACTAAAAATTATGATTCTGTTTATTACCAACCCTACTGTTGAATAGATCCCCCTGAATACCACACGGTTCATTAATCGATTGACATTACAGACATTATGATCAATGACTGAGGCGTCAAGTCTTTTAATATTTATAAATGAGTCAACTGTTATATGGGCTGGGCTGGTGTTACATGGGCTGATTACTATCTGATCAGCAGATAGAGCATAAGGGATCCCCAAGCGTCCATCCCTACTTGTCGGCTGCCGCACCCGAATTTTAGTCGTACATCCAAGAATTCTGCCATAAGCTGAATTCTGCCTCTTGCCATTTGTCCGTCTTTTTGTTAACCATACATGTGCATTTTTTATTCATATAGTAAAACATAAATGTGCATTTTGTATTTGTAGTTTTTTATATTTTAAGCTCTATTTGGAAAATGGCAAACCATTTTTTTTAATTGGAACATTTTAAATTCACACTTTTCGATTACGATTTTATCATAGAGATCGGAGATCTTCATACAATTGGAGTCAAGTTTGTATATGTACAGGTTGAGGAAATCTGTTTTCATTCACCTATGTATGCAAGGTTCCTATGTACATAAAACATAGGTACTTTTAGAATGTAGATGTTTGTATTTTACAAAAGGAAAATACCTCATCTTTAAGAGCAAGGTTTCAGCAAGCATAGGAAGCATAGAAATAACTGATGTAAAAAGTCGATTATTTGCACTTTTTAACAGGAATGAAGTGGAAAGTTATGGCGTCACTAATTATAGGTATTGAAATCTCTCAGGGCGTAAAATGAAAAAAGTTCGATGCACGATTTTAGGGTAAAAACAATATATTGGAAAAGTCACAGAACACGGCACAGTAATAAACAAAACAACAATGGTCCAAAAACACACAATTAACATCAAGATATGAGTAAATACAATTAAACGAACGAAAGATGCCTGTCGCGTCTATCGCGGCGGTGGGACGAGTCGCCGTTCGGTGGAGTGGGTGGGCGGAACTAACTATTTTAGTTCCGCTTCCTGGCCGAAAATAGTTCTTCCGGCGGCGCCACTCACACACGAATCAGCGAATCACTGACCAGCAAAATTTGGTTAAATGCGGTAGAGCGCGACATCTGGTGAGTCGAAGAGACAACCGGAGGAGTCGGAATGCAAGCCCTGACAGCCGTATCGGCAATCGATAATCCGCTAGATGGCGACTGTTCAAACGCAAAAATCAACCCCACATCAGTTATCGTTACAGACTCCCCCTTTGACGTAAACATGCGCCCCCGCGTTTATGTCAATTCACAATTCGAACAACGTTCCTGCCTGACGCGCCTCCATCTGACGTAGCGGTCGTATCGTCTACGGTTGGGGTATGCGGGTAAACGTTGCGGGTATTCCACGGGGCCCTCCCCCTGAATTGGAAATATTTTCAAACTAAAATCCGGAGCCTTTCGAACCTTCGGTTCCTGGCTCGCTTTCATTCCGGGAGATGCTCGGACGAGGAGAGAAGCGACCGGTTTAGAAATCGCGCCTAACTTAAAGCGGTGAGCAGCTTCATACTCTGGGGGTGAAATCCCGCGCTCGGAGTGGTCTGTGCTCTCCACCCTCAGAGTAGACAACTGAGGTCGCTGAGCTGCGGGCAGGCCGGCGCCTTCATCTCGCAGCGTCAGGTGTGTCGCGTCTGCCTTCATCAGCTGTTTGCCGCCAGCAGGTAACACAAAATTACTGATAAACCGGTATTTCGTTCCAGGCCTATCTTTGAAATTCCAAGAATGTCGCGGTAAATTTAAAATAATCGACGCGTTAACAATAAAATCTGTACCTAACAATGTACGCGTTTGAGAGTTGGGAAAAACTAAAAATGTAGTAGGTATAATACGATCCATTATTCTAACATCAACGGTGCACTCGAGTGAGGTACCTACTCGGGACCCGTCGGCCAACAGTACTTGCTGAGAGGTGTTAGTGAAGCTAACACCAGCATCAACAAGTATCGGATATAATGTCGAACCTGCTATTGAATGTGTCGCACCGGTATCCAATATCGCTACCCCCGTTCGGTTAACTACACCAATTTTCACCATGGGTCGCGCATCAATATGGGTTTCGACAGCCGCGGTGTAAACGTCGGACTTTGTATTGGGCGTGTTCATACAATTCTCGCACTTAGAACGCACGACACCGGGCTGTCCGCAACCAAAACAATGTATTTGCGAACTATTTCTAACTTTAGGTAAGCTATTCGACTGGATATTATCACTACGGTTACGACAACTCTCTACTGTGTGACCGAACACTTTACAATAACTACATTTCGGCCTAATACGTTTACATCTCTCGTCACTACGCAAATCATCACACCGGCCCGCGCCGCCCGCGGTCATTGACCTCTCGGTGGATTTTTGTGACGAGGTAACTAATTCACCTAAACTTGTAGGGTTAATTCGTGCGCTTGAACAGTCGCGCGCGGAAGGGTTGCCAGAGCTTGCATTAGCGGTAATGTTTGGGGGACTTACCTCAGCCAGTGACTCCTCGACTAACCTTGCTCTGGTGATCAGCTGTTCTAAGCTGTCCACTTCGTCGCGACACACACGTTTCCTTATTCTAAAATTTAACAAACCGTATACTAAATCTAATTTCATCACTTCTGGCAACTCATACGGGAGCTTCGCCAGTAACGCGCGCACTTTGTTCACAAACACATCACTGCGTTCACCGTTTTGTTCGTGGGCGAATACGTCGCGGAAGATCTTGTACGCGGGACGCGGCACCCCGTACATGCCGCGGAGGCGGCGCAGCGCGTCGGGCCACGCCGTGACGTCAGCCTTGACGCCGCGCCACCAGACGGCGGCCTCGCCGACCAGCAGCATGGGCAGGCCGCGCAGCGCGTGCTCCTGGCTGACGGCGGTGCACTCGCGGTACACCTCCACCGCATCGATGAAGGCCTCCAGCTCGTCCGCGCTCCTCGCTGCTCCGTCGAAGCGCGCCGTGCACTTGGCGAAGTTGCCGGCTCGCGCGCTCGCGCTCGGTGGGTTCGGTGACGGCGGACATGACGCGCGCTCACCGTTTGTATTGCGCAGGATGCTCTCCAGCAAAATCCTATTTGCTTCTGCTTGACTCTGCGTGATGTGTAGGACTAGAGTCTGGAGCATGCCCTCCGTCATCGCAATAGTTGGTGGTGATGTTTTTCTAGCGGCAACGGCGGTTTTCTCCAGCTCGTTGTCGGACTCTGACTCGCTCGCAGCTCCTGCAGCTCGGCGCGTGGTAGGCGGCATCGTGACCGTTAAGGCAAGTCAACGATGATCCACGCGGTGTGCGGTTGCTGATGCGGTTTTGATGTTGGTACTCTTCACAAATCGGTAGGTACTCGGGAAGGCGGAAGAATGGTGGTCGGTGCACGTAGAAATCCGCTGCACCGGCTCGCCGACGCGCTGTTCTCGTGGGTACGCCGCGTGGTGTACACAACA
Organism: Cyclophora punctaria; assembly: GCA_951394245.1. Taxonomy (NCBI): domain Eukaryota; kingdom Metazoa; phylum Arthropoda; class Insecta; order Lepidoptera; family Geometridae; genus Cyclophora; species Cyclophora punctaria. Next base: position 1,789,565 of record OX596171.1, on the reverse strand, counting down.
AAATGGACTCGTCCAAATTTTCCCTCGTTCGAAAGTTCGTTTTTATTGTTGTGGAAACACGTGAATTGTCCGGGAGAGTTTTACACTGATCTAAATCGTGCCCGCTAGTTGGGCGACACTGTAAAAAGTCGATTATTTGCACTTTTTAACAGGAATGAAGTGGAAAGTTATGGCGTCACTAATTATAGGTATTGAAATCTCTCAGGGCGTAAAATGAAAAAAGTTCGATGCACGATTTTAGGGTAAAAACAATATATTGGAAAAGTCACAGAACACGGCACAGTAATAAACAAAACAACAATGGTCCAAAAACACACAATTAACATCAAGATATGAGTAAATACAATTAAACGAACGAAAGATGCCTGTCGCGTCTATCGCGGCGGTGGGACGAGTCGCCGTTCGGTGGAGTGGGTGGGCGGAACTAACTATTTTAGTTCCGCTTCCTGGCCGAAAATAGTTCTTCCGGCGGCGCCACTCACACACGAATCAGCGAATCACTGACCAGCAAAATTTGGTTAAATGCGGTAGAGCGCGACATCTGGTGAGTCGAAGAGACAACTGGAGGAGTTGGAATGCAAGCCCTGACAGCCGTATCGGCAATCGAACCATATCGAATAAACCGCTAGATGGCGACTGCTCAAATGCAAAAAATCAACCCCACATCAATTATCGTTACACTGAGAATAATGTATGAAGATCTTGAAGATTACTGTTAACGTTATTATTACCCCAGGTATAAACAGCTCGTTAATGTTTTACTGTTTGGTAAACGTCATGAATTATTTATAGGCGATCTACCTAGAGCTAGAGTTATCGTAGTGCAATACGCACGTAAAAGTACCTGCTAAATGTTAAGCTTACACAAGATCGTATTCGAAATACACAATACTTACTAGCGAGAAAACACTTCAGAATGATCTTATCTAGTAAAAATATTTGTATGAGAGTATTTGTATAAATTATCGTTCCGATTTTGTTAAAACAAACGCTGGAGTCTGCGTGAACGAAGTCGCGGCCACAGCTAGTGCACAATATGCCTGTACTGACCTACCGTGTTCATGTACAGCTAGATGTAAGCGTCTTCTAACTTACCGTATGTGTTTGTGTGTTGTGTATGCGTTAACAGGCGTGCCAGTCAGCACAGAGTACTTTGTTATATACTGACAGTCAGTCACATGTCAGTCATATGATGCGTGTATCTGACTCAATTAAATCCATGTTCTGACTACTGTTTACTGTAGGTACGTTGACTAACGTAACTACATTTCAACGTACTCCATAGTCCGTTTGGTAAGAATGTATATTCCCGCCTTTAGTATGCACTTGCCTATGTGTTTTTATAAACCAACCCTGAATTTTAATATCATTAATAGGGTCAAGCGTTCCGACAGATTTCGGACTATTGGAACAATCGGAACTGATAATAAAAGGTGTTTCCGAACCGAATTAAGAGTCAAAAAAGAACATCACTTTGCCACCTATCAATATAGTGTCCTGCTATATTTTTTTTTTATAGTTCGTACACAATTCACAATGTATGCTTGTTTCTAAGTATGAACCATGTACAGTGAATTAAATTGAAGTAGGTACCACGGGTAGGTACTTACTCAATAATACATAGTTATTTGATGATCGTCGATTAAATTATACAATGTACCTATAATCACGAAATTCCACACGTGAAATCTTGATTGTAAACACGTGAAGCAGTTTTTTTATTTAGTTTTTAAATATATATTTACGTACATAAATAGTACTCCGAAAATTGAAGTTCGGAATATTAAACAAATATTTTTATCAAATGAATCTTAACTGTTGGATTGCATAGAGTTAAACATGCTTAAACTTTAATATCTACTTATTTTATTTCCTTATTTTTTTCAATCACCGAAACCGGAATATTACCAGACAGATTTATACAGATTGCCAGTAACATATACACCATACCTGTATAATATTAAGCGATGTAAGCTCATTGCCATTGTTAAGCAACGTGCAGCTCACCCCATACTTGGATGGGTGGCTGATAGTGACAATTCTATCTGAGCGCTATCTGAGCGCTTTTGTTAAGCAGTCGGTCCCGGTTGTTTCAATCTTTAGTCCGTGTCGGAGGCCTTAAGCGGTATAAAACTTCCGACACCAAGGTTGGCCACTACTCGAAATGTAAGAATGAGATCAGTATTAAGGGTAATATAGCCTCAATTCCTTAACCTTCTAAATAAATCCCTGTTTTTACCCCATGGATTTTATTGTTAACCTTATCGCATTTAAAACTGTCGATAAGGTCATCTAGAGAAGATAACTAACATACCACTGGGTTATCCTACTAAGTAGATATCCTACTAGAGAAGATAACTAACATACCACTGGGTTATCCTACTAAGTAAACCCTTCTCCCTCCCCCAGACGGAATCTATCAGCCCCGGGCGCTGCGACCGGCGAGTGGGACAAGTGTAACACGTTCAGCGTGAACTGGACCCAAGTGCTGGACACCATGCAGCCGCCGGACAACTCGACGCCGCTGGAGCCCTGCCTCCACGGGTGGGAGTTCGAGCTGACCGATATACCGTACCATACTGTTGTTAGTGAAGTGAGTGCTGACCTTTCTATGTTGTTCTTACAGCTTCAGACCTTGAACACATTTGTTCACTAGAGGGTATGCTATTTTTGGTAAAAAGTTTTTTTAAAGCCTTTACCAGACCTATTTTTTTGGACGTAAGGTCATTGAATATTTCGCTTCGCATTTTCTTCATTAACTAGTAATGTCAGAATGTAGTTAGGTGAAGAATTTGAAAAACGTTCATATTATAAGCCTAAACATTCATAAACATAGGAATAATACACCAGAATTAATAATTATGTTTCTTTCACGGTTGGATTGATTTAGATGACTCAATCAAGTTTAATTGACTGTGGAGCGACTATGCCAACGGGCTGTTGGGGGCTTGTCACTATGATCATCATTGTAATGCAAACTAATAGCCTGGACCTACCCGACTTGTTTACCAACAGAGCTAATAGCACAATGGGGCAATAATCGTAACTAAACTCTCCTAGATCCATTGTGTCTAACAGTGCACGCGTTGTATCTACTGTTACAACCATTATTAGGAATAGAAGTCACCTAATTACCTATGTTATGTATGACCTTATAAGTAGTTAGGCAGTTTTTATCGGTAACAAGCCCTTAATTAAGCTCAAATTTGCAGTGCTATATTCAACTTTTCCTATTGTTTTGCGGTCTCGAAATCCGTTCCCACGGGCTGTCGGCACCAGATTAAACTGGTGCGAGCATCTCTGTCTTCAGCGTACTTTAGACTTTTCAAAACCACCTTTAGAAGATCAAAATTTCGATTTTTTTTAAAGATTCTTGGTATATGGCACGAGTGTAGCTATAACTTTGTAAAGGGGGTAAGACTTCAGTGGTGTTTGCCTATGTTAAAGAAAAGGGAAGTTCAAAGTGCCACAACTCTCTCCTAACGACCACAGCCTTTAATATTTTTCCATTATCTTAATCCTCCTCACTGTACTGATATCTTCAGTGAGATGAGAGGCCTTTGCCAAGTAGTGAGACATTACAGGCTAACACTTACTTACTTATTGCGACCCCTGTTGTTAATACATACAATATTTCCGTGACGTTGCAGCGCGGCTGGGTGTGCGAGCACAGCGGCAACGTGCCGGCGGCGCAGGCGCTGTTCTTCGTGGGCTCCTTCTTCGGCGGGCTCTTCTTCGGCTGGATGGCGGACCGCTGCGGACGCGTGCCCGCCTTGATTGGTACTAGATACTACCAATTTATATTGACTGACTTTTATACATATACTAAAACAACTATATCTATACTAATATTATAAAGAGGTAGAACCCATGCATACTTTATGCTGGGGTCTTCAAGTATGTAGGTACCTACTTTTCTCTAAGTTAGCTATGTATCTGTGCTATCGTTACCTAAAAGTCGGTATCGTTTTGAATTGAAACTTAAGAAACCAGTCGGTATCGCATTTCCGTTATTTTTGTTTGTTTATACCAAATGAACAAACAGGAAAGTTTGTTGACATAAGAAGTGGTACAGTACAGACTGATTTCAAATGTTTAGGTACCGATTTATAATAAAGATTTGCATAGTAACAGATACCAGTGTAACAAATCGCTATCGGTAGAGGTCTTTGACTTCACCTCAAGGTTATCAGTTATCACCACCTATTATTTAATAATTCATACTTCCCGCTATTATGCAAGTTAATTTGAAACATGATTGAATTTATTGCTCGTTTTGCCACTCCCACTTCTTTGCTCAATTTTGAACTATTCTAGACATTCGGGTAGGTATCTTCTATGCTTTGCGTTTAAAAGAGCGAACCAAAGCGAACGATAAAATTAATTTGATTGCCCTAAATTGTACGTAATTACGAGTATTACATATTACCAAAGTCGGCACCATATTTCCTATCATCTTAATTGCAAAATGCCCAAATAAATCATTTCTCAATGTCCTTTACGACATAACGTAAACATTTGATGCTAAAACCAGTTTAAATACCGGTCATCAGCCTTGGGCTATATTAATAAATGATCAATTAAATCCAACAGAAAATTGGCACAAATCTTTTTATAACCGTTTCTAATATTAGATCCCTGAGTTCTTAAAGAATGCTCAACATACTTTTTCCAAATGCACTAGCGGAATATATTCAAAACCTGTAGTTGTAACTATCTGGTGACGTGATGCATGCTCAGGTTGATATGACCATTTCATTGACCTCTTGATGACAATTTCCTTAAGGATGTGCAATACCTTCAATGTTCAAAGTACTTTGGTGTGTAACTATATGAACAAGTCGTATGGTCCAAACAAAGTTGACAGCATCAATTGTCTGGCGATCATTGGAATTGATGCGTGGCCTTGAGTTCTTCGCAGTACGTGAACAAATGGCAACAAATTGCTTGATTAGTTCGCATTCACGCACTGCGCGTCGTTCTAGCGGTTTTCCTTCAATTATGCCTTTAAAATTACAGTAAAACGCTGTTTTCTAATAAACATTTATTGCTTTGATGTTGTTTCTGATAAAAGATTTATTGATATTTGTTTGAAAATTTAGTGCCCCTACCTTGATGGTATTATCTATTTACTTAACTAGCTTATAGTGTCTGGGGCATTAAACACGCAAACCTTGAAAAACCACAAACCGAAAAAAAAATATTCTTCTTTATTGTTAATTTTTTATGAAGAGTATTTTTTTAGGTTTAAACTAAAACACTGTTTTGTCTCATTTGCTCTTCGAAAAATTGCGTATGTCAGAAAGTGACAAAAGTGGCTAAAATTTTCTTAAGATTAGGAAAATCTCAATAGGCTATTAGGTATAAAGTATATTGAGTACATTGAGTACCATACGTTGTTACAGCGTCAAATGTGATCGGATGTGTCGGCGGTATAGCGACGGTGTTCACGACCGGCTTCTGGGACTTCGCGTTCAGCAGGCTGCTGGTCGGGCTCTCCTTCGACAACATCTTCATGCTGATGTATATTTTGGGTAAGAATACTCTACTGAAGAAGGATTCTCTACTGAACAAGAAATCTCTACTGAACAAGAATTTACCTACCGCTGAACAAGATTTCTCTTCTTTTTCTAGCGTCACAACGCCTGTCACCTGACAGATCCAGATTTTTATCGGACGTCTCAATGCCAAACCATATTAGATGGTGCTATCCACACTTGTTAAACTCCAAGTTTGTGTCGCCATCCGTTTAAGAAATAACAGGCTTTGGCGCTTCTATTAAAATCAGGATCCGATAAATCGGGACGGGTTAGGTAGAAAGTGATAAAGTTAACGAAATGTAACGCCCAGATTGCGTACTTGGGTCACCATCGCATGTCAATGGGCTTGGGCAAGGCCATTGGAAATGGCTAGTTATGTCACTTCTAAACGTTTGTAGACTTCTTTATTATAAGGCCTGAATTGAACAGCAGCCAAAAGTTAAGGTCATTACTCTATGTGCCCATTGTTCAATCGATCAGACACTTTATCAGTCTTTTCCGGTAAACGATAAGCATGTATAGATCGTTTTTGTTACCAAAAACAAAATTGAATAGAAATCTTTTGACAAAAAGCCGACGATAGACCTGGTTGCTAGACTAGTTTCGTGTGGATAACCTTCCTTCTATGAAGAACAAAATAAAGATATTTTTGTGCCTATTTTCCTTATATTTTTTAATGTCATCTATTCGGCGTACGCGCATCCTCATTAATAAACGTCACGCAAGAATTTTATCCACGGTGAATTTAATTATTCAGATTCTTATAGGTAGGTTACACATACGTAGTTATTAAGTATCTACTGAAGCAAATATCATTTAAGTATATTATTTTGGTATTTTTTTTATATTTCTTACATTTTTAAAGCATCTCATTAATTCTGTTTTCGGAGTCGTATGTCATTGTTTCGGTTTAATTTTATGATAAATAATGCGTTACCGTGAGTAATACAAGGCACCCTAACGTTTCATCCGAGTGTTGTAGTACTTTCAGATTGCAGAATTAATTATTGATTATTAGTTGTGTAATATTCGACTCTCTATATAGTTTTCCCCATCGAAATGTATTTTTCAAATACACGCCACTTTGGATGGCTGGTAAAATCGGTCCCAGTTGCTTCGCTGGTTAGTTCATGACCATATTGACCATGTCATGGGTCTTTGGTCACCATCGCATGACAAAGGTCTAGGACATTATAATTATTGGAAATGCTTCTAGTTATGTCACTTCTACATCTTTATGGACTTCACTTTTACCTTTACTTAAGGTGACGTGAGTCCAGCTCTTACCTACTACAGAGGGGGTAAGGTGCGGGGCCTGCGGTCCGACCGCGGGCGATCTCCCGCTCGCGCGTAGTTTGCGCGCTAAGTTTGAATATGTCACTCATTGAGATGCCACAGTGTAGTGACTACAGTAAAAAAAGCCTATCAAGCAAAACTAATCGTAGATATTACGAAGGTTGGTATTATATTGTAGGTAGCCTTGGGAAAAATAACTAAAAAGAGATAAAAGGTTTTTAAAAAAATAACGGTCTTAACCCTGGGTGAAATCATTTTTATTGTCTAATATTACGAGCAGAAATATTTTAAAGTGGCGGTGTTCATACACGTTTTAACAAACAACAGTAAAGTACACATAACTGAAAAATATGAATATCTACGTATTGTTAGGTTTCAGTGGCGCCACCTTCAAAAGTAAAAACAAATAAATATATTGTATCATACCTCTTATTTCACTCCTTTTATTTAGGACTAGGCAGATAATATAATATCCAACGGCCGGTTTGTGATAATATACTTAATAATTATAATAATACTAGCTTTTGCCCGCGGCTTCGCTCGCGTGGAATTTAGTTTGCCGCTTTAAGTTTCGTTATAGATCGTTTAAAACATTTGTTTATCGTAGCAATCTCTGCATCGTTGCAAACTCCCACCTCCGCATCGACAAGAGGAGACAAGTCTTGTCCTAGGTATCCCCACTACCAACATTGCAGCTGTATAGTTGATCTGCTGATATTCTTATACTGTGACACAACATATTTTTTTGTTTTTTTTTTCAAAGCAATAATCTACTAAATCTATAATACTCCGGTCAATTTAGACATTCGAGGTTACATAAAGTCCAAACAAGCTGAAAATCAGGAAAATAGTTCAAAATATAATTATAAACAATGTCTAAAAGTTCCCCATCATTCCCGTGTATGGAATTTTTTTTATTCAAGGTCAAAGGTAAAAAAAAAGTGTTTTTCGCAATTTTCAGCAAAACGGTAAGATTTATCATAAAAGTACCTGAGAAAATAAAAAAGCTTATAAAATTCTCTATAACTTTAATTCTATCCACTTTTTCCATATTCCAAACCATTACCGTACAACTCTTTAATACCTTTCAAATGACATAGGTCATGTCACTGTTGAGCATTGGGGCAGGCTCCATAGTTACCTGCCCGAGGTCCTTAATTTTTACATTTCTGGAGCGTGTAGTTCAATAACGGTTGGAATATGGAAAAAGTGGATAGAATTAAAGTTATAGAGAATTTTATAAGCTTTTTTATTTTCTCTGGTACTTTTATGATCAAACTTACCGTTTTGCTGAAAATCGCGAAAAACTCATTTTTTTTACCTTTGACCTTGAATAAAAAAAATTCCATACACGGGAATGATGGGGAACTTTTAGACATTGTTTATAATTATGTTTTGAATTTTTTTTCTGATTTTCAGCTTGTTGGGACTTTATGTAACATCACTCTAAATTTTTGGTTTAAATTGACCGGATTATTATTCAGACAGTTCTTATTTATATTAAAACCTTATTTTCACGCAACCGTCATAGTTCAAATTTATTACCGCGAAAAAAGTTTTAAATTTTGCATCTCCGCGCTCCAGCAATATTTGGCATAGGTCCGTCCTCCACAAGCGCTTGAGCGCGACTGATTACGCCCCGCGTCACCCGCAACACGGCAAATTCTCGAAATTTATTAGGTATTTTGAAATTGTGTTTAAGAATGTAATGAAAGGTTACAAAAAAATACCTAATGCCCTAGCTCATGCTACGACCTATATTATAGTTGTTTTTCTTTGGGAAAAATCTGTTTATTTTAGCCAAATAATTATTTTTAAATTAATAAAAGAGGCAACTTTGTGATTTTTTTCTATCGAGGGAAATTAATCTAATCGTGTACTGAAATACCTTTGCCACTAGAATATATCCTCAACTTTAATATTATAGTTTTTTAGAATCAAAATTGTGACAATTTATATGAAAATAGTTGGATGGAAAAACCGCGTTTTGCGAGTTGCTGGACTCACGTCACCTAAAGCGCAGGGTGGGCATTGTTCAATTAAATCGATCACTTTATCCTTCTTTTCCGGTAAACGGAAGTTCGCAATAAGCATGTAAAGATCGTTATTGGTAACAAAAACATAGTTGAATAGAAGTCTTTTGACAAAAAGCCGACGAAAAAGCTGGTTGGTAGACGAATGTTGTGAGAATAACCTCCCATATAAAAAGAAGAACAAAATATTATATGTATTTTTAAATGTCATCTTTTCGGCGTACGCGCATCCTCATTAATAAACGCCACGCATTTATCCACGGTGAGTTGAATTATTCAGATTCCAATAGGTAGGTTATACAGATTTAACTATTTAAGCACTACGTGAATGACATGATGATAACGTGAATATCATTCATATTCTTTTGGACAATATTTTGTATTTCATACACCTTTGAGGCCTCTCATTAATTCTGTTTGGGAGTCGTATGCCATTGTTTCGGTTCTATTATGTATGTAAGGTGGGGAAACATAAACTCTGGTTCAACCAGTTGTTTCAATTGTTACGACAGGGTTGGCCACCCACTAACTATACATCACTAGATTAAGCCGCTAGCATAAATATAAAGGTATATATCAAAGTCCCAATTCAAAGTAAAATATTTTTATTCAGTTTTGATTGACCCCAAAGCGTTCGGTAGAACATCAGCAAAGATGACAGGAAAAAAACTCAATACAATATCGCGTTAGAATGTACCTATAACGTATTTATTAAAATACGTACCCGAGACGTTTCGAGAAGAGTACACCACGCGTGGTCACGGGAAATCTTACCACTTGGGTTCACAGGAGGTCTTCCGGTGGCCACGAGCGTATTTTAATAAATACGTTGCATATTCTAACGCGGTATACCTCCCGTTTCATTTATTGAGTGAGTTTAAAAGGTATAATTATATTAACTTACTTCCAGTTATAGAGTATGTGGGCTCGTCTCACCGCACCATCGTGGCCAACATGTCGATCGCTCTATACTTCGGCGGCGGCTGCCTGCTGCTGCCATGGCTGGCCGTCTGGCTCGCCGACTGGAGGATGCTGCTGTGGGTGACGTCACTGCCGATGCTATTGGTCTTGGCTGCGCCGTGGGCAGTACCCGAGAGTGCCAGGTATTGAACCTCATTTAGAAAAGTGGTATGATGTCCGTTTTTTTTGGAATTTTATAAATTGGTCAGGTAGGTACCATTTGATTATATTTTGCCTTCAAGTGGAACGATTCAATAATTCGTCGATTTTGAATTTTATCTACTTATTTTTTGAAGATATACCTAAATTTCTTAAGTAACCTAAGTGAGGGTCCTTAACTTAGTTCCTCAGATATTTATCTGTCCTTAAAGAACGCAGAAGGTTTACGCATATCGTATTTTTGCAGATGGATGATGACGCGGGGTCGCCTCAACCAAGCGTTGGACGTATTGAAGAAGTTCGAGAAAGTGAACGGAAATAAAATACCACAAGATGTTCTGGATGACTTCATCGTAAGTAGAGACGAAGGTTTCAATCGCGATGTAGTTTGCTTGCCATTTGCAAAGTTTTCATTTCACACAAAATCCTCAAGTTTGATCTCACTTTCTTCTTGTTCTTTCCAGGTCTTGTAAACCTTAACTATTCATTCTAAGGTCTCACCACCTTATTCATAAACGCTTTATAACTAAAACACTGTGATTAATAATTATAACAGCCTCCGTGGCCTAGTGGTTCGAGCGCTCAGCTCACGATCCGGAGGTTCCGGGTTCGATTCCCGGTGGGGATATCTCACAAAAATCACTTTGCGAGACTGTCCTCAGTTTGGCTAGGGCATTGCAGACTGAATCACCTGATTGCCCGAAAAGTAAGATGATTCCGTGCTTCGGAGGGCACGTTAAGCCGTCGGTCCCGGTTACTTCCTAAGGACAGTAGTCGTTACATGAGCCGTGTCAGAGGCCTTTGGCGGCTCAATAACTCTGACACCAGGATTGGTCAGGGTGACCATCCACTCGATAAGAAGAATAATTATAAGACTCATTGACTTACTCGAATTTACTTTTTATGAACTTGAAGTGTAGGCAAGTCAGTGGTACTTTCCAGTCTATATTTACCTTTTCATTCGTAGGTAACATCCCGTCAAACCAAGCCCTCCGGCGAGAACATGATGAGCCTGTTCCGCAGCCCTCCGCTCCGTAACGCCATGCTGATCATGACGTTCGTGTACATGTCCTGCGCGGTGATCTTCGACGGGCTCGTCCGGATGACGGAGAACCTCGGCCTGGACTTCTTCATCACGTTCACGCTGACCTCAGCTACTGAGATCCCGTCGATTACTCTCCTCGCGTTGATACTTGATAAGTAAGGATTAGGACAAAGGAATATTCCAATTGGTTCATGATGATCTTACCTATAGGTACCTATTTTGTGGTAAATTAACCATTGCTCTAAAAGCTGTTATTTATATACTGCACCTAGTTTTTATCCGCGTTGTACCCGTTCCCGTAGGAATTTCGTGATGAAAAATAGCTTACAACTTTCCCGTTGAATGGCTCCATTACAAAATGGATTACCTAGTAGTTTCTGAGATTAGCAGGGTCACACTCAAAAATTAAAAATACCACGAAACAAAGAAATTACCCAATAAGTGCTTCGCTCTTCCGTGAACAATACAGCTTTATTATATTTATGGTATCTGTTGGCAAAAAAAAAAACATGTAATCTAATATTTTCAGATGGGGTCGAAGATATCTGACCAGTCTTCCACTGGGGATGGGCGGCACTTTGATACTCATAGCCCTGTTCTTCCCAAAAGGTGAGTTCCATCTGCCCTTGTGGTGACGATAGTTGTGATAAAATATACTGTAAATAATAGTTCTCATCGGATCCTATTCGACTACATAAAAACGCAAAAGTTTGTGAAGAATAATGAATGTGCTTGAGGGAGGGATGTTTTTTACTGCAGAACCTCTGAACGGATTTTGGCAGAGGTGGATAACTGATAAGTATTTCACTCACATATAAGCAAGGTTAAACCGTTAGAACAGGTATCCACTTACTTAAGTAAATACTACATACTGTGTTGTACTAATTACTTATTAACTTAAGGCACTTTCAATTGTAGCGTTTTCAGTCGTCCTCCGCACGTAACGCATGCACGTAAAGAACATCTGCAGATCGTAACAGGACGACTATAATGGTTAATTTGAAACAGTCCATATATATTAGCTTATCGGTATTTCGCTTAATCCCTTTGTCTCATCTAAACCCACACCCTATACCTATGTCATGCAGGTGTAACCCAAACCGCGCTGGCGATAATGGCGCGGTTCTTCATCAACATGTCGTACAACACGACGATGCAGTGGGCCACGGAGCTGCTGCCCACGCCCGTGCGCGGGCTGGCGTCCAGCGCGCTGCACGTGGTCGGCTACCTCGCCATCGTGCTGTCGCCCTACATCGTCTTCTCGGTCAGTTTATTGTTGCGTGTCTATAGGGGCCTTATTCAAATGAGTATCAAATGGTTTGTCCCTTTCCGACATACGCTATTCTTCAAAGAGCAAAAGAAACAAAACACTTAGAATGCTTAAATTTTTTTTGTGTGCAAAATGTTAGATTCAACTTCAAGTATCACAATGCCTCTGATGGTTTGTAGATAATATAAATCCTTAGAAAATAATTTATTATATTGGACCAAGAAATGAGAAGGTCTGATGATTTTTTTTTCATGTAAAGGTACTAGGTACCTAGAACTTACTTAATATAAGCATACTTCCGACTATTGAAACTGTATACTTGTCCCACAGGAGCGCCTATGGGCGCCGTTCCCGCTGCTGTTCCTGGGCGCGCTGGCGCTGAGCGCGAGCGGCTCGGCGGCGGCGCTGCCCGAGACGCGCGGCTGCTCCATGCCGCAGACGGTGGCCGACGGCGAGCGGATCGTGCGCGAGCACTCTTTGTGCGGGTACGATTATCAGCTTATATGAGGTCGCTATCGTGCCATTGTTCACTTCGTCTCCGTATATAATTGTCTTATAAAAATATAAGAAGCGTCGTAAAGTGCAAATATTAGTAAGAATTGTGCGGGATTAACAGTGATGATCATTATAAAGTGTGGACAAAACGATACATAAAAAATTAACTAAATAATTGACTACCTATGATTGAATACCTATCTTTCTGTGCACTAATGTATCGGATAAAAAACTCAGTGTCATGACATCTGAGCAAAAGGAAAAATGGTGTTGGCAAGAGTGTCTAGCAAGTCGAGAAATAATGACAATAACACTCCCGTACGTGGCTCCACGAGGCACGAGCAGCAGCTATGCGGCCGATTTAAGCTAAGAAATGAATTACCATTGTATAAAGATAGAATTTAAAAAAATTAACTTCGGGATATTGCAGGCTAGACGTGAAATTGACGATTTATGTAGGTATTTTTTATAAAATTTTACAGTCATGTGGACACGACTTTGATAAATCACATTAGTTTTAACGTGCAAACTAGATCAAATCGTAGACATCTGTTTCCTTTAACCAATAATGTCTCGCTTTATAGTCCGTTGCCACGAATGTGCTGTCTGTATACATAATAAAATGTAAAGATCTATATAGACATTTTCCAACCTAACCTTAATAAGTTAAGGTATGCATTATAGTCGCGGTATCAGCAACCAATCTAATCAGTTTAACTATGTTTTTTATCGGTGTTTTTTGATATTTTAATTTTAAATTTTCTGTTACCTACATACTAATAAAGATACCATGTATGTATTTAGAGCTGTGCGTGGTTGTCAAAGACGTACAAGTTTACCAAGATATAGTAAGTGTTATTTTTTGTATGTCGTTACTGTGCCGGATAAATAAATAGCATCATGCATGACCTTATATACTGGCGTATATAGGGTTTTGGTGTTAGTTTGGTTATACCAAGGGGGTCGAGATGATTTTGGGTGGGCTTGGGACCTTAAGTCCCCTTTGATCTGCTTCTAATCTTACCGACTTGAGCTCTAGCATGACGATACATGAGTTTCTAACCCCAGTGGGACATACTAGTCATAATTTAGTGTGATAAATGACTCCAGCAGAAACACTCGGTGTAACTATGTATTCCTTTCCCGCTGGATCACTATCATGCAAAATATCTAGCGTGGGCATGCCATGCATGATATATTATACATATATATTACACCTAGAACGTCCATTGGTCGAGTCTACGATTGTGTGCCTTGACCCTCGGTGTTACATAAAAATACGTATTGAAATCAAGTCTAATGTTACTTATTTTCAAAATTTCAGGAAAGCTGAACCAGATGACATTGAAGTTCCTGATTGGAAGACTGAAAAAGAGAGAGCACTAATATCTTAGCCCTAGGTCTTAGTTAAGAGTTAGAATTCTAGGTGTAAACAGTATTGAACGTACAACATTCGCCTGTGATTTTACGAGAGCCTTATGTAGCTGTATGTTATTGTTTTAAGTGATGGTCTCAACGCTTCAATTTGAACAAGGCTGCGTAATTAACTATAAGCAACGCTCTTTAACTAAAACACTGTTAGTGAGTGTTTTGTCTCTTTTGCTCTTTGGAAAATAGCGTATGTCAGAAAGGGACAAACCATTTTGATAGCTAAAATGCTGCAAGTAAGTGTTTATGTTTGTATGATGGACTACTGAGTTACTTCGCTATGTGCAGTCGGTACAAGAAAACTTGAGCATACTTGGAACCTTTTCATATTAAAACTTTTAAAACACTTACCAACATATTATCAATAAAAATGTTTAAATATCATAATGTGACATAGTACTACGAGTATAGCACTCATTTCATTGGCTGCATTGCATATTACGCTTGTCTTTTGGTAACCATAAGTCAAAAAGGTCTCTTAAGATTTGTATTCCAGTGAAATAGTTAATTTTTGTAAACAAGTATTTTAAGTACCTACTTAAGTCAATCGACAAGTCGTGAAGTTAAGAAACACTCTGTTAATAATTAATTAGGTTAAGTTAAATGTTATTTTTGATCATAGTTTTAGTACAAAATACGTTACAGGAATCATAAAGAAATATTTTTTTTATGAAAGTTTGTTTGCTTTTTTATTTTTTAGTTTAAATCTCCTTTTAAAGTTTCAAAACATATCGATCCATGATAATACAGAATATCGCCAATATAGTCGGTAAAATGATAAACCTGCTTGAGAACTACCTACAATATGGCATGGCACGTTCCGTAAAGCTTATTTGACAGAATGGTTAATGCTGACGAAAATAGAAACAAATTGTAATCAATCTTATTTATATTTGAAACTTAATTATCACATTAATTTACAATAACATATCTTGCGACAAAGTAGCAAGGAAGACTCAAGTTTTTCCTACTTTGACGACAGTCAGTGTCTGGTTAGTGTCGTATCAATGTCGCGTTAGTGTCGCGTCAGTGTCACGTTTAGCCCCTCTCACTCTGACGCCCGAGTTCATTCAACTGCTGACTTCAATATAGTGATACAACGTACAAGTAGTGTAATTTCATTCCGCGACCAACGACAGTACAGAAAAATCAAGCCATGCACTTGATACTTCATCAATCCTTAGTACTAACACAAAATAAATACATCCAAAAGGCCAACTACGCTACGTTTTAAAATAGGCACAAACACATATACGCGCGATTACACGAATTTTAGATATCGCCATAAAACGGATGCTTTTGATCCCTTTCGAAACTCATGTAAACGCATTAATACTTCATCATCACCAAGACAATTCCATGACTAGAGGAAAAATAGTGATTTAATTTTATTACCAACCACCTATTTTCTCTATAGAAGAACTTGTCTTTGCTGGAAAACGACCTTATTCACTCTTTACAAAGAAATCTTCTTCTTCATCGAGTGGATGGTCAACCTGACCAATCCTGGTGTCAGAGTTATTGAGCCGCCAAAGGCCTCTGAAATGGCTCAAGTAACGACTACTATCCGTAGAAAGTAACCGGGACCGACGGCTTAAAGAAATTAACTATATAATGTATGTGTGGGCCTGTTTTAAAGCGTAATTCGTACACGCCTTCCAGATACAACTATTTACTTTGCATCACTAATCTATACTAAGATACATCTTCCCGTTGAACGTCTGTTTGACCACGTTGATCCTCTTGAGTATCTGCGTCATAGTTTCCAGCAGCTGTTCGCTGCTGAGCCCTGTCCACTTGGACTTGAACTTGTGTATCAGCTCGGTGGTCGTCATAGGCTTGCGAGCTAAGTACCGGCGAACCGCCTCCTCTGTTACGCCGCATTCGCTGTGGATGTGTGGTTTAGATTAATTATAGTGCGTTCGCAAGTATAGTATGTAATGTGCCACAGCTGGGAAATGGCATCTTATTTCACTGAAGATATCTGATGAAGATCACCAAATGTCTGTTAAATACAAAGCCATGTGTCATAACTGGGGCGGGTGCGAACAGTAGAAACCCACGACTTTCATTTTCTAACGACTGTTGAGACTGAAATTTTGTGTAAAAGTTTACTGGTGCGTAACCGTAAACTGAAGCAACCAAACTGATAGTGTTGTACTTACGAGTATGATGAGTCGAACGGAGTCCGCTTAGCCGGCGAGGGCGAGCCGGCGCGAGACGTACTGCCGCTGCCGCCGCCGGGTAACGACGCACCTATTAATAAAATAAATAATAAATATTGTGGCCCGCTGTCTTATCCACGCTATACCCATTCCTGTGGGAATTTCGTTATGAAAAGTATTCAAACCTTTCTCTTGAATTACTCTGTATGTTGGTGAAAATCGCATAAAAATCCATTTAGTACTTTTTGAGAAAATATACTACATAGAGACAGATAGTTTCTGGGGACTTTGTTCTATAAATATAAGACGTTTGGCAAGCCTCAAGGTACAGTCAACTACAAAAGTTGACGAACACAGACACATTTAATATTACAAAACACACTTAAATTACAAGTGTTTTGAAGTGTTCTATAATATTGAAAGTGTCGATCGACTTTAGTAGTAGCGTGCACCTTCCTGCGTGTTACCTGTTGGCGCGGGCGGCGGCGCGGGCTTGTCGTCCCTCTTGTCCTTGCTCTTCTTGGGCTTCTTGTTGCTGCTCTCGGGGTCCGTGTCGGAGTCCGAGCTGAACTCGCTGCTCGTGTCTGACGGAGATAACGATATATAGCTCTTTCACACTGACACGTATGGTTAGTTGTGTTTTAGACGTGTAGTTAAGAGTTATTTTATAGTCTTGTTTTTCTTTAAGAAATTAAAACTCATACGATTATTACCAATTTTGTTACCAAAGACTATATTGAAGATTCAGTTAGTAGTTATTCTGGCGTCTTGCGTCTATTGAGACTGACATTTTGTGTCAACGTTTACTAATGTCTGAGCGTAAGGTGAAGCAACCCTAAGGTCCGGCTGGTTCCCCCTAAGCCCTCCGTAAGCCCCTACCTTTCTTCTCGTCGGCCTTCTTCTTCTTCTTGGTGAGCTTGCTGGCGCGCTCCTCGCCCTCCTTGGTGGGCTCGTCCTCGTCCGAGGCGGCCTTCTGTTCCTTCTCAGACTCCGAGTCCTCGTCCGATGTCAGCAGTTTTCTAGTACCAATATGAAGAAGGTTTTAGTACAGGTTTTGATTCTAGATAATATCACGACATTTATTTATGTTTTGTAGGAATGGCTGGATGAAAAACAATCTTAGTATACGAACTGAGTTTTATTTAATAACACCCATCGACAAAAACGTCAAAACGTGGAATTGTTACTCCATCTTAAACCTTCATAGGTTTCCATAGGTTAGGTTATTTTATTCCACTGGTTTCATAACCAGTGTAATAAAATAAAGTAGATGACAACAGATGGAATGAAACCCGTTGGTTGTGGGCGCGTGTACCGGAGCGCGTCCTCCTCCGCGACGCTCTTGAGCTGCTTGTCGGCCTTGGCCTCGGGCTCGCTGTCGGAGTCGCTGGAGTCGGAGATGTAATCCTTCTCGCGGCCCTCCTCGTCGCCGTCGTCGCTCTCCTCGAACGCCTCGTCCTTCACCTTCTTTTTCTTCTTGTTGGCTAAAGCTGAAAGTGAAAAAAAATTTGTCTTATATTCAGTTGCAGTCGGTCCTGGTTGTTTCAATCGATAGACTATGTTATAGATCTTTAGGCGGTCTAAAAACTACCGACACCAGGATTGGTAGTTATTTTGGCCTATTTATGTAGTTTGTCCGAGATGGACTAATACACTACTGAACCGATTTTAAATTTGATTTGCACACCGTGTGCAATTATAGTTGTTTGAGTAGATCAGGTTGCATTGGGCAAGTTAGGTACGGTTATAGTGCCATGGACATTGTTATTAAAGATTTATAATTGTGAAACAAATTCTTGCCAAGCCTACAACAAGTAGACAAGGTTGTGATTTAAAAAGATGAACTAATTTTAACACAACAACTCACTCATACATACTCACTGTCGTCTGTACGGTAGCATAAGGAAGGAAACAAATGAAAATTAAGACAATTTCATAAAGGAACACAAGACAGAAAAAATAGCTTCATATATAAACAATAATAAGTATGTACCTTTTTAAAAATCTATTTATCTATTACGCCTCGGTGGTCTAGTGGTATGTGCGCTCGCCTGCCAAGACTGAGGTCCCGGGTTCAATTCCCGGGTCGAGCGAAAAAAAAACATGTTTCCTACTTTTCAAACGTGGCTCGAGTTTGAGATCACCAACCCGCCATTTGGCAAGCGGGGTGATTATGCCTAATCCTCCTCACTGTACTGATAACTTCTGTGAGATGAGAGGCCTTTGCCCAGCAGTGGGACATTACAGGCTAACACACACTTATCTAAGGACCTCCAGTTAATATGTATAGGTACTTATACAATAAAGCTGAAGCGTTTGATTTTTTATTTATTTACTAGCACCGCCCCGCGGTTTTGCCCGCGTTGTACCCGTTCCCGTAAGAATTTCGGGATGAAAAATAGCCTATAACCTTCCCGTTGAATGTGGCTATCTATTACAAAAAGAATTATTCAAATCGGTTCAGTAGTTTCTGAGATTAGCGCGTTTAAACAAACAAACAAACAAACAAACAAAGAAACAAAGAAACAAACAAACAAACAAACAAACAAACAAAACAAACTCTTCAGCTTTATAATATTAGTATAGATTTGTTTGAACGAGCTTATCTCAGAAACTACGAATCCGATATGAATTCCCATGAGAACGGGCACAACGCGGATAAAACCGCGGGCACTGCTAGTCCTACAATACTTATAAACTGAAAATTAATATTTAAATTTCTTAACGTACGTTTAACCGAACGCCATAAAGTATACCTTTTTTATCTTTCTTCTTCTTATTTTTGGCGCCCGAATCTGAGTCTTCTTCCTTTTTCTCGGCGTCCGAGTCCGATGAGTCGTCGTCAGAGTCGATCCACTCGTCCATCTCAGAGATCTTTAAGTCTACAAATAGAGAATAGTTTGAAAGAAGAACAAGAATTCTGAATTGAATCTACGTTAACGGATACACTTCGCTTTTATTTGAAGACATCTTCTGTGACCACGGTTCCTGTAGAGGGGCCGAAACGTCAGATAAAAATCCTAACCAATATTATAAATGCGAGAGTAACTCTGTCTGTCTGTCACACTTTCACGCCAAAACTACTGAACCGATTTTAATGAAATTTGGTACACAGTTAGTCCAGAGCCTGAGAAAGGACATAGGCTACTTTTTATCGCGTAAACAGGCTTGAAAGGGGTTGAAAAGTTGTATGGAATAGGTTGTACAACGAGGGTAAACCGCGGGGTGCAGCTGATAACAAATAATGTCTACCTTACTTAGCCGCGCACCTTCGGGACCCAGCTGAAGTGATACCATCATTATATTTGAATGTCATCTATGTACCTTTCTTAGCTTTCGCTCCTTTGGGTTTCTTCTCATCAGGGTCATCAATGTCATCGCCCGCGTCGTCACCGCGCATGCGTTTCCGACACATCAACGAAAAGTAGTTCATCACCTTGTTACGTCTGTAACAGTATACAGGGTTGAGTAAACATATTGATTTGCAAACACGTTTCATATTGGACAGATTTAAACTGAAAATTTAAAACTGTGAAGATTTATTGTGAAGTATCTTGTTGGTCAAGTATTATCTATACTAATATAATGAAGGTGAAGAGTTTGATTTTGTTTGTATTGGAATAATTATTTTTGTAATGCATAGCTACATTTAATGGGTTATAGGCCTTTTTTATCGCGAAATTTCCAAGGGAAAGGGCGTTTGAAACAGTGGGGTACTGCTAATAAGGACGTTTAGTTCAAGATAAATATAACGAATTTGACATGCCTCAACTCATGATAACACAAATAGACATAATTTCTTGTTCACAGTTTCATAATTAAACGAAAACATTTGTACCTGCCAAACTCCTGTTCTGCTTCTTCAGCCGACAGAGCTTTGTACCTTTGAATTGGTTGGAAATTGTACCTGGAAATTAAACAATATCCAAAATTAGGAAAACTTAAAAGAGAATAGACTTTAACTGCCAATCGCCTTTGCCCAGCAGAGGGACATTACAGGCTGATACTTTTACTTTTTACATGTCAAAATCAATCTCATTTTTTTTAATTTATTTGTTTTTTATGGAGTATCAACAGCAAGTTACATAATAGCCTAAGTCTTACTGTTGATATACAGCAGCCAGTTATAGATACCCACGCATAGCTTATTAAAACTAGCAACTTGAGCAGTGTATTAAAGCTAATATTATACTACTTAATGTTTATTAAGGAAGTATTTGTCATCTCTGAGTACAGGCGTTAGAATAATATAGAGCAATAAATATTTATCACTAAAATTTATAATTTATATAAATGTTACCATTCTTGTAGAGGATATGCGTCAATGGCCCCATCAGATGCGTGTGTGAACACATAGTATGCTGCATTCTCAGACACACCACCTTCTCTGATGCCTTTGAACCTGGAAGTAGACGAAATCTTATGTTAATGATAGTGTAAATGTCTTTAATATGCAGATTGGCTTCATAATAGATGATGAAATATAAATTAAATTAACCTAAGCATCAGGCCTTGGCACAGCAGTGGGACATTAGAGGCTAACACTTTTTTATACTTCTGAACCACTAAAGTTAATCTTTTTTGTTTGTGAATTGAGCAGATCATTATTTCTTTGCATATCTATAAGTAAGAATTACACATGGTTATATGAAATTAATTTCTACCTTAAACTATTTAAACTAACTTTTTCCCAGTCTTCCCTCCTACTTTGAGTATCCACGGCTGGTCCTCAGGCTTGTATTTCCGTGAGACGATACCAAACTTCTTTCTTCGAGCCTCTTCTCTCATATCACGGCCGTACTCTGAACCCGCACCAAATCTGAAAGGTTTATAACCTTCATAATAGTGTAGCATTTTTCTTAAATTAGCTAGGCATGAAGTCAGTTTGTTATACAAGTAGTCGTTACATGAACCATGTCAGAGGCCTTTGACGGCTCAATTACTCTGACACCAGAATTGGTCAGGGTGACCATCCACTTGATGAAGAAGATAAGACTTCCCGGTTTTAACCATTTTGGAACACAAAGGCCAATAACATTCCTCTTGAATATGGCTATCATTTAAATGAGGATTTTTACATATCCGATGGGTAGTTTTAGAGATAAGTATGTTAAAACAAACAAAACGCAAACTTCATCTTTATGGTCCTGCTGTGTAACAAATTGCTTTCTATCAGTCTCACTTTGAGTATCACTGTGTCATACTATACTTGTATCATTTTATCACTTACTTGGGCATATCTTCTTCCATCCCCTTGAACTCTTTGATGTTGTTTTCGCGTTCCATCTTGACGTGGCTCCATTTGGCGAAGTCCACATTCAAAGTAGCATTAAACCTCATTACATGATACTTTTTCTTCACGTTCTTTGGTACTCTGATATTGTACTCTTGTACAGATGCGGCCCCTGCCTGAGAAGATATAATTTTACAGTTAATTTCGTGATAATTTGAGGAAAAATACACACTTCTATTGAATGCCTTACCGATGATCCTGGAGTCGTCATTATAGAGTTTTTACGAACGAGAGTCCTTCAATTAATATTATGCAGAAACTTTTCATTACCTAATCATTATTTTATAAAAATAATTTCTTCAATTTATAAAATTAGAAATAAATAAAACAGAGCAAGCGATGAGTTCGTACATTACATGAGAAAAGAAACCAAACCAAACCAAACCAACTCCAACAAACAATATTGAAATTGAATTGCAAATTTGCAATTCAACTGACACTTGCTTGACAGTACAAACGGGTCTTAAAATATTGTGTTGTCAATAAAAATGGCAATGACATTGACTGACTTATGTAAACGACATTCTTTATCTTTTTAGCATCAAATCAAAATTTATAATTTGTTTACTTCTGGTTTGTTTGTTACATTACAATTTACAAATTATTAATTAATTGTGATTTGTAAAGTAATTTCGAAATGGGTAAGAAGAAAAATAAGAACAAAGTTAGTGGAGCTGTAAAAACTGCCGCTAAAACAGAGAAAAAGCTCGCAAATAAATTAAAAAAGGAACTTGCGAATTTGGGTGAGGTTAGTGCATGCTTTATTTATAAAGTAATTTATATATTTTTTTAATAGATACATATGATAATAACTTAAAACTACACTTTTCTAGGAAGATATTGGTAAAGTGATAGCTGAAATCGAGCGAGAGGAAGCTAAGAGGTCTACTGCTACTGAAAAATCCTTGTCCGGTCCTCCTACTCCTCGGGCATATGCCTCGCTGACTCCGCACCCCACCAATAACGAGCTCATTCTCTTCGGTGGAGAGTACCATGATGGGAAGAAGGTATGATTTTATAACCATAAAAGCCAGTACCTATCACATGTTGTATAATATATTGTCCTAGCAATGGACTTGGAGAGAATATAAGTAAGTAAATAAATGTTAGAATAATATGTAATTTCTCTGCATGAACAGGACCTTGGTATACATTCTACTAAAATGTTAGTATTAGAGTAGCATTCAAATACTTGTTAGTGCAGCTGGTAGGGCAGGCAAAGGAACAAATGTAGCATTTAACCCCTTATATGCCGGAACGCGGATCTAAGCCAGACACAATTGATTTTCTATTGTTTCTGGTATCCCGGCAAACAAAAGGTTAATAAGCTAAACGCCACATCTAACATGCCCTCAGCCATGTAATGGATATTAAACATAACTATAGAAATCATAATTTATCTTTCTTAACTTAACTTTACTACCCTTTTCTACTATGCAGACTGAAGTGTACAATGAGCTGCTATTCTTCAACCCGGAGAAGGGCACATGGAAACAGGTGAAGGCTCCCAGCGGCCCCCCTCCCCGCAGCGCACATCAAGCTGTCGCCACTCCCGCTAATAAGTAGGACACACATTTAAGCTTGCTAATTTAGCTTCTTATACTGATAAAACATCAAAGGCTTTTGAATAACAATCATTTTGCATGAGTAATTTATTCAATTACATCTTAAATACAACCATATCCACTGAACAGCAACAATTATAACTACATTTGCACATTTTTTAAGTCACAAGCTACTGAAATAGCAATGATTTCAATCTGCTAATTTATCAACATCAATAAGCAATTTTGCTGAAATTCTTTATTTTTATCTGACAGAGGGGAGCTCTGGGTGTTTGGTGGTGAGTTCACAAGTCCCTCAGAGACACAGTTCCACCATTACAAGGACCTTTGGTGCTTCTCACTGGCTGAAAAGAAATGGGAGAAGGTATGGAAAAATAACGCAATTTCCTACTCATTTTCAATTTGTTCTATGGAGCAGAAAAGTTTTTAAGGGATTTCATTTCAACTATTATCACTATGAAGATCATAGTGATAAGAAAGTATTAACTGAACCAAAGCAAAACTTGATTTGTGATCAATATACATACATCAGTACATCTCTACATAGTATAAAACAAAGTCGCGTCTGTTTGTCTTCTGTTTGTCTGTATGCTTTAATCTTTAAAATTACGCAACGGATTTTGATGCGGTTTTTTGTAATAGGTAGAGTGATTCAAGAGGAAGGTTTTTATGTTAAAATTCCCGAAATTCCCACGGGAACGGGCACAACGCGGGTAAAACCGCGGGGCGCTGCTAGTATAATAATAAAATGAAGTTGTTTGTCTGTTGTGTGGTAGCGATCATATCAAAAAGTAGTGAACAGATTTTAATGCCATTTTCATTAACAGTGCAGTGAATTCCACTGAACTTTTATCCTAATATCCTTACCCAAATCTTTGTTAACTTTACCAAAGCTCGGGCGGGTCTCTAGTAAGGAAGTAAGTATTAATTAGCCATAGGCTAATACTTATATTTATTTTATTATAAGCCTTTGCCCAGGCCTCTCATCTCCCTGAAGATATCAGTGCAATGAGGGTATATAATCAGCCTTATATTCCAGGTGGTAGCCCCGAACGGTCCGTCATCCCGCTCAGGGCACCGCATGATCCTGCTGAACCGTTCGCTGATCGTGTTCGGCGGGTACCACGACGACGGGCGCGAGTGCCGCTACTTCGACGACCTGCACGCGTTCTGCCTCGACACCCGCACGTGGAGCAAGCTGGCGCCGAGCGGCAAGGGGCCCAGCGCGCGCTCTGCGTGTGTCATGCTGCCGGCGGGGGACTCGGTGAGGGACTTATAAAAAAGTTTTTTTTTCATATCTGGTAGTTACAGAAACTAAAGAAACCGTGATAACTGTAGTAAACTGAGAGAGACTGAAATATTATGTATGTGTTTATTTAAGACACCCCCTTCAATTGAAAGCTTATTGAGCTAGCATTCTAAAATACTCTTTTACAGCTATTAATATACGGCGGCTTCACCCGCGTCCGCGAAGGCCGCACAGAGAAGACGTTAACGCACAGCGACTTACATCGCCTCACACTCAAAACGGGCGGTGGCTGGAGTTGGCGGTTGACCGCCGGAGGACCGCACGCGCCGCCCACGCGGGCGTCACAGGCCGCGGCATATAATGGTCATAGTAATAGAGGCTATGTGTTTGGAGGAGTCACTGTGAGTATTAGTCTCGAAATTTCTGTTTGTTCTAGAATATGCCAGAAACAGTATTAATTCGAAACTAGTGAAAATTCAAAAGAGCACTGCGATATTTTATTAATACACTAGCCGCGCCCCGCGGTGTTACCCGCGTTGTACACGTTCCCGCGGGAATTTCGGGATAAAATGTATCCCATGTGTTATTCTGATGTATAACCTATATTACTGTAAAGTTTCATCCAAATCCGTTCAGTAGTTTTTGCGTGAAAGAGCAACAAACATCCATACATACAAACTTTCGCATTTATAATATAGTAGGATATAATATAGTAGGATATTAGTAGGAAGTAGGATTTAATTAAATTGTACTCATAACTAGAAAAAATATAGTGTGACCCCTTTCTGTGGGATAAAATGTAATCTGTAACCTAAAACTATAGGTAATCTTCCTCTTAGAGTGGTTTCACATAAAATTATTTTTTCAAATCCGACGGGAATCCAAGCATGCTCAAACAGACAAACTCTCTAATTTCTTGTAATATAGATTACAAAAATTATAGCAATAATAACAAAAAACATATCCCAGGATGTGGAGGAAACTGAAGAAGACATCCTCGGCGAGATGAGCGACGAGCTGCACATGCTGGACCTCGAGGCGGGCAAGTGGCACAACGTCACGCTGCGAGCCGACGGGGGCGGCGGCGAGAGAGAGAGTCAGATGGAAGTCGAGAGAGAGGGAGAGGTGGACACTGTCACGGGTGAGTTGATAGGTTTTATGAAGAAGTATTAGTGTGGGTTGTTTTGGACGGTTGGTTAACGTAAAATACTAATGTCAAGTTTTTGTATGCTGTTAAATACAAAGCAATGTTTCTGAAGTAGCAGTCTGTTAAAGTTTTTTTAGCCATGTCAGAGGCCTTTGGCGGCTCAATAACTCTGACACCAGGATTGGTCAGGTTGACCATCCACTCGATGAAGAAGAAGGAGACTTATTTTATCATTGTGATGGTATTAATTAATATGACTTTTCACTGTATTATCTATGTAGATCGTGTGGTTTTTTTATTCAACCTTCTAACCGTGCCTGTATTTAAGTGTACAGACCCCCCATCTGAAAAATTGCGCTTAAATAAGCACTTAAGTCAAATAACTTTTGATTGTGACAATATTATCATGGGCATAAATTCTTAATATTATTTACACAGTGGAAACTCAAGAAGGCTTCACTCTGAAGCTCGGAGGCTCCGCCCCCGCCGCCGGCCACGCGCCGGGCGCCGCGCCCGCGCCCGCGCGCCGCCGCGGCCCGAGCGGGCGGATGTCGGCCATGACAGCTGTCAACAGAGGCGTGCTCTACGTGTACGGAGGGGTCTTGGAGAAAGATGAGAAACAGTTCTACTTGAGTGATATGTATAGTTTAGGTAAGGATATTCAATTGTTTGTCTGTAGCTTTACATACCTATATCTTAATAAGTCGGAGGTCTTTAGGTGGTCTAAAAACTTCGACAAAGTTGACCACTAACCTTTTCAAAATGAATTAATCCAATAGTGTCTAAGTTTCATATTAACTTACCTGATTTTCTGTTAAAAATGGGATCCTAGTAGCCGGAATTAAATCATCAATTAGATAATAACACTTGTCTAAAGCTGGGTTTCCACTAAGCTTTCGTTACGTACGTAGTTACTCACGCACTTGCCTTCGTTAAAGAGCGAGCGAGCGAATAGGTGCAATTGTTCAGTGTACCAACAGTTAGTGAGTAAAACACGATTAAAAATGACAAAATATTATTATTTCCAGATCTTCACAAGCTAAGTGAATGGAAGACCATCATAGAACAGCCATCGCTGCCAGATTGGCTAGGATCAGATTCAGAGTATGATGATGATGACTCCAGTGGGGATTCCAGTGAGGAATCCGATGAGGATTGAGGTAGGAGGCATCTGTGAGGACCATTACCTCACCGTGATGTGAGGATTGACGGAGAAGTATTGTTGGTATCATAAGTAATGGATAAAAAAATCGATTGTAAGCATGTAAGTACATAATTAAGTATACTGTGTTGTTGGATATATGTATATGTTTTTTTAAATATATAAATATACTTTACAAATTCTTAACTTAACTTTTATCTTTATCTATATATGTATATACTATAGTAGATGATGTCTACATTTTTGAGAAATAATTCAGCTGCTATATGTAACTAAAAAAGTCTAAGCAAAGACAAAGGCATCTACACTGTCAGGAAAAAACATTAGATTAGGTATAATCAAATGACCATGATTTAAAATCAACAAACACTTATTATTTTGTGTCGTTAGTAATAAACATCGAATAAAACAAGCGAATACACATGTTATCGTTTTATTATATGTACACAATGAACATACATAATAATATAATCTTTATAAAAATCAGTTATTCTAACAACATTACGTTCATTCACTACAATGATTCATCTCATTCGCGGCTATTAACCTAGCGACACACTAGTCGATTCAATTCCTAGTACAAAAAGTATAAAACTTCTTACTGGCTGGCGATATTGTGGAATAAGCTTAGTATTTTAATTACCACGACACGCAAAAAGTATAGGTTTTTATAGTAGACAGAAATTGACATTAGGATGCTCAAACTTTCTCAAAGCGAATGAGTATATCTCCCTCACTCATTAATTGTAGGAGTGAGACAAAAATAAGTTTTTTAGTCGATAGATAAGTGTTGGTATCAGATAAACCAGTACATTCAAAAGGACACGATAGATGCCAAACAAAGTAGGATGCTCCTGTTTAGTACTACTTAAAAAATCAACAGTACAGCTGCCAATAATATACAGACTTATCTGGCACCACCCACTTTACAGATGATGAAAAAATATTTTATAGAAATAACAAAGTTTTATTCCACCAATATTGCCAGCAAGTAGACCTTGACTCTTGTGTAAACGTCACACGAATAATGAAAAACTCTCTGACGCACTTGTAATCAGTGCCGGTTTAAAATAGAGATCTGACTAGACTTTTTCCAATATCCATGTGACTTACAGTTTAGCGCCAAAAAACTAAAACTAGTGGCAGAGCTGCATTTAGCTGCTACATTTAAATATCGAACACCAGTTTCTAGTAATTTCGCGCGCATTTAACAGCCAATCAAATTAGTGAAAAGTTTTTCACAATAATCTACATGGCAACACCATTGTGTATTAACCAATAGAAACAGGGCAGTTTGTGCGAATCAACCAATAGCTGTAAATGAGCTAGTTTGACAACCAATCGTGTGGCTGCAATTAGCTAGGATTAAACTATTTGGCAGTTACAATATATTTGTTCTTAAATGTTTGCAATCAAATACGCCCGGAAAATAAAACATATTTAAGTAATCTAAAGGATTTTAACTATTTCATTCTGTATTCAAACTTATACAACATCTACAGGAATAAACAACTACCCCCATTTTCCGTACGTACCCTGTTAATATTCTTAACATAACGGATCCACAAATATGTACCTTATTCCGTAGCAATAGAGTTTAGCCATCAAATAGCTGTAGGACCATAGAGTAGAAGAAATTAAAATTTTTTTCATAAATAGATGGCACACGAGTGATATTGTTTTTGGTCCCGTAACTTTTTTATTGAGAATTCCGTTTTATTATTTTTTACGTGAAGGAATGACTACTCATTGATAATCGAACATTGTTACAGATTTTAAGATTAGTTTCTTATTTTTAAAATGAGCTAATGTTACAGTTAATTATTGTGTTACGGTTAATATCCAAATTTCCACTGATTGCTTATTTTCTATCAGAGAGTTCATAGTAAGTAATTGATTAAGAAGTAGTTAAATTATAAAAGCATTTAACTTATGTAAATTGTTTTATAAAACAAATGACTGATTAAAATTGATAAAATATTACATAATTCCGTTTAAAAATTCAAGTTTAATAAAATTATTTATAAAATAACATAAAAAGGACATACAAAGGTTTTCTATTATTTTAAATAAACATTGTGCGCTTAAGACGGGTTTACACCAACCCAGTAGCTATACCGCGCTCAAAGGCACCGGATACTTGTAAATATATTTTTATTCCTGAAAGCTTGTATAGAAGTATTGACGGATATCACTGGACTGAGCCACTGGATTCATGTGAACGCGTCATTAACATATTATGATGATTACGACTAAATCATAGGGCAGTATATTATGTGTTCCCCACAACAGTTATATAACTCAACGATACAACTGTAACATGCTGTTACCGCGGTAATATAAACAATTTGAATAAAATGTTATATAACTGCTAGCCACTGCTACATAACTGCTGCGGGATGATATAACAAAATGCTACCATAGGTATACCTACAGCAATCTGTTAATATAAATATTGGACGATATATTTAAGTAGCTAACACGTACGAATATTACGTATATTAGGATTATTTAACACAATAATATGTACACTTTATGGTTTTAATTCACAGTTTAAGGGCCGTTTACGAATATGCCTTATTCGTAATATTCCTACGGTGTGAATAATACGTTATTATAGAATATTATGTTTATAATGTTTGGGGTTGAATAAGAATAAGTATTTCATGAATATGTTCAAAATAATAATTCCATCTGTTTTTACGTATTCTTTCGAAGTGACCCAAAAACTGTAATAACATTAAAATAAAAAGAATTTACTTATTATCAGTCGGTTAAAACAAAATGTCAATAAAATGAAAATATGTAATTGTTTTTGTATAAAAATAATTCCAAAAGCAAATCAGTCTTACCTTAATTTTAAATTTATTAACTAGATTGTATTTACAATATTTTTTTTATATATTTTAACATGTCGAGTGAGATCGCGCCTTAATTAATTTTTGGAAAAATAAATCGTGTTCCGTTAATTTAGCCTAAACAAGGTTATTAAACATGGCGCGTATTATTCTAGCAATTTGATTATTAATTAGTTTTACTAACGTTCTGCACATTATGTAAGTAATTAATGATATGATACGTAAACTGATGCAACACGACACTACCGACCTCGGACATACATTACACGACACAGTATTAGAACCAACCATTCACTATCTAATTATAATTTACAAAATATTTACAATAGAAAAGATCATTTTCAATAAATACAATTAATAAATTTGACTGAACTCGTACCGGTAACACGACCGGCTCCGCTAACGAAGAAATTACTTTTATCACAACTTGTGATAAAAACTATATTACACATATAGTTTTATCACACAGAACGTGATAGCAATGTTATGCTAGTCAGGCAGCTCCTTATGATATATGCATAATCATGTGATAAGATACGATACGATAAAATATAATACTCCATGGTGATTGGTAGATTTGAAATTCGTGCTTTCGACCCAAAAAAGACAGATCAATTTGTCTAAAGTAAGTAAGTTAATTCGTTCGATCATCTTATCGTATCATACCTTAACACACAATCACCAATCAAACACTTCCAATTATTGTCGTTCACGAAAAGGCGGGAACGAAAATCATAAACAATAAATTAATGTTCCGTCTACACTCGTCCCGTATTACCGAGTCACACACTGGGCCAATGGGTATCACAAGTGACTAGTCGTTCAGAAGAGGTCCGTGAGGATGGTTCCGAACCACGCGCAGACTACGGGGAGCGCGTATGTGAACAGGGCCTTGGGGAGGGAAGGGCGCGCGTCCGACGTGACGTCATCGGAGACGGGCGGCGGCGCGTCCAGCACGCGCGGCACGAACACCGTGTGCGGCGGCGGCGTCGGCGGCTCCGGCGCCGCCGTCACCGCCGGCTCCGGGACTACTGTGGGCGGCTCCATGTCGCCCGAACCTGGGGTTTCAATTTAAAAATGTCACTATTGGATGTTCCTTGTTACTTATGGCTCATAGAAATACCGGCGAAAGACCAACATGATACTATCGGCACAGACAAAACAGACAGTAAGTAAGCGGTTTGTGTGTGTGTGTGTGTGTGTGTGTGTGTGTGTGTGTGTGTGTGTGTGTGTGTGTGTGTGTGTGTGTGTGTGTGTGTGTGCGTACCGTCGTCGGGCGAGTCCTCGTCGTCGTCGGGCGGCCCGTCGTCGCCGCTCGTGTAGTCGCCGGAGCCCGAGCCCTCCAGCGAGTCGCCGTACTCCTCGAACCCGCTGCGGGACACCGGCATGTCTGCAACATGCCAATAACGTCCATTAATATGGACCAACCAAGATTGGACACTGCTTTTAGTCTACCTAGGAAATGTTTAGGTAAATTCGATCTCAAGAAAAATGAGATGTTAATTCTTACTTTCTCTATCTCCTACGTAACTTCTTATCTCTTTTTTAGTATACACATACGTAGGGAATATATCTTGATCTTGATTGGTTTCGTGATCTTCGACCGAATTTCCACAATCAAAAGATCTCCCTAATCTCTCCATAGACAACAGTTTCCGTTAATGAAGCCGGTGAAGATGTGTGCCTCTCCCTCACCTCGGTCGGTGTCGGTCCACTGCACCTCCTGCCCGTTGTAGGCGTCCTTCAGTCGCGCGGTGAGCGCCCGCAGCGCGTCGGCCTGCGCGCGCGCCGCGGCGGCCGCGCCGGGCTCGCCGCCGCCGCGGACCTCGGGGTTGGACGCCGCGCCCGCCGTGCCCTCGCCCGCCGCCAGGAGTGTGTAGCTGTACAAGGAAGATTACATGAGCTTTGGTTACGACTTTAAATATTGACACTGACTGCAACTGCGGATCTGCGGAGCTCTATTGACGAATCAAAACGCATTACGAAAAGATTTTTGACAAGTTCAATGTCTCGTTTGACAATTTCAATGCGTTGTGATTGGTCGATTGAGATCCAAACGTATCCTAATGTGATTGGAAACGTATCCTAATGTGATTGCTTGTATGGTGGTGTTCCTACTGTGGTTCAATGCATTAGCAAAAGACGATCGATAGTGTGTAATGAAAGACGTTCACGCGATGAATCCTCACTTGTAAATTCCGTTTGGTCAAAATAATCTATTTGAGATAGTATGAGAACAAAAAATTGACATCGATTTTGCCAATTTTGGGTAAGTAGGAGTACCGACCTGCCGACGTCGGAGCCGTTGAAGCAGGGCGCGGAGGCGACGCTGGCGGGCTGGCACAGCAGCGCCGGCAGCTGCATCCAGTAGTGCTTCGAGTTGCGCATGCGCGTGCGCGTCTCCTTCACCAGCTTCTCCAGCGCTGGCCCGCCCCATTCCGATCCTGGGAAATGACAGTTGGTCATTTAATTTAATCTTTCGAACCGATGGCAGTTTGACCTACAAACAAACAAACTTGACCGCACACTTTTAGTATTAATGGACAAACTCAACTGACCTTGACTATCATCATTCTTAAAAGCAACCTTCTTCTTCTTCGACCCCTTCTTCCCATCAAAGTCATACGCCTTGAAGTCTATATCCATCTCGCTCGCACCCACCGGATCGGGCTCAGCGTTTCTCTTTCTCCTCTCATGTTCTTCGTACTCTTCCAATGGGATTTTCCCTCGCATATATTGCAAGAATCGTTCTCTTAGCTTGGCTTGTTCCTGTAATTCATCGATAGCTTTCCTGATGCCTTCAGGCGTCCGCATTTTGTATAAGATGGGGTCTTCGTTGGGGGGACTTTCAAAGGATGCTTCGATTTCGAAGTCATCTACGTCGTTCGCCTTTGGGTTCCAATCGAAGTCTGGGATCGATCGGATGGAGCGACGTGTCTTTTCTGGTGGGTTGAATGGCCCCGCGCCCCCTCCGCCCCCGAGCACCGGCTTGCCGCATCCAGCAAAGATCTTCTGGCTGATTTCTTGGTTGTGCTCTTGGAAGCTCATGATGGCTTCCGATATCTTTATGTCTATGGGTTCTACGACCATGGCGATATTGAAGGGCCCTAGCAATCGGTCCGCGACTTTGTCTACGGCCTCTGAAAACCAGAAACATACAAATCAATAAATGAAAATACATCTCATTTAACATTCGCTATTTGAGAACCGTGATATCCTTGAGAGAACAATGATATAATCCTTTCCAACTAACTTCATAGCCATTCATGTGTCAAAAGCACTTTAGCGCGTGCCTCTACGACTGTACTTATACTATTGGAAAGGCCCGGGAATTATATATTTTTGTAGTTACCTTTCGGTCACAATCTTATATATAAAATTCTCGTGTCACAGTGTTCGTTCGCGTACTCCTCCGAAACGGCTTGACCGATTCTCATGAAATTTTGTGAGCATATTGAGTAGTTCTGAGAATCGGCCAACATCTATTTTTCATCCCGAAATTCCCGCGGGAACGGGTACAACGCGGGTGAAACCGCGGGGCGCAGCTAGTTTTTCTATAAAGTATTATCAATTGCCTTTAGGATGGCCATTTTGTTTACAAATTACACGTCCAAACTCACCGACATAAGCGTCCCATGCCTCGCCCAAGTCAGCGTGCGCGGGCAAACAGCCCTTGATGACGTTGTGGCAGTACCGCGAGCACGCCGGCGGCTGCAGGTCGCCGCACTGACCGCAATACTGCAGCCGCGTCCACGCGGACACGCATTCAGAGGTTATACCCGCCTGGAACGAAGAATAACACTTCGTAAGAACTTGGACACTAACCGCCTTATTCAAAAACGCTCTTCAACAAAACCACTGTTATAAACTGTTTTGTCCTTTTTGCTCTTTGGAAAATAGCCTACGTCAGAAAGGGACAAGCCGTTTGATAGCTAAGGAACCACTAGAGATTTCGGAAAATAATTCCGGAGGTAGCAGTCGTATTTTCTTCTAATTAATTAATTCGTCCACACAAAGGAAACCTTGCTCATTACCATCTAGTCTTATTCTAATCTTGCTATCAAATGACTTTCTATCACACGCAGACGGTTTCAAGAGAATCTCAGTTCCAAGAGCTTATTAATAAAACAACGTTTCAGCATTTGAAAGGCAATTTGTTCCGATGGATCACATTTACAATTCAACAGGTGTTGGGTGTTACTCCGGTCCACATATAAATGATTCTATCTTGGACATTCGTAACTTCAGATCATTTAAACTACCTACATAGACAAGTACAGTATTCTACTTGACTTTCTAAAGGAATTCCTAGTATTTAGGTCATTTGCAACAAAAATAATAATCAATCTAAGTCTTCGAGTGTACGTAATTGCATTTTGAGCTGCCAAGAGACCTAACCGACAGACCGAGTTATGACTTTCGCATTACCTAATAATTAGTCAGGATTCCAAGTCAATCCTATACGGAAAAGTGATTGAAGCTAATAAGTGGTTATCTCTTTCCAGAGATACGGAAAATTGTTTTTACCTCTAACCAATTAAAATGGCTGTCCTTTGAACCAGCTATTATTAAAATGTCACAGCCATCAGTCAGGTATTAATTTACGGTTATTATGAGTCGGAGTCTGATTCTAATAAATATGTATGTTATTTAAATAAGATTGAGTTAGTCGGCCGAAGTAGTGCTATAATAATCCGCGATAAATCTTAGTAACTACACGCGTGTCGTTTGGCGCCGTTCGGGATCAACGCACGCGCCGCCATCCGAGGTGACGGATCAAAATGACTCATTTGCTAAAAACATGCCGCCGCAGACACGGATAGAATTAACAATATAATTCTATAAAAATTTAGACGCAGGTATTATACTTATAAATGTTAATTAATACCATTATATCCGACTTCAAAAACCGGAGGAGGAGATTCTCGTTGTTTTTTTTTGGTCCAAACGTTGTTGAACACGTATTATTTCTCGCTGTTTGCATGCTAATAGAAACACCTTTTGAATTGATGATAACGAGTTTTAATTCTTCAGAACTGTACAAAACAATTAAAAAACAAAACATTATGATGGACGGAGTCTATTTATTGCCCCCCATGAGTGTGTCCGTATAAAACAACATAAAGGTCACATTTAAAAAACAGATTTGCATTGATTACTGTATTTGCATTGTAATCGGTGTCTCTGATTCTATAAAATTAACTCTACACTCCAAGTCAAATCAAACCATATAAACAGGTAGATAAAGACTGAATTCCCTCGTTTGTTTCGGCCTGAAATAGCAGTAAATATTTAGTTTTATAGCCGTGTGGTCTTATGTAGAGTTAGTTACGTTAACTAGGCAATGTTTAATGTGTTCGGATGGAGACAGTACTCAAGAGTTCCTGTTATGCCTTACAGAGAACAATGGGTGATGTACGTAATTGACAAATAGGCATGACTAAACCATGGTTAGTCTTAACATTAGAATGCAAAATTAACTGTCTTTCGACGGAGTTCACAAATGGCAAAGGTTAAAACAATTGAATTGTTTAGAAATGAGTTTTTGTTATGATATCCATCCTATCGATGTTAATTGCAAAGTGACTTAGTTTGAATGGGTCCTTTTAGAACAACCACCAACTCCAAAAGATCTAATGTTGAATCTTAGGGACTCACTCAGAGACGTCAAATGCAAATATAACGTCAATTTATTAAGTCTTTGAGTGCGGCATTTATTTATCCACTATTCAGACTTGAGGGTTACGATCTCTTTAAAACTGGAGGTAATGCTGTCAACTGGTGGCTTCAAATCGAGAAGAGTGGCGGTAATGGGAGGAGGCCTTTGCCCAACAATATAATGATAGGTACAGGCTAACAGTTATAGTAGTAATGCCGTCACGGCGCACTAGTGGAAGGTTCATAGGGATTTGTTTTGATGTTTCTAGAAGATACAGTCTTATTATGTACGTGCCTCCAACAGCAACAGCCTCCGTGGTCTAGTGGTTTGAGCGCTCGGCTCACGATCCGGAGGTTCCGGGTTCGATTCCCGGTGGGGATATCTCACAAAAATCACTTTGTGAGACTGTCCTCAGTTTGGTTAGGGCATTGCAGGCTGAATCACCTGATTGCCCGAAAAGTAAGATGATTCCGTGCTTCGGAGGGCACGTTAAGCCGTCGGTCCCGGTTACTTTCTACGGATAGTAGTCGTTACATGAGCCATGTCAGAGGCCTTTGGCGGCTCTATAACTCTGACACCAGGATTGGTCAAGTTGACCATCCACTCGATAAGAAGTAAGAAGATTATGTACGTAATTGTTTGACGCTTCTAGAAGGTACTCACTTGCACCATATTCCGAACGAGCTCGGCACCGGAACGCAGCGCCTTGTGGAAGGTCCTAGTGGCCACCACGGCGCGCTTCAGCTGCATCGTCAGCTTGTTGGGCACGTCCTCGAACGGCTTGATGTCACGCATGTTCTCGTTCACGCATTTCAGGTATCTGTGGAGAGATTACAGAGTAAATATAATGCAGTGCTTCGCACTTCCGTGGTTACAGAGTAACGTTAGGTATGAAGATTGAAGGATGTTTAGGGAAAAGAGATAGCTTAATCCCCACCGTACTCGTATACTTCTAAAAACTTTTGTTTTACATTATGACTGATGCTTTTACTTTTGCTCAATCATAGCTAAGATGAAAGCACCTTTTCAACAAAAAAAAACTTAACTATAATCAGTCTATTCGTTTAGGAGTTACGATGCCACAGAGATACACAAACACGCAGTTATGTCAAACTTTATAAAACTCCTCTTTTTGTGTCGGAAGTAAAAATAAGAACAACTTCAAAACCTTGCAACTTTTGTTAGTAGGTCAACAACTGAACAAATAAATCATTAGTTAGTTAGTTAGTTAGTTTGCACCCCAAACACGCGAGACATGCTATCTAACCATAAAGGGCATAATATATTTTTACCCCTGTGGTTATAGGAGTTCCTAACACCTACTAACTATGTACTAATCTGTGTTCGTGTTACTATTCATAACAACTTGATACAAGGGCTCATAAAAGGGCTATTACTCGGACAATTGTTTACGAAGACATATCAATAAAACACTCAAAGTCCGCTTTAGTGTCTTGAATGCGTAAACAAACGATTTGTACGGGGTAATGGGACATAAAGCATCTTAAAAATATATTATCACTAGCAGCGCCCCGCGGTGTTACCCGCGTTGTTCACGTTCCCGCAGGAATTTCGGGATAAAATGTATCCCATATGTTATTCTGATGTATAACCTGCATTACTGTAAAGTTTCATCCAAATCAGTTCAGTAGTTTTTGCGTGAAAGAGTAACAAACATACATCCATACAGAGGATGGATGTATGTATATACATCCACATCCATGTATATACATCCATCCTCAAAAACTTTCGCATTTATAATATTAAGTAGAAAGTAGGATTAATCGTGGGACCGCTTAATTAAGCGCTAACTCAGTTACTAGACCGGTTGCGGGTACCTATATTACATTTTTCTAACGTGAGACAGCCCCCATAACTCTGCCACCTAAAACTTATTACTTGTCTGTCCTTCAATGGTAGGTAGGTAGATAAAAGCTAAGCTTTTCAGGAGTTAGACAAGTCAATGACCTACAACTATTCTTTACTAAATTCACCGAAAAACAAAACAGTAGGCGGTAGACATCCGTGAGCCAAAACTAAGCACTAACAGTAGAAAACAGATGTGTTCAAGGAAACTTGTATTCTATGAAGTATGAACAGGCCGCGTAGATAACACTTGAAGTTTGTATAATAAACAATATTTCAGTTCGTGGGAACGTAATGAATCATTTTTCATTCAAATTCACCGGCTGATAAAGTTTTCCTCTATTCAATTCTTGAGGTAAATTATATAAATGTTCTTATTCATAAAAATAATATAAATAAGGATAAATTGGTAGATAAATTTAATTAATTATTACATAAATTAATGTTATATTGTACCTAATTTATGTGCGATGTCATTGTAGGTTAGTTACTTTTTCATGAAAAATCTACTTCGCGGATATGTATGAAACTTGACATGAGATTAATTGTATCCTGTAATTCCCACGGGAACGGGCACAGTGCGGGTAAGACCGTCGAGTGCCACCGTTTCTATCTATACTAATATAATAAAGCTGAAGAGTTTTTGTTTTAATGCACTTATCTCCAGAAACTACCAATCCGTTTTGGATAATTCTTTTTGTAACCGATAGCCACATTCAATGGGAAGGTTATAGGAAAAGGCTATTTTTCACCCCGAAATTCTCACGGAAACCGTGCGGTAAAACCGCGTGGCACAGCTAGTATGAAAATAATAAAAACAAACCAAACTTACTTCTCATCGAATTGATACTGTGAGTTGAGCACTGTGAACATCTTCTCGTACAGGATTCCGAAGAAGCCGTCCATCATCACACTGAAGTTGGTGTCTCCACGCACGTAGTACCTGTGACAAGACAAGCCAAGACACGTCTTAGTACAGGGTGTGATATGACAGGATAAGACACTTCTTCGTACTGATTGTGACAGGAAAAGACATGAAAGGTACTTAGAACATAGTGTCTGGTTTCCATGAATTCAGGAGTGGTAAATACTTGAGATTGTGCGTACTTTATCAAACTGCTTATAATAACGATTTTATTGTTAGCATGGGGTGATAAAGGGACCCGTTACTTATAAATCGATGTATTTACAATTTAGTGTTTACAACGATTTATCATAATGGTGGTATTGTATCTTATAGGTTATAATCTTTCAATGAGATTACGAATGGAGTTATCTTTACAAATTAACGGAATGAATGTTTTCTCTCTCTTTCTGAGTGGTTGGTGTCATTGATAGTAACCTTTCCAGCTGTTCGAAGAGCTGCTCGAACACGTACGAGTGCTGCTCGTAGATCATGCCGTATGTTCTCTTGAACATCGAGTGGAACTCCTCGCGGGACACTTTCAAAAGTTTCCGGAAGAATTCTGGAACAATAGACAATCATTTTAGGTTTTGGGATAAATAAGCAGTCGAAATAGTACTATTATTTTTTCCTCCTCACTGTACTGCTATCTGAAACCTTTGCTCAGCAGTGGGACATTACAGACTAACACTTTACTTTACTTTACTATTATTTTTACACTATTTGTGCCTCGTAGTTACTGGTGAATTCGTTTCCGAGACTAATTGGGATGAAATTAAACAATAACTAAACCATCCTACTATTAGTTTCCGATATTAGGCTTCCAAACAAATAAACTCTTCTACTTTATTGTTTTGTTTTTTTGTAGACTTTACGATCCCCTAACTCCTATACCATCCACTCCTCTCTTAGTAAATCTTTCTAGCTCCAGTTAGTTTCTGTCTTCAAATAACTTCCCACAGAGTCCAAGCGAACGATTGCAATAAATTGAAACTTCCTTTTTTTTACAACCGCAATAATTCAGTGCAAATTGCCTAAGATTTTATTAGGATTACACTTCCCAGAAACAAGTGGGTCGAATTATTAGCAATAATGTGTTAGCCATATGAGAATGAGCTGAGATATGTGTCATCAAAGCAGTCCTGATGTTTCATTAAAATAAATTAATATAGGACGACATGATTTCAGGATTCAGAGAAACAAATTAAGGACTATCAAGATTTTAATGAACATTAGGCGTTCGCGTCAGTACCTACTTTAATAGCTCTATGACAATTTAAAGCGTACATAGAACTTTGTCGTATTATTTTATGACATTAATTTGGGTCGAATTTTATAACTGTCAAAGTGCTTCAGATTTTCATGGGATATCTGCTCCTAAATTATTTAAGTACTTATCGTTAATATCTAGCCTTGAATATGTAATGGCGCATGTCTAGTTAACGCCAAACATGTTGACAACTACCCTAATATATTTTACCACCTTTATGTGGGTTATATTAGGTACACGTGTTTTTTAGCAAATAAATATTTCATTATTATTTACTTTAGCTTTAGCTACATGATTATTTTAGTAGTAAAACCAAAGTTACTTTTTCACTCTTAACGAGACATCTGCTACTAAGTAGTAGTAAAATTTTGAATTGAGAATACGTTTACGGACATACTTTGCGTTCATATAGGGCCTGGAACGTTAGATAAAAATATAAAATGAAAGCGTAGTGTATCCGTAAACGTAGTTTCAATTCCAAATACTGTTTACTCAAACCAAAGAAACCAGTAATTGTAAACTTTAAATAGAGCCACTGGTTAAAACCTTTCGTTACAAAAGACTATAAAAATAACAACTTAAGAAACGCTGTATTAAATTCTTTCACACAACTAAATAAGTAAACTAAATAACTAAATGAGTTAAACTAGACGGTAACTAATTACAACTCTACATCGTTGTGAGTCCAATCATCGCCAATTAATTGCTATCACATTGGAAAGTAATAAACAGAAGGAAGCAGGATCAGGTAGTGCTATGACGGATGGATGGATGGATGTACGAGTGCAATCGATTATCAACACCGATTCGACATAATCGGCTGATTATAATGATTCCGTGCGCGCTGGGTTTAATGTTCTATGTAATACGAGTGTTTTAGGGTTCTGCGAAGTGAATGGTTTTTATTAAACATAAAGGGGTTGTTTGGTGGAGTTATTTTTGGGAAGAGAATTTGAATGAAAAAATGTTTATCTACGTGTCTATGAACACATTTTGGCAGATATGTCTATTTTCAAGGTATTTCTGGTGATCAATTTTCATAAAAATAAAAATCAATCTATACTATAGCTCCATTAAAAAAGTCTTTTATTCAAACCACAACAAAAAATATTGAAAAATCTGTAGGTAATCTAATTTCCAGAACAATATATGTAATTTAATTAATATTGTCCTCTAAGCGTGTTTTTGCGTACGGAACCCAATAGTTACTTCCCTTTCTTAACCACAATATAAAAACAATAAGTAGGTACGTGTTTTAAATTAACGCACTATTTCCACGGAACTATTATATTATGAAGTTCATTATCGTCGCGTTTGTAAAGAGAATAACCGTTGAGTTTGAGTTATTGTGTCAGTAACGTTACGTCCCCTTGAGCGATAACGATAACCGAGTAATTAAAATTAATAAGGACGAAAGTGTTGGGGTGACAACGGGTTGATCAATCGATAGTATCGACCGTGAGACGGTGTCTATGGGAACTATAGGCCGTAGACAAGTGAATATTCCTTTAATGATTTCGCTGCGCTATTCCATTCGTTTCATAATGCATCGGATAAACGTACAAGGTTTGATTGAAGCAGAGGAGCTGCGCGGAGGTCAATTGACCAATGACACGCATTACGAAAAGATTTGACAATGTCAATGCGTTGTTTGACAATTTCAATGCTTTATGATTGGTTGATTGGGCTCTGCATAGCTACGCTTCGCTTGAATGGAACGAACGACATTGTACTCGTAATGTCATGTAATTCTACACTAATATTATAAAGAGGAAAACTTTGTTTGTTTGCTTGTAATGAATAGGCTCAAAAACTACTGGACCGTTTTTAAAAATTCTTCCACCATTCGAAAGCTACATTATCCACGAGTAACATGGCTATTTTTCATCCCGAAATTCCCATAGGAATGGACACAACGCGAGTAAAACTGCGGGGCGCTGCTAGTCACTGATAAAATTTGATTTAAAGATAGAAGCAAGCGATCGTCATTTGTCTTTAAAACGGCGATTAGTGAAATTACACTATGATTTTGTGTTCTTTTAAAAATTTAGTCGTGGTTGCTATAACGATGAATCGTTCTCTCTTTTTCGTTTTACGACGTTTAATAAAATAAATTGGTGTTAAGTGAAGTGTTTATTACAGTTTAGCCATTTATTGAATAGTATTGTTGACTCAAACTGTTGACACGTCTCATGTCTGCACGAACTGAAACAGCTGAATACATACGATAAAGTAATATAATGAATTACTAGAATAATTGGCGGACTTCTTTTTCGGGATATGTGGGGTAATATGTATGTGTTCCTCACTTTTAGGGTACGAGGTATTCAAAAATACCTTGATTGCTTCAATTCGTTTAATTGGAACAGTCAGGTATTTCATTACCTTTTAATCTACACTAATATTATAAAGAGGAAAACTTTGTTTGTTTGTAATGAATAGTCTCAAAAACTACTGGACCGTTTTTAAAAATTCTTTCACCATTCGAAAGCTACATTATCCACAAGTAACATAGGCTATTTTTCATCCCGAAATTCCCGCGGGAACGGGTATAACACGGGTGAAATCGCGGGGCGCGGCTAGTAAATAATAATCGTTTAAAATACATAATCAAGCTAGATAGTTTCCGAAACGGAGCGGAGAGGTGCGGAACTCAACTGACCAATCACAACGCAATACGAAAAGACTTTGACATTTGACAATGCGTTGTTTGACAATTTCAAAACTTTGTGATTAGTCGACTGAGCTCCACAAAGCTTCAATGGAAACGTACCTTAGGAGTGACAAACCAGCAAAATAACACGTACACTAATACAAAGTTAGCTACTTCAAAAAGTAACTGGTTACGGAAATGTAACCATAAATAACTAAAGTAGTGTTCACACGCTATCGAACTTACACAAAGGTTAAACTAAGTTCGGATTGGCGCAGGAGCCGAACAAAGTAACCTGCGGTACTTCCGTTTACGGCACATTTGTCGTGTCCGTAACGACAGGGTGCTACAGTGTAAATGTTGTGAAGTAGGTAAGTTAGATGGAGTGCTTACTTAGCTTAGTCACAGAATAATAACTAGTACTACGTACAGAAGCTTTACTTCGCAATGGTTTTCAAAGAAATATGACTCGAATCTGATAAACAATATGATTTAATTTAGCTCGCGGTCCAGTCGAGCACGTGTTCATTTACATACTCGTAATATTATAAATGCGAAAGTAACTCTGTCCGTCTGTCTGTCTGTTATGCTTTCACGCCAAAACTACAGAACCGATTCGAATGAAGTTTTGTACACAGTAAGTCCAGAGCCTGAGAAAGGACATAAGCTACTTTTTATCGCGAAATTCCTACGGGAACGGGTACAACGCGGGTGAAACCGCGGGGTGCTACTAGTAACTCATAATATCTACTTATACTAAAGAATCATTTGATGATTTCACCTAATAACGTGTTTAATTTGTTAGCATGAAATCTCCCCGATTTACTATACGTCTTTTGGCTTTGTACCTTAGGACAGATCTTGTTTAAGGGTCGATTGTAGGTAGAGCTAAACTCATCTCTAAGCTTGTATTAAAGTACTAACTGATACTGTTACATAACAACAAATAATAATTTATTGTAATACTTTGATTACTCCCGCATCCTACCTACGAGTGGATTATTCTCTTGACTGTGTGATCTGCGCGCGCGCACGACCAGATGTGCGGGCACCTTTATTGAGAGAACTCACTTCCGGTTATGAATGTTGTAAATGTTTACCGTATTTCAGCTGTTACATTTTGTTTAGATATTTCTTTGACTTTTTATAACAATCTTGCTTATTTTTAACTAGCCGCGGCCCACGGTGTTACCCGCGTTGTACCCGTTCCCGCGGGAATTTCG
The DNA here is from genome assembly GCA_951394245.1 of Cyclophora punctaria. Classification (NCBI taxonomy): domain Eukaryota; kingdom Metazoa; phylum Arthropoda; class Insecta; order Lepidoptera; family Geometridae; genus Cyclophora; species Cyclophora punctaria. The sequence goes on along the minus strand of OX596171.1, from coordinate 1,746,325 downwards.
GGATAAAACGTATCCCACGTGTTATTTTGATGTATAACCTATATTACTGTATAGTTTCATCCAAATCCGTCAAGTAGTTTTTTCGTAAAAGAGTAACAAACAGACATAGATACATCTTCACAAATTTTCGCATTTATAATATTAGTAGGATTTGATTTGATTCGTTTAATCAAGGTATATTAAACTGAAAAAATCGGTTCTATTATAAGAGTCATTCGTTTATCCTTAAGTCCAATACAAAGTTAGTAAAAAAGTGAATTATTTCATGTATTCATGTATTCATTAGTATTGCATCGTCCCGCCAACTCTGGTACGCAGTTCATTGCATAAACAATCGCGAAATGTTCCACAAAAAGAAGCTGAGACATGACCAAAGATAAACATCGAGATGAGATGCAGATATTAAATAAATTAACTCGTACATATATGTGGAAGATAATTATCGCTATTTAGGGAGTACGCCTTATAAGTAAAGATTGCAAAAAATACTTTCACTTACTGACAATGTTGAAGGTAAGTACTTATTTCATAAATATGGGTCGGCTTGATTGATATGTTAAGTCGAATTTAGCTCTGTGTGACGAATGTCTCTTCCCATAAATATATAGTCGTTCTTCTTCTTCATCGAGTGGATGGTCAACCTGAACAATCCTGGTGTCAGAGTTAGGTATTGAGCCGCCAAAGGCCTCTGACATGGCTCAAGTAACGACTACTATCCGTAGAAAGTAACCGGGACCGACGGCTTCACGTGCCCTCCGAAGCACGAAATCATCTTACTTTTCGGGCAATCAGGTGATTCAGCCTGCAATGCCATAGCCAAACTGAGGACAGTCTCACAAAGAGATTTTTGTGAGATATTGTCCCCACCACGGTCAAACCACAAGATCACGTAGACGTTAAGTTTGACATATTTATCTTTGTATGACTCTTTGTGTCATCTGACCAGAAAATTATCCGAATAGAAACCTCAGTGACAACCTCCAAACGAAAGTACGTAATGGATTCGCAATGTCTGATAAAATAATTTACTTTTAATCATTCAGATTAAGCTTTGTTTTGTTATATTCATATTATCTTCACTAACGATAATTTCAGCTGTCTTCACACATCGCATTAATATTCAAGGTTAATTACTGTTTGGGTTATGTTCACTGCCCGTGTTATTAAATAATGTTTCTAACACTGTTAACCAGTGGTCGGCAATTAATTATTGTGTTACATTTAGTTTAATACAGCTTCCATAATACATCAGTGATTATTGCTAAGCTACTGTTATCTATTCTGTGACGCGGAAGGTGAAGGAAATATAAAGCTCATAATCGAATATCTACAGATTTGAAAACATACCGATGTTTTCACATCGTTACATACCGATGTAACGTGATTTACCAATTTAATTTAATTTAATTTACCCAATAGACAAAAAGCAATCGCTTCGTATTATATTTCATTGTTTTCTATCAAATGTAGCTATAACTTTATTTTTCTTACTTGTCCAAAAATGTGGACCAATGTCGTTTTTCCAGCCGAAAACTATTGCTCCTGAAGAGGAAAAAGATTTAGTGATTTTATTTCATAGGAACGTGTGAAGGAGAACGTTTTGATACTAAGTATAATTTTTGAAACTCTGATAGTGGAGTTGTTTTAAATACCAGGCAAAGTTTATTATGTACAAATAAACTGCTGATTATCAGAGTTCTTCTCAGACAATAGCCATTTTCCCCAGATTTTCCTTAATAATTTCACCAACTAATGCGAAATATCGCAATTTTTTTGAAGTAAATTTTTAATACACATTTCCTGGCGCCAACATGGTGTGTGTAATTGGTTAGAACGGGACTTGGCCGGTCTTTCCATACTCGGGCATGCGGCCCGCTCCCGGACACCCGTTAGGACAAACCTTATTCTATAAGAGCAATGATATTAAATGCGAATCTCGATAACTTAGATTCACTTGGGAATCGTGGAGCTGTAACCTTTTCTATATTTCTTTGTTTTCCAACTTCAAAGTTGGTAACTGTAGGTGCTTAAGATACAAGACTTCAGTTTTTTTTGCGATATGTATTCTATACTAATATTATAAATTAGGTAAACTTTCTTTGCTTGTTTGTAAGGACTAATCGCATAAACTACCACTAAGATTCATCCCAAAATTCCCACGGGAACGGTCACAACGCGGGTAAAACCGCGGGGCACTGTTAGTTGTGAATATTTTTGTTTGATTGTAAACATGTTTTACAAACAAGGCTCGCTGTCATGGCCAAATCAAAATGGTTTCAGAAAATCATACGGAAACCCACTGGCTCTTATTCCTATAACTAAAGCTGTATAGAACAAAACATTCTTATACAAGTCTATTAAATATAGTGTAAAGACCGGTACATCCGCCGGCTGACTCACCTCACATCAAAGGATTCTGAACAAATCGACATCCATAAACCTAGATCCAGATCTAGTACATACATTATTATTTTAAAGTGGTTACTTTTTGTTCTATTTCCTGTTTCTAAAGAAAGTTCAAGAAGGAGTTTTTAGGCTAGCTCTAATGATTGGAGCAACCGGGACCGACAATTACGTGCGTTCCAAAGCATGATAGTGCTCAGATATAAATGCCATTATTAGCCACCCATCCAAGTAGTGGCAAGCTGCACGTTGCTTAACAACCGCGATTGGTTAATCTCCCTTAGTTAAACTACACCATCTTTTTTCTAACTGAGTTAGTGTAGGTTAGTGGTCAACTACTAACAAAGTGACGTCACCAGTCAAAAAAAAAATAGATCTGGAAACTCCAACATTAGGGAGTTTTAGACTGCGAGCCTCCCACATGGTCGAAAAATTGAAACAACCGGGACCGACAAATTAACGTACCGTCAACGTAAACTTCTGCACACTGTCTCAATATTATTTTGTCCTTGTTTTCCGTTTATAGATGAAGCTCGTGATCTCTCCAAGATGTGGGACATACCTTCATCTGGCTCCTCATGCATATTGCATTATGTACCATTATGCTGTTTATCTGCCATTTTGAATCCTAATGACGTCATTATTGTAATGATAGGAATACTTTGAACATCGGCACTAAGTTTCAGGAACTCGGTTAACAATAGTTCTTAGAAGGAATTATGTTCATTTAGTATTGAAAGTGAACGACCGCCCTCAGTTTACGCTATTAGCTCCGACTTGTTTTAACGCTTTAGGCAGAATAGGAGGATTTTAAATCATCGCGTAATTTACTCCTGTTTCTACTAGTTAATGAAATTTGAGTTAATACCAGCGATTTGATAGAGAATACTAGACGTAAATAACATGTCCTTGGTAAGTAGCTAAACATTATATTTTTCTAATATTTTTTATTATATTTACTAATTCACACTCGGGTTAGTGAGATCTAAACCAAGCTTACTACGTACAACATATATTTGGTTGCTTAGCAATCAGCGTTAAGATCTTTGATTAATTAACCCCATATTTTCCAACATTCCTTTAAAAACCAGTACCCCACTGGTCCAATTAAGTAATATTGTTGTACCATGTTGGTCCGTACACTCAAATGATTCTAATTTCCAATATGGCGGGTAGCGGCCATTACCTCACCTCACTCAAATATTGACACTTTCCAATGTCTTCATTCAGAGGTGATTCTCTTGAGAACCGAGGTGGTTTTTTCTCACACGCCACTTTTATTAATGGTAATTTGTGGCTACTTGTCAATAAGGGACCAGTTTTGACAATTTGGTAAAGCAATGCCTTGATATTGGGAATTGAAAAAGCATCGAGGAATATAGAGGAAAACCAAGGAATTCTTAATATATAGACATTGGATATTGAATTTTGATAAATGAAATACAAAAACTTAAGTGTAAACGAATTTGAATTATAAACCTATTTGCTGAAGGTGTGAAGTGCGTTTTCAAAATCTTAAATCGTATGAATTGTTGCTTTTTTGGTTGGATTAACATCAAAACAGATTCAAAGTGACCCATTCAGCATCAAGTAAATTAAACTTGTATCCGATATGTCTTCCAACTTGAGGATATCTTAAAGTTTAATTGCAAGGACTATTCGAATCCTCGAGGAACTAGTTAACCCTTCGCCGACAACCGGGAACATTCATCAACCCCTTACTTTGTAAAGCCCCTTTTAATTGACATCTAGTTTCGAGTTTTGCTGAACTCCATTTGTGTGTGTTAACGAACTAAGCCTGAGATAATTTGTTTTGTAATTCACTGCTTACCCGTTAATAAAGAAATATTCAAAAATAAATCTAAGTATTCTAATACCTATTATAAAGAGGTAATGTTGCTAATTTTGTTTGTTTATTTGTAGGGGCTAATCTTAGATACTACCAATCCTGTTTGAATAATTCTTAAGTAATTAATGGATACATTCAATTAGAAGGTTATAGGCAACTTTTTATCCTGAAATACTTACAGAATCTGTTAAAACGCGGGTAAAATTGCGAGGTGCTCCTAGCTATTAAGATTTTGAATCCTACGACAAGTTGACTCATATTCGTCTACTTCAAATATATTCGGTTGAACGTCCTACATTATTATTAATTTCTATAAAGAACAAAAGGCATTAGCTGTAATAACCGCAAGTGTTTTATCGTCATAACAACTGGGAAGACTAAACACTTATTCCCCTACGATTGTTTTCAGTACAATACTCGAACGAGTATTGAACCGTTACGAAAGTTTTTAAACATTCCAAAATAGAATTTAGTATTGCGTGAAACATAATTCCTCTTTTAATCCGGAAACGTAGATTCTATACTCTGCGGCAAACATGTAAATAAGGTTGGTAAATTTTTGTAGCAAAATATGGGATTGTAGATTTCATTTTATTCGTACAATATTTAACTCCCAGCCATTTTACTTCGCTTACTATGACAAAAGAGACACCACCACAATAATATAAAAGCATATTCCATGGTAATAGTTGTAAACTTAATTCATTACTACGTATGTTACGAGTATGTGTGCAATGCAATTTGCAGTAACGGCACTCGGCCGGTAAACTTCCGAACGCCATGAAAGCCGATCAAAGCGAACAGTTTTATTGGCACATTCGACCGTAGTGCGGTATTTCCGAACGTATTGGCAAAGCAATGATCGTTGAACCAGTTAATCCTAGGTGCTTGCTAGATGAGAGTTACGTACGATACCGTTACGTCAATCATTGATGTTTGGTTATGGGGTTTATGTGTACTAATATTTTGATGTCTAGCGGAGTTACGAGTAACATAATAAGCTACGGAGTCTGGAGTTAATAAGTAATAAGGTGCTTCTTCATAAATAAATGAATCATAAGTGGTTATCAGTGGGTTGGAAGCGTTTAGGGGACATCTTTGCCCAGCAGTGGGACGATATAGGTTGTGAAAAGTGGTCATAACCTTAAACCAATGCACTCCAATGCACTACTATGATCCATTTGATTATAGGTACCTACTAGATTTGAATATGGTATGGTAAGTGAGCATACACTAAATATAGGTATCGTCCTCTCAAATAAGAAGCAGTAAAGTAAAGACCACATTGAGTAAAGGGGTTGACCAATAATTATAAATTCAAGTCAAATTACATATACCCCAAACTATTTAACTCGCAACTTTTATTATGCCACCCAGTTTCTAGATACTGCTGATGTCAAACACTGGCTATTACTACATGTCTACTATTTACTAGCAAGTGGTAGGGGATGTAACGATAACTCGAGATCTATTAATATGAGGCGAGTAGCGAGCCGGAGTTACGAAACTGGACCGCACCATATGCCCGCCGGTTGGTCTTGAACTACCATTATCGTAATTGTACTTATATTATTGTAATACAACGTCTGTGTCGGATCATAGGCAAAATGTTAAGAATCATATTGATTTCATACAGTAGGTATTTTTTATAAAACCCTATCTTAACTCGACATTGAGAGAGTTTGCTGTAAACTAGCGAATAAGATTAGGTACTTAATTGTTTTTTAATCTAATGCCAACGATTAATGCTCCATACAAAATTTCGGTACACAAGACCAATTTTTTTATTGTACATTCGTACAAAGTAGTTGTTGTATACATCGTGGTAAAAGTCTATAAAGAAAGTTCCACTGTTGGGAAAGACAAGGCTCAAGGTGAGGACGATAAGGATAATCACCACGCTTGCCTAATGTTACTATATTTGTATACAACATGGTATTTGTATATTTGGTGTACATACCGTCAAACCTCGTGGCCCTATTGGAGAGCATGTCGGCGAGCTTGCTGAGCTCGCTGCGCAGCGCGCCTTCGAGCTGCGTGCGGGACTGCTGCAGCAGCCGCGAGCGGGACCCGGCGCCGCAGCAGCCCTTGTTCAGGCATATGCCTTCTATGTCTGTAAGAAAGAAAGAGATAGGTTAGGGTTTGCTAGTGATTTTACTTTTTTATCTGTCCCGTCGTTTAATCTGAGCGAGGTTTTAAGCTGTGCGCCATAAGCGACATGCGTTAAATTATTTGCTCAGTTGATTGTATACTTGGTTAATGTAAAGGATGGGTTTATTCTACTAATCGATTTACATTGCTAGCACAGAAAAATAACTTCCGTACTTTTAAATCATGTCGTTTGCGTTCCTGTTACAAATGGCCAATTAATACCTATTTCTACAGATGTGTAAAGTAACGCTACAATTTTTTTCTACTTCCCAAGTATAAAAAACAGAATGATTACGCAATCCATTGTTACCATCGGATATCAAGATACGAGAGTCGCTCGATACGCCCACAGTGCACTCGCCAAACAAATAAATCTTCATGAAAAAGAGTCGCCTCGTAAACGTTGGCAGTTTGTGTGTGTTTCCGATCAGTCGATAATCTGTGTGATGTTAATGAACTTAAACGGTAAGCAAAGAGAACTGGAGAGACTGTGGAAAGACTAAATTAGCTGCTGTAAGTAGAAATGTGTGGACGGGAGTTAACAAACTGACGAAAGAGGTAAAACCATGGTGATGGGTACTACTAGTAACTCAATTAGTTAAAATTTTAATATGACTGGTGTAGTTTCATAGTGTCATCAAATATGTATAGTAATTTAAGCTTAGTTTAGACTGTGGTTGCCTAAGCCTCACTTTCATTGGTTAGTGAATACATTTTGAAGTTTTGATCTCAGTTTGGTTCGTGAACAAGTTCAGTAGCAACGGAGAAGTTGGGACTAAGCATCGGAAATCGTATTTTCGTCGCATATTGTCTAACGCGATGTGTAGATTTACCAATGCTTATATTTGTTGTAGTCAGTCTAAAATACCATAGAGGAATGTTAAAAATACACAAAGCAGCCCATAAGTTTTGCAACACTCCAAACTAGAAGCCCATTAACGTAAGCATTATGTTTGTTCACATGTCGGTGTATTGGTGTTGTCACTCGACTCGAAATTGAACGCGACTTTGAACTGGGGTCCGTGGTAGGGGACGCGCCGAAGTTTGAACAAGCCTACCTCCAGATTATTGCATTACCGGTCGGGTAGGGGAACACAGAAATCAATAATGAATCGTGACAGAAATACTTAGTTCTTGAACGTAAAATAAATAAAACGAGATAAAGCGAGACTTACGAATAAAATTCGAAGTAATAGGATTTTGGTACGAAGGAGGTTATACACTGGCGTGCAAAAAAATCGGGCCACCCAGTTAAAATGGTTTTATGGTTAGCCTAACTGGATTTTTGAAGATTTTTCTTTGTACAAGAATAATGTTGTGATTTACATATCCTATCTAACTGAAATCAGTCAATTTCAACCAAGATTTTAAATAAAAATGATTTTTTTTAAAGAAATTGTTTTTTACCCTATGCTATGTACAGAATCAATCGTAATTAATTGGGATAAATGAAAGTTTTTATTATTATTTTTCATCTTATTAATAATGTGTATTGCCACCCCTATTCCTAATAACAGTTTTTAATCGGTTTTTCATTGATTTTACTAATTTTTTAGCATATCTTGTGGTATAGCCTCCCATTCTTCCAAAATCGCAGTTATTAATTCAATTAAATTACTGGGCACTATTGGGCGCCGCCGAAATCTTCTTTTTAGGTGATCCCACACATGCTCGATGGGATTCAGGTCAGGGCTTCGAGCTGACCAGTCAAGGGTGTTCACACCGACCTCTTCCAGATATTGCTTGACGCTATTTGCAGTGTGTGGGCGGGCATTATCTTGTAAAAGAAGGAAACCTTCTCCAATATAAGGGGCAAAAGGTACGACGTGATCTTCTAGGATTTCCGTTATGTACCTTGCAGCTGTTAGGGATCCGTTTTCGATAAAAATCAGCTCGGTGTTTGCTTCGAAAGAGAAGCCGGCCCAGAACATAACCGAGCCACTTCCATATGACACAGTTTCTCGCATGTTGCAAGGGGCATATCTTTCTCCTGGTCACCGTTACACAAAATCCCGACCATCAGCACCATGAAGACACATGCGACTCCCATCTGTAATCAGTACCTTCTGCCAATTTCCTAACGTCCAATTGACGTGCTCTCGAGCAAAACGTAGTCTTGCTACGCGGTGGGCTGGGGTGAGTTTTGGGCCAGTGGCGGGCTTATGTGGTGTCAAGGAAGCTGCCTTGAGTCGTCGCCTAACTTTCCATTCACTGACGTTGACACCCCTCACTTCTCTCAGGAGATTTTGGACGTCAACCCCGGTACGATGGCGGTTTCTTAGAGATGACGTCACAATAAAGCGATCATCACGTTCGGAGGTGGCTCTTCGCCGACCTGAACCGCGTCTTCTTATAAAGCCACCAGTCTCATGAAATCGTTGGTACACTCTCTGGACCGTAGAACGGCTCACTGACAGTGTCCGAGCCACTTGACGTTGACTTAGGCCAGTTTCAAGTAGAGTCACAACTTGGGAGGCTTCAGCTTCGGTCAGATCCATCTTGCAATGTTTCTGATAGTGGAAGGTAAAGGTAGAAGTGTCTCGTTTAATAAATCAAACTCAACTAAACTCCTAAACCCCCGATATCCCGATGTATACCCCTTAGAACAATACACAATTTGGGGCAAAATTTCCCTATTTTCCGTTTATTGCTTATTGTAGTGTCCACAGGTGCATTTCCGAGAATTTAGTGACAAATATTGACATAAACAAACCGTACTAATCACCCTAATTACCTGCGCGGCATATCTTTGATGTAGCTACAAAATTATTGAAGAATTTAAGGGTGGCCCGATTTTTTTGCACGCCAGTGTAGAAGCAAAACTATTTTAAATAAACCGACAAATAAATATAAACAATTTCATGAATAGTAAAGATAAAGGAAATAGATCCGATTTGAATACCTTTCAGTGTCAAAAGGCAATTGAATCATTTTAACGATCGTCTATGGCACTTTACAATAGAAAGTGTTGTCTTGCTGAGTAATAACTTTTCATATATGACAATCGTAAACGTAAATGCTAATAAGTAGAATAGAAATTGAAAGTGTCCACTTAATTTGAATATTGCATTGTCAGAAAGACGGAAAATAAACATTTTTAATTTACATCAAATGAGGGGTAAAACTAATAAATAGGACCAAAGAGTTTTATTCACAAATTAAAACTTTTTTTATAAATAGACCATAGAGAATAGAGACATCATTGACCCACATTGTGTTCGAATTTCAACAATAACACCCATAACATTAAATCCCATTCGAAATCCAAATTATTATAGTGAATCGTGCCATGTACTACAGCGGAGGGATGAACGTCATTTACATAACTGATAAAGCAATTTAGATCTTATTGTTATTGAGATAGATTATAAAACGATAGATGCGTAAGTGTTATAGTTGTGTTCGAAATTAAAGTGGGTTTGGTCCAAGGTGGGGAATAGGTTTTAGTGGCTTTATTTATTTACATTGCGTTTGAAGGTTTTTCTACTAAGTTAACTGCAACTAACATTCAGCCCTTTGTTCAGTAAATTTCACTCTACACAGACCTATCAATCGTTTATATTATACACTAGCGACCCGCCCTCGCTTCGCTTCGGGTAATCAAGATTTCATGTAGGAAAATCGGGATAAAACATTGCGTGTCTCCCGCAGGAATATACACAATCAAAATTTCAAGTGGGAAATTGGGGATAAAATATTACATGTCTCGCGCGAGTCTATATGTATACACAATCAAGATTTCGTGTGAGGAAGAATTCGGGATAATACCTACATAGCACGTCTTCGTCGTTCGTAGTTCGTAGGTAGGTATATCCCCGCGCGCTTTGACCGCACGAAACAGTAAGTAGCCATAAGAGACCCGCCATCGAGCATTACTATTTTGTAAGCAGCGCCCCGCGGTTTTACCCGCGTTGTGGCCGTTCCCGTGGGAATTTCGGGATTTTTTTTACATAAAAACCTTCCTCTTGAATCACTCTACCTATTACAAAAAAACCGCATCAAAATCCGTTGCGTAATTTTAAAGATTTAAGCATACAGACAAACAGACACGAAACAGAGACAACTTTATTTTATACTACATATGTAGTGATATTTCTCATCATAACTCTGAAACTAACTGTCCGATTTTAATAATTTAAAGAGGTACACAAATAAACATAATTAACCTTGATTGTAGAGCCATTTATTTTGATGTAGATTCATATCATCATATGAATATCATCAACTTAAAATTACACTCCTTTTTTAACTAATTAATTTTAACTTAAAACGGTTATTGTGTCTTAACTATAATAGTTAGACATATGCCCTCACGAACTTATTTGTTCGCAATGATATGTACTTTGATTGTGTAGAACATTGTTTTTGTGTATCATCAATAGATTTAGTAGCGCACGCCAATAACCAATTTTTTTAGGCATGTTTTTCATACCTTGGGTTACATATACCCGCGTTGTGCCCGTTCCCGTGGGAATTTCGGGAATAAATATAGCCTATGTCACTCAGGGATAGTGTAGCTTTCGAATGGTGAAAGATTTTTTTAATTCGGTGCAGTAGTTTCAGAGCCTATTCGAGACAAACAAACAAAAAATCAAACCTTTCCTCTTTATAATATTAGTATGAAGTATGAAGTATGATTATATCTAGAAATTAGAAAGAGTACCTAGATATTAATTTCATTGGGTATTTCGATAACCATATTAAAACATAATTTTAAGGTTATGGTTCCTTTAGTACCTTTAAATAAAAAAAACTTCCTTGTACTTTGTGAACTGTGAACCGAATGGTACCATTTTTGTACATCACAAAAATACTTATAATTTACAAATAAATATTCAATACAAAAGCTTTATCCTACTGCCTATCGAATACCGTCCTTGTACAACACGCAAATATAAATGAATAAAATATACGATTAACTCGCCAATCTTTTCTCACTTCCACCACACCCTAACAGAATCCCCTAATAGAGGGTGCGTTGCGGGCGACATCTACGTCACAGGACACAGGGCTGATAATGTGAGTCACCACAGAGCATATTAACGTTTTCTCCACAGAGTATATTAATGTTCTGACGCATATATTGACTGTGACTAATGATGACAGCGGGGAAAAAATCATATAATTTTATATTGGGGGTTCGTAATGTAACCCCCCGTTACAAAGTCATTTAGGAGGTAAGTACTAGCAGCGGTTTTACCCGCTTGTTCGCGTTCTTGTGAGAATTTTGAGATAAAAAGTAACCCATATCCGTCCACAGATCTTTGCCCAGGAGTGGGATGCAATAGGTTAATAAAAAAATATCCGTCTTAAAATGTCTTATCTATACTTATTATGAAGATAATATGTTAAAATTCAACAAAATTGGTTCAGTAGTCACGTGAAAGCGTAACAGAAGGACAAGAATTATTGCTTTCGCATTTAAGTAATGCTCATTAAAAGCAATAATATTAATTTAACTACATCTTTTGAAAAGGCAGAGATACACATTTTAAGTAACAAACACACGTTTCTTATTAAATTGGTCATTACATCTACCATTAAAACCTGGCCCGATATTATACAATGTCATAACCAAATAAGAGGTCTTCCTAAACTGGTTGTTGTTGCACATAACGTCCAGTGTAAGTGGATGTCAATGTTAACTATAATTTACGATTGATTCGTATCTTGACAAGTCAATTGTGAGCCATTAAAAGTCCGTTTGTGAAAGCATTCAAATTGTACAATGAATTGAATACTTTAATTACTTTGTTATTTGCCCTTGGGAACATATTTGGGGAATGTCTAACATTGTACATTCATTCTAACTCTTAAATATCATATTCAATCTTCCAATAAACAGTTATTAATTTCGCTTAGTCTGTCCTAAATCTGTTCGCAGCTTTGTTAAGAAACTTGTAGTAGGTAATAGATACTAGGAGTAATTTAGCAATTAGCATAAATAATGAATATCATAAAGCTATTTTCTAGTAATTTCCCTTCATGTCGTACGTAATTAAAATCAATTTACTCAATTCAATTTAGCTCAACAACTGACTGACCGTTTAGTTTAGTTCCACGTAACAATCTAAATTTAAAAGTCTATGCAACTCACTCACGAGTATTATCTGTGGTGATTTCGTCGTAATATTGTTTTATTTAAAGCCCCGTCCGCGCGGGATCAAGTTAAACAAACAGACGTCCCTCCTGATCCGGTCGTGTAAACAACCCTCTAGGAGGCATAATATCGAGCATCGCCAAACAAGGCAATGTCTTTTATTAATAACTTTACATAAAAACAGATTTGGACAAAGCATATCAAAGCAATTAAAATAAACATAAAGATGCTAACGAATATCTTTAAAAAAATATTACTGAACTATTTGCCAGTGAAAGTTCTGGCAAAATGTAAATATTTATTTCGCAGATTAGCCGGTAAAAAGTCAACCCTTAAAAAACTAAATTAAATAATGTTTTTATTTATAAAGTTGATCTTTTCGTCAAGTCTCCAATGATTAAAGCACCGTGAAGTGGATTAGTTACGCTCTATTAGCTCCAGTTAGATCTGATCCGTTACATCGAAATGTTAACGTTATTAGCATTTTGTGGTTATCATATTATTATTAAGATAAATGGGATTGGCCCTTGCTGGTTGACGGTTTGTTTTTAAAAAGTCTTTAAAATATTTTCGTTACAACACAAAGAAAACTAAATATTCAACACTAAAGCTTCATTTAAAACGTGCCTTTCCAATAATCAAGAATGCTTCATACAGCATCGTAAAAACAAAAAAATATAAGGCACGCCGCATACTTACGTTTACGCATAACAATGTGTATATTAACACGGGGGGAATTCGTGTACGTGACATGTGTGGTGAGGAGACCATAGACATGTAGATTGTACAGAGGTCGGAGCAAAGAGGTTGGTGGCACATGGTCGGTTCACGCTTGACGGTACCTTGTGGTTTATCTACCGAGATAAACTTAATGTTAATCTCTGTCACATATTTAGGAAGTAACAAAAAATATGGTGCATGGAATTTTATGAAGAGCTGAGAGGAAAGTTAGCCGTGTTCAAATGTTGTGTACATTGTGATTATTATAGGTAAACCGTAAAACCTTTTTTAAATGTCTTGTTACTAAAGTCCTTTACGTTTAATTGTTTTCTAATAGCCTGTCCTAGTCGGAAGTTTATTAGTTAATTTGAGAGTCAATTACAGTTCATAGACCATAGAGCAAAGCAAAAATTCTAAAATCCCAATCAAAAAAGTATGCATCACCTAAAATACTCTTTGCATCCATAACACGATATTCGCAGCGCATAAACCGTTATATCCAACACTATATCCTAAAACAAAAGCGACCGAACCCGTTCCATGTAATTAGCCCTGAACGATCAATCTTCGTTCACCGAGGACGATCCCTCGTCCTATATGACCACGGTATATGGCCAATTTCACCGACTACCTAATTATAAAAGAATTTCGTGCGTCATCCTTTATTTATCTCAGAGGGATCGAGGCATTTGCGAAATAAAAGGTTTAAGATTATTAAATTAAGTTTGAATTAGGTTTCGGTTGATGTTGTTGGATTTGGGCGGTTTGAGTCTCTAATTACAAGTTGAAGATTTGACCTTTATTCGTTGGGATGTAGAGATCCTTAATAGCTGACCTTCCTTAAAATCTTCAATGAAAGCACTAAGAGCGATCTAACTTTCTCGCAAATTAGTTCTCTCAATACCCTGTTATATCAATTAGAGCTTTTACTTCAATTCAACTCGAAGCAATAAAAGATATTGGAAAATTTATTCAGTTGTTAGCTCTCTGTGTGACAACTACTGGTAGATTGCAGTTCTAATGAGCATTGAAAGTATCTATCATAATATATATTTCCATATTTATTGTGTTCCAAAATGAACCACGTTAATGGCCGTTGAGACTGAGCCAGCTTACCAGCTATGAGTTTACTGTGATAGTTCAATAGAACGTGAGTGAATGAGCAATTTAACATGTCGCTCTCTCTGATATATGGACCCAAAACAAAGCAACGCCTTACCAAAGATATAAAATTCATGGAACACACAAACCGTTTTACTGAGCAAATGACCGAAATAAATCCAAATATATTTTGTTTATGGCGCGAAATAAGGAAGTTAGGGTTGATTCAAAAGTTTGTAGGAACGTGTAGGTATCGTACAATCAAACGAAAATCAGGCGTAGGTGGTCACTAACTACCCGAGTAACATAAAGTTGTATAACTAAGGCTTTTATCACCAAACAGTAATATAGTAGGCCTATAATGGTAACCATTATGACTGTTTGTACTATAACGGTTTTCAACAGAGTGGTTTGGTTCTATAAGATAATAGAGCGTTTAAGTCCATAAATTAGCTCTTTAAATGCTTACAGGACCTTACAAAAGAATATTTAAAGTGCTGCACTATAATGGGTACAAAATATACGATTATAGTACTATTTAATACTTTAGACAACCTTATTGACACTTTTATATATCTATTTGGCACTAATAAAACGTCAAAATTGCCTTTATAGCACTAGTACTGCAGCAGTATCGAAAACACTATTACAAGACAAATTTGCACTATAAAAGTACCTTGCACAACCATTTCGAAACGTTTTAGCGTTTTAAAGGCTCCCTAAACATGGCTATGGCGCTAGTTCTGTTAAAGCCATGAAAATTCTTCTATAGTACTAAATAGTACCAAAATGACTTTTGGTGCATTTTCTACACAACTTATATTTTAAATAGCTTTATAAGTGAGTTTAGGTTACTTTTACAAAACTATTATATAATATAAAAGCTCTAAAATTTATAATTAATGGACTAATTAGATCTATACTAGCTTTTAAGTATCATTTATATGATAAGTACTTTATAAATGGCGGCAGAGTGTCAAATGTTTACAGAAATCTCTTTAAAAACTACAGTAGTAAGGGTTTAATAATGGATTTAATATCTCTGCGTCGGTATAAAGGGAGCGGTAGTTATAAAAATAAGATAAAGGAGCGATACACACAAGCATTATCATCAATACAACAGGCTCATTTACAAAATGTAAATACTGGCCAAGTGGTTGCAGAAAATATGACACATGGTTCTGCACATAATATAATTATATTAATATTAGGTAGTCTTATTCATCACAAAATTATTTGGTAGGTGTGACTCGGTATGATAGCCACACACAATACAGTTGCGTGCAAGTTTAAAATGTGTTTCTTGCGACGGCCATTCAAGTATATTATTACTTAAAAGTATAAAATGAAATCTCCTCAGGAAACAACCCACGTCCAAAAGATATATATTTATTAATTGCAGGTAGGGCATCACTGAAACAAACAAATAATTTTGATTTTTGGACAACGGAACCCTAATCCGTGTTAGGTGAAAAAATGGCTGCTGTTTTTTGTCATGGTAGCACATTAGCAGCATAGTTGGAGCCAATATGTACTATAGCAGCCATTGTCGGGAGAAGTTCTTATTTTATTAATTAAAAATTAAATAAAACATGAAAGTTATGAGGGCGCATTGTCAAATTTGAAATCAGTATAATGACTTTAACGACACAATTATTTTCGCAAGTGCAAGTTACTGCAGATTTACGGTCCATCCATGAATTTATTGTAGTCGAGCATGTCATTTTAATTACATGTTACGGTTATCAACGATTCTATATGGTGATATAAAACATAAACTTACCGATATTTGTTTTCTTGAAGACACTCACAATATACCGCACGAAAAAAGATCATTGGAAACTTTTACGGGGCAAAATAATACTATAAACATGTTTTGGTCACTTTTATAGAGCAAATTTATGTCAAAAACGTTGCAGATAGCGCTATTTTAGTACTAAAACGCGTTTCTAATCACTTTTACATTTCAATTACATAGCTGATTTATCACCGTGACAGCTTTTATTTAATGTTTATAGAATAAATCAGTCATAATACTAGGGCCTAAACCGGGGTGTATAAACATGTATAGTACTATTATAGTGCTAATCATGACATTAATTAGCACGCTCTAAAGCGTTCTCAGGTCTTTTATAGTACCAGATTTTGTTACTTGGGTAACAGGTTATATGTTGCATCGAGGTTACCTAATAAACAACCTCGTAAAATATCGATATTTATTACTAACCTACACAAAGTTAATAGTGTCCGAACTGAATTAAATACTAATTTAAATTATATGGCTTTTGTATGAGTCAGAAAGTGACTAATTTCGTGTTTTTATAACGTTGATCTCATAGGTTACGGCTGATAGGTGGTATTATTGTTATTTATCTTACAAATGTTAATTGGGGATGACAGTAAGATTGAGTTATGCTCGCTTATTCCTTGCGAATTTTAAGAATTTATTCTCGTCATCTTAGTGCCACGCCCGTCTCGTGCTAATATTTTTGCGTCAATTTTAGTTTTCGCGCCAATATCCAATTAATACTTGTCAATATCCTTATGGAGGAACTTCCCGCGAATATAACTGTCAAGAATTAAAAAGACCCTAAATGTAAAAACTACTAATATTTGTATTGAAACACATTAATCATATAGTTTAAACGTGGGTTTTTTCGCGTTAGAAAGTTAATAAAGCAAGTAATAACTTACTTTTTATTTCCCGACGTTTCGAGGGGATTGACATTAATAATAGTCTTAATAATAGTCCCTTGATAGATAAAATGAATTCTTATGCTGAGGACACAATGTATACATCGAATGTCTTTAATTTGTAGGAAAAATACTTGTACGTCTTCGGTCAAAACCTTCTATGTCTTCGAACAAATGGATTGCTACGTGCATTTATATTGTAGGAATCAGAAATAAGTAGAGAATTTACACCTAATAAACGGTAATCTTCATTAAAATCTGTTGGCGTAAATTATCCGCGCTATAAATCAGCATCGTTGTCAGATTGCCAGCGACGAGCAACGGTCGCGTTTCACAGCCGGCGCCATATTGTTACAGATAACTCTATACTGCCATAGATAATAAACAAATGAACAAGTTTCCCTCAAATATCGAATGCAAATAAATGTTACCGACTTTAGAGGAGTTATTATTATACCTTTATTTTTGAAAAAATGTGTTATTATTCTACGAATTTTATCTTGTAATTTGATGCTGTGGTTGATATTTGGGTTTTTCATAGTGTTTTAAATAATTGGCCATTTGTATATTTTTGCATTTGCTTAAATTGTCCATTAGCTTATTCATAAATGCCAATTCTTCGTTGGTGCTTAGGAAAGTGACGGACCATCGAAGTTGAGGAAATAAATCTAATCTGAGGTTGATTAAGTTGTAGTACTTGTACCTACTTTTCGTACTTCCGTAGAGATATGTTACCTTTTTTAGATGTGAACCAACTAATGCAAAAACTTTACGAACTGCTTACAACAAAGCTAAGACCGGAAAATTGCAATCCGGAACCCAACCGGTCACAGACGGTCGACTTTTCAGGAACCTAATGATAAAACGGAAACAAACCAATACTGAAATAATAGGCCATATCAAGTGTTAATTTGTTAAACGTCCGGTTGAATTAATGCTCATTAGCGGATTTAAACATGCTGTTACGATTAGCGAAACATTTTCAGTTTTTACAAATTAAGTTATTTTGTTGCATGCTTACCTAGTTGCAAAATATTTAAACGTTCGTTTACGAAAGAAAATAATGACACGGGAATTGACAAAAAAGATATGAAAAAGTATGATTTAAGTTTGAGTAGGTACATAATACTTTAAATAATCTACGTTTGACGTACAAAGTATAATCCTCTACTTGGACCATAGCTAATCATAATCACCCCTCAAATAAAAATCACGTGTCTGATATTTTTCTATTTGCAAAAATATGAACTTCTTTCGTACGGTGCTCAACCTGAGTAGGATAGTATCGAAACACTGGTAACAACTTTTAAATATGTTCGAAAAAACTACATGAAACAAATGACGATGACCTGACATCATAAGTACCTACTCATTATTTCTTTGGAACAAAAGAAAGTTTTAATTTATGACAAACACCAGTTAATTATTCATTTAAGATGACATTGACAGTGGCAGCTTTCAAATTAATCTTTCCGCGGCATTATGTACAAGTGACATTAGCCGGTAAATCAAAGTAGCAAAAAAATAATGCGTTTTCGCACTGAATAAAAACAATTGTTGAATCAAGGAAATGCATTAATAATTCGATGAAATTCCTTTAATATACCTACTGATAAAAAATTTTAAAGGAAAAAATAATTAATGTTGAACGTTTAGTTTTTATTAGCATCGACTAACACGATAATTGATTCATTAGTAAAAAACGTAAGCATTCAATAAAATGGTAAAGTAGGAATCAGCGATATTTCTTGTTATTGGTGTATGTTACGAAAATTAACAATATCGTGTTGAGTTCAAGATAGGTACCTAAAATACAGATAACTAAGAATATTCAAACTGACTTAACTCTTGGGCGTGGATAATGCATCTATACTAATATTATAAAGCTGAAGAGTTTGTTTTGTTTGTTTGTTTGTTTGTTTGTTTGTTTGTTTGTTTGTTTAAACGCGCTAATCTCAGAAACTACTGAACCGATTTGAATAATTCTTTCACTGTTAGATAGTCTATTTATCGAGGAAGGCTATAGGCTACATTTTATCCCGAAATTCCCACGGGAACGGGCACAACGCGGGTTAAACCGCGGGGCGCTGCTAGTAATAAATATGGCTTATACCTATATGGAATTATAAGACTTGGCAGTATGGTTATAGGTCTTAGCCGATTCCAAGCGTACCGAAAAAGAAACGATAATCACTATTAAACAGTACTCATAAATATCTTTGTTACACATTCCATGACCGCTCTTTGACCGCATATCTTAAGCTACGTAGGTACAAGCGGTCACATTGAAATGATGTCTTCATCGCACTGATTACTATGTTCACCACAAAAACATTAATTTAATGGACATAGCTCGATCGTGCGGGTGGTCTTGTAATTATGTCCAGTATTACGATACTGCTTTCTCTTTCACACCTATAGTGAATGGACTCTTTGTACCAAACATACCTATTGATTTATGTTAAAGGAGAACTGGGTTAAGTAATTTGATTATGTATTATTTGAAAAGACATTTTTAATTGTTTTGATATTAAAGTCCAATGACAAAATGTCAATGACTAGCGTAGGTGGCAACTAAATACTTAAGAAAATATATTTATCAATCCAATACGTTATCTACGTATTGGATTGATAAATATATTTTATAGGAGCATTTATTTATAAATAAAACGTTTTAATTAACGGTGCCGATTCGATAATTGTTATCAAAATGCAAAACCGAAGCAATCAGTTAGGTATCTTCGCACTTATCGAATTAATACAAATACTAAACAATTCAAACACAATCACCTTAATTTAAACAAAATAATCGTTTCATGGCAATAAATTGAATAAAACATAATTAATTCTCATTTAAAACAACACTAACGACATTATATTGTCTATGTCATTAAACAGGTATTTATAACATTTGACATTATCTGTGACCTCAAACTCTTAAGTCTGTGGTTAAGGACCCATCTATGAGTAATTTGGACCCATTTGAAAGATAATCTGTTCCTTGTAGGTGGTCGGGCAAGCTTAATTATGGTTTTCACAAATAAACGCCACCTTAATAACTTCGATTATTTATTAGAATTTTATGAATAGACAAATATTTTATAACCGTTTATATTAGCTAGTAAACGATCGCTTTAAAAACGATTTTACATTTTCCCTGCAAATAAAATAAACAATAATCACTTTTCTAAAAGAAAATAAAAAGCAATACACATCAAAGAGGCCGAGCTTTCATCTAAATTGGCTGATTCTTTTATAAATACAAAACAGTGAAGTCAAATTTTCTTGGCAATTTATTTTTGAAACATCAATGGCGTTCGCGTCTACGAGGTAAGGGGCGATATTAACACTTGAAACTCTCAAAAGTCGCGAGCCGTGAATGATTGCCCCAAAGAGAGGGCGCTAAGTGCTTGTCCCCTTCCACAGATGTCTACACTCACACCTAACCGTATTCAAACTTGGAATAGACAATTAAAAAAATATTCTTTACTTTTTTACAAACTTGACACATTCATATCATACACGTTTATCAACTAAGCAATTTCATAATTTGTCTCCAATAAATTCGCATTCCATTGAGCTGATCTCAGAATAACGAGCGACTGACATTTTTGATATTAACTTTGATCATGCGATAGTTTCAATTGAGTAGTCTACTAAGTCGGCTATTAGAGTCGTTAATATATGTAATAGTATGTATTTGATATCTATTATAGCGGTCAATGCGTTTTATTGCGCTTAATTAAACTATGAACGATCAATTTCTAGATAAGCTATTCAATAGTCGAGAGATTTGATTAATGGGATGTGAAACGTTTATTTTATTGGGCGATTAGAGGAAGTACAATAATTGAAATAGGTTGTAGCAATATGACGAACGATAAAACTAGGGAAAAAACATTACTTTACGACCATAAAGTAAGTAGGTAACCAAAATTAAAAAAGAAAACAAAATTTTAAATTTAACATCGACTTGTCAAACAGTTTTTTTAATACTTCAATTCAACGCCTTTTGTTTTTATAAAAAAGTTGAAAAAATATCTCCGGTTCATCCGTTCTTATTTGGCATGGCGGAACGCCAACGGACCAAAGAATCTCCACGTGCGAATCCACGATCACTAATAAAACAAACCGTTCGTTATTTCGGCACTAAAACGTGTATTCAATAATTGTTTACATCATAATAAAATTATAAATAACATTCCTAAGTCTGGTCGAACCACTCAATAAAGATTATTGATACGTAATAAAACAATTCAGTTATTTCTGTGGGGGCTTAATATCCTCCTCCCTAATTTTATGAGGTATTTTATTACTACCAGAACCTCACAGTTTGACCCCTTTACTCCTGTAGGAATTTGGGTATAAAATAAAAAGTGGCAATCTATACTAATATTATAAAGCTGAAGAGTTTGTTTGTTTTGTTTGTTTGTTTGTTTGTTTGTTTGTTTGTTTGTTTGTTTGTTTGTTTGTTTGTTTGTTTAAACGCGCTAATCTCAGAAACTACTGAACCGATTTGAATAATTCTTTCACTGTTAGATAGTCTATTTATCGAGGAAGGCTATAGGCTACATTTTATCCCGAAATTCCCACGGGAACGGGCACAACGTGGGTAAAACCGCGGGGCACTGCTAGTCTTTCATATAAATCAGTTTGATCATTGGTGGAAAACCTACAAATGGTGATTGCGTTTGTATGACAGTGACAGGCAGTTGCCACGTGTCAGGTATCGGGCCTACCCACGTACGGACTCAGTTGCTGCAAAAAAATTGTGTTTAATATGTACTTATCGATATTCTTAAGCGGATCTTAAAGCACCAGAAATAAACGTGTGTCAGCCAATTCATCAGAAGTTATGAGTGTTAAAACGATTTAAAAACATGATGATAATTCGAGCTTGCGGTTGGTGAGTGACAAATCCTGTGCGATTCAAAAAACATGCAGCTGAATTGAGTATCACGGCCATTTATAGTCTGTTAAAAATAGACTTAGGAAGAGAGGATTCTTGTGTTTTTTCAACATTTAAATTAACTGCCTGTGAGGTTGCATTGCAAAGGATTCATGTCGTCCGCCGAGTTTTGAGATCTCTCATCTTACTGAAGATATTAGTACAGTGAATAGAATCATAAGAAATCGAGACTCTTGCCTACAAAGTGAAAAGTAAAATACCTCTACTCTACCATTTTTAACTGGCTTCATAAAAAGGAGAAGGTTCGCAATCCGACTAGATACAAAATATTTTTGCAGTAAGAAAATTCAATAACAAAATTACCTTCATACATATGCGAAAGCTTAAAAAATCCACTTTATTAGAATCTGCAGACCGTAACGCAGACAAATTTAAACAACCCTTCTCATATAAAACTACGTACGTCTAGACATTCCGTTTAACAAACGATTTTGATCACGATGCTGGCACAAACATGTCTAACTTAGCACTCAGTATAAAAACTAACAAAGAAGGATTTTCTTCGAGTGTGAAGCTTGAAAAATGAATGTTTAAGGAATTCGCATTTTTTATTTTATTTCTTCGTTGGAATGTTGTACGGTCTATGGAGAAGTCTTTAACTGTGCAGTTCTACCAGTATTGTTCACTGAAAATACACTTAAAGCTGATATTCGCATACAGCTTATTGTATTTTGTTACGCAGTATTGGTATATTGACGCTCCGATGTACAAGCCAATATCGTTCTAAAGTGATGGATAGTTAACTTTACGAGTACTTTAGGTTCACTAACACATAAGAAAGTAACGAATAAGTACTTATTATATTTTATAGTCCATTGTTCAACATTCTCGTGATGCAGGACTTAACAAAACTATAATTTAGTTTTACATTGAAAAGTTAAGTGTGAACTGTAACCGATAATATGAGACTATAGAATAATTGTATGAAGGCGGATTTAATTTATTATTGCAGGTTAAAGATTATCGTTCTATATGGACATTCACCTTTGCATACACTCCAAAGACAGAAAATTCATATGAAATATGAAATATGAAATGAAATATACACTTACAAATTCACTCACGGGTTATTAGACCCAAACTAAGCTCTAAGCTTGTAATATGGAATCTAACTAACTGATACTACTACATATATATACACAAATACTTTATAAGAATATATAATTGACACCCAGACGTCGTCGCCAACAACTATGTCTTCACATATTGTTGACTCCGGGCGGGAATCGAACCCGCAACCCCCGACACAGTAAGCGCTCTCACTGCCACTGTGCCAACGGGCTTGTCAATGAACATATATACCTAATATACCAAAATACCAATATCTATTACTAAAGAAGATTTGTAAACTTGTTTGTTCGAGCTATTCTCGATAATAACCAGTCCGATTTGAATAATATTTTTTGCAATAGATAACCACATTCAACGGGTAGGTTATACAATATTTTTCATCTCAAAATTCCCACCGGAACGAGTACAAAGCGGGTAAGACCGAGAGACGCTGCTAGTCTATAATAAAATTGCGAAAAGTTGCCATCGACCCCATGTTATTCAAGTTCCAATGTCTTAAAAACATTCGTCCGTTACCAAGAATGTAAATCGGGTGCGGAATACGAGTGGGTCTCGGGAACTATTTCTTTGACGCAAATTGATTCTGTATCATGTAGGTACAGGATCAGATAAGGGATAAGGATTGTCATTATAGGTATGGGAGAAAAAACTTAAATTTCAACTCGAAACTCCGTGGATCAATAGTGCTGAAAGGGAATGATTTATTTCGTTTAAGAACGTTTTGTCATGGTATCATTATTAATAAAAGTAGAATTTTCACGTCACTATTTCATTGCTCTCAAAAATCTACACTGGTAACTTCGAATCAGTTCACGGAATGTAGCTAATATAGATCTAATATATTTTATACGTCTAAGTCTATGGATATATGCACGGAAACATATATTATTCCGTTCTTATATTATTTAAACAAAGTGAACCAGAAACGAATAGATAGTACAACTTGGAGTTCAGTGACGGCTTTCAACGGAAATGTCAGTTCGCAGCTCATTATCTTGGCTCTTAACTTGAGATACGTTGACGGTGCCAGTATGCTCCATGTGTTTTTGAGTTGTATTAGACTTGTGTGTTTTCGGTGAAATTTTTGGTAATAAGGTGTCGTATAGATTGGGAGATTCAAGCCGAAAGTAAGCAATTTCAGTTTGCAGTAAACAACGCCAAAGTAAAAATGGGAATACCTAATCTGCACTTTCTTGATGAAACGGTTAGCATTGAAAGATTTATATATTATATCAAATTACAAATAACCTACAATTACGAATTTAGTAGATAGACATTTAGTTTGCGAAGACAAAACCGTTTATTCAAGTCATTATTTTGGGTGTCAAAACTTGTTGGTTGGGTAAAGTAAAATATACCGACTATTGTAGGCCTCAAACAGCGTCAAAGTAATAAGTTTACGTAAGACACAAACATTATATACGATGCAGAGACTAAGTTACTCTAACTTCATTCCCCTGGGACGTATTATTCTGTTTCCTCTGTAAAGGAACTACGGAATTATTGTAATAAAAACTCACAAACTTAACGAGAGCAAAAAACAATGTCAATTTCGCAGTCATCTCCCTCGGAACATTGTCTTGATTATCTTTTGTTTTTATTCAAAAATCACCAACTTTTCCCTCCACACTGACAATTACTTACCATCCCCCTACCGAATATAACGAAGTATTCGGAACTCTATCTCTATTAAAATAAGGGCACGTAAAATTTGCATTTTTGAGGATAATGTAGAAGGAATTTTGGTACGTATTTCCGAGTTGTAAGAGTGATATTGGGATGCGGTATGCTGATGAGATGCAAATTGGAATAGTTCTTGAACTACATGGATGTGCCTTTGAATTCCGAGCTTACTTTACGATTCCCGCATTCTTTGTTTCAGCTTCAGAAGAATGTAGTGGAATCCTCACTTGAATACTAAGCGAAAGCTTAACTTACGCTAGATAGATATTTAAGAGTCAGAGCAAATGGACTGTCAGTGATATAAACTCGACTAGTTTTGTACCAAAAAGTATTTGAATTTTCTAACACTTGACAAGAAATATCTAATAATTCAAATCTCAAAGCAATTTCTTACACAAGTCAGTCATTCTATTCATAACTAAAAGACCCTTTTCTTGTCGGGTGAAAACACCTCTAACGTTGATATCTGTGAAGCTACAGTGTGAAACTATTAGCGAGTCGGTTGGGCGGCGCCGGGGCGGGCGGCAGGTGGTCACAATAGGGCGGATGATGGAGTGGCCACTTCACCTACATCCCTGACGAGAGGGTTACGTAAGACACAGTTTATTTGAATCATAGTTCACAATTCTACACCGCTGTTATAAAGTTTTAAAAATCGCGTAAAACATGCGAAAAAGTTATGTTGGATGATAATTATATAATTCTTCGTTTTCAGCCGTGTAATGTTTACTTTTTTTGCTCTATAGAAGGAATTGTCTTTGGTTGGAAAATCCGCCATTTTAGTTTACACAGCCTTGTCAGAATAGATTTTAGAGTTTATAATATAGACATTGTAAGGGTAGTTTTCTTCAGAAGTAAACGTGTTTTGTTTAATTTCCTGATTTGAAAATGATTATATTATAATCTTTATCTGTCGTGTTCTATTAGGTCTAGACTTATTGGCGGATATTGTTATTCATTGATAATGAAACATTTTTAAAGATAAGTAATACTTTCAAGGTTATTTACATTACGCATTACATTATTGCTAACTTTCCCTACTACGGAATATTAGGTAAACCGTAAAAAACACATCTGTATGCATATATGCTTCTGATTGAAATAACAAATGGAATTTATAATTTTCTGAAAAACAGCACCTTTTTGTACCAATGTGCATAACACTTTTAGATACGATAGAACATTTCACTCTGGCTACAAATTACGATTCAGTGGTGGGTAATGGAATAAAATCACTAAACCTTTTTCCTCTTCAGAAGGGATTGTCTTCTGGAAAATCAACCTTATTACTCAACATTTTGAGCCTCGGAAGAAAATAAAGAGT
Source organism: Cyclophora punctaria (assembly GCA_951394245.1). Classification (NCBI taxonomy): domain Eukaryota; kingdom Metazoa; phylum Arthropoda; class Insecta; order Lepidoptera; family Geometridae; genus Cyclophora; species Cyclophora punctaria. Next base: position 1,720,260 of record OX596171.1, on the reverse strand, counting down.
ATAGACAACAACATTACAAGTTCATATAAGTGAACACACTTCGGCAGCCAAATCACTATCTCCAATCACATCTTATCTCCCCGATACGGTATCTTTACATCGAATTATCTGATAATAGAGTTTCTAACAAAGAATCAATAAACAAGTCCTAGAACACGTGTAGAGTAGTCGGTTCTGTTTCAATCCATCACCAGCGTTGTTTAAATAAGGGCTCCGTTTGTTATCGTGCGTCTGCGCAGATGTAAATAAATACGGGCGAAAATATAATATTACGATGTCTTGTGCCCGTTGTGGGTCAACGGCTTCTAGTTGGTTTCGGTTATTGTGATAACTATAACTTAACTATATGTAGTTACTATATGTATACGAATCATTAACTTTTGCCTTGAAAAAACGTCTCACTCTTTTCAAAAAAAGAATGATTCTATACGCCTATACGACTCTATGGAATCATAATATGCAGTTCAAAATTCAAACATTTTTAGAACATGTTCAATTTTAAATTACGAATATAGGTAATGCGTTAAATGAAACAATTGCTAATCAACTCCAAATGACACAGATGGTATAACAGTTACTGCGTGTTTGCGCAGCGCATAAAGTTTGGCTTGATTATTTCCTTTTTCGACTGCAAATGTTTTGCCGAAGGAACCGCCCACAAAAACAGATTCAAGTAGCAACAGCCTTCCATTGATTCAAATTTCAACCCACCATATTTACGTACAAGCCTACACAAAGACCGCCCGCTCATAAATAGCTGTCTTATCTCTAATCTCGGAACAGCTGATGTCCCAATCTTTACCTGAGAACAAAAAAAACAACTCTTAGTACATTTTACAAACATTTCCAAAGAATTGTGAACATTTTTGAGCGACCATGCGAAATCACTTAGCCTTGAGAGGGATTAACATGTTAACTATCACACATTGAAGATTCAATCATTTGGGTTGCCCATTGGATCGTGAAATCCTTGCGAATATGTGAATACGTTAAGCATTGTTAAGGCACTTTTCGTTATGTTATGGGTAAGGGGTAGTTAAGTAATAATATACATTGTTAATTCCTTAAGATGTTTATTTAAAAGGCAGAAGTATTTCCAAAACTTTTCAAGTGTATTTTTTTACCTAGAGTAACGGAATCAATTCAGTAGATAGTGTAAAAGAAGCATTTATAAATTCGTCTGTCTACTTACATTACTTAAAATGACTCACTTATTATTTATATCATAGTCGTAATAAAATATGCACAGTAAGAACTTAACAACTAAGTTACTTGAGCGTACTTGCTTCTCAGAAATAAGTGACTTAGCGGCGCATATTGACTGACTAACCAGCCAATGTTATCAAATGATTCAGAGGGACTAGACTATAGACTATATAGATGAATAATAACTTATTTAATACCCTGGAGAACGGCAGATTTTCTTTTGTTTTTTTAAAAATAAGGAATAACTAATATAATTACTGCTTTTTGAAAAAGGAACAGAAAATATCGCTACATATCTACCTATACATATAATAATGTACTTATGTATACGCTTGCCTACTACTGGTTGATCAGGATCACAAAGTTGAGTAATTTAAAATATACAAACATGCTTTTTCAAGTCCATGACTCGAGAATTGAACCCGGTGTCAACAGGCGAATGCAAATGCCACTACACCTGTCGAAGCAAACTTGAATTTTATTTGATTACAATTTTATTACAAGTTTGACGTGTTTGTTTGTGTATCTGTATGTATATCTGTGGCATGGTGGCTCTTAACGCATGTACCGAATTTTAGTTTTGGAAAGATGCTTTTTTCGCAATTTAATTTATTTGATATCTTTCAAAGTTAAAGCGAACAGAATCTATGTAGACAAATACCAAATGAATCGAATATCTATTCTTTCGAGGTAGAAAACGAAAACACCTTTTCTGAAAAAACCACTGACAACTAAAAGGAAATCGGCTCAGATTCCTCAAAGAAATTCCCACAGGACCCCAAATTACATTATCCGAGGTGTAACAATGCCGTGTCTTATAACGTTACGTTACGTTATATAACGTATCTCGTGTAGCGTTATTTTGTCTTCGTAATCTGAGAAGGTGTTGTTTGCCGCATCTTTGTAACCAATGTGTGTATTGTGTTATTTGAGCGTTTAATATCAGTATCACTACATATTGTAAAACAAAGGCCCCGGCCGCGATTCAAGAGGAAGGTTTATATGTATAAAAAATTCCGAAATTTCCACGGGAACGGGCGCCACGTGGGTAAAACCGCTGCAAGTTATTATAAGATCTCTTTCTGCTAGTTATTATAAGAGATTTTCAATCATATTACATACCCAGGGGTATGGGTATGTAATATGATTGAAAATGTACGGAAATCTAGTATTTATTTCTAAAGAGGAACGGAATGCCGTAAATTTAGCCATAGGTACTTATTTGCTTTGTCAAATCTCAAGGTCTTCTTACATTCACAACTGTATGGAAGTGATGAGCGCTACCGTGCTTCGGAGGGTACGTTAAATTGTCGGTCCCGGCTGTTTCAATCGATAGACCGGGTCGAAGGCCTTTAGGCGGTCTAAAAACTCCGTCGTCAGGTTTGACCAAGAATCTACACGAATGAACTTACTGAAAGAATTTTAACAAAATTGTGTGAAGCCCTCAGAGATATTGAGTAGCTCTCAAAAGTTTTGTTTTACTTTATTAAACAGTACATGACGTCATGCCTTCACCTATTTCCTAAATCGCACAACAAAAAACACTTTTAAACACCTCAACAACAGTAACCCAACATTATCAAGACTAATATAGCTTAAAATCGTATAATGTTCCGGAAAAAGCCCGGTTTGTAATGCTATCTTTAGCCAACCAGACCCAGGGAGTGTAAACAAAGGTGTCCCGGTCAATATCCTACCGCAATCCTGGGGAATTATTTCCTTTCCTGCACCATTCCGGGAGGCAGTCGAACGGTTAATAGTTTAGTAAATCCTGTTTCGGTTGGGTGTTAGAAGTCTTATCGTTTTACTGAATGAATATGATGACGGAAAAGGGGTTATAATTATTTAATACAACAGTTATTATAGACTAGCAGCACCCCGCTGTTTTACCCACGTTGTACCCGTTTCCGTGGGAATTTCAGGATGAAAAGTAGCTTATAACCTTCCCGTTGAAGGTGGCTATCCATTACAAAAAGAATTTTTCAAAGCGGACCAGAGATTAGCGCGTTCAAACAAACAAATTCTGCAGCTTTCTAATATTAGTATAGATTACGAATGTTTTACCAGATTTTAATCCGATATCTTTTTAATTTCCTAAGAGCTCTCTTTATTTCCAAACCAATTCACAAAATAATTTTAATTAAACTCTTCAAATACTTTCCTAAAACCAATATCGAACTTTTCAACTTAACTTCCTTATCGAATTGGCAATAAGTAATACAGACTCCTTTAATAAAATCGAACTCTTTAGACAAAACTCCTATATTAAAGTTTGGACTGTCATGGCGGCGTCAGCATTTTTGAAGAAATTCCTGTTCCATTGAGGAGTCGCAGTCGTTGCCCTCATGTACAAGAGTCGGGCCCTTAGCGACCCTTGTTTGCACTTCGTTAGCAAGACGAAGGGAAAAGGGACAGACGGCTGTGATATCAAAGGGCAGGAAGAGTGAATGAACGAATGAATGAGATGGTAAAAGAAAAGTTTTAGAAAACATAAAAAACAAGGTCTTTTACCTTGTAGCTTTAAGTTTTGTTTCTTTTTTGTCAAAATCAAATTAGTTAAACAATTTATCTGTTACATATAATAACGTTTAAGCTCAATAGAGTAAAACGAAACATTACAATTTTAAGGTACGTATCGATTAAAATCTATCGATGCGTCTTTCCTTCTGCCTATATTCTGAGTTTGTTAGAAGCCACGCACTCCTACACTACACTACAGATTCACGCCGCGTCTGCAAATAACCAGGAACCACGGTTTACATATACATGCGTTGAATAAAACACCAATAACTTAAAAACATAAGTTAAGAATTGGCCTCGTTCACGCAAAACGCAGTATACCTTTACCGACTATTATGTAAACTGCGGTCGGGCGGCACAATAGACAGACAGACAAACGCTGATGTAGATAAGATAGTGTTGTTATTACATAGTGCAGTGGAAGCGAAACGCAGCGGCTATTTCATTTGACGAACGCTTTGTGGAAAAATTAATAGACATTGGGACCGCACGGCACTACAGCAAACATGTTTGTTTCACAACTTTAACCAAATAAAGTAGCGGCTTTTAGGCTAAGTACATGTTTAATAAACGCGCCTTTGATGTTAAGTAAAGATCAGTAAGTAGAGAGATTAATTACCTGGTAGAACGGCAGGTAAGTATGAGCATGTAATAAGATATGTGTGATCTAGCATGTAATTATGATATTGAATATCACCTCTAACTTTGTAACGAGTTATAAACCTATTTATTTCAAGCGACAGTTTTTTTAGGCTTATAATTTTTTTGTTAGTTGTCTAAAAGAGTAAGAAAAAGAGCACTCAGAGGCGTTCATTAAATTGACGCTTAACTAGTTGACGTGAGTTTTTATACATTAGATGTCAAAATCTCTTGGGAAGCATTTGACGTCTCTGAGTCCAGGTGTCAGCTCTCTTCATTATTTTCGCGGTTAGTTTTCAACTTGGTAGATATTGAGAAAGTATCTGTGTAAACGGAAAACATAAAACTAAAATGTAGAAGTGAAGAGGTTTCTATGTCTATGGAATGTCTATGGATATAAAGAAAGATGCATTCAACTTACAAAACTGAACTAAAGCAGGGAAAGTCGTAAGGATCTATTCCTAGATCTAGGAACGTGACACGTGCTAAAGGATGCAAACCTGTTAGTGATTGTAAGTACTAGAATTATAGAATTAACTAACAGTGTTTACAAATTAGAAAAGCAATTGCTTCAGATTTAAGCACTGAGTGGTACTTATAAACTGGTATATAATAAATAGATGTGATGAAGAAGAATTGCTTAATACTTACTCGAGCACTACGTCATGATCGAATGCGACAAGACATGACAAATACTGTGTGCTGATTGGTGGAAAACTAGAATTACAATATTCAACCAATCAACATGCAGTATTTGTCATATCATGTCTTGTCGCCCTCAGTCGCGATCAATGTCATAGGCGTTTCTATATTTTTGTTCCTTAACATCACTTAACCTTCAAACAACGAGATTTTAAGGGATTTCTTAGTACTGGGAGATATTTGATATTATAAGAAGTTATTAAACTCCGGACTAAACTTATACGACTCTGAAACGGATTTGACTCGACTGAAGCCGCTGGACTTAAGGCTCTGACATGTCCTAATATGGTTCTACTAAAACTCCAAAATAGAGGCTATAAAGTAAATATAACACTTGAAGTATTTCATATATTTGTGCCTCTGCAACTGCTTAAACATGACAACACGGATCATTATGAAAGACACTTGGTTAAACAAATTAGTAGATTCATTCACTGGAGGATGACTCTGACATTTCCTGTCGGGTCACACATACAGGTTTGGGGTTAACACATATTTAAAAAGACTGTTTTTATACCCTACAATATTTTAGTATTTTCTGGTGATGGAAAATAGTTGTACATTCATTAAGGAAATGTCAATTGTCTACTATAACTACTAATAAAATGAACCATTTACAAAAGCAAAGAGGAAGCAAAAACGTGTCTCATTTCGGACAACAGAACCAACTTAACTTACCTAAAACTTCCTCATTTGCCTATTATCTATGAAATTAACCGTCCATAGCCGACCCAATCCGGCCGCACCCAGTTAACGAGGTACAAGATAATAGTCTATGATATAGTGTCACTTGGTGACCACAGACACACCTAGCTGGCTTGCGGTGTAATGTGACACTGCCGTCTTTGCAACCTCCATTGTTTGGTCAATTATATTGTACTCGGTGATGCTTGTTTCAGGTGAGACACTTGATAAATCGATTTTTATTTGTACGACGCGGCGACGCAGCGCCCCGCGGTTTTACCCCCGTTGTGCCCGTTCCCGTTTTTACGTCCATTACAAAAATTATTGAACTTGAACCGCTAGTTCTTGTAATTACAGCCCTTACAAACAAACATAAATATAAATTTTACCTCTTTATAATATTAGTATAAATTTGGCCAAAACCTTTACCTAACTTCATTTATATTCAGAGTGTCCATAGACAACTCGTATTTTATTGAGGTAATGGAATGCAAAATCTCGGTGGTAGTATTTAACATCAATTTGTACTTGAATTTAATAACAGTACAAATAACTTAAATCGGCCCAGGAATCGCATAAATATTAAGTAATTGAATTCAAATCACAGACAAGTAATTAACGAAGGGAAAAGTATACATATTAAAATGGCGCCAGGGAATCTAATAAATCATGAATTGCCGCATAGTTAAGATGGCGTCAGGAGATATACCAACTAAGGCGAAAATTATGCAGAATATGTACATATTTAATAGTGGCCACGCTAATTTGAATTTGGTGTATCAATGTTTAGTCATTTATTTCGGTGTTAAGGCATAAAATACGCATAATAAACTAATTTTGCTTATCATCGCTCTAGGATTTGAATTGGGCCGAATTAATAACTACAGCTCTATAAGTAGGTAATTTTATTTCTAAATCACTACATAAGTAGTATAAAACACAGTCGCTATTTTTGTCTGTTTGTTTATTTGTCTGTTTGTCTGTATGCTTAAATCTTTAAAATTACGCAACGGATTTTGATGCGGTTTTTTGCAAGAGATAGAGTGATTCAAGAGGAAGGTTTTTATGTATAAAAAATCCCGATATTCCCACGGGAACGGGCACAACGCGGGTATAACCGCGGGGCGCTGCTAGTTTCTAATATAATAGTTAAGCACATATGTAAGTGTTCAAGAGTAAAGTAAAAATCTTCACGAAAGGTATATCACGAAATGTTTTTCGACCAAAACTCCAGAAAAAATCAGCTCACAACTCTCTTATACAAACGCTCCCTTACAGAGTTAATTAAACTCCCTTTATCTACACTAATGTTGTAACATTCTACTTATGTTTCCAATACTTGACTTATAATTACTACTGTTATAGCGCAGACAACAAAACAATCAATTTAAGCAATTTCACATGATGGTATAATATCCTAAAACATCGATATCGATATCGTAAAATCTCATTATAACATCAATAAAACGCGACCAATTAACCTGGCGAGCCTTATGTCAAAATCCTCATACAAGTTGTATCAAATTTTGATATTAGGCTGGCTTTTGAAAACAGTTGGGTTATACGTGAAAACTTCGTCGAAACTACATACACAAAACTCTTTGGTAAGATCTCGCTCGCTCCTGATTGGCCCTACGCGCAGCTGCGCTCTCATTGGTTAGATTTTAATGGCGGCAAGTTCACTGTGACAATACACGTACGCGTGAAAAACTATTGTGAGCTTTTACTCTTGTTGTTTGATTAATTGCATTAGTGAAGATAAAGTAGTGTATGCAACTGCATATAACACGGGTATTAAAACACTCGTTACTATTATGAAACTCGCTGCGCTCGTTTCATAAACTCACACTCGTGTTTTAATACCCTTCCTTATATGACAGTTGCATAAACTACTATTATGCGTAACCGTTAATAAAATTACAATACAAATAAAACCCAATCAATAGTTTCACATTAAACTACCCAACAATTACTCCGCTCCGATAAGATTAAAGACCGTTTCATACACATTGTTGCCAACTGTATAAAGGTTCGTAGAAATATGGCAACACCGGAGGGTGAGTCACCCTTACCTGCGCAGGAGTCGAATATAAACGGCTGTTTGTTAAAAAGGTGTCGCGCGCACCATGTTTGGTGTTAGATGACTGATAACAAAAAAAACTTGGAAAGAGACTGAGGCACCAATTCAAAATAGTTTATTTCCTGCAATTTTTTTGACAGATGCAAGATTCATCAGTTTTATTACCCGCCATTTTGTTGCCACAAATGTTGTGTCATTAGATTTATATAACAAAAACAAATGGCGGAATTTTCACTGTTTTCGAATTCTTTGTACGTAGGTGATTTCCGCCAATAATTTCCCACGAGGGAACTCAATTTGATTGTTACAATGTGTGCCAATTGTCATTTTCTATTTGTGGAGCAGTTTTAAGCAAGAACGAACACTAACTTCCACACAAACATCCTCACTTTCATCTTTATAATATTTGTAGGATTAATCAATAGGATATTACAGGATATTTATTTTCAGGATTTGGTTCTAAAATATTTTTCTCTGAAAAATAACAAATCTATACTAATATTATAAAGCTGAAGAGTTTGTTTTGTTTGTTTGTTTGTTTGTTTAAACGCGCTAATCTCAGAAACTACTGAACCGATTTGAATAATTCGTTCACTGTTAGATAGTCTATTTATCGAGGAAGGCTATAGGCTACATTTTATCCCGAAATTCCCACGGGAACGGGCACAACGCGGGTAAAACCGCGGGGCGCTGCTAGTAATTTTATATTTAAACGTACGAATAGAAATAGAAGTTATAGAAGTAGAAGAACGAATCTTCTTAGGTGTGTTGATTTAAACGAGTGGTTATCATAACACTAGCCGCGCCCCGCGGTTTTACCCGCGTTGTACCCGTTCCCGTAGGAACTCCGGGATAAAAAATAGCCTATAACCTTCCCGTTGAATGTGGCTATCCGTTACAAAAAGAATTTTTCAAATCGGACCAGTAGTTCCTGAGATTAGCGCGTTTAAACAAACAAACAAACAAACAAACAAACAAACAAACAAAACAAACTCTTCAGCTTTATAATATTAGTATAGATACGTTCATTAAAAACTACGATTGTTTGCGCTGTTAAATGTTTTTAAATACAAAGCGTTGTTTCATAAATCATAACTTAAACGATAGTTTCATAACTTAATTAGTTAGTCATTCGGGCAGCCAGTTATAAGTCACAATTTCATTTTTTTCCGTCTGTTGAGACTGACAATTTGTGTTAACGTTTACTAGCGCGTAAGCATAACCCACCATAAGTACGAAGCGGTGAAAATCTTAGGGTGTAATAGCATCGTTGCATCGCTTGAATCCACGTCGGAGGCAAAAAACATTGTAGATTAAATAAACAGTTAACATGCAATGTTAATGAGTATATTACGCGAGTGTTCTGTCATACAGTGCAGCATAACTCAACAATTATAAGTATAATATTGAATATAATTGACTGCACTTATTCAATAGGCAATTTAGTTATGTGTATTGAGTGTGCTAAATGCACCTACCGATGTGTGAATGAATATGTATGTCAGGCAATACGTTAGTTCCTGGCCATCTTAATTACTTAACAAGCATTTTATACATAGACTAGCAGCGCCCCGCGGTTTTACCCGCGTTGTACCCGTTCCCGTAGGAATTTCGGGATGAAAAATAGCCTATAACCTTCCCGTTGAATGTGGCTATCTATTACAAAAAGAATTATTCAAATCGGTTCAGTAGTTTCTGAGATTAGCGCGTTTAAACAAACAAACAAACAAACAAACAAACAAACAAAACAAACTCTTCAGCTTTATAATATTAGTATAGATAATAGTTTATGTATGTTTGAGAAAAAATGGATCGCATTTTTGAGATATGTATTTGACTTAGGCAGTAGTAGTATTGATTAAAATCCCAATTTTTTACTTCAAAGGTTGCGAGCCGCCATATTGTTTTTTTAAGAAAACGCGGCTTTTCCTGACTACTGATTCGCAACGAACCTCTAAAAAAGGCACTTGTTTTTCGCCATTTATTGGTGTATCCTTTCTTGGTTGGAACCGATAAAACCGAATGAAAAAAAAACCAAAAACGTCTTCTGAAATATCTATAGCTTAAGTACTATTAAGCCTTTAAAGGATAGTGATCAAGTAAGTGATAAAATCAATAATTAGCAAGCCTTAGCTTGGTACAAACGATGAGTTAGCAACAAAGTCACACCAAGTTACTAAATTAATAATTCTACATACTTAGTTAGTTACTTGTAATTGATATTCAGAGATATATAGCCGTATCCGGCGGGAAATCACGTCAATTTATGATATTAGAAATATTGAATGCAAAATGTTCAACTTGCAATGTCTCACGAATTTTAATAAGTGATGTCAACTGAGAAGGATGTTGAATATTTTAACATGGCGTTCGCAATCGACACTACACTTACAACACGCGAAAGCGTATACACAATCGAAGGTAAAATGTAAAAAGCTTGGTTTAGATTATAAAGCAACTAGCAGCGCCCCGCGGTTTCACCCGCGTTGTACCCGTTCCCGTGGGAATTTCGGGAATTTTTTTACATAAAAACCTTCCTTTTGAATCACTCTACCTATTACAAAAAACCGCATCAAAATCCGTTGCGTAATTTTAAAGATTTAAGCATACAGACAAACAAACAGACAAAAATAGCGACTTTGTTTTATACTATGTAGTGAAGCTCAATCAAGAACGTTCTATAACCTCTTACTACCTAACACTTAGGAACGTCCATTAAATCGATACTTTACTGATTGACATCATTTTGCATACATTTCAAGCATTTGACGTCTCGGCCGTAGATAAAAAATAATGAGAATCGCTACAAACATAGTAGACGTAGAACAACAAAATAATGATCTGACAATCAATGGCATTGGGTATAGATAGGATTACCGTTGAGCAATGAACAATGAAGAATTGAGCCTCGGTTGGTCTAATAAAGTCTTTACCTCAGTAAGCTCTCACTGGAAACCAAAGACATCTCGCTTAGACAGTCAGATCAGTACGTACAAACAGTAAATTCATATAACAACAAAATTCCATTGAAACCCATTAGTTGTAGCTCGTAACTAAGCCCCATCAATAATCTTGTAATACACTTGATGTACATGTAATCGTCTATTGAACAATTTCAACTCTCGCAGATCAATTAAATATCAATTATGTTGTTCCAACACAATTGCTACAATTAATCATGGGAATAATCGATCGACCGACAAAGAAAATATAGTTTTAATTTAATTGGTATTGTAATACGCCTTTTCTTTAAGGAGCCTTGGGTACTAAGTTTGAATGTGGCTCTCAAAACATTAAATTTGCTGAACTTAATATCCTAATAGCAGCGCCCTGTTTCGGCCATTCCCGTGGGAATTCATTGGTAAAAATAGCTTTTCTCTGAATATAATATTTCTCTTGAACGTAACTTATTTAATTTAAAAATAATTATTTGAATCGGATCATGTAGCTTTCCAAATGATATAATTCCAAAATTGTCCTTTTTATATTAAAAGTATAATAGATATTTCGTTTATTCTTAAATCAAAAGAAGGGGATTCTTATTAATGGTATATTTTCTTTCCTATGCATCTTTTACACTCTTCTATCCTCTGTGGCGCCATCAATTTCAAAAGTTTCGACATCGATCTGAATATTTCTCAAGAACCATAAAGAACCATTGAAATCTTTATGTATTTTCAAAATCGGTTTTAAACAGCCATCTTAAAACTTTAAAGCGCAATAAAGATTTTTTAATATTCTATTTAAATTCGACCCAGTAGCTGATACGTATTAATAAAACTTAAAATACAGATATATTCGGAATTACACCTTTAATCTCTACCTAGTTATCAGTATCACACTGTTTAACATTATCAATACTATTCCACCATATCTAATAGAAATGGATTAACGAGTTAGGAAATCGACATTCGTATAAAAAAGCAGTCTTTATGGAATAGGATTTTCCAGTTATAGCCATAATAAACCACAAAACATAATTTGCGTCTCTTTCTTCCAATAATGGAATTTACATACTTAGGTTTCAATTCTGAAAAACTTATAGAATGTAAGTATAAGGGTGGATCGCACAGTATTGTTATCTAAATATGTTTCATAAACAACGTTCGTTTTAAATAATGTTCTATTTCGTGCAATATAAAATACAATGTTGAATGCTTCTGTTTCTTAAACACATTTAGGTACTAAACAGATTCCAGAGTTCTTGTGCAAGCTCCTTTAGATAGAGATCTATATTTAATAATAACAATTGTAATGCTACCTTCTGTCATAGAACAGAATACGGTGTATAGACCGTCTGGACTAAGGTACGCAAGTTCTTTTGCACTTAAATTAAACCCTAGCGAGTTTATGGTAGCTGTAGCTATAGTTCTGCGCTTGCAAAATGCAACGTACAAAAGACTAGAAAACCTCCGATTATTTCGTAAAAAGTGAACGTCAACATAACATAAATCAATCTAAGTTTATCCCTTAGCCACCGGTGACCGCACACGCGTAACCGTAAACCATTTTTACGATGTCCCCCAACTCCTTCGGTAGTTTCGGCACAGCTGTATGCGACAAGCCATGACGTATCATCAACATTCCTCCTTCAATATCAGCAAAACGTGTTGGGAAATCGCGCATAAAAAATATTATAAATAGATCTTATTTAACGATGTGTTTTACTAAAATATCAATGACGCGATATTCTCCACTGGTTGGTTTATTGATCAGAAATCTCTATAGTGATTGTTTATTTTAGTTTGACGTATTACTATAGAGTTTCGTTTTATTACAGAATTTTGCAAAATTAAAGCGCTTTCATTGATAAAGACAACTATAGAACAATGGTTAAGAAAGCTATTTCCAGCGATATGTTGCTACTTGATAGGACAAAAGCAAATGCCAGTCCAGATAAACTAATAGGCAGTCAAACATCGAATAACTGATCTAAAACGCATAAACAATCCATTTAGAATGTATTCTCTTTAATATTCGCGTACGGCGGTTACTGAGTGAACTAAAATAGAATAACTAGGTCATCTAGACCCGAGCCACGCGGCTGGCGACCCGTCACATTCTGCGTTCTTAAACAGGCACCCATTCATATCAGTTTGTATTACTTTAATAGTTTATCGTTTTTAAGTGTGAGCTCATAACTGCTCATCTTCAAATTGAAAGGGTTTTCAGAAAATATGCCTAAAAGACGTCAAACTAAAATGAATCTTAATGTAAGATTGAAATCTATACTTCTATACTAATATAATAAAACTAAAGAGTGTTTGTTTGAACGCGACAATCTCAGAAACTAATATGAATCCGATTCAAATAATTATTTTTGTAATGGATAACCACATTCAACGGGAAGGCTATAGGGTATTTTTCATTCCGAAACTCTTACGGTTCAACGCGGATAAAATCCCGGGGTGCTGCTAGTATTATATAAGCGCTGTATCTTCCTAGTCTGTGCTTATGTAATGGTAATATGAGATTCGCAGTAACCTTCAAGTTAACCGTGCAAAGGAAAGAGCCATCAGATGATAATCATGAAGAATGTCATTGTCACTCTGAACTTAAGAGCACAGATGCACATTAAGCGAAATAAAATGAGTATAATCAACGTAATCTTTTATTTATGGCCGGGAAACAGGTTTACGATTTACGGCAGACATTTTTAACGCCATGCAAATATTTGTCTATGCCTACATGTTTAATAAAACGCTGTTAGTAGCCGATGACTCAAATTCTTTAAAATACCAGTTTGTTTTAAGAGTGTACACTACCTCAGTTCGCGTATTCAGATTTTCCCCTGAGCCGAAGCGGGACAGAAACACCTGAGCGCTTGGTGTTTCGGCCCGCGAATTGTAGGTATTTGCTCCCTACAAACATTATGGTACTCATTTGAAAAAACCGCAACATATGAATTGTTCTGTAAACCCTATTCAATTTACTACACTTTATTTTAATTCAACAACTTTTGTATTTATTGAGATATTAAGATTTTAGTAAAAATTTAGAGATAACTTTGCGATTTTTTTCTATCGAGAAAATTTCATGGAGTCGTGTTTTCGAAACATATGATCGATAGATTATATCATGAACTTTACCATACATACGTTTCAAAGTTAAATATTGAGTAACGAGGAATATATGGAGATCCCGCCGAGTTGAAAATAAGCGATTTGAGGTAGTATACACTCTTAAATTAAAACGACCGCTGGCAACACTAATTCGTTTTCATTTAATTTATCTCACCTCTTTCTAAACTGCTTCCATAACTTTGTTCTTCAAACACATCTTTCAATACTAATAACATGAGCGTGTTCGTTTATTTATGTTGGGCACAACCAGTTCTTTCCATTCCCATTTATCTACCCGAGTTTAACATCTTTCTTTAATTATTGATACGGAAACCGCATTCTTCCATTTATTGGACTCAGCGACCATGGGGCTGTTGTAAAAGAATTCATATCATATTAAAAAAAACATTTGTTTATGGTTTTACGTTCCATATTCAAGTTGTTTTAAAACGTGCGATATTACACATGCTGGTTAATGGTTCGTTCTATAAATTTGATTTTACTTTTTTATATCCACGTAAAAGTAGCGTATAGTACCTAGACAGGCTTGTTAGGTTCCTTAGTAGTTTATGAGTAAAAGCCTCGAACTTAAGACCTGAGTCTTAACAACTGTGTGTGAAATACCCATAGCAATTAAGTACCTACATCATACCCTGAGATAAGTTCTTCAGTTAAGGAATTCTATCTTACAAACACCAATGTAGAGTTTGACTAAGTTAATCTCCAAGTACGTCAGTTTTCGACATTTATCTGTGTAACGTAAACATCAAATAAACACTTTCATTGCATTTAACTCCATTTATGACGAATGTTTATTCCTAACAATGACAAAAGGTTACAATCTAACACAAAAGTGTTGTAACCCACCGTTATGCGTTAAACTTTGGTCAATATGTTATCAGGTATTGTAGTCTCTATTGTTTGGGGGAGAAGGTGTATATTTGTAGTGGAGACGAGTGGCCGGCTCCTTTGAGTGTAGATAACATCTACATCGCGCAGGTAGGCTTTATTGGCGGTGCATGGTCGGAGCTCGTTCGCATTGCTCCGACAAATATCTGTTGCGTGTTATTTTTCACACGAGAAATGTCAAATATGGCGGTTGACTGTCAAACCTTGGCGTCTCTTAAGGAGAGTAGAGACGTGATTATGAATGTATGATACGGTAATGTCTCTACATCTTCTCGTTTTCATAGAGAAAAGTTCTAGGATATTTCTGATGTCATGTTTGGTATCATTAGATATGTCAAACTGTTCTCAGAACTTCAAGTTATTTGAAAACCAACCAGAAGCAATCCAGCAATAATGTTCACGACACGTGTTATTTGAACGGTTGCTAATAACAGCAAACATTTGCTTATCGACATCTTAAAGTAATTCAATAACTCGTGTTCGTGTGCAGATCATTACGCTATCAGTGAAGTGGTTCGCAAATCCGCAATCGATAACCACCTGGAATGCACAATCGTACAATTTCTCCTTTTATCTGTAATCTGACGTTCCACTAAGTGGTGTGAGTACTGGAGTTATAAACAGCATTACTAATGCGTCGAACGGTGTGTCTGAACGTGAGGCGGCAGCAGAGCGAATGGGCTGCGCAGGCGCCGCGGCCCTCGCGGGACCAACTCGCCGCTGCATTCCGCCGCCTCTTTGTCATGTTAACCAAACACCGGGCTCATTATTCTGTTATTTTAACGAACCGTAGCGCCACATATAGTCGCGTTGTACATTAAATTATATTTGTGTTTAAGACAGTCGCGCAGGTTGGTCGAGGGACTTCGACCGCGCTATTGTGTCGGGTCGACTCGTTTTTTATGTGCAAGCGCATCGACATCGCCCACTCGAGTTTTTGGAATTCCAATATCCCCTCCCGTGGAAGCACCGCCGGGGGTCCGGTTCATTCATAACCCGCAGCCCGGCCCGGCGCGCTCTCCGCCACGATAGATACCTATTAGAGGATCACATGTGTCGGCCGGAAATGTAACTCAAACAAAACTACAATTGTTTTAGTTTCAGTTATTGTGCAGTTTGATTTATAATGGTACTACAAAAACAAACCACCGGCGTTGATTTCACTTCTGATGAACGCATGCGCTTTAAATGTGTTCGATTTTTAACAAACATGTCAAAACATTACATATTTGAAATAGCCTCTAACTAAAACAAAAGACACACGTTATATCGTTCCAATAGCTAAGAAACGGATCTGAGAAAACGAATGATTAATTGATATGATAGGTTTCTGGAACAAACTATTATCTATTCAAAAAAAGAATAAAGCAAATATCTTCATAATCCATTATCTTTGAACCATAAAGTGTAATAGCTGAGTAATAAATAGAAAGGCGGAGCTATTAAGCTGAACCTGTGTGCTCACACTCGCGGAGCCGCGGCGGCGCGGCGGCGCGCGGAGCGGTGGGTGTTTTTATTGCTGTTTTTATGTAGGTCACAGATATGTTGCGGTTTCTTTGACCGGTTATGTTATATTATTTTCTTAGCTAAAATTAATACCCGATGCATGGTGCGGTGAACAATAAATACAGAGAAGCGGTTGCAAGCCGCATGTTCACGTGCACACATTAAATTGTACTACAGGTGCAAAACACGAAATACACCAACGGCAAAGTTAATATCCGCGTTCTCTTAATGTAAAATATCTCAACAAATCTGTTAAACTATAAACATAATTACTCAGACTAATAAACATCTCAAAGCCCAACCCAAACCACCTTTAAACCTCTCACAACTCCTTCAAATCATTTGACAGAAAGTATTCGCATAAACTCCGGCACAAAATAAATCAATACGACATCGGAATTCGCGTGAGCCACTAAAATAAAGTACTGCGGGCATAGTGTGTGGCGTTATGGTCAGGGGTGATCGTCCGTGCACTCTCACGGAGCAATAATTACGGAGGTGAGCGCAGGAGATGGTGGCGCAGTTTATAGGCCGGGTGCGCGGGCGCAGGGACGCCGCGCGCCGCCGCCGCCCGGACCGCATTCCGCTCCCATGCGACCAGCTCCTGCCGTATCCTCACCACGCTCCCCAACCACCCGAAATGACATTTTTCAATATAAAACGTGCAAATACATGGATTAGGAATTTCACCATATTGTTTTAATTTGACATTGATATCGAGTTTATAATTCTTGAGATTTTTACTTACCATTTAGCTAAATATGAGGAAGCTGCTAAGAGCACATTTTATGACTTTTGCATAAACAGTAAAATCAATGCAATTCAGATTAATTTATGCATCAAAGAGAAATGCAAAGCCGGTTTTAAGATACTGAAGTTTAAAATTCAACACAATTTGTGTCTTAATAACATAAGTTTTTAAAAGCATTCGGTGCATCAAGGCCTTCCTATTTCTTCAATCGATGTAACTATAATTTCAAAGAGTGTAATAGTTTGATGATTTCTTTAGTCATCCAGACCGATTCACACGGCTATTGGCTATTCCATTAACTAAATCAGACGATGACGAATCGAGCAGTAAATCGAGATTATAATCATTATACCAGCTCGCGGCATCACATTCTTATAGAAGAATCCGTGAACCGACGGAATGCACGGAATAGATTCTAACTCGTTTTGTTTTCGCCACGTCATAACTCGACCTCGGAATGACGACCGTTTCAGTTTTGTCTGTTTTATTAGCATCCAGTCAGGTGGTGCCCATACCTAATTTATAGACTGTTACATGCTTTCTTTGTTAGTCATCATGAGATAATTCACTTTCAAGAAAAGATAAACGCAAATCTGTTTTTAAATCAGCGTTCAATATTGAACACTGGTAACACTTACATTGAAGTGCATACAAATAACTTGTCACGCAATTAAAATAAGTTAATAAAATAATAAGAAATGAAATGAATATGAGACATAAAACGGGCGCAGTGTTCGAATGTGCAGTGCACAGCAATGCAATTGATATGCACATTAGCACATAAATGACCGTTGACTCTCGGATAAGGCGTTCGATGTTCTGTAAATGTCTGCGGTTGAAAGGCGTTGGGTTATGATAGCGAGTTGACCCTTCGAACCAATATCGCCATTTTAACTTTACATATTCAATTATTGTTAAACAAGTGTCCAGTCAAGAGCTACATTGCTCTACTTACATAAATGTTTATCAACCCAGTAAAGTTATCGCATAGACTTAGCAACACGCTTTAACTAACATTTAACTTTGAACACGATAAAAGGTTTTCAGTTTTAATGTTCCAAGATAAAAAGTTTACCGTCCAGAGCCAGCAGCGACTTTATTTAGTTATCTCAGAATATCGCAAAGTGGTCCGATAGGATAATTAAGATAAATAACTTAATAATTTATTCAGCAGAACAGCTTTTTGCATATATTATGCGCCTACATCTGTCGGCAACGCGATTGAGGTTCGATTTTTTTCGAATAAAAACATGTTTAGTAACAATTATTTTTTAAATGCTAATTCTTGCAAAAAGTGTTGAGTTTGCAATGTAGGCAGAAATATGTTATTATGTTCATAATTCTTAGTCATTAAGAGCATTGAGTAGGGGCTAGCGTGACTGGACAGTCAGCCGATAATCAACACGAGCTTACTCTTTATTTACCGTGTATGCTAGTGAGAGAGATAATCACTTGTGGGTACCGTTGGTGTATATTAAGTGCATCAAACTATAAACCATTGCACCTTCGACCGAAGTTTTACAGTTCGTCCGGTTTGTTTTTTAATTGCATGTTATAAAATATGCGATTGGCAACAAGTTTTTTTGTGTATCGATGCGTTTTTTTTTGCGGGCTGTGGCTCATGGAACGCAGCCGACCGGTCGGGTACAGGTCGGCACCTGTTTCAACCGGCGGCATGTCCGGCTGCGAATTAAAAGCCTTTTATATACGTTTTCAATGACTATTTTCCGGATTTCTTTTTAATAAAGCTTGAGTATTAAAAGCTTGTTTTCTTCGCAGAATTTCTGAGTATAAGTACCTAGGCTGTTGAAAGTGGAATCTAGATGTGAGTGGATAACTTTTCTATATACATAATTTGTATATAGAGAAGAGATTTTAAGTCTATGGTTTTTTTCTATTCTGTCTATTTTTATAAAATTGGCTCCCGACTAAACAAAATATTGTATCATCATTACATGAATAAACATTATACCACCATGTTGTGCTCCATAGTGAAGTGTTGCGTCACGTACGACCTCGATAATCGTTTAATCCGATTGGAATCATAACCTACTCGGTCTTTACTTCTATTCGACTAAACTATTGGTAACTGGCCGTGGGCCGGCGCCTGTGCGCATTAAAACTTTTATAGTTCTTTAATTGATATACCGACCGAACTGTTGACAAATTAGAATCGAGACATCGATTATAATAAATGTGTTTAAGCCTGCGGAGGTGGAATATTTATGTATTTCTATTTATTAGTAACATAACAAACCTTTCGGAGGCTGTAATTGACTGCTAATGACAACAAGCAATTAATCTTAAAAGGACAGAATTTTAATGTACTTTGCTTACAATAAAAAAATGACAGCGTTCCCCAATTAATTGATTAATATAATGGACATATACGTCAGTACACTCAATAATCGTCATTAAAAATGTCGGGAACATTTTCAACTCGTACAAAAGGTGAGCAAAAAATAATAATACACATCCTGTTACCAAAGGAATTCGCGGGCCTAATTACTGAATAAGAGGTTAAAAGGATGGGACATAAAGGGCTTGCTGAGCGTCAAGCCTGACTGATGGAGCCCCATTCACCTAACTCGATTGAAAGGGTACAGGGATAAAGGGACCCGAATAATTCCCACATAATAGCATTTCTTCCGAAGCCACCGTGTACGCACAGTATACGTTATTAGTCTGTTCAATTTTAGGACCCTGTTTTAATTAGTCTACCCTCAAAAAGCTAGAAAGATTTTCTGTGATTTTCTGGGAACTGCGTAGTCCTTAATGAGGTTGACACCTAATTATGCGGCGTTTTAGAAATGCAATTGGTTCTAAAGTAATAACAGAGTAATGTTCAGAACTAATACAATCTTAATCACTCTGAGTCGATCGATATTGAGTGGATGTTCAGTTGGGTTGTCGACCTCACCTCGTGTTTACTCAATACGAAGTCGGCTTGTCAACCAGTCCACCCACTGGAGGTTTCTATGTCATTCCAAACATTTCAATAAAGGTGAGAGTTCCCTTTAGTTCGGAGATTAACTACCAAATTTAGAATACCGCGTCGGTTTTCATTCGTTTGCTTTCTCGATAAACTTTACCAACGGGCTCAGGAGATTTGGATTTTGGTAAGATACGTGACGTTATTTGTTTTTAAAACAAATGTTTTAGCAAATAAGTAGTTTTGCGTGTAAATTTATAGTCTATGACGATAAAAAACGATTAAGTTTGTAGTAGGGTGGGAATATAAGTTATTAATAGTAAAATTTTGAGCCGAGCTTCTATTTATTAACATATTCAATATTTCAGATTATCTCCAACAGATAATAAATAATATGTGTGAGGCTAGTTAGTCTCCTTTTTCGTCGCCATGTTATCTGTTATGTGGCTCCTGACAGCTATGATAGATAGGTTAGTTTATTAGGTAAGTGCCTCCCTAACCAAACAGGATATTTGTAAGATAAGAATATTAAGTCCTTATTTCACCAACATGGGAACGACTTAAGGTAACTAAGCACGTTGAACTGGTTCTCATTGAAAATTACAATTGACAATTTATTTAAATTGCTTTGCACGATTTATTACCTCTCGTATATTAGTCTCTTATCCAACGGGAAAGCAAATAAAGTGATATGTTCTACTGTCTAAATGTCAGTACAACATATCAAGTGTTAACATTGATTATTTGCTAAATCAAACACAATTACAGCGGTTACACGGGTGTCGGTAGTTGTCGCGACGGCTCGTCCGTTAGGCCCCGACGCGGACAAGTATTGAATGCTAAATAACTTACTAGGTATGCAAAATACTTCGTAAAACCTGATAGTGGCCGCCGGTGCCGGCGATCTATCAGCCTGCCTTATTGGGAAACACGGCGTCAACCTGCGCTTAGCTCGCCTATTTACTCACTATGATCTATGATAAAGAACCGGTGTGATCCGATCTGCGATTTTATTGAAATACATCGGCGTCCACTAAATTTAGCGTCAATGCAAGTTCATTGTAAAACATTGTATACAACAGCAAGATTTACAGGAAAATTATTGTATAATGCTTTGTAATTAGTCTCGTGGTTAAAAAACGTATATTTGTTCAAACGTCTTATTAATTCGTGTAAGATATGCATTAAAATAGACAGTTGTACATCGTAGTAATGATTTTAATGTTCACTGAACTGTTGTCACGCCGTAATTGTGCGGCAAACAGTGTAAAATTATCGGTAGCGTTTCGTGTTGTGTGTAATGAATTCGTGGGAAGACACGAACGAAAGTTAAAGAAAATAATGCTCATGCCAAATGACGTGTCCGTGACTGTAAATTTTCACGAAATACTTAATTCGTTTTCTGGCGCTTGGTCAGTGCCGGCGATAAGCGCACTTTCCAATACCAAAACGGGGTAATGATGGAATGCCGTTGGTCTGGTGCAGCCTCAGCCCCGCACTGCACAGTGCACACTCACCAATTATTGCATCACCATTATATATATAATATGCAGCTTACTTTTGACAACTACATACCACATTTTCAGTCTTAACATTAATGTTGATGATCTTAACTTGCTTAAGTCACACTCAATATCGAGCATCGATTGTAAACGCAATTAACATCACAATCAAAGCCAAAGTATTTAGAGTATAATATCCATAAAGCTATCAAACTTCTAAAGCATGTCAAATCGTGTCCAAACCTTCCGTGTTTTGGAAGCTTCGCCCACGCTGCTCACTTGCTGTTACCTGACATCGGCATAAACCTTTAAACTTTAACGTCTTCACAGGCATTTACCTGAGATGTTACGAAATTGAGCTTTGTCTTGTTAATACAAGAGATTAGATTGTAATGCTGGTGGCATTAGGCGTGTTTGCTTCGCAGAAACAAAGTTTTATGTCTGTTTAAGTCGCAACGCATGCATTTCACAACTACACCCACTGGATCTGCCAACACCTACGTACGGATAGTTTTTGGAACATATTTATATTGCCGCACGATGTTTGTTGAAGGCCGGTTGTGTAAACGTTAATTTTGATGGAGTTTGGGTGTTGGATCTAACTAGTATAGTACTTCATACCAGTTACAATTTTTAAAATAGATCTTTTGAATTTTGATCTTGATGAGGTCTTAAAATGACTTGAAAGATGCTAACAAGTTGTTTTAAGAAAAACAACGTAAAGTTCACGATAGCTTCTATTCAAAGAGAAACTATTGTCTTTGTCAAATGTTTACTTATTTCTTTGAATCTTCAAGCTTTTTTCATCGTCAGGTAAATTTTTGCTTTGTAATACAATGGAATGGAGACGCCAGTGTTATTGTTAGTTTTTTAACAATCCTCATTCTTTCGAATAATTAAGGGATTAGTTAGTAGTCTAGGTATTAACCCAGCTTTATTATTGAGGCCAACTTAACGTTGGTAACGCTTATTCAAAGTTAAATTATTTATGTAGGTAGATTACGCGTAAAGTTTGCTTGCTTCTGGTTATTTTCTTTTAATTTCGTCAAGGACTTCTGTGAATGTCTACCAAATGTCTTCTACTTTTAAAAAAAGTAAAATTACCTATAAGGTCTAACTAAAAAAGGTTGATATAGCATGGTTATAGCAATAAAAGACTTAAAGCATTTTGAATTTAGAAATCTACATTGGGTAGGTGATATACCTACCTTCCATCCGGCTACTTGTACAGTACTAAGTTACGTTAAGTACGTTTTAAGGAGTAGGTATGTATTTTATTTAAATATAATATTATCTATTTAGTAGCATGCATTATCATTTATTATCACATATTGGAAAATAGCGCGTGAGTCTCACCTGAATTGGGCTGCGTTTGTATATCCACGGACGACAACATTCCTTTCTTTTCAAATACATTTCTGACATTAGCACATGATATTTGGGTGTCAGCGGCAGATGCCACTGCTAAGAAACACGAGGCTATCAATAAACACAATATTTGGCTCCTCATTCTCAATCCAAAAATCGATTTTTTGTTAAGCGACAGTCTAACACAACAACACTTTTTCACAGCCTCCATGTTTCCAACGAGCGACTTGTGACGCACGTCGAAAGATTCACTCCTATTAACAATTATTTTATTATGTGATTGTCCAAATGTATTTATTTAAAGTTAAAATGCGATATTGCACGCCATAAACACAGACCGCGACGATTCAACTGCGATCCATGATGGTCGCAGACCGACTACGCCGACGTCGCCGACTGGCTGAAGTGAGCCGAAAGCGGACCGGCCTGCCACCGGAGTTCAGGGTATACTTACCAGATGCCAATTGCCAGTCTTAAAAATAAGATCAATTTTAACCTTTCTTCATGATTTTTATAATAGAAGCAATAAAAGTAAATGTTTTTAGACATACAGGGCGACGATAGGTACCGTGTACCGTCATTTCGGATACCTACATTCAGGTTTAAAAATACCTATTCGTTTCATTCGTAGCTTGCGTAGGTATTTAATTTAATGACAATGACAGACATCAGTTTTGTCAGTTTCATATTATGATGTCATTTTATAAAACTATAAATGTCACTGTCATATGTCACATGATAATTATCAAAACTATGTTTTGGTTTTGTAATCCATCCAGTCCAGCCCAGCCAGCCAGGGTTCAGCCAGCTGTTTGTGTAAATGTTGTTGGCTAACCGTAATTAATTCTAATAAAACTAGTAAACAGTCTTAAATTACATAATTCAGTGTGACATTTAAGTCATCATATTCGTGATCATATTGATACCACCGCTCTACTTTTGTAAAATTTATCCGGTGCATAACCATGAGGTTTAATTTATTGAACACAGCTTCCAGAGCGATCGGCGCCAGGTTTTATTCCAGCAAAAATATTAAACCAGTGACGCACTGCATTTTCGATATGGATGGACTATTATTAGGTGAGTTATGCATTTTAATAGTCACTTGACCTGCATTGTAGTCAATGTTAATTTAAAATATTCACAAGGCTAACTTTTACATAACACTAACTATAAATTCAAATTTCGAATTGAAAAAGCCTCCTTATTCCTTCTAGAGAAATTTTAATATTTGCTTGATTTTGTTTTGTCTATGTTATTTAGTTTTTTTTTAATTTTTGCTTATTGAATGTATTGTATGTATAATTTAGAAACTTACTGAAACTTGTGGATTTCAGATACTGAACAAGTTTATAAGAAAATGATAACACAACTTTGTGCAAAATATGGCCATAAATATACCGATGAGCTGATGATGAAGGTTCTTGGAGGGACTGAGCAGCGCCTCTCCGAAATACTGTGCAAAGAGTTGAAGCTCCCTATTAGTCCCAAGGAGTTTAGAGACCAGTTGTTGGTACTAGGGGATACTATGCTAGCTGGCACTCCCCTTTTAGACGGTAAGGCAAATAGATATTAAAAAGTATGGATATAATTTAGCGAGCAGTTTTTTTAATTAGTAAGAGTATAGATTCAATTTAGTAGGAGTTTTTACATTTATTAGCAACAATTTTTATAGGAATTTTGAAATAAAAAGTAGTTTCATCTTTGTTTTGTCTATGACCAAAGTCCTGTCAATGGGATAACTCCAGAGTTTCCAGCGATCATGGATATTGGATATCAAAATACTACGAAGTAATTAGTACTGAACCGTTCCATTATCAAAAAGTTGCAGTAACATTATCAATGTTATTGATAAGAAATGTAAATAATTTTATCAAGTTACCTATCTATAGGTGCTCTAGCTTTACTGTATCAGATACTAGCAGCGTCCCGCGGTTATAACCGCGTTCTGCCCATTCCCGTGGGAATTTCAGGATGAAAAATAGCCTATAACCTTCCCGTTGAATGTGGCTATCTAGAATTATTCAAATCGGACTGGTTATTCTCGAGATTAGCTCGAACATACAAACAAACAAACAAACAAACAAACAAACAAACAAACAAACTTACAAACAAACAAACAAACTTACAAATTTTACCTCTTTATAATACCTATTAGTATAGATTGTTATCATATCACTGAACTGAGTTGATGTCTTCAATGAGTCTTTCTTTACCCTGAAGTTAAGCCTACTAAGTGAAGCATCCACAGTTCAAGTTTAACAAAACATTAATTTGTTCAAATAAGTCACTCAGAGGCAACACTTGAAAAAATACTAGACTATGTGTACTTTGTATCTTGTAACTAGAACATAATATGGTCAGTGAGACATTGGGTACTAAATAATGTATTGTAGGTATCTATCCTCCTTACTCCACTGATATTATTAGTGAGACGAGGGGCCATTGCTCAGCAGTGGTACAGTTACAGGCTAATACTTTTTAGGTATTTTATTATAGGAGCTGAGAGATTAATATCCCATCTTCACAAAACAAAAGTCCCATTTGCGTTGGCGACATCCTCGAGTGCCAGATCGGTGGAGACAAAAGAAGCTGCTCATAAGGACCTGTTCAAGTATGTATCCAACATATTGGATATCGTTATCTATTTAATTATAGTAAGTGCGATCGTTTTCTTTCTGGAAAATAATATTTATAGGCCAACCTAAGGCCATACATTAATTCTGCTATATTTAAGGGCAAATCCGCGTCTAGCGCGACGCCTATAAATCTGAGAAAATAGGTTGAATAGAGGTTGTAGGGTGGGTCGTTTATAACGGTTGGTAATCGTTGCGCCTTTTAAAAATAGCCTATGACCTTCTAGTTGAATGTAGCTACCTATTAGGGTGCATTTACATCAGGCGAGCGAATGCTCATTCTATCCCCACTCTATAAAATTCTTGTAAATTCTTGTAAGAATTTTATTATAGAGTGGGGTTAGAATGAGCATTCGCTCGCCTGATGTAAATGCACCCTTACAAAAAGAATTATTGAAATCGGACAGGTAATTCCCGATTAGCTCGAACATACAAACAAACAAATACACTTACAAATGTTACCTCATTATAATATTAGTATAGAGACTAATTAAAGAAGCTTTTACAATCAATTAATTCCAGATTATTCCACCACAAAGTAATGGGAAGCTCAGATAACGAAGTGAAGTTCGGTAAACCGCATCCAGACATCTTCCTTGTCGCTGCGGCGCGGTTTCCAGACAAGCCAGACCCTAAGAAGGTAACATTTATGTTCCCACCAACTGAAGGAAAGAGCAAAAGTCGTGTCGTACCAGCAGCTGAAGAGAATGACAGATGATAGAGAAAAGTGGAAAGAACTCCATCGACAAGAGCCCAGCTCTTAAGTTTAAAGAGAGACCTCCAGTATCACTGTAGCGCTCGTGGCTTAGTTTCATTAATGTTAACTCATCTTGATTGTTATGTGCACCGGCCAGTATGTCGATGGGTGGCCGATATTGGCGCTACCGTGCTTCGGAGAGCAAACTAAATGTCGGCCCAGATTGCTTCAATCATTACGCTGTCTAAAGGCCTCAGACATGCTAAAAGCTCTGTAATCAGATTTGGCCACTCACATACTCAAACTTATTCACATTCGTGCAAACTGTCGCATTTATATACATCGTATTCTATAGAATCCAGTCTAAATGGGATTTAATAATATCTATTAATATGCCGCTAACGTCATCATGGAAGTTCGGTGCTAATAATTCGTGTTTATTCGCCGAACATCCGCAACCGCATGAGTAATAAATAAATAATGTTTATAATCCCATGTTTACTTCCAGTGTCTCGTATTCGAAGACTCCCCGCACGGCGTCACGGCGGGAGTATCCGCAGGCATGCAAGTAGTTATGGTCCCCGACCCCCATCTCGACAAAAGACTGACAGAACACGCCACAATAGTGCTGCCATCTCTAGCGCAATTCAAACCAGAATTATTTGGTCTTCCTGCGTTTCAATGACGTCACTGCGTTGGCGCGTTATTTGTTTTCTAATTTCAAATGTAGATGGAGCTGATATTAATGTAGAGTAGTTTTGTAACCTGGAGGTCTACTCTGTAGGTCTACTCTAATTCAACGAAAAACGAAATATCGATCGAAACTTCGCTTGTTTCCTACTACAATTCGTTTTCGTTCCGAAGTTTCGTTCGAACGAAAATGTTTGACGTTTAAAATCTCTAAACCTACTCTAATTGATAAATGTTGCGAACGAAAATTTGAATTTGACAGATGATTGTTCGGAATTTTATCCTCAATTCGACGAAACCAAAAGTGTTATCTTTTGATTTTCGTTAGTCGTTCGTTGGAATTGTTTGTGTGCATTTTGTCAGGAAATTTGTTTGAAATGGTCACAAGAATACTTTTAATAGAGGCTGCTCTACGTGAAGAGCGTTTAGAGCGTAGAAGAAGACGGCGCCGTCTGCGCAACCAACTCAATATCAGCCAAATTCCCGACTTAGAGTTTATAGGAAATTATAGACTCAGTCGGCAAGAGCTGCATTAGTGCAACAGTTAGAAAGGAATAGGTAGGATTAACAACTTTATCATACATATTTCTAACTGTTGCACTAATGCCTATGTTAGTGACATTTATGAAATATTTTTTGTAGTAAGGAATGCAAATAAAAGCTTATTTTTTTTAACTTATAATAATGTTTTATTTACTTAACTCTACCTAGAAACAAAATATTAAAAAGAAAGGCAACAATAATAGTAATAATCAAAAATAACAAAATAATCTTAATTTCTATGGGTTAAATATTCCCTAACAAGGCCACAAAGCTCTAATGCCTGCAAGCTCAGTGTTCCTGACTGTTTCTATCTCTATACGCCCCTCTTCATATTGAAACAATCTGCTTCTGACATTGCCAGAAATCAAATCATGACCTCCGAAAATCAGCAACAGCTTTCTTGGCTAAATGCTTTCTATCAGCCCAAACCTGCAAATCATAAAATCATGAGATTTTTATGCCACTACATTATTATGTTATTAATTACATTATATAAAACTAAATACCTTTTGCCACTGAATGGTCTTTGTGCAACCGCCCATTGAATTGAGCAAATTGCACAATTCTCCCCACAGCCTCTTTGCCTGGACATTTCCTTCGGCACTCCTCAACCTCCCGCGGGCTAGATCCCTATGCTCGTCCAAGAAATTGAGAAGAGTGTCTATTTGCTCGGAAGTAGCGGAACCCGTATGTGGAGCCATTTCAAACTGAAAAGATTTATAAAAGAATATTCAAAAGAGGTGATTTTAGTGAATAAATACATAATTATAATAAATTTAATATATTATTTACTTACAAAGTTTTCAAATCCAAACTTGCGAACTAAACTATGAAGACTGCATCAAAAAAACTCAAGTTGACAATTGACATGTTGATGTTATGATGTTACTATGGTTACTATCACAGACCAAGACAATCACAGACAAGACATGCATTGTTGGGATGAAATAGTACTCTTCAAATAAGTCGGTTATTAGTCCCGTTCATTCCAATCGTTCACGAAAATTGTCTATGAATCCGAAAATCGTCTGCGCGTCCGAAAAAGAAATAGAGTAGGGTAGTGAACGAAACTTCGTTTAAATTTCGTTCGTTTGCGAAGTTTCGTTTGAGAGAAACAGAGTAGACCTCCAGTTTCTCTCAAACGAAACTTCGCAAACGAACGAAATTTAAACGAAGTTTCGTTCACTACCCTACTCTATTTCTTTTTCGGACGCGCAGACGATTTTCGGATTCATAGACAATTTTCGTGAACGATTGGAATGAACGGGACTAATAACCGACTTATTTGAAGAGTACTATTTCATCCCAACAATGCATGTCTTGTCTGTGATTGTCTTGGTCTGTGATAGTAACCATAGTAACATCATAACATCAACATGTCAATTGTCAACTTGAGTTTTTTTGATGCAGTCTTCATTTTAGTTTAGTTCGCAAGTTTGGATTTGAAAACTTTGTAAGTAAATAATATATTAAATTTATTATAATTATGTATTTATTCACTAAAATCACCTCTTTTGAATATTCTTTTATAAATCTTTTCAGTTTGAAATGGCTCCACATACGGGTTCCGCTACTTCCGAGCAAATAGACACTCTTCTCAATTTCTTGGACGAGCATAGGGATCTAGCCCGCGGGAGGTTGAGGAGTGCCGAAGGAAATGTCCAGGCAAAGAGGCTGTGGGGAGAATTGTGCAATTTGCTCAATTCAATGGGCGGTTGCACAAAGACCATTCAGCAGTGGCAAAAGGTATTTAGTTTTATATAATGTAATTAATAACATAATAATGTAGTGGCATAAAAATCTCATGATTTTATGATTTGCAGGTTTGGGCTGATAGAAAGCATTTAGCCAAGAAAGCTGTTGCTGATTTTCGGAGGTCATGATTTGATTTCTGGCAATGTGAGAAGCAGATTGTTTCAATATGAAGAGGGGCGTATAGAGATAGAAACAGTCAGGAACACTGAGCTTGCAGGCATCAGGGCTGCCCTGTTAGAGCTTTGTGGCCTTGTTAGGGAATATTTAACCCATAGAAATTAAGATTATTTTGTTATTTTTGATTATTACTATTATTGTTGCCTTTCTTTTTAATATTTTGTTTCTAGGTAGAGTTAAGTAAATAAAACATTATTATAAGTTAAAAAAAATAAGCTTTTATTTGCATTCCTTACTACAAAAAATATTTC
Source organism: Cyclophora punctaria (assembly GCA_951394245.1). Taxonomy (NCBI): domain Eukaryota; kingdom Metazoa; phylum Arthropoda; class Insecta; order Lepidoptera; family Geometridae; genus Cyclophora; species Cyclophora punctaria. The sequence goes on along the minus strand of OX596171.1, from coordinate 1,690,650 downwards.
ATAAATGTCACTAACATAGGCATTAGTGCAACAGTTAGAAATATGTATGATAAAGTTGTTAATCCTACCTATTCCTTTCTAACTGTTGCACTAATGCAGCTCTTGCCGACTGAGTCTATAATTTCCTATAAACTCTAAGTCGGGAATTTGGCTGATATTGAGTTGGTTGCGCAGACGGCGCCGTCTTCTTCTACGCTCTAAACGCTCTTCACGTAGAGCAGCCTCTATTAAAAGTATTCTTGTGACCATTTCAAACAAATTTCCTGACAAAATGCACACAAACAATTCCAACGAACGACTAACGAAAATCAAAAGATAACACTTTTGGTTTCGTCGAATTGATGATAAAATTCCGAACAATCATCTGTCAAATTCAAATTTTCGTTCGCAACATTTATCAATTAGAGTAGGTTTAGAGATTTTAAACGTCAAACATTTTCGTTCGAACGAAACTTCGGAACGAAAACGAATTGTAGTAGGAAACAAGCGAAGTTTCGATCGATATTTCGTTTTTCGTTGAATTAGAGTAGACCTACTGAATGTTCAAATTCTGATTATGAAAATCGATTTTGGATTGGAGCTCTGTGATCTACGATCCAGGATCGAGGTTCATACTGCCGGTTTTGAAATTGGATCGCGCGAGGCAACGTTCTAATATGTCATGTAGAACAGAATGCATTGTTATGGATCCGGCTAATTAGTTTCGAATTCCGATTTAAAGTAACCATAATGTACCGCAAAGCCTGCATAATTATCATCGAGATATTTTTTAAAGTTTTTATTACAGTTAAATTGTATTATAGACATAGAACAGTTACTGTCCATATCCAGTTATATTCCAGTATATAGCAGATTTTTAGAGAACTTTTACCTAATTTTTAGATATTTTGTTACCTGCAGGTCAGGTATTACCATATAAGTGCCTTTTTACCAATTCTGTAGATTATGACAGGATTTTGCATAATATGAGGGCGGCTTTAGTCCCGTAAGTATAAAACGTAATTCCTGTTACAGTAATCTAATCGTACTTTAAACAGTATATGAATAATGTAATGAACAAAATGACCCAATCTGTATACATGGTATGAATGTAGATATTAGATCCATTTCAATAGATGTAACTTTTTGTTTCGTAGTTGTTATGGGCAATTGATTTGTTTAGTATTACAATGTTGTGAACTAGTGATTTAGTTAAGAATAAAGTTTATGCTGATTAAATTGTTTTATTATTATATAATGTCCAGTGGTTTTACTTGCATTGTGCTCATTCTGGTGGAAATTTCAAGATGAAAAATTGCCTATAACCATCCCTTTGAATGTGGATATTCATTACAAAATATTTATTCAAATCAGATTGGGAGTTCCTGAGCGCATTCAACAAACAAAAAAACCTCCAGATTTATTATTTTATAGATATCATAGTGACTTCAGGGACATATTAATTAGTTGAATTGTACTGTGTCTAAGAATGTATACCTGATATTATTTTACATCTCCAAAGTACCTTTACCAATGAGATGAATTTAACTCAGGACTAAAGAGAAGCTAATATCAGCTATACTAGTCTCAACTGATCTTTTCACAATCAAGATTTAAATAACAATTAAATATATACTATGCGTAAACTAAACTTTAATTTGAATTAAACAAATAAATAAGAACAATAATCATTTTTAAGGAACTGTAGTGACCAAGCCTGTAATGGTGGAGGCGATAGTGGTCTCGTTCATGTCGCACAATGATACACTAGATTCCAGGCCTTTTTCTGGAAACGTAAACACATCATTAACTTTTGTACCAATCATACCAAAAAATTCATAGAACAATATTTACCATAACGAGCATAAACTTTCGGCATTGCACCATTACATTCACGAATCAGTATTGGGATATTAGGATTTTCCCTTTTAATTTTAACATAGTTGTTTGTAATAAAGTCCCTGAAAAGAAAGAAGTAGATGAATATTAAATGTTATCACAATAGGTTACGTTGCTGTTTATGTAATCGATTTATTTACCTTATGCCTTTGGATTGCTCATTGTACTGGCACAAATGAATTCTTAACTCCTTAATAGATCTTCCAAAACGAATCGCCGCCATCGTAGTTACGAATAAATTGGACTCGTTTAGCCAATATGTACAAGATTTGTTTTAAGTTTTAAATTAAAATTTTCTTCAGGTTTTGTGATTGACAGATGTCAAAAAGCCAACTATAACTTTATTTTTGCTGTCAACTTGACATTTAAATTGAATGAATTGATTGAAATAAGACCAATTGTCATAATTTCTGTGCTGCCAGTAATATTCGGTAATAAACCGTTATATACATTTTCTTCTATTTATTTCCATTTCAAATTCAAACTCTGAGAATCGAGGCCCGAGAGGCAAGAACCCGCTAAGAGGTATAGAACTTTTTTTTTAGTAGGAGAAATGCGTTTATGCTTCCCCGGCAGTTTGGGGAAACGACCGGGGTATGTGGGACTCGTCCCAACGCGATCAACGGGCCGGGAAATACCCACTAAAACTCCTAATGTATTCCGTCGTCAGCGGCTCACTGACAAGAGTCGCGGGGCTACCTTGCGGCATTCCTCCGCTTCTCTAGTTGCGCCGACAGCTCGCATTGACGAGCACGCCTCGGAGGAAAGGGAGTGCAACAGCACCTACCTCCCTCTCTCAGGCGGCGTGCTTGCAACACTTGGCACGCCGCCCAACGCCGGCTACCTTCGTAGGGCCTCGCTCACAGTAAGTGACATCTCTTACTGCAAGGAAGGAGTTAGACTTCCCACATCTTACTCCCGAGGCCCTGGCGGTGAATACATCGGGGTCAAGAGGCGACCCCGGTGCCTTCTTCGTGCTTGGCGGAGCGGGAGAGCAGCCCGGCTGCCCCTGAGCACACCTAGAGTAGGTGCTGCGCCGTGTCCTCGGCGCAGTCACAGTGGTGGCACTGAGGGGTGGGCTCCCTTCTGGCTACTCGATGCAGGTACCTCCCGAAACAGCCGTGTCCCGAGAGGACCTGCGTCAGCCTATGTCTCCGTTCTACCCATTCTTTCAGAATGGGCTGAACCCCTTCTAGAAAGTGCAAGCAGGAACCGGGCTCGCCTCCGGAAGACGGATTGAACTTGCAGAATATGGCTCCTCTACATCATCATCACCGTTCAATCACCGTTGATCGTGACGCGGATGATCGTGCTTTTAAGCGCCACGTATATCGTACAAGCATCCACATGATTGCTGATAGCGCGAATTCCCTTTGATGGATGCCCGAAAAACCAATAATTTACAGGTCGCGGCAGTCATGCAGATGATGATGGGCGTTCATAGACGAGCTTTAGTACGCTATGCGAGTCAGGTTCTATGTGGACGCTTGTGTAAACGTCTGTAATCACGTTTGTGTAGAGCCAAATATTTAATTGAAATGCTATTTGTCGAAACGGAACATTTCTATACTATAAGCTAACTGCCCTGCATTGGAAACATGAACCTGCAACATCATTTATTATATTCCCTAACCTTGATTACGTACCAAGTTACTAATATTTTAAAAGTACCTATATATTGATAATTTAATAAAAAACAAACAATTAAGATCGATCGTTTGGTGCCAAATTATTTTTGAGGATCGTCTGAACTTTGCGCTCGACTAATATCGCCAAGTCACTTACCTACATTATGCAACTCACTATTCTATATTGCGTTTTAGAATCAAACAAAACATTTTACTTCGGCAAAATTAGCCAAGAATACTATTTTAACCTTCAATAACCACTAGCAGACTATTTTCAAACACAAATATTTATTTAACAATTTTATTTAATGCTCATTAATACTCAATACATCAATTTCATCCTTTGTACATTAAGATATAAGTACCAAACGTTTTATATATTTATTTTCTTCAATGTTCTAGAAGCAATAGCACTTTTAGGTACATCAATATCTGTTCTTAGAGCAAATAACATTACGAATTACGGTGTAAGGCAATTTAGACTACAATAGAGGTGATCAAACTACAGAAATGTTAAATTGTATTGAAGACCTGTTATTTTAATTTAAATGTTTAAATTCAATTTACATTATTTGTTGTCATATCATTGAGTGCTTCTTCTAGGCATTGCACAGTACACATGAACAATATATTTGAAGCATTGAAGACAATTTTGAAGTTAGGAAATATATACATTACAAATTATGTGCAAAATACATATTTTAAATTAATATTATGAAAATGTATATTCTGATTATTAATTCTGAATCCGTCACAATAACATTAATTGTATTAAGTTATCAACAATCCTGTTACATTTAAATTAGCACAATGTTATTCATGAGTGCAGACTATTTCTTGTTAGGACCGCATGCTCTGTGAACACTACAAAAATATTGAATGTGCAGTCTCTAACAAGAAATAATTGATTAATTCAAGGTTCTTACATCAAATTTAATCAAAATTTTGTCAGATTGGGCGATAAGAAATTATTAATTACCTACATTAAAAAATACTACAACCAAAATTCTATATTTCAATAGGTAATAAAAAAAATTGTAATATCAATAATGTGTATATACATATTTACATCTTAATTTTATTAGTTTTACTGCATAGTACTAATTCTATAAGAGAACCTTGTTGAAAAATTCAATGGGAACATTTAAAAATATTTTTAGGGGAAAACAATTTTTAACTTTATACCCAAGCGGGTAACAATCAACAAGTATCTAAACAAGAATTTCAACTAGCGGACGAATAGTTCTACAGCTCTATACAGTTGAGTGAATCGCTCAAAACCGTAAAGCTAAAATCACTTATACACTCGGTGAAATGTTCAGTTAGCACAGGATGGCTCAGCTACACAACTCGAATACGATGAGGACAACGAACCACTCGACTGTACACAGCTCCAGACTGTGCAGTATGAAGCGGGATAGTAGCACAAGCATGCAGCTCTTCAATGCTTTACGGTAGCTACGCTTCTTCTCCTTCATGTGGTTGTCGTGCACTATCTCTTCGCACTGCTGGTAGCAGGGGGGCCTCAGCTAGCCAGACACCGGCTCCACTGCCGTCATTCCATCCGCTGTCAATCCTTGTTTTTGACACCATTCGACAAAGTCATCAATAAGGACTGGCCACGCTCCCTCAGCGTCATAATTACTCATGCCATCATCTATCTGAGTGGCAAAGTCAAGCAACAGATTCCATGTGTCTTTTGGTATTGATCTTTTGTGATGTTCCTGAAAAATATAATGAATTTCAATGAAGACTTGCTCAAGGTTGAGTATAAAAAATGTACTCAAGGCCAGGTTGCAGATATTAACCTTGAATATATATTTTTAAACCGAGATTGTGAATATTTGAAACAACTGAGCTACTGGCTTTCTTGATTGTACAGATGAACTTTATTAATACCATGACATGTTAGAAACATGACAAATGAAAATGACTAATAAAATGTTATTCTATGGTAAAGTACCTACTGTTTCCATTGTAAGTTTGTAAACATTCTTTCACTTATTAATGTGAGTACAAGTTGAATTAACACATCAGTTTATGCCTTACCGTTAAAAATTTACACCAGGCATCAAGGAACTTAAACCGGCCCCGAAGCACAATATTCCAATAAGCTATCGCCATGTCGAGGTCCAATCCTTTCTGGCCTAAGTTTTTAGCATAATTGAATGTAAAGTGATAGAAATCTTTGAATTTATTCACATCTTTTATCTCCGATTCCAAAGTGGGCATTTTTGCTTTTAATTTGTCTATGCTATCGACGCCGAGCTCCACGAAGCCCGTGATGAACTCGTCTTTCGTGAACTCACATTGGATTGCCGCCTTGCACTTCCATGCAATGATTAGAACTAAAATTGATTCTGGACTAAGATTAACGTCTTCTAGAAACTTCATGACCCCGTCGACGGTGATTTTGTCATTCTCCTGCTGGTCTTTGTACTTATTGAATAGCTGTTCCAACTTTTTCCTGTCCACAGCGGTCTTCACAGGATCTTTGTAGTAGGCTTCAGGATTTTGAAAATAGTTGTCGCTTGCGATTTCTAATTTCCAGTCATTTTGCGATAAACAATATATTGCAGTGGATTCGCTGGTTTGTGTAAATGCGACGAATTTCTTCACTTTGTCTCTCTGTGACGATTTTAGTTTATTCTGAAAATAAATGTTAGAACGTCAGTACCTAACCTACGCTATTTTTATCTGTCAAGAAGCCAATTGGAAAGATGTATAATTTAACAAAAATGATTACAATTGTGTAAAATACATAATTTTAGGTACATACGCATCATTACTCACCATTTTGGAAAGATATTTTATAAATTCTAATGACTTTCACTGTTATTTCAACATCAGAACCAAAGTGAAATAACAATCAACCGTAGACTATAGACGATTATTAGATTTGATTGATTGACGAATGAAGGCTACATGTTGGTGTTGCCATTAGAAAATTTGTATGATTCATTTTGCCGCATCTAGATATTCAGATCTTTAGCACATCTCCTTCATTCATTATTTCTTACAAACAAACAGCTGATTGTCAATGTCAAAATTGTTATTGTATGAGGCGAATTGGGAGTGTCGCGAAATTGTGTTTAGAATTTACGTAAATATTTGTGAATAAAGTAGTGATCTTTATTCCTTCAAATTGTGTTTGCATAAAAATGCGGACTTTGATCTTACAGCCATTAAAACTTACCTCAAAATGTTTTCACTATCGAAGTATAAACACCAAAGTTCCGAGGGTGAGATTTGCTCCCAGTCCTACTGGATATTTACATTTAGGAGGCCTTAGGACCGCTTTGTATAATTATTTATTCTCTAAGTCGCGTAATGGGACCTTTGTGTTAAGAATTGAGGATACGGATCAGACTAGGAAAGTAGAGGGGTCGGTGGAAGCTTTGATTAAGGATTTGGAATGGGCGGGAATCAACTGTGATGAGGGGCCTGCATCTAACGGAAAGTACGGCCCCTACGTGCAGAGTGAAAGACTGAACATCTACCAGTGAGTATACTTTGATTTGATAAGCTGTAAAACTCTTTGTGATGTGACAAATCTAGAATATTACTGAGCCTTAAAAAGATTGTTCTTATTTGATCAAGCTAGCTACCACAGTGGTTTGTGAGAGTCCTTGCTGTATCAGAGGTTTGTTATATGAAATTAAATTTAGTTAATTCATATTTTTTTATAAATTAACTTGGGGTTTCTTAAAGAGTCTCCAATTTGAGGAAAATGTCATTCCAATCCCATCAATATCTAATATATCAAATTACAGAGAATACATACAGAAGCTTCTAGAAAATGGTTCTGCATACAAATGCTTTTGTACCGAGCGAAGATTGAACATACTTCGAAGAGATGCGGTGAAGAGCCAGAGAGTACCCAAATATGATAACCGATGTAGAAGTCTTACTCCAGAGGAGATCAGAGACAAGATAGACGCTGGTATACCTCATTGTGTTAGATTTAAAGTAAGCAGCCATGTTTAATACTTAGTTTATGGTGGTCTATTCAAACTTACTTATTGTCTTACATGTTGGAGGTCTTTGGGCGGTCTAAGAACTCCGACACTAGGGTTGGCCACTAACCAACTCGAACTTACTTTTGCTTTTTTATTACTATAATCAACTGCTCAGGATCACCATCATACTCGTATTTTTAACTAGCAGCGCCCCGCGGTTTTACCCGCGTTGTGCCCGTTCCCGTGGGAATTTCGGGATAAAATGTAGCCTATAGCCTTCCTCGATAAATAGACTATCTAACAGTGAAAGAATTATTCAAATCGGTTCAGTAGTTTCTGAGATTAGCGCGTTTAAACAAACAAACAAACAAAACAAACTCTTCAGCTTTATAATATTAAGTATAGATTGTGGTTAGCTCTATTAATGAATAATAAGTTTAGTACATCATTTCATCAACATAGGTATGAAGGTAGATGACATTTGAGGTGCGTTCTGAACATGAATAATGCAATAATTTTAACTATAGCTTTGAATAATAAAAATAATTAATGGAATATCATTTTTTCCTGCGTTTCTTTTAACTTACTGATACGTGCATTTAATACACAAATATATTTGCTTAATTTTAAGATATATGTCATTTCTATACATAGCCAGGTCAAAAATGGGCATCCTTCTTTGAATATTGAAGTAACAGTAGTAGATAGATTGTTAAATATAGTTGTGATATTACGTAATGCTTCTCTCTCTGTATAATAAGTAAAAGCTGTAAAAACTGGGAACTTAGTTCACTTTGTTCTCCAGTTATCATCAGACATCCAGTATTTCGAGGACCTCGTATTCGGTGGGATAGCATACGACGTCTCCATCAACGAGGGAGACCCTGTGTTGATGAAGAGTGACGGCTACCCAACATACCACTTTGCTAACGTGGTTGACGATCATCTGATGGATATTACTCATGTGCTGAGAGGCGTGGAGTGGCAGATATCAACCACGAAACATCTTTTATTGTATAGGTAAGTAGTGACATATGTAAGTAAACTCATGTAGGTTAGAGGCCACCTCTGGTGTTTATAGGTGTTCTTTGACTGCCTAAAGGCCTCAGACATGGTCTGACGATTGAAACAACAAGCTTTCTTTCTGGCGGCCTGATGCTTCGGTCACGAAGTGAGCGGGTGAGAAGCAGAAGCGGCGCAGACCGTGCCAATCAATTGGCCAATCCTACTGCTTGAAATCGTTAGTCATAATCGTGTCAAGCAGTGTGATTTGTCAACGCGCCACCGCCACCGCTATAGCTCCCGTCTCTTTGATATTTTTGAGATAGGTAGAACATAAGCTGTCTGTATTTAAACTCGTGACTACGTTATAATTGTTATCTCGTTTTTCAGAGCATTCGGCTGGCAACCACCTCAATTCGGACATCTGCCACTCATAGTCAACGCTGATGGCACAAAGCTGAGTAAAAGACAGAGTGATGTCAAAGTAGAAGATTATAAGAACAAAGGTATTCTATTAATTGCATATTAATTTTCTGAATTAAATGCTAATACAAAAATGATAAAATCCACACTATTGCCTGTTTTAAAGTCTTTGAAGAAACCCTGTCTAATAAATAATGTCTATTGCAGGCGTCTATCCGCTAGCGTTAGTGAACTACATCACACTCGCGGGCGGCGGGTTCGAACACGTGCCCGGCGCGGGGGTCCGCCTCAAAGAGATTGAGGAACTCACCAGAGAAGTGAGCCGAGTCCTTCATCTATGCAACTAAACTCTGGGGGGCAATTCTGCTAAAATAACTGTGTCAATAAGCTCCAAATTGGTTCTTGGGATTGGGAAGAACAATATGTGTCAACCTGTCCTATCCCATTCAGATTCCCGTAGAGTTGAACCTCGGTTCATCAGCGGTTTAACCGTCAAAAGCATAAAAGTGGCTAATCCCAGAACAGTCGGTTTTGGTTACCGAATTTTTAATATCAGACTTACACACTAACTGCATTTACCATTCAGTTCCAGATCGACAAAATCTCTCCACACCCAAGCCGATTGAACAAAGACCTCTTAGAAGAATGCAATCGTCAAGAAATCAAACGCAGACTACACAATGAACTCTCCGACACCCTTGTAGAAGAACTACAGACAATTATCAAAGACACATACCCCAATTACAAGATAAATTCCTCCATAGATCATATCAGAAACGTCCTACAATGGGCAGTGAATCGAATCACTCGATTAGACGAGTTAGTATCGAACAAATTCGGCTTCCTTTGGATTCTGCCGGCACAAAACATAGATATCGATAAGAAACTATTTAATGACCTGGTACGGAATTTGAATGATGTGGAACGATTTGAAGAAGAGTCTTTGAAAGAGTGTTTGAAGGTTTTCAGTAAAGAGAACGGAGTTAAGTTTCCGAAATTGATGAAAAGTATGAGAGGTGTCTTGAGCGGGTTGGACGAAGGTCCTGGTGTGGCGGAAATGATGGCGGTGTTAGGTAAGGAACAGAGTTTACAACGATTAAAAGCAGTTTTGAAGTAAAATGAGTTTCATTTGTATTTTCCATAAGTTGTGTAAGTACTTAAGACGTTCCCTGTCCCAATACAAAAATGCAAAATTGACCCGACAAGTCCAATAGGTTTTTTCCTTAGAATATATACAGCTATAGAAGTAGCGTTCGCGTGCCCCTTTGAGATAGCAATATTTCCGGAGATTTATGTTCCAGTGTTGCCAACTCAGTGGATTTTCCACTAATTCTGGTGGTTTAGACATGTGCTTTAGTGGGTAAATATTCGTTTTAGTGGCTAGTGGATTTCTTTAGTGGATTCGATTGTTCCCGTTAGTGGTAAGTTCCGAATTTAACCACTAACGCTATTAATAAAATGTGGTAGTTTATAAAATAAATAAAAACTCCAATGCAGATGTGGAGCGGTTGTTTAGTACAATGAACGTCGTAAAGACGAAGACAAGAAACCGCATGAAATTCGAACTTCTCTCTTCAATACTTACGATTCGGGCTGGCCTAAACGTTGCAGGCCAGTGTTGTAATACATACGAATTACCAAATTCTGTTATTAATAAAATCGGGAGTAAGGAAATATACACCTTACCAGAGCAAGCAGAAGCGGATTCGTCGGATGATGATATTTAGTTTAATACATTAGTAGAGGAAAATTCATTTAATAAAGAAATCATCCGACGAATCCGCTTCTGCTTTATCTGGTCGGATCTTTACTAAATAGGTAGGTAAACAGATTATTTCAGATTATGTAAATGTTATTGCTCGTGATTTTACCTGTACGTACCTAGAATAAGGTACATATTTCTACCTCATTGTTTTTTAATTAATTAATATTTGATACTAATACTTAATTACATTGTGGTTGTTTTATTTTTTTATGTTTTATTTAAATTATAACACTGGCACAACAACAGAATGTACTCTATGTCACAACTTTTAACTTGTGACAGTAAATAATGGGTTACGCGAAAGGGATGCACGATTAGTAGTTCTGTCTCATTCTTTCCTGGGCGAAGTTAAATATCTCTTGACCGTTCTAGCAATTATGACGTAAGATTCACTACTTCTATAGCCGTATATATTCTAAGGAAAAAACCTTAGAATATATACGGCTATAGAAGTAGTGAATCTTACGTTACCGTTCTAGCAATTATGACGTAAGATTCACTACTTCTATAGCCGTATATATTCTAAGGAAAAAACCTTAGAATATATACGGCTATAGAAGTAGTGAATCTTACGTCATAATTGCTAGAACGGTCAAGAAATATTTAACTTCGCCCAGGAAAGAATGAGACAGAACTACTAATCGTGCATCCCTTTCGCGTAACCCATTATTTACTGTCACAAGTTAAAAGTTGTGACATAGAGTACATTCTGTTGTTGTGCCAGTGTTATAATTTAAATAAAACATAAAAAAATAAAACAACCACAATGTAATTAAGTATTAGTATCAAATATTAATTAATTAAAAAACAATGAGGTAGAAATATGTACCTTATTCTAGGTACGTACAGGTAAAATCACGAGCAATAACATTTACATAATCTGAAATAATCTGTTTACCTACCTATTTAGTAAAGATCCGACCAGATAAAGCAGAAGCGGATTCGTCGGATGATTTCTTTATTAAATGAATTTTCCTCTACTAATGTATTAAACTAAATATCATCATCCGACGAATCCGCTTCTGCTTGCTCTGGTAAGGTGTATATTTCCTTACTCCCGATTTTATTAATAACAGAATTTGGTAATTCGTATGTATTACAACACTGGCCTGCAACGTTTAGGCCAGCCCGAATCGTAAGTATTGAAGAGAGAAGTTCGAATTTCATGCGGTTTCTTGTCTTCGTCTTTACGACGTTCATTGTACTAAACAACCGCTCCACATCTGCATTGGAGTTTTTATTTATTTTATAAACTACCACATTTTATTAATAGCGTTAGTGGTTAAATTCGGAACTTACCACTAACGGGAACAATCGAATCCACTAAAGAAATCCACTAGCCACTAAAACGAATATTTACCCACTAAAGCACATGTCTAAACCACCAGAATTAGTGGAAAATCCACTGAGTTGGCAACACTGGAACATAAATCTCCGGAAATATTGCTATCTAAAAGGGGCACGTGAACGCTACTTCTATAGCCGTATAATAATTATATTCTAAGGTTTTTTCTAATTTTTTTTTTTATAGTCATAGTGTAGCCCTAGTAATAAAATAATTAAAAAAAAACCGGAAGTAGGTTTTACTTGCCTGAAACACATATGGTTCATGAGCGTAGGGAGACTTTTTGCTTCTGCACGTTCATGAAACACATATGGTTCAGAGAACTTTTTTTAGGTTTTCAAAACTACGCAAAACTTTACTACAGACGCAGCAAGAAATTATAAGGGAGTTCTTGCAATTGAACAATGCATCCGATGCGAGTGCAAATACATTGACTAATAGTCCAAGACCGTTTACTAGCTCGATCGCAAGTCGGCACTTTCTGATCTGACTAAAATCTACTATATAAAAATAAGTCGGGTTTTCCTCCCTGACGCTATAACTCCAGAACGCACAAACCGATTTCCACGGTTTTGCATTCGTTGGAAAGGTCTCGGGCTCCGTAAGGTTTATAGCAAAGAAAAAATTTCCACGGGAACGAGGGCGCTGCGGGTGAAACCGCGGGGCACAGCTAGTCTACTATATAAAAATAAGTCGGGTTTTCCTCCCTGACGCTATAACTCCAGAACGCACGAACCGATTTCCACGGTTTTGCATTCGCTGGAAAGGTCTCGGGCTCCGTGAGGTTTATAGGGAATAAAAATCTCAAAATTCCCACGGGAACGGGGGCGCTGCGGGTGAAACCGCGGGGCACAGCTAGTTTCTTATAAAAATAAAAATATTTTTTCGTATGTCCCGGCGATTTTCTTTACTTTGGCTCAGTGGACAGTGAACGTGCTAAGTATACCCAGCATATTGTAGTTCGTAATAAAATAATCCTTATAACATTATAAATGCGAAAGTTTGTGAGGATGGATGTATAGTATGGATGTATGTTTGTTACTCTTTCGCACAAAAACTACTGAACGGATTTGGATGAAACTTTACAGTTAAATAGGTTATACATCTATCGTCTATCACGCGTCTACCATCCTAGTTCACCGTCCACGGACGAAAACAGCAGTAGTTTGGTCCGTGAAGTTAGAAGACACTTCAGATCAAAGTTATGCATTGCCAGTTTGAGCTTGTCTGCCTGCCTGTGGCCTGCCTCAATAAAATTAAATTGACCAATATTCGGACACCTAATTATATTTGAAGTACCTATGTAGTTTCTAGAGCCAACTACCGTTGAAATAAGTTACCTATTCACTGAGCAACAAAAAACAGGAATATGTTCTTTATAAATATTTATTTATTTTTGCACTATCTAAAAAGTTTATTCTTCCATGCCACCTTCCCCTTCTCCTTCCTCGTCGAACTCTCCCTCAGCATCAGCCGTCGCGTCCTGGTACTGTTGGTATTCTGAAATGAGGTCGTTCATGTTGCTCTCGGCTTCCGTGAACTCCATCTCGTCCATACCCTCGCCAGTGTACCAGTGAAGGAATCCTTTCCTCCTGAACATCATCACAAACTGTTCAGATACCCTTTTGAATACGCTTTGGATCGCCGTCGTATTTCCAATAAATGTAGAAGACAGTTTCAGGCCCCGAGGTGGAATATCACAAATAGCGATCTTAACATTATTTGGGATCCATTCTACAAAGTAAGTGCTGTTCTTATTTTGAATATTCAGAAGCTGTTCGTCTACCTCTTTGGTTGACATTCTGCCTCTGTATATTGTCGATACTGTGAGGTATCTGCCGTGTCTGGGGTCGCAGGCAACCATCATATTTTTGGCATCGAACATCTGTAGTGTCAGTTCTGGTACTGTGAGCGCTCTGTATTGCTGCGATCCTCTAGAGGTGAGCGGGGCGAAGCCGGGCGTGTAAAAATGTAGTCTGGGGAACGGCACCATATTGACTGCTAGCTTCCTCAAGTCTGCATTGAGCTGTCCTGGAAACCGCAGGCATGTAGTGACTCCTGACATCGTCGCACATACCAAGTGATTTAAATCACCGAACGTCGGTGTAGTTAACTTCAACGTCCTAAAGCAGATGTCGTAGAGTGCTTCATTATCCAAGCAGAAAGTATGATCTGTGTTTTCTATCAACTGGTTCACTGCCAACGTAGTGTTGTACGGTTCTACTACACAGTCAGACACTCTAGCACTAGGAAAGACTGAAAAAGTCATTATTATTCTGTCAGGATATTCCTCTCTGATCTTGTTGACTATTAGAGTGCCCAAGCCGGAGCCGGTTCCTCCACCGAGGGAGTGTGTAAGCTGGAATCCTTGGAGACAGTCGCAGCCTTCGGTTTCACGCCGTATGACGTCCAATACAGACTCCACGATTTCCACTCCTTCGGTGTAGTGTCCTCTGGCCCAGTTGTTAGAAGCGCAGTTCTGTCCGTAGACAAAGTTGTCGGGTCGGAACAGGCAGCCAAAGGGCCCAGATCGGACGGTGTCCATAGTGCCAGCCTTGAGGTCGACCAGCACAGTGCGCGGGACGTACTTTCCGCCGACGCCCTCGTTGTAGTACACGTTGATCCGCTCCAGCTGCAGGTCGGAGTCTCCGTGGTAACAGCCGCTGGGGTCTATCCCGTGCTCGTCGGATATCACCTCCCAGAACTGGGGACAAGAATATCATTATGTGCCTGAGGTTCTTTTTTAACATTTTAGGGGAAAGATTTCGTACTCCACTATTAAAGGTACCTACTTAAATACAAAATATCGCGTTACGTCAAAGCCTAACCAAATTATGTGATAACGTTGGCTACTTACCTTGCCACCGATCTGGTTCCCACAGGACCCGGCTTGGATAGTTACTATTTCCCTCATCTTGTAAATTTAACAAAATGCCTTCTTCTGTAATTCACTTGTAAATTTCTATGAAATTTCCTATCTAAAGGGTTTAATAATTGGGGTGGTACTTAACATTAATTAAACCTATAAATAAAATCTAAAAAATATTTCTAATATTTACACCATGTGCATGGTATGTAAATTTATTCAGAAATGAATCTGAAAATTCGGAAATAAGAAACAATGTCATGTTTAGGAATTTAAATTGACATTCAATTATTCAATTCAAATTCCCAATCTATAGGTACAGTTACACATGCTCATTACTAGCACGAAAGCATGCCACTATTGAGCAATTGCTACTTAGTGGTATGTGTGTCGAAACATTGCTAATAATTAGCATGCTAATTACGAGTATGCTCAAAAATCGACGGCCGTGCGATTTTTGGGCATGCTACCTGCGGCGCGGGTGGAAGGGGGCGTGCTTTTAGCGCGTGTGAACAGGTTTGCTTATTGAGCATGCTAGTAGCGATCAGTCGCAATAGATGCGCGTGCACAATTTCGCGCCAAAAATGTCTCGCTGGGGCGATGAAAAAACGTTGAAATTTGTAATTTTATATCGGAACAACGAGTGCCTATGGAATCCGCATATACCACAGTACAAAAACAATATTGCAAGAAATAATGCATATCAAGATTTATTAACCAACATGGACGATCCTACTTTGACTGTGAAAATTATAAAATCAAAAATCAAGAACTTGAGGTCCGTTTACCACAGCGAATTAAAAAAAATTGAGAATTCCAAGCGATCCGGTTCTGGTGCCGCTACTGTGTACAACCCATCCATGTCCTGGTTTCACGAAATGCATTCTTTCCTTGGAGACACTGGCGATTACAGGGACCCTATTTCTATGGAATTGGTGAGTTTTGGTTTACAATACTTAAATAAAAATGCACGTAACTGTTAGTAACACACAATTATTTAATATCATAGAATAAGTAGTACAGCATTTTCTATGTATTAATTTAAATCATATGGCCTTGCCACGGTACCGCCTCTGTAGTTTCAAAGAGCTGCGCATAGGTGTCTCTTATCGCTCCTGCCTGTCGAGAAGCGTGGTTAGCGTAGCGTGTAGGTGGTAAGCCTTCCAAAGCAGTCCGTAGTTGTGCCCTCCATGATCCTGGTACCACAACACGTTGTTGTGTATCTTCAAAGTCGACGCATCTTTGCGTGATGTACATATCAGATGTTTTCCGAAGCCAATTGTGTAAAGAGCAGGCAGCTAATGTAATTCTATCGACATTTTTGGGGGCCATATCTATGGCATTCATAAAAACTCGAAATCGTGTCACTAAAATACCAAACGCATTTTCAACGATTCGTCTGGCTCTCGATAAACGGTAGTTAAATATCTTTTCTTTACGCGTTGGAGTTGTTCGATAGGGCTTCATAAGGTATAACTTTAGAGGAAAAGCAGCGTCTGCCACAATAACTGATTGGTCCGGAAAATTGAGAGTATTATTTTCCAAAGCTTGTGCTAAATTAGATTTTTGATAAACACCTCCATCAGAAGCTCTACCATTAGTCCCAACATTTACGTATGAAAAACAATAGTCATCATCAACTAATGCCAGAAGTATGATGCTATGAGCGCCCTTGTAGTTATAGTAGTCAGAAGTATCATCAGGGGCGAATATATTTATATGTTTGCCATCCAACGCTCCAACACAACCTGGAAAGTTCCATTTAGTTCTAAATCCATGTTCAATGCGTTTCCAATCTTCAGAACCAGGAATCTGTAAAAAAAAACAAATAAGTATTTTATAAACTTAATAGATTTTTTTTACAGAGAGACGAGCCATCGCAAGATTCACAACCAAGTGACGCTGTTTCATATTCAAACTCGTTGACGCCGCAATCGATGAATGTGTTATCACCCTCTCCTAGTCCAACTACAGAAGATCGATCACAATCGCGTTCATCTAATAACTCATCAACACGACGTAGAAAAAGAAGCTTACAAGAAGAACCCATTACATATGCTCTCGATCGTTTACAAAATATTAGTTCTGCGATAAATGCACCGCCTAATTACGACGAATTCCATTATTTTGCTCAAAATGTTGCAGCTCAATTGCGAACTCTACCATTGTACGACGCATTAGATGTACAACATGAGATCCAAACAATTCTGACTGCAGCAAGACGTCGACGCCAGTACCCAAATTTGTCTCCCTTTACACAAACAATGACTTTCATACCTCCCAGTACAAACACAAATACAGTCACTTACACACCTCCTACTACAAACACACAGACAATGACTTTCATACCTCCCAGTACAAACACAAATACAGTCACTTACACACCTCCTACTACAAACACACAGACAATGACTTTCATACCTCCCAGTACAAACACAAATACAGTCACTTACACACCTCCTACTACAAACACACAGACAATGACTTTCATACCTCCCAGTACAAACACAAATACAGTCACTTACACACCTCCTACTACAAACACACAGACAATGACTTTCATACCTCCCAGTACAAACACAAATACAGTCACTTACACACTTCCTTACGCGTTATCCCAATCAGATTCTACTGTCCCTGAAGAAGATTTGTTGAACAAAGCATGGAAAATGTGTTAAAGTTAAATTTAGTTTAGTCTAGATTTTAAACAATAAATACTTGATCTAAACTAATAATCACTGGTTTACTTTACTTACCCGCATATAATCCTTCAGAGCATTGTATATTGCATCACACACTTCAGGTATAAATAGAGATATAGTAGACCTTGCAACTCTGTGAAGTGCTTCTAATGTGTATAACGAATCTCCAGTTGCTAGATACCTCAATGTCACTTCCAGTTTCACTTTTGGTGGAATAGCATTTCGCATGTGTGTATCTTGTTTCTTTATAGCGCTTTCAACTTTAGATAGTAACTCGTCAAACTGATGCGGTAACATGCGCAAATGATTTTTGTAACCATCAATATCTTCTTCTCGCATTTCTACTAGCAATCGAGTACTTGCTCCAAGTTGTTCCCTTCTACTTAGCCAATCACGGACCCAAATCTTCCTATTCCTTTTACATTGGTTTTTTCTCTTTCTACCTGAGAGAAGTCTTCGGATGCATTGCAACGATAGCAAAAGAATAACTTTATTAAGCTCCGTACGGATGGTTGTTTCATCGTCCATGTTTGAACTGAGCATGCTAAAATCGCATTTGTGTTTGGAGTGTTTGCTTTGAGCATGCTTATTAAGTAGCATACTTAAAACTAGCATGCTTATTGCTAGCAAATGTAAACAGTTCATAAGCATACTCATATTAAGCATACTTATAGCACGTTTTTTAGCATGCTATTCTAGAGCATGTGTAACTGTAGCTTATTACTATACTCTATGTTGACATTATAGATTTCTTCTAGTCTTTAAAAATATTTTCTTTTATTGGGCATTTCCGGCTAGTACTGATTCGACCCATCAAGAATAGAAGAATACAATGATATTTTGCTTCCTCCATGGAAACATATTACATCACCGATGAAAATAAACATATTCAGTAGAGTTTTGTGGAAGTTCAAGGAAGGTAGGAAAATTGAGTCCTGACAACTTTTATTGCGGTTCGAAGCTAGTAAAAGCACAGTTTAGGACGGTAGGAAGTAAGTTCGTGTAGGTTAGGGGCCAACCCAGGTGTCGGAAGTTTTTAGACCACCTCAGACCGCATGTTATAACCTGAGGTTATTACGATTGAAACTTGAAACCATATTGTAACAACCAGGACCGACCTTTTTAACCAAATTTTGTATGTGCTGACGCGGCGCACTTAAGGTAACATTTAATTATAAGATATTAACTATATTTAGTGCAATAAACGCATTCAACGTGTACACACCGTTTTCTTACATTACATATTCGTATAATAAGTGTGTACCCACACATTTTTGGTCCTTCGAGCCGTATCTCGATAACTGTAGAGACTAAACCTCGGGTTGTGAAACAATCGGTCTTTCGACAAAAGGATTTTCGAGGCCTCTTATCGGTTGAGGTTCGGGAACAGTGACATTCGATTACAGTGCAGTTGCACATTGTACTTACAAGTTCGGTAAACCTAATGCTAGTGATCGAAATTCAACATACATTTGTGGACATCCCAGTTCACTAAACAACACAGGTTGGGCAAACAGTCCAGCTGTATCTACACATTCGTGAGAAACACAGCTCGCGGCACATCTCTACGAGGGCTGCCTACACACACCAGGTTACCTCGTCAACATACATTGCATCGACTCACAAGTAAGATCTTTCCATTTTTTACACTTTGGGTAGGTCTTTACCGTTACAATGGAATTTTTATTAACTCGCCAACGGAAGTTGATGGAAAACATCGAGAAAATAGGAATCAACTTCAACAAAAATCCGGTGGAACGTAAAGTAGTAGACTACTTCGGGAAGCGGTTGAAATCGCTTCATAGCCAGTACGACGAGTTCGTCGATAACGACAAAGAATTGCGCATGTTAGATTTTGAAACCCATAGAGTTAATTAAACGAGGTAAGTGTCTAACGTTAGGTAATATTTAAAGTCAATAGTTCTAATCTTTTGATGGTTAGGAGGGTAGTAATGAAAACAAGGAATAACCATTTTACATGCTGGTTATCTTTTAATAATCATTAGGGCACATTACCTTACTTTATACATATTACTAACATCTCCAATAACACTAATAATTCAGTTCGTTATTGAAGTAAGTATATAAACATAGCACATAGGTACATAATTTAATATGTTGTTCATACACAATATAAAATGAAAGGGCACATAAGATATGAAATATGTAGGTACCTGTCTTTCATATTGTCCGGCCCGATATCGGATATCGGAGCCGACACCGATATGCTGGCGGCACCATCGGACGCCCGTGAGCCATCGGACGATAATGTTTGTATGTGTGCTATACGTGTATCTAAATTGTTTCTGTGTGCGTAGAGCCCGATGCTAGTTTACTATAAGTACCATGTTTCCAGATCCCAGATCATTTATGTAAACAAATGTGATACCAGTGCACAAAACCTGCACGAAAATCGTGCAGTTGTTAATTTCACGATTTCACGGTATTTATTTATCTTATAAAGATAAGGGGATAGCTATAGTTATTCAAACGATTATGCAGTATTGACTTTTATACGATTGTTATTCTGAAGAAAATTAAAATTATCAAAAGCTTTTTTTGTGCAGTTTGTTTATGTATACTTGGAACACTACAGAGACGCAGAACATTTTTTAGAGTCGCCATTTTATTTTATCGTGGTTCGTATTTCGGACTCCAAAAAAAGCGCTAAGTACACTACCTCATAGGTGGCGTTGAAACGTGTGCATTATTATGCACACGTTGGTCATAATTGACCATTACAACTTTTACAACTTTTTAAATCGTTATATCTCAAAAAGAGTGGTTCGTGGGAAAAAAAGTATGAATACATACTAATATACCAGGCTAACAACAACAGGAAATGCCCTCTGTGCAAAAATATTTTAATGTATTGTCCACAATTACGAAATATGATTGGAAGCGAAAAAATAAATATTGTGGATAAATTAAACATAATTATGTCGAAATTGCTTATATTGTCATAATGGCAAGCCTTTGGCAAGCAATGCAATTCTACGAAGAGGTGCAAGGAATGCAACGAACCTCATCATACATTTTTACATAACGCATGTAAGCCTACATTTGCTTCAACTTCGCACGCGCAGCAAAATGTAACCATACTTCACAAAGAAGTGAGAGCGATGTTTTACTACCTACAGCGTTAATACAATACAGGTAAAATCACGAGATGGAAGGTATCTACAAATGAGAGCATTGATAGACCAAGGGTCGCAGATCTGTCTCATCACAGAAAACGCGGCTCAAAGATTAGGTTTAAAGAGACACAAGATTAGCGGAACAATAACGGGTGTTGGTATTTCATCGAAGAGAAGCAAAGGCTTAATCGAATTGGAATGCAAATCTTGTTACAGTGAATTTTGCTTTACAAAAGAAGTACACATAATGACTGAGGTTTTAAATAATTTGCCTAACATAACATTCTCCAAACCGGCATGGTTCCACATACAAGGTATCCAACTAGCCGATCCCAACTTCAACATCTCGTCACAAGTGGACATACTCTTAGACGCTAGTGTTTACTCGAGAGTCGTGATGGATGCGATACTGAGAGGTCCCATGAACATACCTATCGCTCAAACACGAAAATTGGGTGGATATTATTTGGAGAACACTCCAAACAATACAATTGTTACGCTATTATCAACGACTTGGATGAAAAATCACGTTTTTGGGAAATGGAAGAGATACAAGATACAAAACAAGAACACGCAAACATGAGTTTAGACCTATGAAGGCTGACTTTGCCCAACATTTAGGTGAATCTAAATCACAAGCTATCGCACAATTGATACAATTAGAAAAGCGTATGCAAAAACATGAAAACTACAGAAAGTTTATTAATATCTGGAATATTTGGGATAAAGATAAAGGAATATTTGCTTTTGAACCACATGAAACTCAGCAAGTATCCTCAACAACCGAGCTGTTATCTCCCACACCATGGGGTTATCAGACCGAGCACCGAGTTTGGCGTCGATTTCGATAAAACTATCAAAAAGTGACTTGTAAGAGCTTTCAAATGCGTAAGTCATGTCACTGTTAAGCATTCCGTCCAGGCTCCACAGCACCTCCAGTGGTAATTCTTCGGTGGTCGAAAACACCGAGTTGGCCGTCGAATTCCATATAACTGTCTAGGAGTAACTTGTACAACTCTTCAAGACCTTTCAAATGACATAGGTCATGTCACTGTTGAGCATTGGGACAGGCTCCATAGATCCTTAGATCCAGGCTCCATAGGCCCGAGGTCTTTAATTTTTACATTTCTGGAGCGCGTAGTTCAATAACGGTTGGGAATATGGAAAAAGTGGATACAATTAAAGTTATAGAGAATTTAATAAGCTTTCATTTCATCATACACTTTTTTTGCTACATTGCACCGTTTTTCAGATATTCGCGAATAACCTAAAATTAAGACCTTTGTCAACCCCCCCCCTCCCTCCGGCGCACCTCCTAGACGTCAGGACTTTTAGTATGTTTTATCCCTGAGCACCCTGAGACGTTTTTGAAGAAATCGCTTAGGTACCCTCTCACGCACTCTATACCCTCCTTTGAGTTGTTCTTTAATTGGACTAGTGTGACTACGAGTAATTTATTTTCCTCGTGGTCACACTGTGCGGTGTGATCAACAGTAATTAATAAAAACATAAGACTCGTGGTTACACTATAGTGCCGGGAAAGTGACAGTGTAGGTACCGATCAATACGCTACTAATGTAGTTATCGAAACCAAAATAGTAATTGCATGTATACACAAATACTAAAATGAAACAGGCTTTACACAAACAAAAAAATAGACTCAGTATTAAATAGACTCCGTGAAAAACTGTAATAAATAATATAATTTAATGTTAATAATATAATATAACTTTTGAAGTTCCAGTTTGTGCCATAAAGCCCGGTTTCCACTGCAAGCGGAGCGGGCTCATTAATGACTCCGTTTGGCAGCCATTACGTGTTTTTGCTAAGACTGAGGTGTTATGCGTCTATACAAGTAACGCAATGGTAATTAAATGGTGTCATGAGCCCGCTCCGCTTGCAGTGAAAACCGGGCTTAATAGTGTCGACGGAGCTCCGCTGCGCTGAGCTCCTATTTCCGCCTTATTTTGGCCCTTCGGGCCTGATATAAACTTAACCTAACCTAACCTAACCTACGGTTGTCTATCGTAATTAATTTATCTATCGGGCACTTCACTACATACCTACTATTCAGCCAAGTGCGATCCTTTTCAGAGTAGTGTAACCACGAGGAAAATAAATTACTCGTAGTCACACTGGTGTAGCAAAATTCCTATTCCCTGTAGTCTTACCACGTAGTCTTACCAGTTGGACTACTGGGAATTTCCTTCCCAATAGACTTACTAGTAAGACCATTGGGAATTTTGTGTTGATCTCGATTGGACTTGATCGTTATTAACAAAAACAATTAAACAATTTTCTTACTATTCGGTAGGTTAGGGTTATTTTTTTTTTGTCTCAGTTACGTAAAACAAAAAATAACCCTAACTTACCGAAGAGAGTGGTCGACTTGAACCCGCGGGCTCAGTTGGCTTGGCCAGACAGGTGGAACGACTCACCCACGCAAAAAATCGAAAGGGGTCATTCAGCCCGCGGGACGATTCCCAATGGTCTTACCTAGTAAGGCTAAGGACTCACGAAGCGGTTTTCACCCGTGCCCGCCGCGGTGGCGGAATGGAGTTTTATTTTCAAAACTCACGAGACCGGAGTTTTGTGCGGTTACGCAGCCGTCGCGGTTGCGATTATCGCTCGCAAACTTGGCGGTTGATAATCGCAAGATGGGCGGTTAAACGATCAGTTGAGTTCCAGACCGTCATGGACACACACCAGAAACTTCACCAGCATCTTCTCTCTCACCGCTCCCGCCTCTTCTCTCTCAGCCCTCCCGCCTCCTCTCTCTCTCTCACCCCTCCCGCCTCTCTCACCCCTCTCTCACCCCTCTCTCTCACCCCTCTCTCTCAACCATCTCTCTCACCCCTCTCTCTCACCCCCTCTCTCTCACCCCCTCTCTCACCCCTCTCTCTCTCCCCACTCTCTCACCCCTCTCTCTCACCCCTCTCTCTCACCCCTCTCACTCACCCCTCTCTCTCACCCCCCTCTCTCACCCCCTCACTCACACCCTCTCTCACTCCCTCACTCACACCCTCTCTCACCCCCCTCTCTCACCCCCCTCACTCACCCCCTCTCTCACCCCCCTCTCTCACCCCTCTCTCACCCCTCTCTCTCACCCCCCTATCTCACCCCCTCTATCACCCCTCTCTCTCACCCCTCTCTCACCCCCCTCTCTCACCCCCCTCTCTCACCCCCTCTCTCACCCCCCTCTCACCCCCCTCTCTCACCCCCCTCTCTCACCCCCCTCTCTCACCCCCCTCTCTCACCCCCTCTCTCACCCACTCTCTCACCACCCTCTCTCACCCCCCTCTCTCACCCCTCTCTCACCCCCCTCTCTCGGCCCCCTCTCTCACCCCCCTCTCTCACCCCCCTCTCTCACCCACTCTCTCACCCCCCTCTCTCACCCCCATCTCTCACCACCCTCTCTAACCCCCATCTCTCACCACCCTCTCTAACCCCCTTCTCTCACCACCCTCTTTCACCACCCTCTCTCACCACCCTCTCTCACCACCCTCTCTCACCACCCTCTCTCACCACCCTCTCTCACCACCCTCTCTCACCACCCTCTCTCACCACCCTCTCTCACCACCCTCTCTCACCACCCTCTCTCACCACCCTCTCTCACCCCTCTCTCACCCCTCTCTCACCCCCCTCTCTCACCCCCCTCTCTCACCCCCCTCTCTCACCCCCCTCTATCACCCCCCTCTATCACCCCCCTCTATCACCCCCCTCTCTCACCCCCCTCTCTCACCCCCCTCTCTCACCCCCCTCTCTCACCCCCCTCTCTCACCCCCCTCTCTCACCCCCCTCTCTCACCCCCCTCTCTCACCCCCCTCTCTCACCCCCCTCTCTCACCTCCCTCTCTCACCCCCCTCTCTCACCCCCATCTCTCACCAACCTCTCTAACCCCCATCTCTCACCACCCTCTCTCACCCCCCTCTCTCACCACCCTCACTCACCCCCTCTCTCACCCCCCTCTCTCACCCCTCTATCACCCCTCTCTCTCACCCCCTCTCTCACCCCCCTCTCTCACCCCCTCTCTCACCCCTCTCTCTCACCCCTCTCTCACCCCCCTCTCACCCCCCTCTCTCACCCCCTCTCACACCCCCCTCTCTCACCCCCCTCTCTCACCCCCTCTCTCACCCCCCTCTCTCACCACCCTCTCTCACCACCCTCTCTCACCACCCACTCTTTCCCCCTCTCTCTCCCCCTCTCTCACCCCCCTCTCTCACCCCCCTCTCTCACCCCCCTCTCTCACCCCCCTCTCTCACCCCTCTCTCACCCCTCTCTCTCACCCCCCTATCTCACCCCCTCTCTCACCCCCCTCTCTCACCACCCTCACTCACCCCCTCTCTCACCCCCCTCTCTCACCCCTCTATCACCCCTCTCTCTCACCCCCCTCTCTCACCCCCTCTCTCACCCCTCTCTCTCACCCCTCTCTCACCCCCCCTCTCACCCCCCTCTCTCACCCCCTCTCACACCCCCCTCTCTCACCCCCCTCTCTCACCCCCCTCTCTCACCCCCTCTCTCACCCCCCTCTCTCACCACCCTCTCTCACCACCCTCTCTCACCACCCACTCTTTCCCCCTCTCTCACCCCCCTCTCTCACCCCCCTCTCTCACCCCCCTCTCTCACCCCCCTCTCTAACCCCCCTCTCTAACCCCCCTCTCTCACCCCCTCTCTCACCACCCTCTCTCACCCCCCTCTCTCACCCCCCTCTCTCACCCCCTCTCTCACCCCCAACGCACAATCGCACACAACGCCGTGTCGAAGACTGCCTAACTGAAACGACGTTAGACGATACACGGCCTTCAAGCCACACCTCCTTCCCGTCGGATCGGGTTAGCGTGAGGTTTTTTTCGTTATGGTATTTTTGGATTTGGTCCCCGCGCTCAAGGCCCGCGATAGAAGCTATGCAATAGCCTAAAAACAAGTATAATATGTTCTTTATAAATATTTATTTTTGCATTATCTAAAAAGTTTATTCTTCCATGCCACCTTCCCCTTCTCCTTCCTCGTCGAACTCTCCCTCAGCATCAGCCGTCGCGTCCTGGTACTGTTGGTATTCTGAAATGAGGTCGTTCATGTTGCTCTCTGCTTCCGTGAACTCCATCTCGTCCATACCCTCGCCAGTGTACCAGTGAAGGAATCCTTTCCTCCTGAACATCATCACAAACTGTTCAGATACCCTTTTGAATATGCTTTGGATCGCCGTCGTATTTCCAATAAATGTCGAAGACAGTTTCAAGCCCCGAGGTGGAATATCACAAACAGCGATCTTAACATTATGTGGGATCCATTCTACAAAGTAAGTGCTGTTCTTATTTTGAATATTCACAAGCTGTTCATCTACCTCTTTGGTTGACATTCTGCCTCTGTATATTGTCGATACTGTGAGGTATCTGCCGTGTCTGGGGTCGCAGGCAACCATCATATTTTTGGCATCGAACATCTGTAGTGTCAGTTCTGGTACTGTGAGCGCTCTGTATTGCTGCGATCCTCTAGAGGTGAGCGGGGCGAAGCCGGGCGTGTAAAAATGTAGTCTGGGGAACGGCACCATATTGACTGCTAGCTTCCTCAAGTCTGCATTGAGCTGTCCTGGAAACCGCAGGCATGTAGTGACTCCTGACATCGTCGCACATACCAAGTGATTTAAATCACCGTACGTCGGTGTTGTTAACTTCAACGTCCTAAAGCAGATGTCGTAGAGTGCTTCATTATCCAAGCAGAAAGTGTGATCTGTGTTTTCTATCAACTGGTTTACTGCCAACGTAGTGTTGTACGGTTCTACTACACAGTCAGACACTCTAGCACTAGGAAAGACTGAAAAAGTCATTATTATTCTGTCAGGATATTCCTCTCTGATCTTGTTGACTATTAGAGTGCCCAAGCCGGAGCCGGTTCCTCCACCGAGGGAGTGTGTAAGCTGGAATCCTTGGAGACAGTCGCAGCCTTCGGCTTCACGCCGGATGACGTCCAATACAGACTCCACGATTTCCACTCCTTCGGTGTAGTGTCCTCTGGCCCAGTTGTTAGAAGCGCTGTTCTGTCCGTAGACAAAGTTGTCGGGTCGGAACAGGCAGCCAAAGGGCCCAGATCGGACGGCGTCCATAGTGCCAGCCTTGAGGTCGACCAGCACAGTGCGCGGGACGTACTTTCCGCCGACGCCCTCGTTGTAGTACACGTTGATCCGCTCCAGCTGCAGGTCGGAGTCTCCGTGGTAACAGCCGCAGGGGTCTATCCCGTGCTCGTCGGATATCACCTCCCAGAACTGGGGACAAGAATATCGTTATGTGCCTGAGGTTCTTTTTTAACATATTGGGGAAAGATTTCGTACTCCACTATAAAGGTAAATACAAAATATTGCGTTACGTCAAAGCCTAACCAAATTATGTGATAACGTTGGCTACTTACCTTGCCACCGATCTGGTTCCCACAAGCCCCGGCTTGGATAGTTACTACTTCCCTCATCTTGTAAATTTAACAAAATGCCTTTTTCAGAAATTCACTTGTAAATTTCTATGAAATTACCTATCTAAAGGGTTTAATTGGGGTTGTACTTAACATTAATTAAACCTATAAATAAAATCTAAAAAATATTTCTAATATATCTACACCATGTGCATGGTATTAAAATTTATTCAGAAATGAATCTGAAAATTCGGAAATAAGAAACAATGTCATGTTTAGAAATTTAAATTGACATTCTAGATTTCTTGTTGTGTTTAAAAATATTTTCTTCTAGTGGGCATTTCCGGCTAGTACTGATTCGACCCATCAAGAATAGAAGAATACAATGATATATTGCTTCCTCCATGGAAACGTAATACATCACCGATGAAAATAAACATATTCAGTAGAGTTTTGTGGAAGTTCAAGGAAGGTAGGAAAATTGAGTCCTGACAACTTTTATTGCGGTTCGAAGCTAGTAAAAGCACAGTTTAGGACGGTAGGAAGTAAGTTCGTGTAGGTTAGGGGCCAACCCAGGTGTCGGAAGTTTTTAGACCACCTCAGACCGCATGTTATTACGATTGAAACTTGAAACCATATTGTAACAACCAGGACCGACCTTTTAAACCAAATTTTGTATGTGCTGACGCGGCGCACTTAAGGTGAAAATGAAAAATGAAAATGAAAAAATATTTATTTCCTAAAACCTGGTTTTTACATATAGTTAATTTACATCGGCCCTCACACTAGATTAATCTGTGTCGTGAGGTACCAGGATGAACGATTTCAGATTTAATTTTAACAGGCGTTCGGCTGGTTTATATACTATATAAAATGAGAAGGAACATTAACTTAAAGCTAACATATTATAACTTAACAATAGTAACAACAATAACACTCGGTTCATAAGAGTTAGATAATAACAACAATATAAATGTATATTTACAATAAGTTTAGAATATATATATGACATATAATAATCAATGAATATTAATTAATATGGATACCTCAACTTAAAATATATTAAAATAAAATACAATACAATGAATAATACATAAGATACATATTAAAAATAAAAATAAATTTAAATACAATCATAATATGTTATGTTTTTATTTAGGTATCAGAAGCAGATTCTCAGTATCCTCATATGTAAGGGAATAAAGCCATTTTTTGATTTTAGATTTAGCTTCATTAACCCCTGATTCTTTAATGCAACAATATTTCACCACTATATTATATATGAAATTTTCAAAAAAGGGTCCGAGGCGACATGCAAATTTGGATTTTACTTTGGGAATCTCAAGGCGATATAAGCGCTTTTTTAGTAATTCCTTGTATTTAACTGTACCCAGGAGGTTTTTATGCACAGATACAGCAATCTTTAAAAAGTACAGTTGCCGCACATTGAGTACTTGGCATTCTCGATATAGGGCTTCGGTAGGATATCGGAAGTTTTTACTCAACATTGCTTTCAGCACTGACCGCTGCGCCCTTTCAGCTTCCAGCATGTGAGTTTTAACCGCCCCTCCCCAACATTCAATACAATAAGTTAAAAGAGATTGACTTATGGCATAGTAAACGTTTCTGAGTAGATCAAAGGGAGCACTACGTGTTAGTTGCCTCAATATTTTAGTCGTAGATCTTAACTTATTGGATATGTAGGAAATGTGTGATGTAAATCTTAGGTTCTCGTCGAGTATGACTCCTAGATATTTGATGGTGGTAGCTTTTTGAATGCTTTCACAGTTACAGCTTTTTACATCCTCGTCACAACATTTATGAATTTTTAAGGTTTGAATAGATGAAGGGGGGGCAGAGGCGCGTGTTTTATGAAAGCCAATGAATTTGGATTTGTTGGCATTTAATGTTAGCAAATTATATTGCAGCCACTGTGATATGACTTTCATACCATTTTGGGCAGAGACATAAACATCGTCCCATGTACAGCCGTCAAACAAAATAACTGTATCGTCTGCATAGCAGATTATTTCGGCATTCGGTAGTTGGAGTTGGTGTATATCATTAAGATACAAGAGAAACAGGGTTGGCCCGAGGATACTTCCTTGAGGGACTCCGAATTTAATAGATTCTACATCACTGCAGTAGGCGCCAACCTTTACACACTGTCTCCTATTCATGAGGTAACTTTTAAACCAATCGTTAGCCAGACCTCTTACACCGGCTTTGTTTAGTTTGTTTAAGAGCACATGGATAGATACAGTGTCAAAGGCTTTTGCCAAGTCGAGAAAAACCGCCAGGCAACACCTATTCCTGTCCAGAAACGAAACAACCTTACTCGTTAAAAGTGAAACAGCGTCTGCTGTCGATTTCTTCTGCCTGAACCCAAATTGACGCTCTGAGAGCAAGTTATGAGCCTCAAGATATTTAACTAATCTATTATTCATTAACTTTTCAAGAAGTTTTGAGAAGACGCCTAACAAGGAAATAGGTCGATAACTGTCGGGAAGACTACGATCGCCACCTTTAAAAATGGGGCTAACACTAGCCGTTTTCCATATATCAGGAAAGACACCAGTACTAAAACTTAAGTTAAAAATGGCAGTAAGCGGAGCTGCAATGTGTTCTTTCACTATTTTTATTAATGCATTATTGAAACCATCCAAGCCCGGTGCTTTATTTTCTTTTAGGTTTTTAATCAACTCTAAAACTTCAGAACAATCGGTGGGATACAGAAATAAAGAATCCGATATCACGTTTTGACCTCTATTAGGTAAATTATCTTCTGTGCAATTAAGACCATCTAGAATGTTATCTGCAAGTTTTTGTCCAATAGTGGCAAAATATTTATTGCAAAAATTCAATGATTGCTTTTCGTTTTTCTGTTTTGGTAAATTTAGTAATTCAGTACATTTTTCTGTTGATTGGGGGATATTGCATATAGTTTTTATCGTTTTCCACAACCTTTTCGGTGATTTACGGTTTTTTTCAAGTTCAGCTATTTCGTATTGGGTTTTTAAGTTACGCAAAATTTTGTTACAGAAATTTCTGTAGCGTCTGTAAGTTATAAGCAGAATGTCATTTCCTGGACTAAGTTTTGATTTTTGATGTAACCGATCCCTGTTTCTCATACATTTAATCAAACCCGGCGATATCCACGGTTTCAGGATTATTTTTGATCTACTAACCCTGACTTTAGTAGTGTGATTTTCAACAATTTGTGTTAGTAGATTATTAAATTTTTCAACTGCTTCGTTTACATCGCTTGTGCCGTATACTTCAGACCAATTGGTTGACAATAGATCTTTTTTGATACCGTCGTAGTCTCTTTTGAGGTATTCGTTACTCATTTTGGTAGGAGCCTTTTTAATTGAAATTCCTGCCATTGTCATGTGATGATCAGTTATTGCCGATTTACATACTACTCCTACTGTGGGTTTATTGGTTCTTACAAAAATGTGATCCAAACAGGCATTATCCCTAGTGGGTTTGGTAATTGCCGGTAAAAGACCATATTCGGCATTTAGGTATAAATAATCAGAATTTATTGCGGTGATTGAGTCAGGGATGATGTTAATATTCATGTCTCCAGCAATGATGAAATTTTGGCGATTTTTATATATCTCAAAGTAACATTCCAGATCTACAAGGAAGCAGTTTATATTGGTAAAAGACGGTGAACGGTAGATTGCCATGATTGTGGCAACTTTTGGTATCTCAATAATAAGGCAGTCGGCTTCACGAAAATTTGGTTCATGAACTGACGGATTCCATTTATCTAAAACGTACAATACAACTCCGCTGTTTTGATTAATACACTTATTGGTTTTAAAAACACGGTAACCGGGAATTAGTGGTATGTTAGTATGTTCGTCAAGGCGACACTCCGTCAGAATGATTACATCAAATTTATCTTTTAATCGAAGTAGTGCTACAGAAAAATCATTGAAGTTCTTTTGTATACTTCTGATGTTTTGTTGAGTAATTTTCAACCCATGTTTTTTAATGATGGAATGGCAATCCTCGATTTCCCTCACGTCGTGGCACTTAATACTTATTGATTCAATATTGTCAAAATTAGTAAAAGCCATATTCAAAGTAAAATTTAAGTGAAAAATTAATCAAACGGAGGAATTTATGTGAGTGCCAGGACGTATTATCAGTGTACCATATATGAGTGTTAATATATTTATAATAATGTAAGGTGTATAAGTTTGAAAACGTGATAAAATAAATAATATAAATAAATAATTTAATGAAAATAAAATATAACAAGAAATTTAAAAATTGAGCAATACTTATCTCTTTAACTAAATTAGGGAACCGAGTGTTTTTTCTTACTTTAAGAAGTATTTGCAAAACAATTATACAATTATAAAGTGAATTAAAGAAAATAAGGTGTAAAGAAAGAAAAAATGATTTATACACTAATGATTTGAGTATCATTAGATTCACTGCAAAAGATTC
The DNA here is from genome assembly GCA_951394245.1 of Cyclophora punctaria. NCBI lineage: Eukaryota > Metazoa > Arthropoda > Insecta > Lepidoptera > Geometridae > Cyclophora > Cyclophora punctaria. Next base: position 1,659,076 of record OX596171.1, on the reverse strand, counting down.
TGCTAATATCTTCTGGCGATTTAATGGCCATCGCCGGTTTACCCTCTTTCTGTCGGACATATACATTTCCCTGGCTACACCAACAGAACTGAAAATTATATCGCTTACATTTGTTCCTAGCATCTCGAAATAGCGAGCGCGTTTCACTGGTTAGACGCTCATTAACGTAAACTTTCTGATCAGGTCCATTTACTAGCAGATCCGCACAGTTCAGGCTTCTTCTTGATTTAGCAGCTTTTAGAAAAGCTTCTCTTTTGGATCGACGTATTAGGCGACAGACCACGGGGCGCGATAGATTGGTTCTGCTATCATCCTGTGATCTTTGAGCTTTCGGACCCGCTCGTCCAACCCAGTCTATATCATGTTCAGACAGTTCAACTCCTATTTTATTAGCGGTTGTTAAAATTATGTGCGTAAGACTTTCATTTGGAGTTTCGGGGATGCCTATAATTTCCACAACGTTGCGAACCTGATAATAGGCTTGGGACTTTTGTTCTTGTTGAAGTTGAGCAACCATTAATTTTAGGGAATGGATTTCCTGTTCATTTTCCTCCAGTTTTTGAAGACGGCTGTCCGTAACTGTTGCTGCTGAGCTAAGCTCGTCTAGCCTCTCGTGGCATTTGTTTAATGAACAAGTAGCTGTCTCAAGCTTATCTTTTAGAGAACTGATTTCTCTTGTGAGTACTCTTATCTCCGCCGTCAATTCACCTACTTCAGTTGTTGTGTCAGAAGTTTTCGAGGCTGGGCTAGCGGCAATGGGTGTGGACGGTTTCGATGATGTCGATTGTTTTTTACGTAGGGTGACATTTTGAGTGTAGTTAGTTCGAATCGGCGTTGAGTTGTAAGGTAACATTTAATTATAAGATATTAACTATATTTAGTGCAATAAACGCATTCAACGTGTACACACCGTTTTCTTACATTACATATTCGTATAATAAGTGTGTACCCACACATTTTTGGTCCTTCGAGCCGGATCTCGATAACTGTAGAGACTAAACCTCGGGTTGTGAAACAATCGGTCTTTCGACAAAAGGATTTTCGAGGCCTCTTATCGGTTGAGGTTCGGGAACAGTGACATTCGATTACAGTGCAGTTGCACATTGTACTTACAAGTTCGGTAAACCTAATGCTAGTGATCGAAATTCAACATACATTTGTGGACATCCCAGTTCACTAAACAACACAGGTTGGGCAAACAGTCCAGCTGTATCTACACATTCGTGAGAAACACAGCTCGCACATCTCTACGAAGGCTGCCTACACACACCAGGTTACCTCGTCAACATTTATTTATTTATTTATTTATTCACCATAACTACCTCTATTATTACAGGATACCCCAATGCAATAGAGCAGTAATCAAAATTCACATAAAAACCACAAATACCTTAAAGACATAGACATAAAATATTAGTATAGACATATACATAATATAAAACAAACTAAAACTAGGTTACGCGCGAGTCACGTTGTTGCAACGTGAGACGGTGCGCGGTGCGGGGTCGGCGGCGCCCGGCGGTCGGCGGCGCCCGCGGAACTTGCGGAACACAACTCCCGCAGGCCACAGCTCCTCCTTCAGGAACCTCTCCTGCTCGGCGGTTGCCACTCGCACAACAAAGGAGTTGAAGTTCACTTTGTTGCGCGACTCCAACTGCTCTACGTGCAGACGGCAGTTTGTCTTCGTCTCCAAGTACGCCACGACGTCAGCAGCCTTCGTGGTGTAGTGGAGCCGAGACACGTATATGTAGGTCGCTGGCACGGCGGGACGCAGGAGATGGCTCGGTCCGGTCGGTGCGCTGCCACCTTGGTTGCGGCAAGGAGGCTTCTTTTTCTTCCTCTCCACTTTAGTGAAGCCATCCTTGTCCGGCTGGGCCTTCATTGACACAGCGGGCAGCGCACTGCGAGGGGGTTCGGTGCGGATGTGCTCGCTTTCCCTCTCAATCCTCAAGTTGTTCCGCGGGGTAGGTCGCTGGCGGGTCACAGCGGCGGAGTAGTACGTAGTAACATACATTGCATCGACTCACCAAGTAAGATCTTTCCATTTTTTACACTTTGGGTAGGTCTTTACCGTTACAATGGAATTTTTATTAACTCGCCAACGGAAGTTGATGGAAAACATCGAGAAAATAGGAATCAACTTCAACAAAAATCCGGTGGAACGTAAAGTAGTAGACTACTTCGGGAAGCGGTTGAAATCGCTTCATAGCCAGTACGACGAGTTCGTCGATAACGACAAAGAATTGCGCATGTTAGATTTTGAAACCCATAGAGTTAATTAAACGAGGTAAGTGTCTAACGTTAGGTAATATTTAAAGTCAATAGTTCTAATCTTTTGATGGTTAGAAGGGTAGTAATGAAAACAAGGAATAACCATTTTACATAATTTAATTTATATAGGCATAACCCATAGAGGCTCTTTTGAATGTACCACCCATTCGTAAGAACATCAGCAGAGAAGAATGGGCAAGAAACTCTGCTGGTTATCTTTTAATAATCATTAGGGCACATTACCTTACTTTATACATATACTAACATCTCCAATAACACTAATAATTCAGTTCGTTATTGAAGTAAGTATATAAACATAGCACATAGGTACATAATTTAATATGTTGTTCATACACAATATAAAATGAAAGGGCACTTAAGACAATAATTATTAAAATAAATAGCTTACTCAACTTAGAGCGTTTCCACATTATCCGATCCGATATCGGTATCGGACGCCGATCCGATATCGGGGTAAGTAAAATGTATGAAATATGTACCTGTCTTTCATATTGTCCGGCCCGATATCGGATATCGGAGCCGACACCGATATGCTGGCGGCACCATCGGACGCCCGTGAGCCATCGGACGATAATGTTTGTATGTGTGCTATACGTGTATCTAAATTGTTTCTGTGTGCGTAGAGCCCGATGCTAGTTTACTAGTTTGGTTGTCATAATTAAAAATCTTTCTAGGTGCGTTTTGTAGCTTGCTAAAAATAGTATAAAATGCTCCTTCTGAATATCTAGCTTCCACAATGGGATGTATCCAATACTGTCTGTAAACAGATCTTTTTATGCGTCCCAAATATAATAGATACAGCAAATAAAGTTTTCTATTATAGTCTGCCATGATGACCTGCACGCACTAAGCTATCGAGCAAATGGCCGTATCGGAATTTGCTAGTGCATTTATCAGTAACAAAAATAGTTATGGATTCAATAGAATCTACAGAAGAAGAACGAGATTTTTTGGATGATATTAGTACTATAAATGAGCACGTACAGCCCTAGCATAAGCATGTCCAGACATTATGTGCTGTACACAGTTCTCAGCATAAATTAATTTGAAGATATCCTCGAGTCCACTACCAGACATGATATATCCAATCGCACCTATGAACGACATGAGCAAATGGAACCCACCTAATCGAACTACGACCTTCGATAGATCGGTATTAGGTTCAGCAGCAGCTGTAATGTCCCTTATGTCTTTTATTTTTACTTTTCGAATTTCTGGACATTATCGATTATAACTTTTTTATTTATAGTTCTACGACAAAAAGTTACTGAACCAAAGTTGTAGAGAATTTAATTTGCAACAAAAATGCTAACAATTTTTTTATATAAAATTAATAGTTTAAGAGATATATCGTAAAAACCATTTCAACCCCTATTTTCAAGATGGCAGCCGTGGGACAGGGGTGGCGACCCCACAAACTTGTTTTTAGCTTTACACTGACCCCCCCTACACATCAAAAAAATAAAATTGCGTCCTCTAAAAAACGCAACCCCAAATGTAACTTTTCGATGGACTACTAGTAAAATGGCGTTCAGAAACAGAATTCGTTGCTATATATGCGATATAGCATCCTATTTCCGCCTTATTTTGGCCCTTCGGGCCTGATATAAACTTAACCTAACCTAACCTACGGTTGTCTATCGTAATTAATTTATCTATCGGGCACTTCACTACATACCATCCTTTTCAGAGTAGTGTAACCACGAGGAAAATAAATTACTCGTAGTCACACTGGTGTAGCAAAATTCCTATTCCCTGTAGTCTTACCACGTAGTCTTACCAGTTGGACTACTGGGAATTTCCTTCCCAATAGACTTACTAGTAAGATACCATTGTGAATTTTGTGTTGATCTCGATTGGACTTGATCGTTATTAACAAAAACAATTAAACAATTTTCTTACTATTCGGTAGGTTAGGGTTATTTTTTTTAACTTACCGAAGAGAGTGGTCGACTTGAACCCGCGGGCTCAGTTGGCTTGGCCAGACAGGTGGAACGACTCACCCACGCAAAATATCGAAAGGGGTCATTCAGCTCGCGGGACGATTCCCAATGGTCTTACCTAGTAAGTAGTCTATTGGGAAGGAAATTCCCAGTAGTGCAACTGGTAAGACTACGCGGTAAGGGCGGCCGTACACGGACTGCTCGAGCAGTTAGCGGCTGAGCGACGTACACGGACCGCTCGAGCGGTCGGCGTCGACTGCTCGAGCGGTCGATTGTTGACTGCTCGAGCTACGCTACCAACCGCTCGAGCAGTTGATTTTATACCACACGACACGACAAATGAGACGAGCGAGACAGACAGACGCCGCGAGGCCACAAGAGACAGGGGGGGGGGGGGAGATCGGAAAGCTGTCGACTGCTCTACCGCAGTCAACGGCTCGAGCAGTCGGTGTATGCCTCGCGACCGCTCGCGCGCGGTTGACGGCACGATGGAATTTTGTCATGCAGTTGACGGCTTGAAGCGGTCGCGACTGCTCGAGCAGTCGTGTGTACGGCAGCGAATGAATGACTATAGTTCACCGCGCGGTCGCGGCTTTAAGCAGTCGGTCTCAACTGCTTGAAGCAGTCCGTGTACGGCCTCAGGGAATATCCCTAGCAAAACGGTGTGACCACGAGTCCGTCGTTGATTATTTTTGTTGATAATAAATAAACTTCGTTTCCGCCCAGGCTCTACAGCACCTCCAGTGGTAATTCTTCGGTGGTCGAAAACACCGAGATGGCCGTCGATATAACTGTCAAGGAGTAACTAGTACAACTCTTTAAGACCTTTCAAATGACATAGGTCATGTCACTGTTGAGCATTGGGCCAGGCTTCATAGTTACCTGCCCGAGGTCCTTAATTTTTACATTTCTAGCAATATGGAAAAAGTGGACTGAATTAAAGTTATAGAGAATTTTATAAGCTATCATTTCATTAGCTTATATGATAGCTGATGAAATGATAGCTTATAAAATGTTTTTTCCCTGAGCACCCTGAATACGTTTCTGAAGAAATCGCTTAGGTACCCTCCACTTCAGCCACTTTGGTAACTAACTGATTTGTAACCAGTTACGTAAAAACAATTTTCTTCACTGGTTTGTAACCTGTTACGTAAAAAAAAACCCTAACCTACCGAATAGTAAGAAAAATGTTTTTAAATTGGCTGAAGGTGTACCCTCTCACGCACTCTATACTCTCCTTTGAGTTGTTCCCCGATTCATTGCGGCACCCATTTTTTAAAACTTTTCGCCGTGGCTGTGAACAAATTTTCTATGACACGACTGGCGTGTCAAGCGCCATAGAAGTTGATGGCACGCCTATTGTGCCATCAGCCATGTATATAAACCACATGCTTTTTCTTCCGTTTTCACGGGTTTTACCTTGATTCAAGTTTAGTTGATGTTAAGCTACGGGAGTGTACGGCACGATACACTAATTAAATTGGTTTTGAAGTGTTAAACTACGTGTTTTTTCTAAAATGGATGGTAAGTGACTTTAATTTATCAGGTGTTTCAAACATTTTGTGTTGTTGTTGTTTTACCTCTACAGATGGTGACATGTGCATCGATTTTTAAATCGATATTGTGCAAAGTTCATAATTATGCACATTATGCATTATTTAAGTGTTTTATCTATTTAAGTATGTTAGATTACTTAAACAAATAATTGATTAAAACTTGAATGTGGGCATAAAGTGCCAATGATTATTCATTCATTATGGACTAAGAGCCCGTGAACCCCAGACCTTCGTTATTTTATAAAAGCTGAAAGTTTGTCAGCGCATGCTCCCAACACAGGTAAGAACGATGGACTATTATGAAGTTTGGGTTACAGTGGCTTTGGCAGATAAACGGTACTAAAGGTGTGTAAAATACCGATCAAGTTCATCAAATAATAAAGTGTGATTTGTGTGACATGACATATGTCATTTGAAAGCTCTTGAAGAGTTGTACAAGTCACCCTTTGACGGTGATATCGAAACCGACGGCCAACTTGGTGTTTTCGACCATTGAAGATTGTAGTTGACCTATGCTATGGACGCTGATCCTAATGCTCAACAGTGACATGACCTATGTCATTTGAAAGCTCTTGAAGAGTTGTACAAGTCACCCTTTGACGGTGACATCGAAATCGACGGCCAACTTGGTGTTTTCGACCATTGAAGATTGGAGTTGACCTATGCTATGGACGCTGATCCTAATGCTCAACAGTGAGATGACCTATGTCATTTGAAAGCTCTTGACAAGTTGTACAAGTCACCCTTTGACGGTGATATCGAAATCGATGGCCAACTTGGTGTTTTCGACCATTGACCTTTAGTACCGTTTACCTGCCAAAGCCACTGTAACCCAAACTTCATAATAGTCCATCGTTCTTACCTGTGTTGGGGAGCATGCGCTGACAAACTTTCAGCTTTTATAAAATGACGAAGGTCTGGGGTTCACGGGCTCTAGGTCTATTACAAGTATTAGTAGTATTGTCTATTTTGTAAATAATTTCTGGTTTATCGATAGTCACTTGTAAAATGTTATGTATTTAAAAATTATTCTTATAACATTTGTTAATGTATCTGGCCGGTTTCGAGAAGTTGTCTGTGGTAATAGAAAAATAAAAAAAGACAACTGACAGATGACAGCCATAGCGGGAACGCGAGCGAGGTACCTAGTTTGGAGGTAAAATGGTAATAGTCAAAAGTGATTAAGAGATTATTGTAAACACTTGAGAAGAGTATAATATAGATATTTCATTATGTACACAACACAGTGTTTTAATTATGACTGAAGTCTTACAAGTATGTATGTATGTAATGGGGTATATATCTACGATGAAAAAATGACACGCCTGTCGTGCCATCAGCAACGTTAAAAAATAATTCAATGTAAATTTAAAAAGGTTGACAACCCCTGCAACCTCGAAATTCACACAATATCCGGAAACTAATACAACAGACTAGATATTCGTGGAAAAACTTGATAGTTTTGTCCTGGGCAGACCCTTCTAAAACTTAATTTGAGGCTGTTACAACCGATGAAAAAATGACACGCCTCTCGTGTCATAAGCCATAAGTTAAAAACAATTGATGACACGCCTGTCGTGCCATCAGCAATGAATCGGTTAATTGGAATACTATTGTAGTAAAATTTTGGTTTTCGAATGTCTATCACGCGTCTACCATCCTAGTTCACCGTCCACGGACGAAAACAGCAGTAGTTTGGTCCGTGAAGTTAGAAGACACTTCAGATCAAAGTTATGCATTGCCAGTTTGAGCTTGTCTGCCTGCCTCAATAAAATCAAATTGACCAATATTCGGACACCTAATTATATTTGAAGTACCTAGTTTCTAGAGCCAACTACCGTTGAAATAAGTTACCTATTCACTGAGCAACAAAAAACAGGAATATGTTCTTTATAAATATTTATTTATTTTTGCATTATCTAAAAGTTTATTCTTCCATGCCACCTTCCCCTTCTCCTTCCTCGTCGAACTCTCCCTCAGCATCAGCCGTCGCGTCCTGGTACTGTTGGTATTCTGAGATGAGGTCGTTCATGTTGCTCTCGGCTTCCGTGAACTCCATCTCGTCCATACCCTCGCCAGTGTACCAGTGAAGGAATCCTTTCCTCCTGAACATCGTCACAAACTGTTCAGATACCCTTTTGAATATGCTTTGGATTGCCGTCGTATTTCCAATAAATGTAGAAGACAGTTTCAGGCCCCGAGGTGGAATATCACAAACAGCAATCTTAACATTATGTGGGATCCATTCTACAAAGTAAGTGCTGTTCTTATTTTGAATATTCACAAGCTGTTCGTCTACCTCTTTGGTTGACATTCTGCCTCTGTATATTGTCGATACTGTGAGGTATCTGCCGTGTCTGGGGTCGCAGGCAACCATCATATTTTTGGCATCGAACATCTGTAGTGTCAGTTCTGGTACTGTGAGCGCTCTGTATTGCTGCGATCCTCTAGAGGTGAGCGGGGCGAAGCCGGGCGTGTAAAAATGTAGTCTGGGGAACGGCACCATATTGACTGCTAGCTTCCTCAAGTCTGCATTGAGCTGTCCTGGAAACCGCAGGCATGTAGTGACTCCTGACATCGTCGCACATACCAAGTGATTTAAATCACCGTACGTCGGTGTTGTTAACTTCAACGTCCTAAAGCAGATGTCGTAGAGTGCTTCATTATCCAAGCAGAAAGTGTGATCTGTGTTTTCTATCAACTGGTTCACTGCCAACGTAGTGTTGTACGGTTCTACTACACAGTCAGACACTCTAGCACTAGGAAAGACTGAAAAAGTCATTATTATTCTGTCAGGATATTCCTCTCTGATCTTGTTGACTATTAGAGTGCCCAAGCCGGAGCCGGTTCCTCCACCGAGGGAGTGTGTAAGCTGGAATCCTTGGAGACAGTCGCAGCCTTCGGTTTCACGCCGGATGACGTCCAATACAGACTCCACGATTTCCACTCCTTCGGTGTAGTGTCCTCTGGCCCAGTTGTTAGAAGCGCTGTTCTGTCCGTAGACAAAGTTGTCGGGTCGGTACAGGCAGCCAAAGGGCCCAGATCGGACGGCGTCCATAGTGCCAGCCTTGAGGTCGACCAGCACAGTGCGCGGGACGTACTTTCCGCCGACGCCCTCGTTGTAGTACACGTTGATCCGCTCCAGCTGCAGGTCGGAGTCTCCGTGGTAACAGCCGCAGGGGTCTATCCCGTGCTCGTCGGATATCACCTCCCAGAACTGGGGACAAGAATATCGTTATGTGCCTGAGGTTCTTTTTTAACATATTGGGGAAAGATTTCGTACTCCACTATAAAGGTAAATACAAAATATTGCGTTACGTCAAAGCCTAACCAAATTATGTGATAACGTTGGCTACTTACCTTGCCACCGATCTGCCCCCCTATTCCCGGTCCAGTGTGCGCACCGGTGCTTGAAGCTCAGTGCGCTTGAAGGACGTGAAACAATTGGTATTCCCGCGGCATCTCGTGCCCAGTGCTTAACGCTGCCAACATACTAAAAATTTTGGACATCTCTATTATTATGTACAAAAACCGGTAAGTACCGATAAATAGTCTGTAAAATTAAATATCATCCAACGTACGTACAATTTTAAACGAAAATTGAACTTCTTAATTTGACCGGGTTTTGTAACAGATTATTTGTCTGTGGTGGCGCGCATTTGTCATTGACAGGTTCAACAGATTGGAAACCGTCAAAATTCCGCGGTATTTATTTACTCTTTTTCGCGATTAGAACAATAATAAATAATATTAATAATTCATAACGATAACTTTACTTGTGCGTGTTGTGCTTTGTTTGTAGATTACTTTATGAAATTATTGGCAAGAAATAAGGAAAGTGCAAGTAAATTAGCATGTCAAAAGGCAAATAATTCTGTGATTGATCGATCAATATCTTTCGTTTACTGGGCAGATTAGCGACTAAACTAAACATTCTAATTCATAACGACATTCAAGTCGTATGTGCTTCAAGCATGCTTCAAGTGCCTGCGAAGTACAAGACAATGTTTTTCTCTCCAGACTTTTGGCCCACAGGAGTCGTATATCGCCGCTTCAAGGAAGCAAATCGATGAATAAACAACCCTGACCATAGTTATAGTTATATAAATGTATATATGTTAGTTTGTAAGGTATTTATATAAAGTAGAATGTAAGCTATATTTTATTGTTGCTCGGTTGGAGAGGTATCACCTTTCCGTGACAGTTTATACTAGTATGGGAGGTGATGTCTTGATAACTGAGCCAAATATAATGTAATTAGGTACATTTGAAATAAATAAATGAATTGAATTGAAGTGAATGTTTCTTTGCATTATTTACTTAGAAATAACTGTAGTCTCTAGCTTCAATTACACATTACACATTCAACACAATTGTTGTATTTAGTGTGCCGAGCGGTAGAGACGGCGTGTGTTCTAGTAGGATCTGCCGGAAAATTGTCACTCTAAAATCTATACTAATATTATAAAGCTGAAGAGTTTGTTTTGTTTGTTTGTTTAAACGCGCTAATCTCAGAAACTACTGAACCGATTTGAATAATTCTTTCACTGTTAGATAGTCTATTTATCGAGGAAGGCTATAGGCTACATTTTATCCCGAAATTCCCACGGGAACGGGCACAACGCGGGTAAAACCGCGGGGCGCTGCTAGTGTTGAATAAAAAGAGATTCCGGCAGATCCAATGGATTACTGCAATCCCTCAGCCGTCTCCGTTCTAGTCTGAGCGCCTGTCTTTGGCGAATATCTTCCGCGGCACCTAATATAATTTCACGAGCCATTTTAATAGTAATTATTAGAAATCAATACCTAATAGAAGAAATTAATGCTTAGAATTATTTGGCGGGAAGAAAAAGTCAACCCTACTAATTTACAAAGGTTTCATCATAACTCATAGATTCATACATTATTCGTTATTCGCAACATGGTAGGGTTATAGTGATTTATTGTTCCTCACTACTGGATAGTAGTTGCAATCAACGAAGGCCGGTGGTTAAACACTATGGCCGTGTGAATACCGATTTGAGTTTACCGGTTTTTTTTTCTAGTACATTGATGAGCATAGTGGCGTTGAGTGTTTAAACACTGAGACGACGTCAAAATGCGCGCACCGGAGCTGTCAAACGCTTAAATGGCAATCACGAACGCCACTATGACGTCATCTCAGTGCGCACACTGGACCGGGAATAGGCCTGCTGGTTCCCACAAGCCCCGGCTTGGATAGTTACTACTTCCCTCATCTTGTAAATTTAACAAAATGCCTTTTTCAGAAATTCACTTGTAAATTTTTATGAAATTACCTATCTAAAGGGTTTAATTGGGGTTGTACTTAACATTAATTAAACCTATAAATAAAATCTAAAAAATATTTCTAATATTTACACCATGTGCATGGTTGTAAATTTATTCAGAAATGAATCTGAAAATTCGGAAATAAGAAACAATGTCATGTTTAGGAATTTAAATTGACATTGTAGATTTCTTCTAGTCTTTAAAAATATTTTCTTTTAATGGGCATTTCCGGCTAGTACTGATTCGACCCATCAAGAATAGAAGAATACAATGATATTTTGCTTCCTCCATGGAAACATATTACATCACCGATGAAAATAAACATATTCAGTAGAGTTTTGTGGAAGTTCAAGGAAGGTAGGAAAATTGAGTCCTGACAACTTTTATTGCGGTTCGAAGCTAGTAAAAGCACAGTTTAGGACGGTAGGAAGTAAGTTCGTGTAGGTTAGGGGCCAACCCAGGTGTCGGAAGTTTTTAGACCACCTCAGACCGCATGTTATAACCTGAGGTTATTACGATTGAAACTTGAAACCATATTGTAACAACCAGGACCGACCTTTTAAACCAAATTTTGTATGTGCTGACGCGGCGCACTTAAGGTAACATTTAATTATAAGATATTAACTATATTTAGTGCAATAAACGCATTCAACGTGTACACACCGTTTTCTTACATTACATATTCGTATAATAAGTGTGTACCCACACATTTTTGGTCCTTCGAGCCGGATCTCGATAACTGTAGAGACTAAACCTCGGGTTGTGAAACAATCGGTCTTTCGACAAAAGGATTTTCGAGGCCTCTTATCGGTTGAGGTTCGGGAACAGTGACATTCGATTACAGTGCAGTTGCACATTGTACTTACAAGTTCGGTAAACCTAATGCTAGTGATCGAAATTCAACATACATTTGTGGACATCCCAGTTCACTAAACAACACAGGTTGGGCAAACAGTCCAGCTGTATCTACACATTCGTGAGAAACACAGCTCGCGGCACATCTCTACGAGGGCTGCCTACACACACCAGGTTACCTCGTCAACATACATTGCATCGACTCACAAGTAAGATCTTTCCATTTTTTACACTTTGGGTAGGTCTTTACCGTTACAATGGAATTTTTATTAACTCGCCAACGGAAGTTGATGGAAAACATCGAGAAAATAGGAATCAACTTCAACAAAAATCCGGTGGAACGTAAAGTAGTAGACTACTTCGGGAAGCGGTTGAAATCGCTTCATAGCCAGTACGACGAGTTCGTCGATAACGACAAAGAATTGCGCATGTTAGATTTTGAAACCCATAGAGTTAATTAAACGAGGTAAGTGTCTAACGTTAGGTAATATTTAAAGTCAATAGTTCTAATCTTTTGATGGTTAGAAGGGTAGTAATGAAAACAAGGAATAACCATTTTACATAATTTAATTTATATAGGCATGACCCATAGAGGCTCTTTTGAATGTACCACCCATTCGTAAGAACATCAGCAGAGAAGAATGGGCAAGAAACTCTGCTGGTTATCTTTTAATAATCATTAGGGCACATTACCTTACTTTATACATATACTAACATCTCCAATAACACTAATAATTCAGTTCGTTATTGAAGTAAGTATATAAACATAGCACATAGGTAAATAATTTAATATGTTGTTCATACACAATATAAAATGAAAGGGCACATAAGACAATAATTATTAAAATAAATAGCTTACTCAACTTAGAGCGTCGTCCGATATCGGGGTAAGTAAAATGTATGAAATATGTAGGTACCTGTCTTTCATATTGTCCGGCCCGATATCGGATATCGGAGCCGACACCGATATGCTGGCGGCACCATCGGACGCCCGTAAGCCATCGGACGATAATGTTTGTATGTGTGCTATACGTGTATCTAAATTGTTTCTGTGTGCGTAGAGCCCGATGCTAGTTTACTAGTCCGTTCAACTGAATACACTGCAGACGATAACGGCCGTTGTCGGTGGAACTTATGAAGTCTGAACTGTGCAATGCAACTACAGAGTACAGACGTGTTTTAAAAAATGGAGGATTTCGAAGTAATGTAGTAATAAAGTAAATGCAAGTAATTAATTTTTCAATATCCATTCTTGATCCAAATAACGACTCGATCGCGGAAAGAAGCCGGTAAAACTGACAAAAAATCCAAACACGTTCGGACTCGTCAGTTGATCGTCCGTTTTCGGGCGTCATCGGACGACGTCGGTAGTAGCAGTGTATGCGCTCTCTTCCATTTACTTACGTTTGATTTGATCGGCCGAGTTCGGCCGATGACGCCCGAGCATACTTCGGCCGATGACGGATTCGGTGTACGCGTACCGTCAGGCCTCGGTCTCGAATTTTGCAGGCAGCGGGGCGGCGGCGGCGGCGGCGCGGGAGCGGCAGGATCTTATGCGTATCGTCAAATGGACCGGGTCTCGAAAACAGCGGCGCGGGAGCGGCGCGGGGGCGGGCAACGAGCGGTGCACTCCAGTCGAGCGGTGACCGTCCCGCGTTGCGCGTCTGCATTGTAGTATAGTGTTGTACTTTTTTTTTGTGACGTATCAAAATGTCCTCGGACGTGTAAGAGCAAATTATTTCGATATACCTCTAAAACTTTTTGGATTAATTTAAATCACTCTTGATAGTTTCTAGAATATAGTCAAAAGTTTCTACACTCATTCTGGTGTAGTCGTAGAATTTATCGGGATTTTGTCTCTGTTCTTCATAATTTCGATAAAACTCGCCATTTATTTTCCTTGCCTTATAGTAGGGATCCACTTCTTCTTTTGCCCACAATAAATCGAGCGTTAGGAATACATGTGAATCAAAAAGATGTTGTCGCCGATTTTCAGACATTTCGTTTGCGAATGTCGACAACACAACCACGAACACAACACTACACCGCTACAGTGCCGCGCGATCTGCCCGCTGGTTTCGAGAACAGGTATGCGTTGCCCGCCCCTCTCCCGCGCCGCCGCCGCCGCCGCCCCGCTGCCCGCAAAATCCGAGACCGAGGCCTTAGGGGTTATTGGATCCTTCCAGTTCTGCAACTCACTATTGAATGCCCGATATTCGAATAAGCGTCGGTATTTATACTGAATTTGAGTCAACTGTCATTTATCATTTCTACATTTTAAATACTTTTTGTTTATCAATTTGAATATATTAACAAAAATGTTAAAAAATATTCTCTGTTGTAAATAATAACATTTTATAACATATTTACTTACTAATAAACATCCAATTGTAATCATAAAACATTGATGACGGACTCGTGGTCACACCGTTTTGCTACACCAGTGTGACTACGAGTAATTTATTTTCCTCGTGGTCACACTGCGGTGTGATCAACAGTAATTAATGAAACATTCACAAAAAAAAAAAACTTAACCTAACCTACGGTTAACCTACGGTTGTCTATCGTAATTAATTTATCTATCGGGCACTTCACTACATACCTACTATTCAGTCAAGTGCGATCCTTTTCAGAGTAGTGTAAACACGAGGAAAATAAATTACTCGTAGTCACACTGGTGTAGCAAAACGGTGTGACCACGAGTCCGTCGCTAAAACATTACACAACCTCTAAATTGACTATACCTAATCTATCACGCACGGCGGAGGACAGGAGTCATGAGTATTTTACGCAACGAGTGTTCGACATGTACGAGGAGATACGTATTCGAATTGATACATTTGGTTCATCGGGTTCGTCGAAAGTGCAATACATGATTGAAAAAGGTGCGTCATCCAAGGCAGACGAGTTGAAGGGTGAGCTAACTTTAGAACATTTTCGAGAGTTGTCAATGGTATAGACGTGCAAGCTATCTCTGAGAAGTGGGAAATTGAATACAAGCTACAGAAGTTACAATAAACTTCGTTCCATCCGGGTGTCCCTTGACACCTCTCAAGTTTTATTTTGTTTTGTATATTGAGCATCTGCGCAATAAAATTAAATTGACCAATATTCGGACACCTAACTACCGTTAAAATAAGTTACCTATTCACTGAGCAACAAAAAACAAGTGTATGTTCTTTATAAATATTTATTTTTGCATTATCTAAAAAGTTTATTCTTCCATGCCACCTTCCCCTTCTCCTTCCTCGTCGAACTCTCCCTCAGCATCAGCCGTCGCGTCCTGGTACTGTTGGTATTCTGAAATGAGGTCGTTCATGTTGCTCTCGGCTTCCGTGAACTCCATCTCGTCCATACCCTCGCCAGTGTACCAGTGAAGGAATCCTTTCCTCCTGAACATCATCACAAACTGTTCAGATACCCTTTTGAATATGCTTTGGATCGCCGTCGTATTTCCAATAAATGTCGAAGACAGTTTCAAACCCCGAGGTGGAATATCACAAACAGCGATCTTAACATTATGTGGGATCCATTCTACAAAGTAAGTGCTGTTCTTATTTTGAATATTCACAAGCTGTTCGTCTACCTCTTTGGTTGACATTCTGCCTCTGTATATTGTCGATACTGTGAGGTATCGGCCGTGTCTGGGGTCGCAGGCAACCATCATATTTTTGGCATCGAACATCTGTAGTGTCAGTTCTGGTACTGTGAGCGCTCTGTATTGCTGCGATCCTCTAGAGGTGAGCGGGGCGAAGCCGGGCGTGTAGAAATGTAGTCTGGGGAACGGCACCATATTGACTGCTAGCTTCCTCAAGTCTGCATTGAGCTGTCCTGGAAACCGCAGGCATGTAGTGACTCCTGACATTGTCGCACATACCAAGTGATTTAAATCACCGTACGTCGGTGTAGTTAACTTCAACGTCCTAAAGCAGATGTCGTAGAGTGCTTCATTATCCAAGCAGAAAGTATGATCTGTGTTTTCTATCAACTGGTTTACTGCCAACGTAGTGTTGTACGGTTCTACTACACAGTCAGACACTCTAGCACTAGGAAAGACTGAAAAAGTCATTATTATTCTGTCAGGATATTCCTCTCTGATCTTGTTGACTATTAGAGTGCCCAAGCCGGAGCCGGTTCCTCCACCGAGGGCGTGTGTAAGCTGGAATCCTTGGAGACAGTCGCAGCCTTCGGCTTCACGCCGGATGACGTCCAATACAGACTCCACGATTTCCACTCCTTCGGTGTAGTGTCCTCTGGCCCAGTTGTTAGAAGCGCAGTTCTGTCCGTAGACAAAGTTGTCGGGTCGGAACAGGCAGCCAAAGGGCCCAGATCGGACGGTGTCCATAGTGCCAGCCTTGAGGTCGACCAGCACAGTGCGCGGGACGTACTTTCCGCCGACGCCCTCGTTGTAGTACACGTTGATCCGCTCCAGCTGCAGGTCGGAGTCTCCGTGGTAACAGCCGCTGGGGTCTATCCCGTGCTCGTCGGATATCACCTCCCAGAACTGGAAACAAGAATATCATTATGTGCCTGAGGTTCTTTTTTAACATTTTAGGGGAAAGATTTCGTACTCCACTATTAAAGGTACTTAAATACAAAATATCGCGTTACGTCAAAGCCTAACCAAATTATGTGATAACGTTGGCTACTTACCTTGCCACCGATCATGTTCCCACAGGACCCGGCTTGGATAGTTACTACTTCCCTCATCTTGTAAATTTAACAAAATGCCTTCTTCTGTAATTCACTTGTAAATTTCTATGAAATTACCTATCTAAAGGGTTTAATAATTGGGGTGATACTTAACATTAATTAAACCTATAAATAAAATCTAAAAAATATTTCTAATATCTACACCATGTGCATGGTATGTAAATTTATTCAGAAATGAATCTGAAAATTCGGAAATTAGACATAATGTCATGTTTAGGAATTTAAATTGACATTTTAGATTTCTTCTATTGTTTAAAAATATTTTCTTTTAATGGGCATTTCCGGCTAGTACTGATATAGATGGTTGGTGGTAGTCCATGGTAGCAATCGACCCATCAAGAATAGAAGAATACAATGATATATTGCTTCCTCCATGGAAACATCCATCACCGATGAAAATAAACATAACATATTCCGGCCCGTTCACACATTGGAGTCCGTTTTACTGGTACGTTTTTAAGGGATACGTCATAAATTTATGCTCTCACACATAGGCACCGTATAACGTTCAATGGATCCGTCATAACTGGATGCGATGTGTGAATAGAAAACTCGCAGTCTGAGCTCGCAGTATACCGCCGCTATTCTACTACAAGGATGGACGCTGTCAAAACCTGTCGCATCACTCCCCCCAGTGCCCCGCACACACCGCCCGCCACGCACACAGTATCTATCCGTTAAAATTCTACGTATCCGTATATTTTTAATAATCCGTCGTCCAGTATTCGATGACAAAACGGAATGTAATTTTTTTACGGAACGATATTTTTTACTGTCTACAGAATACTGTGCCATGTGTGAAGTCGCTCATACAACCACATACGCCATCGACGAAAAAGAAACGTACACGATAAAACGGAACAGTAAAACGGAGACATGTGTGAACCGGCCGTTCAGTAGAGTTTTGTGGATATTCAAGGAAGGTAATGGCCCGTTCACACATGGGAGTCCGTTTTACTGGAACGTTTTTAACGGATACGTCATAAATTTATGCTCTGTTCACACATAGGCACCGTATAACGTTCAACGGATCCGTCATTACTGGATGCGATGTGTGAACAGAAAACTCGCAGTATACCGCCGCTATTCTACTACAAGGATGGACGCTGTCAAAACCTGTCGCACACAGTATCTATCCGTTAAAATTCTACGTATCCGTATATTTTTAATAATCCGTCGTCCAGTATTCGATGACAAAACGGAATGTAATTTTTTTACGGAACGATATTTTTTACTGTATACAGAATACTGTGCCATGTGTGAAGTCGCTCATACAACCACATACGCCATCGACGAAAAAAAAACGTACACGATAAAACGGAACAGTAAAACGGAGACATGTGTGAACCGGCCGTAAGTTGGGAAAATTAAGTCCTGACAACTTTTATTGGGGTTCGAAGCTTTTTGTTGTATTTTCGTTTATTTAATAAAAACTTACGAAGTATTATATAAATTGTTTAATTTCTGTTTAACACATAATTTTTACAGGTTCCATTTTTGATCACGAAAGGAAAAGTGTTGCCATGGACTAAAAAGTGTACAGATAATAAAAATTCTGGTAACATTTTCGATAAAGCTAGTAAAAGCACAGTATACACAGTATAGGATGGTAGGAAGTAAGTTCGTGTAGGTTAGTGGCCAACCCAGGTGTCGGAAGTTTTTAGACCACCTCAGACCGCATGTTATAACCTGAGGTTATTACGATTGAAACTTGAAACCATATTGTAACAACCAGGACCGACCTTTTACCGTAACCAAAGCAAGGCTAATTTATAATCCCTTTGCGAAAATTCTGGCTCAAAGCATACGTACATACGAGTGCAATCTTATTTTATAGGACCATGTCGTCCTCAAGGATACGATAGCCGCATGATATTTCTTCAGTTATTTATTCTATGACGTACAACTCCCGAAGATTACAAGACAGGGGGCTACTGACTGGTTGTACGTACCTAACCCAAAGTCTACCTGATCCGAAGATTACCTACCTGTCGATATTTGGGATAGGTAGGACTAGCGTTTGATTGATTTTCGAGGTCAAGACAGGTAGACCTCAAGCCAAGGTGGGCCTAGAGCATATGGAATGGAGTCAACCAGATGGGAGTTACTACGTCAGGTGTAAATCTGGTCAGGTACCAGTAGGTACCAGGCATAGCGATAGTTGCGATAGCAAAGGCCACCTGACAAGATCTGCCTGGACACAAAAGTTCCACCTTACAAGGTCCTAAGTGAGCCAAGTCCTTACTGAAACAAGTCCTAACTGAAACAAGTCCTAACTGAAACAAGTCCTAACTGAAACAAGTCCTAACTGAAACAAGTTCTAATTGAAACAAGTACTAACTGAAACAAGTCCTAACTGAAACAAGTCTTACCTGACAACAAATCCTAAATGACAAGATCTGATGAAACTCTTGGTTTGGTTCGATATCCAACTGACTGCTTTCTATTGTAAGAAGCTAAATATTGCCACAAGCCACATTGAAGAAATGAGTAAAAAGCAGTTTTATTACGACCTTTTATTTAGTTACATAAATAAACATTGATAAAACATGTTACACCTAACACTAACGATTACATGGACAACACAATACAATGGACGGGACAACACAAACATCACTCCTCGACTTCTTCCTCGTATTCCCCCTCGTCGTCGGCCGTGGCGTCCTGGTACTGCTGGTACTCGGACACCAGGTCGTTCAAGTTGCTCTCCGCCTCCGTGAACTCCATCTCGTCCATACCTTCACCGGTGTACCAATGGAGGAAAGCTTTCCTCCTAAACATAGCTGTAAATTGTTCAGATATTCTCTTAAACAACTCCTGAATAGCTGTTGTATTACCGATGAATGTAGCAGACATCTTTAGTCCACGGGGCGGTATATCGCACACGGCCGTTTTAACGTTATTCGGGATCCATTCGACGAAGTAGCTACTATTTTTGTTTTGTATATTGAGCATCTGCTCGTCCACCTCCTTCATGGACATGCGTCCGCGGAAGACGGCGGCGACGGTGAGGTAGCGGCCGTGGCGCGGGTCGCACGCCGCCATCATGTTCTTGGCGTCAAACATCTGCTGCGTGAGCTCGGGCACGCTGAGTGCACGATACTGCTGGCTGCCGCGAGCCGTCAGCGGTGCGAAGCCGGGCATGAAAAAGTGTAGACGTGGGAAGGGTACCATGTTTACCGCCAGCTTGCGGAGGTCTGCGTTCAGCTGGCCGGGGAACCGCAGGCACGTCGTCACGCCCGACATTGTCGCCGACACCAGATGGTTGAGGTCGCCGTACGTCGGCGTAGTCAGCTTCAGCGTACGGAAGCAGATGTCGTATAGAGCCTCGTTGTCGATGCAGAAAGTTTCGTCAGTGTTCTCGACGAGTTGATGCACCGATAGAGTTGCATTGTAAGGCTCCACTACAGTGTCCGACACCTTCGGGCTCGGGACGACTGAGAAAGTGTTCATGATGCGATCTGGATATTCTTCTCTGATCTTTGAGATGAGTAGTGTCCCCATTCCGGAGCCGGTGCCCCCGCCGAGAGAATGCGTCAGTTGGAAGCCTTGGAGGCAGTCGCATCCCTCCGCTTCTTTGCGCACTACATCGAGCACGGAGTCGACGAGCTCCGCGCCCTCGGTGTAGTGTCCTTTGGCCCAGTTGTTGCCGGCTCCAGACTGTCCGAACACGAAGTTGTCCGGACGGAAGATCTGCCCGAAGGGTCCGGAGCGGACGGAGTCCATGGTGCCGGGCTCGAGGTCCACGAGCACAGCGCGCGGCACGTATTTGCCGCCGGTGGCTTCGTTGTAGTAAACGTTGATGCGCTCCAGTTGCAGCTCGGAGTCTCCATTGTAAGCCCCGGTAGAGTCGATTCCGTGCTCATCGGAAATCACCTCCCAGAACTGGAAAATACCAGATTTTGTATTCTACAGCGTTTTGTACGCGTATCTATAGTACGTAGAAGTCGACAAGATTCTACTGAACGATCTTCTCGTACCAATAGAACTTATATTTCGCATTCTATTGCGCTACTTGGGTGTTTATATTGACGTAGATAAGTTTTTCTTACCTTAGCTCCGATCTGGTTTCCGCATTGCCCGGCCTGGATGTGGACGATTTCCCTCATATTGAATAATTTCACTTTAAATTTTGCTACTTAGTTGTAAGAAAATCAAAAACTTAGTTTAATTTTGCATTAAAAAAGTAAAAAAAAATAGTTAAAAAAATAAACTAAAATTGTTGCATCACACGCGAATTTTTGGAAAAGAATGACTAGATTTGATTATTTTTTGACAACACAGAGATTTTTGTTCCATTTTTGAAATAGAAGGTATTTTCACGGGTGCCAGTTACAGTTCGTTAACATACTTTTTCGATTTAAAAGGAGGTTTGTTGGAAATACTTTGAACAAAGCTTTACGACTACATTTTCCTGTGTCCTGGACTTCACAAAGTATTTTTATTCATTACCTACCACAGAGCAAAGAAGCACCACGCGCTCCTACAAAAATGAAATCGATAAAAACATCGAACTCATATCGACCATACTCCATACCTTATCTCTACATACGTCACACAAGTTTGTATGAAAAGTTTTAAGAAAGGCGTCTCTAGTAGCGGCCGGCGCGGCGGTGATTCTATGCTTTGTGGCCCACTGACACGCTAAGTTTGTATCACGTTTGTATGTTTAAAATGATGTTAGGCCGGCGCGGCGGGCGCTTCTATGCTCTGTGTTACCTACCGTTTGACAATACTGGGTTATTCCATTGAGTTATATGTACTACGTACGGTTATTCCTATCTTCTTCATCCATCAGAAGGTATATTTAATGCTTTAATCCTTTAATCGACACCAAAGCGTGAGTAGTGAGTGTAAAGCGTAGAGCGTCTTCTGCAAACCTTTGCCTTCTATTAAACTCAATGTCCTACAACCTACTGCGCAAACCTATGTAGAAGTCAGGCAGGAGTACATATGCGACAAATATATAATTTTGTTGTTCATTCAAGACCATATTAAGGCCGTCAAAGACCTTCACTTTAGATGGTCTTAAAACTCCCGACACCAGGGTTGGCCACTAACGTACACAAACTTACTTTTATTCATTCAAATAGGTATATCGTTTTATTTTTTAGGTTTATTTAAGGACTAGCAGTGCCCCGCGGTTTTACCCGCGCTGTACCCGATCCCGTAGGAATTTCGGGATGAAAAATAGTCTATAACCTTCCCGTTGAATGTGGCTTTCTATTACAAAAAGAATTATTCAAATCGGTTCAGTAGTTTCTGAGATTAGCGCGTTTAAACAAACAAACAAACAAACAAAACAAACTCTTCAGCTTTATAATATTATAATAGATGTGGTACTCATCATCATAGGTACCAAACGTACATTGGAATGATGGTAGTAACCAATATCAAACGTGCTCCGTTCTCTGGTGAAAGGCAACTGAAGATTTACTTCAAATCAAAAACAAAGAAAATAATGGGTAACAGTATAATTTATTGAATTTTTAAATATAAGTTACCAAGAGAAAAATATCAATAGGCTTGTTTCCACTAAGAATGAATCGGATGGCTTTTAGTTTCTAATGATTAACCATGATAATTAGTAAATAAATAATCAACTTTGCTATTAAAATAATAAAAGATTAATAATATTTTTGGAAAATAAAATCGACAAAATGAGGCGTTTAATCACGTGACATTAAACACCAATCAGAGAAGCGTGACGTCACATTTCGGATAAAACTACGATGTATAGTAGATTTCTAATTTTTTGGCAATTCATGTTAACAAACCTTTGATTTTACGACATTCACGTATTTATCTTAAACTACACACTCAATAGTTTGCCACACACTATACACTTTTTCCTAAGTTCTAAACACGGAATTCATGAATTTTATTAATTTTCAACATCATATTTTAACAAAAAGAAAAAAAGTGAGGTTGTGAAAATACAGATAGTAAAATGCTATTTTTTTGATTATGGCTATAGTGATGAGCAAAGCAAGCAAAAAAATATAACAGAGTATGAAATCAACTAAGTGATTGAACTTTTTCAACTCACAAAAAGGCAAATTAAAATAAATCATCGTATTACTTTGAAAACTCACGACATTATTTTTAATTTAATATACTAGCAACGTACGTTAATATACTAGCGCTAAAGCGATTATATTTTTGTTGTATGTTCAGTTTTGAGATAATTAAGCGGTATTGCCACTGTCGGTTAACTAAGAACTGTCATTATGCTGGCAAGACAGGCCGATACCTAGTCAGCCGCCATGCTTCGTTCGTCATTCGTCTCGTTTGCTTGATGTCGTACGTTACGGGTGCTCCTCTATGTTCGATTTCCTAAAAAACTTGGCTTTCTCTCTGGACTTCGATTTGTTTAGTGATTTGGTGTGTTATTTATTAGTAGGATAGGATGGGATAGGATAGTAGGATATTATACGACTGACAGCAATTCGCGGTTTTTTATCAGCGTTGTATCTGCGTGATTAAAAGAAAAACTTAAAAACCCGACTGATTAACTTAATTAATGTATAAACCAATGAACAGATACTATGTCAGCCATTAAGCAACTTCTGAATTTATATCAGTCATATTTTAATATAGAATATAACTATCACTGCTATAAAAATTATTATGAACTCCTACCTCCGTGGCTAATGTATCAATCTTTACCTCTATATTATTTGTTCAGAAAATCGGCCATATTTATTTGTACATACGTCTCGCCAATGCGAAAGAAATCGACTATACATTGTGGAATTAGTTGATAATGACTTTCTTCGTATTTTTTATTGTTTGGAACGTATATGAATTATTTGTCTTTGTACTTTTACATTGGGGCACTATACAGTATTTATAATACGAGATATTCATTATTTATTAAAAAACACAATTGACTTTCATACACAAACACGGCTGTTCTGCGAAATGTGACGTCATTCAAGACGGCATGACAGTCTTGGCCTTTTTCGCGGTCAATTTCAATTTCATTTCTTAAAACTCAAAATACAAACGTAAAAAAACTATTTTTCTTAAAATAATATATTTTTGGGGTGAAATAGATGCTAAGCTATAGTTTTAAACTAATTTCCAAATTTTGTCAACTAGCCTATTACAATATATGAGTTACAATATCGTAGACAGACGTAACAACCAGATTATGTAAAACAAAACACAACCTGTTGCGTTACACGTTCAATACATATTCAATTAAATGACTTTAAGACAACGTAATATTAATTTAAACATAGGACTCTTCTAATGACTAGTTACTTTTATAACATAAAAAAGTATTATCTTCCATATAAGTATACCAATTTAAATAAAATAAGCTAAGTAAACTCATTCTAACAAAAATCAAACAACGTTCAATCGTGCAACTTATTTAAACTTACAAATTAAATTGAGCATAACATTTTATTTATGGACATAGGTTTAAGAAATAATTATACGTATCATACTTATTGATGATTAGATCAGTGTGTTTTCATTATGCCTCATAAAACTTCATCAAAATAGGTAACTCAAAAGAAGGGGCACGGGCCGTAAATTACCCAATCACAGCGCTGAAATTCACGAGTCACAATTGTTTCAAGCGTAGTGATTGGCCGATTCCTCCGTCGCTACCGTAGTCGCCCGGACTAACTTCGTCACCGAGTCATAAGGGCCGAATACATTCGTAGTCGCGTCGTAGACTGACCAATAAAAATATCCGTAGCGCGATACTACGCCGCTACAGTGCGCTGCTACGAGTATCACCCAATATTAACTCTGCAGAAATAAGTTCCACTGATGCTAAAGTGAAAAATATTATCATAATTTTACACCGTTAAATTTGGACCACCAAATGGTTTAAAACTTAGTTGGGTAAAATGAAAGAATGCTATACCTAATCATTATGTAGGTATGTTATTGTAACATACCGCATGTTATATAAGTAACGTACGTTAAATATATATTTACCAAGCAAGTTAGCTGCCTTGTGCTCGTCTTGGGCGAAAATTAATGAAAGTGTCCATAATAATTAATGGCATTAATTTAATGGCCCTTAAATATTTGGTCTCAAATAATTTAATTGATTCCTATTCGTATACTTACGACTTCACTTGACTTTGCTATGTTTCATACTATTATTAATTTTAGTACAAAGATGATACAAAATAATGAAACATATTAAGTTCGCGGATGAAATTTTGTTAAACTTACAAATATAAAAATAGTAGGTACTTATTTCATCAATCACAAATAATATAAAAGAAAAGTATATTATGAAATAATATTCTTAAATTAAAGGCTCATTTTTGGATAATATTTAAAATAAATGAATTAATATCTACTCATAAACTCACAACTTTCATAAGGAACATAATAATTATACTTTTCATTCAATGACTAGAATAAAATCAGACACACTTATAAATAAGCAAAATTATCTTAAATATTTTAAAAATTTGAAATTCTATGATAAAAAGAAATTTAAGTAAATATTTATCTATCTTGATATCTGTTTTATAAATGGCTTGATTACACTATTAATTGTATCATTAATATAGATATGATAGGAACATGTTTATAATGAATAATGTCCAATGTCTTTATAGGCAGAAACACACATTCCTATAACTGGCATACAGCAAGCATTTGCTTACTTACTTTCATGAGTATGATTGCAAGCATATGCTTGCATACTTGCATGTGTGTGCTTGCAAGCATATGCTCATTAGCATCCAAGTGTGTGTTGTAGATACTTTGACTTGTTCACTATTGGTTTTTGACGTTTTAAGTGAACTATATATTTTGTATGAAACTACGTTTTCGAATACACTTCGCTTTTAACATTATTATCTGACGTAATAGCCCATTAAAGAATCATGGTCTTTTGTGTCTACCGCATCTGTATACGTAGTTTCAATTCAAATTGTCATACTAGCATGTCAGTTTGTACTACGTTTTACAGGCATGTGTATTCCCACGTTACTATACATTTGGAGATACAATTCAGACATCATTACATTCCGAAATATACATTTAATTGTATACAGTTATGTACCTTTCATATTATTTAACGCCCAGGGTGTTTGACTTAACATATATGCAATTAATTAATAATAAAACCACAACACCTAAATATATAAAATCGAAGCGATCAATCGATGCTTATTGCTTACTCGTAGTGAAATAACATTCAACAATAGAAATTGAGAAAAACCACTTAAAATTTATTGATATGATTACATTTACAAAGAAAATTTAGAATTCATAGTTTTAATGCTTTGAAAGCAACACTTAGAACATTAATAATAAGTAAGTATATACTTAGCATTAAACACTGAAATATGGTAGAAACGATATATGTAATAAACCATTCGAATAATTAAATACTTTAAAATTGTATATTAATTAAAGAGAAATTCGTTCATAGAAGAATAGCACTTTTAAAATTGCATATAGAGAGCAAAATATCGATAAATCGTTATATCAGTGTATACGCACTTTTACATGTACATATCATGTTTCTTCTCTAACAAAGAAGTATATAGTGTATATTTCTCTCGTTTCAATTGTTCTTTTCATAAAGAAATATATACATAAATCTATTAAATAACCATTGAAATGTGTTCCAAATATATAATTCCAGAACTCATACATATAATATTAATTTCATCTACATCGTTTATCATCAATATAATATAATATTCTTATGTAATATTATTTTATTTATTAGGTAATATGAAATAGTACTGATCTAAGGCATTCAACCGCATATGCGGACGAAATATACATTATAATTTCTAGTATAAAGTTTTAGAGTAATGTTCACGATTTATATGTCATTATAGATAGACACAGTGCGGTCATAGGTATGTAAAATCTACCAATATATATATTTTTAGATGTGTACTATACTATAGTGTATTTAACATATATGTGCGGAAATTTGAAAGGGGAGGGTTGGGGATGATTTGTGGCACGTTATTAAGTATCTCTAATAATTATTATTAAAGATGTAATGGGGACTGAAAAAAAATGAAAGTATAAAAATGGAATACAAAAATTATTTGTGTTATTGATAGGGCCATAGAAAAATATACATTAATTTTAAGTTTTTTTATTTATAAATATATTTTTAAGACCAAGATTATTTACATATCTATGACCGCAACTGTCGTTATATAAGTTACATCGTAAATACACAAGAACTGTCGTACGGTAGAGATATATTTTTATATAAAAACATTTATAAGGCAGATCATTATAAGGATAAGATACGCCTGCGTTGGACTGAAGCATATATTAGATTCATAACATGAAGTCTTTAATCGGATAATAGGATATATATTTATAATATGAATAAAATAACTTAGGTAGGTCATCAGTGCCCGCACAAAGACCGTATAACCAATGCTTTAAAATATTAGGGTAATTAGTACTCTTCCCTTTAAAAGACTGAACAGGACACCTTCATTGTAAGAAAGACGTTACAGACCATCCTTTGAAATAAGTTTGCCATAACTATCGCACTCAATAGACGTGCATAAATAAACAATTAACGATTTGACGTAATTCTTCATACATTACATGTCAAAATCGCTCATTAATTCTCTACTAAAGGACCATTTGATGTCTCTGAGTACGGGCGGTAACTATATAGGTATTGATACATAATTTAAATATTTCTTATATTCTTCATTCATAAGAGTAATTGAACATCCAACGCAGACGGTACTATTCTAAAGATTACAAAACAAAAATAAAAGGAGAACACACACACATGATCACATTTCATAGAGTCTTTCGACACTAAATAGATTAGATTACACAATTATATCATTCCGACGGACACACGACAACAAACACGATGAAATTGCTTATTTTCATTTTAGAATATTTGATTAATTAACCCTTATATTATCTAATAATTACAGGTCACAGGTCATTCTCAAAAGAAAACAGTTCTAATATTAAAATAGTATTAATAGATTCTCTCTAAGTTCTTCATAGGAATATTAGTTAGTATTGGTTTAGTCGAGATCTTTTCTACTTGACACTAAAACGACACGTAAGTAAATCCAGATGACTTGATTCCATAGAGATAGGATAGACTGTACTAAGCTTAATATTAAAAAAAGAAAAAACGATTAAATAACTGTTTCTAATACCTATAGTCTGATTAATATATTAGTAGCGTTTATGGTAGTATTTCGCCTTTCATTTTTATGTTTAAAGTGAAAGGCGAAATACTATGTTTATGTTCATTCTTTATGTCTAAAGTCCCAGTTACTTAGGTATTTCATTTATCCCGTCTACTCTATGTCATCCAATTCTTGTCCACCTGCTGGTATAATTATTACGCATATTTTGCATTTAATTGTGTCGAAAATCCCCTTCAGCCCGTTATAGTTCTATCGTACGAAATGTCCGCGTAAAAACTGCGGTACTTATCTACGGTATTTTTTTGAATAATCTATGAAAACGAATCTCTAATATTTCTAGCCTGTTTCTATCATTTAATATAGATAAAACGAACGCCATTTCTTTACGAATAGAGTATAGATAAGTCTGTCAAGTGTCTTATTATTGCTAATGATTTTATTGTGCAAGCTAACAGTCTCTAAATATATATGTACTACATATTTTTTTATTCTGTTTTGTTTTATTTTGTTGTAAAAGCTGGCAAGATATTCCATGGTTATATACCTATGATATATATCTATAGGGTTTACATACTTTTATATATTTAGGTAGGTTTAGTTCTTTTAGTGCAACTACAGAAGTAATAGTGCGTTAGGGTATTGAACCAAGAAATTGTACCAATTAAAAACGACGATTTAATATTATCGAAGAAAAACAAACATGCTTGTTGGGAGCTATACTGACTAGGTAATTGATTTGGAATGTACTATTTTAAGGCAAAAAAAGTAAGGAAGGTTCTTTTAAAGAAAATATTAGAAAGAATTTAATGTACTTGTATTAACAAAATATTTAAGCAAACAATTTCAAATTCGTTGGTATTTTAGTCACGACCCGCCTCAAAAACGTAATAAAAACAATATTTCCATTAAATGTAGATAATATTATGTTATTTTTAATTCCCGTTTCTCCCAGCATTATCTTGTATATTGACACTCTAATAAATTCGCAGTCTGTTCCCAAATGTATAGTCGTAACTCTTATTTACATTTCAATCCACGAAAATATAATATTAAAAGATATTTATAAATGTTATGTTCAAATTGTTATTATACTATTTGGCATTTTGACATAGAAGTTAATAAGTTAGGGTTAAGTTGTTTTACACACTGCATCGATCTGAAGGCGTTTACACGGTACGATATTTGCAACGTGTTCAAAAAACAAATGACTTTCGGCAACAGTATAAAATGTTGCTTAACATTTCACGTGTTTTATATAGTGATGTCGAACTGATCTGTTTGCATTTGAGTTGCATTAAACACTTCGCGATGACTGATATAACTTGTCGATTGAAAACATGCCGCACGGCTAAAGTCGACCGGTGTAAACGACCAAATAAATTTAACTGGCGTGTTTACACGCTGTCATGCTTGCACCTGACTTGTGTGTATGTACTTGTCGTTCAGGCCAGCTAATCATTAATATGGCAAAGCATGAAAATAAATGCTCAGTTTTATAGGCATGTTGTATCTTATTTACCTTTAAAGGTCCATGGCAAAGTGCGTCCTAAAAGCTCAAGAATAGAACGCATTATTGGTCCAGCTGGTATGTTATGCCGAAGATTCGGATCGAAGTAGTGAGTAAAACAATAAATTCATTACATAGAGAAGTCGTTGTATAAGTAAAAAGGTTTTATATAGATATAGAGGTAGAAAATTCGTTGACAGGTCAGCAGAGGTGCTAAATAAAAAGTTTTAGTAATGTGTACAGAACACATTCTGATAAATGCTTGAGTAACAGGTATATTCACATATATGTATAAGGTATATATATATGTAATTCATTGGAGGAAAAAAATATTTGTGTGCACATTAAGACATTTGTAATTTACATAATAAGGTACAATTCCAAAAAAAACTATAAATGCATGCAAAATTGTGCTTATTTCAATAATGCTCGTTTCAATTTCGAACCGTTAGTCAAATGTCCAGATAAATTTTAATTTGATACACCAGATTACTTGTCATATTCAACCTTCAATCGTTTTTAGTTTCCGATCCAATTATTTGTTAGTCAATAAGTGATTTCAAATAAGTCACTTATCAGATGTAATTAATTAACATTGGTTGATTAATAAACCAGCCCTCATAGATCTATATTAGGCAGTACATCGCATTCGCTTCGCTTCGCTACTATAAAAATGTATGGGAATGTGTCACGCTCACATGAGTAACATATCCATAGTAAAGCAAAGCAAAGCGACTGATTGTCCACAGGGGCGGGTCATTTAAAGTTACTTGGGTCCTTAAACATTACGAAGATGTACTTTTTATGTATCAAATCTCGATACTCTGATTTTACCAAATGTAGGTTAAATACTATAAACTTGATACAAGTATCTTATAGGCAACGATAAAAGAAAATGTATTTACAAAAGTATACAGGAATAGCTAACGTTTAAAATCACAGAAGATTTTTATTATTATGGAATATAACTACTTTAGATAATCATTTTTTGGTCAAACTAGAATATATCCTTTTGTGAAATGCATTTGACTAGAGAAGTTTCTTGTTGATGATTTTATGGCAAAAATTGCGACGTTTTTAAACGTAGCATTTCTACGAACATTCGATAAAATACAAGTGTACAAAACTGCACTTTAAGCCACCGTAATAACGACTATCATAGTTATGTGACGTCGATTTTCACCAAAAAATATTCAACATGCGACTTATTAATCGGACCTATAAGTTTAACATCCACATTATATTCTGAGATCGATTCACTATCGAGATTCATAATAACACTAGATTAAAGCTATGTGCATATGATATACAAAGAAAACATGGAGACATCAGTTACAAGTAGCGAATTAACTTTCACGGGAGACATGTTACGGTCATTCGCTACTTCTGAGTGTCTTTTTGAGAATATCACATGTTTTACTAGAGTTTCTTCGAAGAAACTAACAACATTATGCACACAGCTTTACAACATCAGATGGACCAACTCACTGTCTTCACAAGCGATAGGTTCTTTACGCCATCTGAATAGAATACATAATATGTATATTCAAATTACTAAATATTATTTTTATATATCTCAGTAACGGTTGCGAAAATCCCGACCAGATAGAGCCATCTGGTTGGTTCAATTCAAAACTATCTGCTAATGAACTTACTCAGTGAAATGATTAGCTTACTGGCAATGCTTGTACCGGGGTGTTTGCAAGAGTAAGTTCACCAATTTTTAACTTAAGTATTGTTTACGAATACAGCTCTTGTACCTAACAATACAAAGGTGATTGCCTTCTACGTCAGTAAAATCAGAGCATCGCTAACTCATACCAGGCCATCTCCTTCGGAGCGGCCTCGCCGTCGTCACTGCAACTCCTTAACCGACTGAAGGATCCTCTTGACATGTCCGACCTTGGTGACTCCGAGATCGCGAAGGTCCCTCCTAGCCAATGAGAGAAGTTCCCGTCCCGTGACGTCATGCTTCGAGAAAGCGTCGCTATACTCTCCCAGTTGAAGACTTTCCAGCCAAGCTTGGACTTCCTTAACGCCCCAGGACTTGACCTGCGCTGGTGTGGTCGCTGGTCCTTCAGACACGCTTCTCCTACTCCGTAACCATCTGCTGCCGCCTCCTTTCTTGGGAATCTGGGGTAGGGTAGACCAGGGTTGAGAATTGAGGATTAAGAGGAACATCTAATCTGTGCAAGCTAAGTGGAAGTGAAAGTTATGTTTTAAATGCATCTTTTAAAGTAGTATATTATAGAAAAGGTGCACTATAAAGGAATGAAAGTTAAAATGTATCTAAGGTAGAAGAAATAGAAGTAACTAAATATAAGACTTTTAGGACCATACGTTACTATACATAATACACTTTGATGCCATCAAGAGACATCCTACGAAACGGTTTGGGTGATCTACTGACTAGAGGCTTCGGGAGGTGCGAGGTTGAGTGAAACAAATTATAATTAGATTCTTTCAAATCGAAACAATATCCCAATAAATATTCTCGGCAACACATTTTGAAATTTAGACTAAAATAGATAATTATTTTGCTTTCAAAAATTATAGCCGTTACTGACGGGCAAAGGTTCCTCAAAACAAATGGAAAACCCATTTATTTCAGATTCAAAAGTAAAAGTAGATTGGCCTTATTACTGCAGAGACTCCAGGCATCTCTACTATAAGTCTGCGCAAACGACATGCGTTCAGACCTTGCAAAACGACATGCCCGTAAACTAGAGCTAGTAAATGCTCGTCAAGTATTCTGGTTACTTCAAATCTTCAGTCTAATCCCATCCCTACCCCATGCGTACAAGTAACAAAGCACGTATTACCTCTTCAGTGTTGAGGTACGCCTGTCCATCGTGTACTTCGACCCGCGCCAGCTGCGCCCGCAGCGAGCCCGCCGCCGCCGCGCCCGCGCTTGTCACGCCACCGCTCTCTAACAACTCGTGGCAGATCTCCACCTATTGAGAAAAATATCAACAAAATAAGTTCGAGTTATTGGCCAACCCTGGTGTCGAGAGTTTTTAGACCATCAAAAGGTGATGACAGGTTTGACGATTGAAGCGACCAGGGTTAAAGCTTGCCACTATCTTCTACGAGCTACACGTTGCTTTACATTCGCCATGAGTTAACATCGGCATCGCTCAGACACTGCACCACAAGCACTCAAACTCTACAAGTGACAAGTTACCAGCTGTGTGAGTAGCGGCCTGAGGCGTGCGGCCGGCAGCAGCCGCCCCTCGCTGTCCTGCAGCGCGTCGGCGGCCGCGGCCGCGCGCCGCGCCAGCACCACGCCCGCGCCCGGGCCCGCCCCTGACGTGCCGCCCTCGCAGATGCACGATAGCTTCACCTGTATGGCCAAACCGTTTCATATAATAATCCTTTTTATAATTGTCCTTTGTATAATAAGTCTTTTTAATAAGTTCCACAGCTGGACAAAGGCCTCTCAATTCACTAAAGATATTAGTACTGTGTGGAGGATTAGGCGCAAAAAACACAATGCGGGTGAAACCGCGGAGGGCTGCTAGTTATATTAATATAGATAAAAAACGTACATGTTTGACCACTGTGTTGACGTCATCTAGTAAGGTGAGGAGCTGCGCGCTTTCAGGCGCGGGCAGGGCGCTCCGCCCCGGCGCCGCCACGTGCGCCTTCAGCTGTTGTTTCTCGTCCCAAGTCCTGAAAGAACATTGATGGGTATAATAATATACATAATATACCCGGACAAATTCACACACGATTAATTAGACCCAAAGTAAGCTCAAGGCTTGTATTATGGAATCTAACTCTCTGATACTACTACATATACAAACAAAAATAGTTTATAAGAATATATAATTGACATCCAGACGTCGTCGCCTACAACTATGCCTTCACATATTGTTGACTCCTGGTGGGAATCGAACCCGCAACCATCGACAAAGCAAGCGCTCTTACTGCCGCTGCCAACAGGCTTGCAACAGATAAACTTACGGCATAAAATCTCACCTTTCACCCACATACCTCAAACTAGCCTCCAATACCCGAGACCTGCACAGCATCTGCGCCCTGTTCTTGTGTATGATCCTGACGCACCCCGGTGGCTGCAGCCACGCCTCTCCATCCACCTGCACTGGAACACACTCTTCGCCCAGGATGTTGATCTGGACGGCGCGACACTGCGCGATGCGGTGTTTTTGAAGGTTGATAAGACGGGAGGCCGCCATCTGCGCGGAGCCGAATACTGCTACCACCTGTGTGACGTTATTATAATTAACTAACTTCAAAAACCGAAGGAGATTCATTTATTTCAGATAATATTCATTAAAAGCTGTACCACGCGGCGTCAACCTGAGCGTACCCTTTCCCGTGGGAATTTCGGGATTTTTATGCCTTATTATCCTATTACTGACCTAAATAAAACAAAAAAAAACAATCAAAACTGGTCTAACCATTCTCGAATTATAAATGGTGTAACTAACACGACTTTCATTTGACTTCATGACTATATAGCATATATACTGACTATATATAGACTATATACAGGTCAGTGCAACTTGCACCAATCAGATGGTAGCATTCAAACATGAATTATGATTGGATCTTCGAGCCATTAATAACACAGATAATACAAGTTAAAAGCTTTATTCCAAAGCTTGATAGTTTAATTCAATTTACCAATCGAAAGCTCCACGGCTAGTCATTATCGAACAATGAGATTCTTTGCCCTCCAATAACATAAGTAACACTACTAAAATACATAAATTTTACGATCCACAAACTACATTAAGATAAAAAGGAAAACACATTAAAACGTACAATAAAAAATAAATATCGCACTTGATTTTATATCGACAAGTCCATTATAAATATGGGTTTATAACAGCCGTTTTTATAGGCGAAGAGTCGTCCCGATATGACCAATTGAATTCTTAACAAGAGAAAACTATTCAGTCCCGCAGCGAGGCTTTCAAACGACTTTACGAGCTTCTGTTGTACGATTGTAGCTATAAAATGAGGATGGCAATCTGAATGGATTGGAAAAAATCTATAGAGCATCTAGGGTAGACATTTCACATTATTCAACGGCAAAGTTATTTGTAATTCAAAGGCCAATTTACAGAAATACTGTTTTTTAAAAATCAGTTAAGAATACGTTTACCCGATGATTGTTCTCAATGTATTTATACCATTTATTTTCGTTCAAAACCGTTTAGCAAACATTTTTAAAAATATGCATTTGAAATTAAGGTCGACATCATTCGTTTATCTTTAAACAACTTTTTTACATGTTTGACCTATTTTCTTCCCCTTTTTAAAGGTTCAAGTAATTTGGTCACAGCTGTTTATAAGTATTGTTAAACAATTTCCGATAATTGGAGAGTTGGGAAGAAAAACATGTATAGTTTCGAAGATTTTTAGTGTCCTTGTAGTCTTATAACTAAGCGATTCCTATTCAACCATAAAGTTCAAATGCGAAGCGTTCTTTTTCCGAATAAAAAAGGTGTTCTCAATTTAAAAATGTATATTCTGCTCTTTACCTCCAAAACGCGGTCATCGAACGAGGGGGCCAGGAACAAGTCATCTCCTCTCGTCCCTCCCCAGAAGTTGGTACCTCCCATGAACGAAGGAATGTTCAACACCACAATCCCTTGCAACTCCGGCAGTGGTATCCTTTGACCGTCACATTCTAGCTGTACTCTTTGGCCTAGATGCCTGAAAAGGATAGAAATATTGTAAACGTCGTTGGTAAGATAAAGACAGACATTTTCTTCAATGTTTTATTCAGAAATTTACCTGTACGTCCTGTTGACCCACTCTTTCGACCCCAACACCCCATACCACATATAATTCCGCGCTCTAGACCTGCACTTCTCAGGATGTTCTTCTCTCTTATTATGGAAATCCAGGGTTATTTTCGCATCAATGCCAATTCCGAAATAGTTGTTCATGACTGCCCTTTCGTAGAATCCTTCTAGGAGTGTCTCGTCTGGGTCCATTAGTGGACTGACGGCTGCACAGAGAGCGTCAGCATTGGCCAATAGGCATTGACTGATGAATCCTTGAGTGACGTGGGGCCAAGCAGGCAGTTGGACTAGCGGGTTGATTATGGGTAGTTTTTTAGACTTCTCGTTCACGTCAGTCCGGGACGATGCGTGAGCCAAGTTGCTAGTGGGTCCACCTTCACCCCATATTGAGGACACCGATGTTGAAAGCATGCTGTTGGTACAATAGGTTTATATAGAACCGTTTTACTATAGAATAACTTCGTACTTTTTAATTGTTATTAAAAGTCTTAAAGATGTAATGTGATGAACAATACTAAACCCCGCTTATACGAGCAACTAACATATAAAAATAGAAAATGAACAACCCTATTGAAACTTATTAAATTGACTGTTAAGTGCTTCGAGGAGATCGCGGCCAAAAAGGTTTGCCCTAAGTAAATAAGATTATGTAAATCTTGCTTGAGCGTTATTTGAATTCAATATTTATATTTAGGAGAGAGGAAAAATATATTTCGTACAAATAAGTATAACGCAAAAGAATTAGTGTACACGGCAAGTATGTTGGTATTGACATTTATGTATACTTACTTATCTGGCTCGCCAGGTTTGAAAAGGCTTCCACACGATATTCTTCTTGTAGCAGCTGGTGAACAGCTCAAAAACTTTCCATACTCCGGGTCTCCCAACAGTTTAGGATTATCAGACTGTCTCCTTTCTCTTGTCGTTCCTAAACTCGGTTCCGGTGAATTGACACTCAACGTATCAGTTCCCTGATCGAATAAGTCGCTGAGAACTGATGCCATCCTGCTCACACCCGTCCTGATACTCTTCTTTTCTTCGCTGTGTGAGGGAGATGGTGGTTCTACTACAACGCTCACTTGAGGGAACGGTGATGCGTCTTCTCTGTTTACAGTCAAATTTTTTCGAGGGGATCCAAAGTCAACTTTGGAGCAACCTAGTAGATTCGGTGGTGTTTCTTCTACTCTTGGCGATTCTTCTGTCGCTTCAGTGGTTTTTGATAACAAGCTCTTCAAGCTGGAGTCGTCGGCTAATCGTTTCTTCAAACTTTTCCTCAGTTGCTTCTTAAAAGACTTTCGGGCGATATCGCTGCCCTCCTCAAACTGAGCCAAACTGCAATACTTAATCTGCTCCTCCACTTTCGTTGCATTTTCGATGTAAAACACTCTGTTTTCGAAGCCAAATTTCTCAGCATCAGTTTCTTTTGGTTTCTTAATTTTGGATATGTATTTCATTTTGGTCTCGTTTTTCTGTAAGCTCGGGTTCCGGCTGTCCAGCGTGATGTCCGACGCCGTGTCGGACGTGAACAGCGTCGTGTCGTCTGTGTACGTCTCGTTCTCGCCGTTCTTCCCCATCATCGCCAAAAGAACTTCCTGTCCCAACATGGAACTGATATCGTCCATGATCGATTCCCCATGTATAGTTTCAGAATTGACGTAAGTCGTATCGTCCGGTGAATCAATATGACCTATGACCCCGGCTTCCTCTAAGTCGCCGGGCTTGGCATCAATAATCTCCGATATTAAACTATAATCATCGCTAATGTTGGACCCATCTGAACTACTAGCGTCTATCTCCAAGTCTACACTAGAAAGCCTCCGGTCGGGCGTGCAGTCGCCGCTGGCGGGGGTGTCGCGAGCGTCGAACTGGTAGTGCAAGTCGTCGGTGTACGGCTTGTCAATGTCGATTATCGTTAATTGGTCCGATTCGTAGGTGTCCTGTATGATGGAGTCGCGGCGGTCGCTGTCGTCCGACACGACGAGGTTGGGGATGGTGAGCGAGCTGCCGGTCGCCCCGCGGTCCCCGTCGGGCCGCAGCAGGTTGCGGCACGAGCTCGTGTCGCACGACGACAGGTTCGACAGCGACAGCCGGTCCTGCGGCGACGCCGAGCTCGGCTTGCTCAGCTCCGCCTTATCTACTTCCAAGTTTAACTGGTCCGGGGGGTTTGAGCTTATTAGTTTTACTATGTCTTCATCTACATCTGGAATGCTGTGGAGAAAGAAGTTTCAAACAGTTGTTAAAATAGTTGCATTCTTCAAATTCTTAGTGCCAGTCAGAATTGTATTGTTAACTGACTTGTCTGGTTGCATGGAAGCGGCAGAGATGGCCGAGGCGGCGGATGACCGCCGACTGTCGGCGAAGGCACGCGGTACGGGCAGCGACAGCTCGTTGTTGCCGCCGGCCGCGGCCCCCGCAGCCCCCGCGCCCCCCGCGCCTCCCGCGCCGCCCGGCGCCGCCTCCCCCGCGCCGACACCCATGGCGGCCCCCAGCACGGCGCAGCACCCCATGCCGCCCTCCACTTCACTTGGAGCCGTATCACACGATTCAGTATCTTGCGATATGCCCTACAATACATTACTAATTTCAACTCCCTCCATATAACTATCTAAGTTGAACCGTAATAGTATGAAACAAATAAACTTTTAATTAACAACCCACAGTTTCAAACTACAAGTTGACTTCTCGTAGGATATTCGTAGCAATTACTACGGGCCGGCTACGTGGCCGATTTCTATCGTAGTAGCTTACTACGTGTTCGTAGCAAAGCTGCAAACTAGCAATCACGAAAATTGTAGTGAATAAAATGCTTATTTAATTTCCTTAATTAACGGATTGTGCTGGTGCTTACCTGCGGATATATAATTGCTAGCGTTCGTACTAATGAGCGTAAGGCTCGGCGTACACTGTCGGCGCGACTTGCAAGTGCACAACCGCGTACCGCCCAGTTCAGCTGCTCCTATACAAAACAGTGAATTATATATTTATACACCGTCTTTTTTTTGTATACATATATTAAAGGAAGCATGTTATTACCTTTTCAGTCTTTTCGATGCTGCCTTTTTCAGCAGCAGGTTGCGCCTCGGGCTCGCTATCGCTGGTCGTTTCTAGCGGTTCCCAAGACCTAGGAATGAATACAATACAGCGTTAGCTTCTTATTGGCCACTTGACTTCATTTGGAGCATATTTTCCGTAAATGTGTAAAGCCGGAAAAAGGCAAGTGTTCGCCTTTGAGCCGCAATATTCTAGTGGCAACTTTCGGTATTATTGACCACTTATGCGGGTCGAGTGAGCCACTTGTAACGTTGAGTATGCTAGTGTAGGATTGTGCCTAAGTTTAACATATGGCTTTCATTCGGGTAAGCTATTTCGATGTATAGTTTTTAGTTTCTTAGGTAATTGAGTTCTTGAGTTAGTTAATAGTAGGCACTTGTTATCAATGGGATTTTTTGTTGTGTACGCTTTGACAAATATTATTTAGTTTCACTTATACCAGTGTGTACATTATCAAACCTTTCAAGGTATGACCCATTTTCCGGTATACGTTGCTGAAATTCTGTCCTCACCTATATGTTAGATTTGGATATCAATGCATGAAAATGTTAAATAATATATACTTTTAAAATGAAATTGTATATATGGAAGGCTGAAGGTTCCTAATAGTCCAATTAAGGAACAACTCAAAAGAGGGTATAGAGTGCGTGAGAGGGAACCTAAGCGATTTCTTCAAAAACTTATTCAGGGTCCTTAGGGAGAAAACATACCAATACTAAATACATATTTCAAAAACGGTGCAATGTAGCAAAAAAAATGTAGTATGAAATGCTTATAAAATTAGTAACTTTAATTCTATACACTTCTTCGATATTCTCATCCTTTATTGAACTTTACTAACTTGCACCGAGCATGGTCGTGCGCGAGATGCGCGCGCGCGTGCAGCAACAGCGAGAGCGCGCGGCGCAGGCGGTGCGCGGCGCGCGCGGCGCCCCCGCCCGCGCGCTCGCCCGCCGCCACCAGCTGCAGGCAGCCCGCGCGCAGCACCGACGACGCGCCCGGGGACACCTCGCCCGCCTGACACACATGCATACATTTCGTCAAGCTGTGTGAACATTCGGTCAAGCCACATGGCAAGACCACTTCTTATAAAAATCAATCATGGTTTGTTAGTCCCGCTAAAACTTGAGAACGGCCGGGCCTATTTAGCTGGTTTTGGTTTTCAAAAGTTTGTCGTAATATAGGGAAGGTTTAAACGGTAAGCAGTGACGGAATAAAAGCGGGTGAAACAGTTAGTTAATAAAGTTCACTGGCAATTTTATTAAGCTCTATAAGGTATAAACTATATAGAATTTAAAAGAAGACAATGCGAGTATATTAATAAATTAAGAAGGCTAGCTGCCTGTCTTCAGTTTGATTGAATGAAGTTGAGCGGAGATTTTATAATATTTTAGTGGTGTATTGTGTACTATTTACTGCTATTTGCAACGCTGCACTATTTCATTCCGCTTCGGCGTAAAGACAGCGAGCCTATGGCAGCGAGGGTGATACGAGCTTATTTACTAGAAGATTTAACCAATATAACAATCCCTATGAATCCCGTTAAGAAACCAATCAACTGCCACCGACCTGCATGACGTCCTGCAAGTTCCTGAGGAGTGAGCTTTCTTCCACGAAGTCGGGCGGCGCGGGCGGCGGCGGCGGCACCGACAGGGCGCGCTCGAATGTCATTATGGACCACCTGGGCAATACAACACAAATCTATGACCCCCAAACTGTAAATCAATATTCATATGAGAACCATACTTCTTCTTCATATTCAGTCGATACTTAATCTATCTTAAGAATTTTATTGGTCTGTGTTTACGATTTTTAAAAGAACCTTAAGTAACGTGCAGATCTGCCCCTAAATGGATTGGTGGAATGTCACAAACAAGCTA
The DNA here is from genome assembly GCA_951394245.1 of Cyclophora punctaria. NCBI lineage: Eukaryota > Metazoa > Arthropoda > Insecta > Lepidoptera > Geometridae > Cyclophora > Cyclophora punctaria. The sequence continues at coordinate 1,619,060 of OX596171.1, read as the reverse complement.
CAAAATAATTTGAGGATACCTGTCGAGCATCTTAGTGGAAGCCCTTTCATATCTCTCGATGAGGAGCTGCAGGTTGGTGGCGTCGTCGCAGGAGGCGCCCCAGCCCAGCACCCGCGCCAGGTCATTGCCCGTGCCCAGGGGGAGGACTGCTGTTTGGACCTGGCGCTGTCATCGAAAGCAAAAAAAAGTTATACGTCTACCGTTATGTACCTATACGGATTGAAGATCTGAATCTATATTATAAAAAGGTAAATTTTTAAGTTCGAGTTTCGAGTTTATCTTTGAAATCTCATACTACCAATCTGATTTGAAAAAATATGTTTATTATGGATAGCCGGGAAGGTTATTAGCAATTTTCATCCCGAAATTCCCACGGGAACGGGCAGAACGCGGATAAAACCGCGTACAGAGCGGGTAAAGGGCACTGCTAGTGCATAAATGTGTAATATCTTACGTGCATATCGAGCTTGTCCACCTCTTGTAGCACCCAGCCCACCGACCCGTCCCCCGAACACACCAGCACCCTCAGCGGCGCGAAGTGTCTGAACAGCCTCAGCCCGAGCCTGGGGCCCGCGCCGCTCAGCTCGAACACTTGCGCAGGATTCAACAGCTGCTTGAAACGACGGAGGAACTTCACGCCTTGGTTGTCACCTGGAGGGACAAAGGAATACTTTCATTCATAAATGCTGTTTAACTAAAACACTGTTATGCTCTTTTGCTCTTCGGAAAGAACAACGTATGTCGGAAAGGAACAAACCGTTTGATAAGACTCCGAAAGATAAAGCAAAGGCCTCTCAGTCTTCGAGTTGAAGTAGGTTAGTGGCTATCTTTGATGTCAGAGTCATTGAACATATCAAAAAAGAGGAAATAAAAAGTGTTTATCCGAAAATATAATTAATTGGTGGTTGGTTCAAATGACCACAATGGTCAAGATCTAACAATATAAAGTAATTCCAAGATTTCATGTACAGACCTTCTTTCACCAAACTTAGCTTGGGGCAAATTAGCTTGCCCAAACGAATGAGCTTTGTAAGTTTACATAGAATTTTAAAAAGCTGTAATCACTTTCGAAAAAATCCTTGATAGAATAAAGGAGCTTCGAAGTTCCAGTGACTTATTACAAACTTTGCAATTCACTGTTGAATAATAATTATGTTAGAAAATACTTTGGGGCTTAGTGAATTCTCGGAAGAACATGGCATAACGTGTAAATGGATACCTGTCTCGTGTTGTTTTACCAAACCCACTAAAAGCTGCCTAAACACAGCTATATTACACTTTGGAAGCTCTCTTATATTCTTAAACAAAGTCAATTCCCCTTTGGGCATGGCTATTAATAACACCGAGACTAGACCGACAGTTTAACATGGCTTCTGGTAAAAATGTCGATAAGCCAAGTTTATTTATTTAATTATTTAATAACACATCAACAGTGTTGCATATTATACATTAAAATCTAAAGTCATAAAGTACATGTTAAACAAATGTTTGATACCTAAGCTGCAATATAAAAAGCAGTAGTTTCAAATGATTAACTTAACTGCAGAGAACCTACAACAAATATATAAATATTTTATTACTATTCAGAATATCCACAGTATCCAAAGTTGAGCCAAATTAAATTCAACCTACTAACGCCGTACGAAACTCAAGAGCGTGCAGTGAACATTCTAATTTGAGACATGAGCCCGCTTTAGCGATTGTAAAGCGAGATGCATTCAGCGCGGCAGAATATGCCACCACCACTAATGAGGTTCTATTGTACCGCGAGTCCGCGACCACAAATTGCAGATTGTGGCCGGTATTGTTCGCGACGAATTGTTTGCATGTTACGTCGCTGTGCGAATGTGATTGTTTGTTGTTATTTATTTCAATGGAACTGGTACAGTTAGCGTTATCAAAGAACCGTACTGCACAATTTATATAGAAAGAAATAGATTTACTAAAACTATTTTACTTTATGGTGGTGAATGGTCTGGGAGGGTTGGCGATGTAGAGAGGAGAGCGTTGTCTAGCAGTGAAGCAGTATAGTTTAGGAAAACAAAATTGCGGTGTTATTCAACACTACGGGTCGTTCACATTCTAGTTTGCCAAGACACGCTACGGATGATGTAGTGACCTGTGTCTCACCAATACTGAGGTTCCGGGTTCAATTCACGGGTCAAGCGAAGAAAGTTTTACAATTCTGCGCTAACCAAAAAGTTGGTAAAGCTTGCGAGAGCTGGGACCTAAGCGATTCCCTGTCGCCATTGAGCTGAAGTTTCTTTTTCTGTTCGATTTTCGCTTCAGACAGGCTAATCTCTAAAAAATTGTTAGGTGAACTTCAATCCCTCTTTGGTACTTTTCGTATAATTCCTCAAGCAGCTTCTTTCTGCAGAAATCGCATAGCATAGGCTCCCGAAAGCTTAAACTATTTCCTTGACTGAAGTACTAGGCAACTTGAATATGGAACGTTGAATTGGCGGACAAATGCACATACCACTATACTTGCATTGCCTTTATTCGTTGTACCTAACTCTAGCAGTTATTATTTAACAACTGTACAGAAACTTGCTCTGCCATTGTTCTAAAATTGATCAACTCAACCAGCATAAACTAGGATAGTAACGATAGAAATGTGGAAAATCTAACAATTTTGGACGGGTTGGTTTTCAGAATAACCACAACATGAACAACGTTCTCTCGTGGGTAGTATAATGTTATCCAATTAAACGGATAAGTACTCTGTACTCTCAGTATTTCGGTTAAATGTTTAATAACATTTATGTTTCATCAATTTTGTATATTATTTTAATGGATACCCAAACCGCGATAGAATAATGAGGTAATGTATTCATTTCTCGTTATTAAAAACACTTAGAAATACCTACCTAATCGTATTTATATTATCTACTAATATAAATACAAAATAACTTAAAAATATACCGAAACTGCCTGTCCCTTAACGCCTTAACCACTAAACCGAATTTGATGAAGTACAGAGTTAGCTTAGACATTGAGAAAGGACACGAGTTAGGTACTTTTTAACCCGAAATTCCCACGGGAACGGGCAAAACGCGGGTAAAACCACGAGGCACTGCAGATAAATAAATACAGTTGAAGCTAAAATATTCAATGCAAAAAGCTCTTGTCTGAGGTAGTACTAACTATGTGACTGTTCAGTCTCACGCGACACGAGACATCATTAATATTAAAACTGTCGTCATGTCCAACAATGCTTCAATAAAACATAGCACAAAACTTTAATTACAACACAAAACAAAATTTTAATTTATAAATTTAAATATAATAGGATACATTTGTGTATGTTTATGTAGTAGTATCATTGAGTTCATAAAACAAGCTTAGAGCTTACTTTGGGTCTAATTAACCGTGAGGGAATTATTCCAAGTATATTTAAAAAAAGGTAAGTAAAAAAGAATACCTGATCGCGAATTGACGAAGACTATGAGCGGTGATGCGTTGGGAGGTCTGTCGGGCACCCACGCGTCGTCGGGCCCCACAGAGTGCAGCCGCGTGGGGGGCACGACGGAGGCACGCGTGGGCCCCAGCCCGCACGCAGCACGCCATCCCGGCTTGCACGCCGCGTGCACGCATTTGCGACACCAAACGCAACGGAAGTCTTGTAATCTGAGGGCAAAAGATACCACCTTATATAAATAATTTTCTTTTACTGGTTTCTTAAGTTTAACCGAACACTACTCATTTCGAATTGAAACTACGTTTACGGATACACTTATAGTATTCCTGTATAGGGGCCGAAACGTCAGATGAAAATGTGTAAAATAGAAGCGAATTGTATCCGTCAACGTAGTTGAGTTCAATTCAAAATAATCTTCTTTAATTCATGTCGTGCCACAATACATAATTTGAAATTTGTATGACGTATTTTGTGACGTATTTTTGACGTATTTTTTGACGTGATTTGTATGACGTTCCATAACTTAAACTAAATATACCAGAATTTACTTTATTCGCATTCATATTTAATACAGTGTAACTTGTACGTATAATAAACTGTAAAAAAAACATAACCTTTATTGCAGTTATGAAAACCTTCAATCAAGTAACATATCAAACGAAAAACAAATAAATGAAACCGTTATCAACTAAGTCCGATGTCAAATGCAGACAAATACAGACGTCACACATGTCAATGTTATAACATATTGTGATAGACTTGTAAAGCTGATTGTACATGGCGATCTGAACAAACATTTTTACTTTGAAATATTCGCTATTCTACCGATGTTCTTCAAGACATGTAACACTAGAAGTTTCCGTAAGAATTTTGGGATGTAAAATAGCTTATAATCTTCAATATGTTGCTATCCATTGAAAAAATAATTGTTCTATTCTAATTGGAAGTTTCTGAGATTAGCGCGTTTAACAAAAAATCACACTCTTCAGCGTTATTTTATTAGTATAAATAAGCAGTTGTTCCCACACTCTACGAACATGTTCGCTTACTCAAGTATTTGAGGAATTATTTACGTTTCATTTAGAAAGAACGAACGAACGCTCGTACCGTACTGTTCAGAACTTAAGTGAAAACGTGGCTTTACAAATTGCTTTACAAAATTACCATTTTTAACTATTGTTTTAATTATTATTTTCCTACCGGCAAATCCCATTATCCCATTAAATACCCATCGTGGATAACTAATTGGTATCAATTTCGAAACTTTCAAATGAGCCAACTTGTTTATCAATAAATCTATTTACGTTCGTTGAGAATTGATTTAATTGTAATAAAATTGTTTTGTGTATGATGTAAACAACGCCCGGAGCGAACAGACTGAGTCGCTTGCGATCGTACAAATTATTTTACCTTCGTACAGAATCTAATTTAAGGAAAGTTTCTATTTTTGTTAGGTTTCTTTATTTTGTTTTTAATTGAAATGTCATATCACTATCCGCTTTCAATTGTCTTTTTGTTTGAAAGTGAAAGAGTGTGTTTGACGTTAGAGAATCTTATGCCAAATGCTCAAAAACCCGTACAATTGGAACCAAATTGTCTGAAAAGAAGACTCATTATTTCTACGAGTATGTATAATAATATTATTAACGATTGATTCTTCAATTTAGAGCGGATTTCACAAAAGCTTTAAATTTAATTAGTACCTAAAATGTTAATGAAACAAAAGACGTTCGTTCAAAATTAAATAGAACACTATTTAAAACGATCGTCATTTGTTTATTAAACATATTTATTCGGTAAATAAAATTAAGAATACTCGAGCAAGCCGGCCTTAATCCACCAATGATACAATGAGATAGTTACTCCTTCAACGTCGAATGCTTACAGTTAACCCTTAAAGAACATTAAAACTCCGTCCGTCGCAGTAACACGACACTAATCCTCGCCGCTTCCCCGGCATCACGCCATCCTACATCTTAGTTATCAAGTGTCGATACAGTTGGTATTAGTTGCAAAACCCGTATGATAAGTTCATAATAAGTTTTGTACACCGACAGTGTAGGATCAAACTTCTACGACATGGAAGTGAATAGCCGTTGACAGTTCAGCTTCGCTACTTCGACTCATGCTTCGTGCATTAAAGGATAATAGAAGTAATTTTCTTCTCAAGGCAAGCGTGTTCAACGCCTCAACATGTCCAACTGTTGATCCTCTTCGCAGTACTGATAAGTGATATCTTCAGTATGATGAGGGGCTTTAGCCTAACATTGGGGCATTACAGGCTAATACTTTTTTGATAGGTAATTTGGAATCCTTTCATACAGATCAAGCTTATGTGCTACTCAAGTTGTTAGAAATACATCTCTATTTTATTTCTGGTTTTCCTTATGTACTAACATTTGTAAGTACAGCGCTAAACTATCTCATATGGATAAAGGGCCTTATTCATAATCGCTTATTACCAGCTCTTTAGCTATCAAATGGTTAGTCCCTTTCCGACATACGCTTTTTGCCAAAGAGCGAAAGAGACAAAACACTTTAAAACACTGTTTAAGTTAAATATCGTATATGAATAAGGCGGAAAGACTTTAGATACACTTTTAATGTAGAACAAAATCTTCGTCCCCGCAAAATAATAGCAAAGAAAACCGAACCGTGAAACCGTCACTTCGCTTGATGCGGTAACCACAACGCATTTTCAATTCCCCCAAGGCTTATAAGCTTCTACGTTGTGGCTTCCGACGCTTTCAGCCATTGTGGGCTTTTATATAGAGATACTTTTCAGCGCTTTAAGCCGCTAGAACCGTACCTTTAAATGTGTTTTCGATTGAACTGGTATAATGTTAGGCTAGTTTTAGAAAGCGCTGTATTATATATGTTTCAAGCGAAGACGAAATAAAGCTCGCTGTGAAACGCCATCTGGTATCTCTTATTCCGCTTCGGAAACACATTTGGAACAAATTCTTCTTTTCAACATACGACTGAGTTTTATGCACTGATATTTCAAAAGATAAGAATCAAATTCCGAATGTAGGTACAGAAATTTCGAGCTGCAAATAATACAGAAAAAATAGCAATGAAATTGGTTTAGTATATTGTACGGAATATATCAGATAGAAAAATAAGGGCGGGCGTTTCAGCTTACGTTTACGCACAGGTTAACGTTAACACAAAATATCAGTCTGAACCGACGTAAGAAAATGAAAACTCGTCCCTTACTACTGGCTGCCCGAATAACTTTAAAACTGTAATTTAAGTCATTAAATAACGTTTTGTATTTAACATACATTTAACAGCGTATATAATCGTGTTTTTAACGAACGTATGTTACAATTATCAACCGTTTGAAGCAACGCACTCTTAATCTTCGTTCTTTGTACTATTACATAAATAATTTAAAAAAACAAGTATTTTATCCACATTTGCTCTAAAAATAATAACTAAGTAATAAAAATGACAACACAAATGATCCATATTAACTAATTAAAAACATAGAGAATAGAGCACCAATATATGTTAGTCACGTTCTGTTTGAGGCACTGAAGGGTAAAGTAAAGACAAACATGAGCCGGCTGGAGTGCAACGTAATCAAATAACGTGATTGAGAGAAGGAGGTGGCCCAATTCCTTCTTCAAACCAGCCAACTCAATTACTGGCTTATTTAAAATGATGTTATAAAGTATTTTGCCTCTTTTGCTCTTCGGAAGAAACGGCGTATGTCGGAAAGTGACAAACGACAGTGACAGCGTTTATGAATAAGCCCCCTAGTATTTACTTTAACCAATACCGTGTTAAGATTTTATAAAATAATTCAGTAACCTATCTTGATTTGATATCTAAACTAATTTTCAAAAAAGAAGCGGATTTTCCCTGCTCAAAAATATGCATTGGTGCGACCATACTGAACCTGTTGAAATAGCGTAAGCGCGATCTACGAATGTTTCACACTAGCGCTATCTATTGGGATGGCAGGTGGAACCACCGTGCGGTACAGCTAGTCTATGATATAATTCGATAAAGATAACAGATAAGTTTGATATATCTTCTATATTTTCACGTACAACTTGTACACACAAAATCCTGGTAACTCCACAACAGTATGTACATACTTCCGTACATAATGTAACATGAAGCTTAGAATCAATTTCCCCACAGAAATTTAAGTAATAAGCTCAATCTAGGTTAATAGGGCTCCTGGGCTGACCTGAATCAGAGTGATTCAGGTCAGCTCAGGTCCTAAGTACCCTCTGATTACGTGAGGTAAATGTATTCAGTGTGTGAGGTTATGGTTAGGTGATGTAGGTGATATACATTACTTTGAAGTTAAATAGGGATTGTCGAGTAGTACCAAATACGAAATTGAAAAGTAAACGGAATTAGTATGGAACTAATTGGCTGTGAAACTCTCGTAGCTCTTGTAGCCAACTCTCGTAGCGATTCTCGTAGCAAATCTCGTAGCTAAAAAACGTAGCAAGCAGCGTAGCATACCTCTGGTGGAAACGCACCGTTGCGTCAGATGTAGCCGTGACAATTCTAACAAATAAAATTTATTTACTACACTGAACAATATTGAGGGAAGAAAAATAGTTTCCTAGCTGAAAATAAAATATTTAAAATGTAAGCAAGAGTAGCGTCCAAGAAAGTCTGCCATTTGACAGGTAATTTCCTTTTAAAATTGCCTCGGGAATGTGAAAAAAGTCGGCGAAGTTATCGGAATCATCGGAGCGGATATATTGGCGTGTTATTAGATTGAATGCGGAACGGCGGCTGCACTCATTCGTATCAAACGTGGATTCAAAATGTAATCCCTTCTTACGAATATTTCAATATCATTAATCCTGTATCAGAGTTATTAGTGGATATACCAATATTTGTGTAGGTATTTACATTATTTTTATGCCGCAATATAAAATTAAGGCTTTCTTAAAAAAAATGTTGTCTCTGGTATAAAGAAAAAAAAGTATTATCCTGTAACATACATAGGCTAATACTTTTTTTTACTTTCACTGCTGGACAAAGGCCGCTCAATATTTGAAAATCGAATAAAATACCGAACACAAAATACCGAACACAACACAGAATTTGACAGCAAAGAATTTCCACGAGCAAAAACTACTTGATATTTGAAAATCGAATAAAATACAGAACACAACACAATCACAATCTAGTTAAGCTAGTTTCAAACGGGACCGGTACAATTCTATCAAATCTCTGCGGTGTACCTCGGGCCGGTCGCGGTCCGTAATAATGCTGATTGCGGTGTACCATTGAGGTCTATATCACCGCCTAGGGCCGCGTTAGACCGCCTAGTATATACATTGATACAAACCTTAATCTGTTTTAGAATGTTGTCATAAATGTTGGTGAGTGAAAAGATAAAATTGTGTTCTGAATTGAAACTACGTTTACAGTTACACTTCGCTTTTATTGCAAAACGTAAACGTGCACTACGTTTACGTTTTGAAAATGAGCAGTGTCCACTTAAACCTGAAAACCAGTATTGCTGTGTTCTGTAGTATTTATATTAAGATTATAAGTTTGTTTTTCAGGTGAGATAGTAATCTTCTACTATATGTAGTACTAGCCGCGTCCCGCAGTGTTACCCGCGTTGTACCCGTTCCCGTGGAAATTTCGGGATAAAATGTATCCCATGTGTTTTTCTGATATTACTGTAAAGTTTCATCCAAATTCATTCAGTAGTTTTTGCTTGAAAGAGTAACAAATATGCTTAAATCGGTCCTCACAAAACTTTCGCATTAATAATATAAGTAGTATCAGTAGCAAAAATAACTTTGTGAGACTGTCCTCAGTTTGGTTAGGGCATTGCAGGCTGAATCACCTGATTGCCCGAAAAGTAAGATGATTCCGTGCTTCGGGGTACGTTAAGCAGTCGGTCCCGGTTACTTTCTACGGATAGTAGTCGTTACATGAGCCATGTCAGAGGCCTTTGGCGTCTCAATAACTCTGACACCAGGATTGGTCAGGTGGACCATCCATTCGATAAGAAGAAGAAGTAGCAAAAATGATCGGTTATATTAACAAGTTCTACCTGTGTTCGCTTCCTAGAACTGGCATTCATTTCAGCAATCGAAACCAATGTCGGAGAAATATTAAAACCTAATAACAATACGTTTTATGAAACTACCAAGTGAAATCACAAAGCTTGAAGATTTCAATACAACCAGGCGACAAAGGTAGTCTCGGAATTCATTAAAACTTGCACTTCGAATTTTCAGGGCAGCAATTGCCTTCTATATTTTTCGAGCTATGCTAGCTTAGAGCTAAGTTTCGGTTTAATTAATTGTGTGTCAATTTAAAAGCAACTAACCGCGCCCCGCGGTGTTATCCGCGTTGTACCCGTTCCCGCAGGAATTTTGGGATAAAATGTATCCCATATGCTATTCTGATATATAACCTTACTGTAAACTTTCATCCAACTCCGTTCAGTAGTTTTTGCGTGAAAGAGCATCAAACATACATCCATACATCCATACATATATCCATCCATCCTCACAAACTTTCGCATTTATAATATTAATATTATTATTTTAGAGGCACGACTACACCAGAAGAATTTTTAAGAATTATTATCCTTAAAAATTTAAGTGTGCCTTAATGGGCAGTTTGAGTAAAGTACATATATACTCGTATTATGCATGGTTACCGAACACGAAATTGTCCGAATTGATTTTGCTCAAACTGAATTGGGATCTGTTTTTTGTTTAAGTGTCTCAAAGTAAAAAAAAAGCTTTCATTAAGTGTGTGTGATTTACGAATATACTAGCAGTACCTCGCAGTTTTACTCGCGTTGTATCCGTACCTGTGGAAATTCTGGCATGAAGTAGTCGCAAGTCATCTTCTTGAAGCATTTTATATGTTGGATAAAACCGCATAAAAATCCGTTCAGAAGTTGTTGCAAAAATCAATTACATACAGACAGCTTTGGGAACTTTGTTTTATATTATAATATGTATGAGATAAGAAGTGTAACATTCACACCGAAAGTTTGACATAAATATTTTTCACTTTACGCAGCTCCCTATCTCTCTAGAGAACAACACAACATATCGCCTTCTGCTATGAAGTTTCTGTTGTTTTTTGGCAGAGGTACTTTGACAGTATGAACTATGAACTATAAACTATTTTATTCGATTATACTTGTGAACTACGAGTATGAACTTATTTTACTTACTTTTTTCGGTTGTACTTGTGAACTATGAACTAATTGTTCTAACTTTATTGGTTCTACTTGTGAACTACGAACTACTTATACTTACTTTTTTCTGTTATACTTGTGAACTATGAACTAAAATATACCCGTATAGCGCATCACCTCAGTACAGAGCCACACGTCTTGTCGCACACGTCGCATTTGGCCGCGACCGGCAGGTTCCCCTCCAACCACTGGTGAGGCATTATGATGTTCTGCAACAATCAAAACAATTTAATACTAATTCTGTAACCGACTTTTGGGGATAGGACCCAGGTCTCCATAACAATTATCAATTTATCAGTGATACCCCTAAAACATGTTCCCCTAGGTAAAACGTTATCCGATCCGACATTTGTGCATTAGAATCCGATTTGAATACTTATTTTTGTACTAACCGTTCCCCGCGTGTACCCGTTCCTGCGGGAATTTTGGGTTAAAATGTATCCCATGTTTTATTTTGATGTAAAAACTATATTACTGTAAAGTTTCATCCAAATCTCTGCAGTAGTTTTTACGTGAAAGAGTAACAAACATGCATACATACATCCTCATAAACTTTCGCATTTATAATATTAGTAGGATTAGATTCATTCAACGGGAAGGTTGAAAGCTATTTTTTGTTTTGCAATTCCCACGGGAACATTCACAACGTGGGGAAATCGCGGGCGGTGCAAAAAAATGTAAATGTCAATGCCATTCTTGTCATGCTACGAGGCAGCATTCCTGTCATCCGCAGACGACGCGATAGCGCGGCAAACGCCAAATTGGAAAACAATAGCCGGGTCTTTTTAGACATAAAAATAGTGATCAAATAAAGAAAATTCCGACAGAGCCAAATCTTCGTAGAGACCTTAGGTTTACCACAAGGAATAAAGTGTCAAAAGTCCCCATCAGTCCCATGTGAGCTTCGGGACTTATTCGGGGCCGAATGTCAAAATTTTAGGTTTTTTGGATTTTTCTCGAAAACGGTAAGTTTTATCGAAAAAGTACCTGAGAAAGTAAAAAAGCTTATAAAATTCTCTATAACTTTAATTCTATCCACTTTTTCCATATTCCCAACCGTTATTGAACTACACGCTCCAGAAATGTAAAAATTAAGGACCTCGGGCAGGTAACTATGGAGCCTGCCCCAATGCTCAACAGTGACATGACCTATGTCATTTGAAAGGTCTTGAAGAGTTGTACAAGTTACTCCTAGACAGTTATATCGAATTCGACGGCCAACTCGGTGTTTTCGACCACCGAAGAATTACCACTGGAGGTGCTGTGGAGCCTGGGCGGAATGCTCAACAGTGACATGACTTATGTCATTTGAAAGCTCTTACAAGTCACTTTTTGATAGTTATATCGAAATCGACGCCAAACTCTGTGTTTTCGACCACCGAAGAATAAACACTAGGTGTATGTGCAGTTGACCCTGATCGTATTGCTCAACAGTAACATGACTGATGTCATTTGAAAGCCTTTACAAGTCACTCCTTGACAGTTATATCGAAATCGACGGCCAACTCGGTGTTTTCGACCACCGAAGTATCGACACTGATCGTATTGCTCAACAGTGACATGACACATATCATTTGAAAGTTCATAAAGAGTTTTATAAGTCACTCTTTGATAGTTATATCGAAATCGCCGTCCAACTTAGTGTTTTCGACCACCGAAGAATGGCGTTGGGCTATGCTATACCGAAGTATCGGCGCTGATCCTAACGCTCAAAAGTGACATGACCTATATCATTTGAAAGCTCTTGAAGAGTTGTACAAGTCACTCTTTGACACTTATATTGAAATCGACCGCCAACGCGGTGTTTTCGACCATCGAAGAATCGACACTGGGTGTATGTACAGTTGACCCTGATGGTATTGCTCAACAGTGACATAACTTATGTCATTTGAAAGCCCTTAAAGAGTTGTACAAGTCACTCTTTGACACTTATATCGAAATCGACCGCCAACGCGGTGTTTTCGACCACCGAAGAATGGAATTTTGTCAAGGTCCTTTAGTAACTAATGTGTACATACATTTTTTTATTTTTGGTCCAAAACACCGAGTTAGCCGTTGATTTCGATATAAATGTCAAGGAGTGACTTGGACAACTCTTCAAGGGCTTTCAAATGACATAAGTTATGTCACTGTTGAGCAATACCATCAGGGTCAACTGCACATACACCCAGTGTCGATTCTTCGATGGTCGAAAACACCGCGTTGGCGGTCGATTTCGATATAAGTGTCAAAGAGTGACTTGTACAACTCTTCAAGAGCTTTCAAATGACATAGGTCATGTCACTTTTGAGCGTTAGGATCAGCGCCGATACTTCGGTATAGCATAGCCCAACTCCATTCTTCGGTGGTCGAAAACACTAAGTTGGACGGCGATTTCGATATAACTATCAAAGAGTGACTTATAAAACTCTTTATGAGCTTTCAAATGATATGTGTCATGTCACTGTTGAGCAATACGATCAGTGTCGATACTTCGGTGGTCGAAAACACCGAGTTGGCCGTCGATTTCGATATAACTGTCAAGGAGTGACTTGTAAGAGCTTTCAAATGACATCAGTCATGTCACTGTTGAGCAATACGATCAGGGTCAACTGCACATACACCTAGTGTTTATTCTTCGGTGGTCGAAAACACAGAGTTTGGCGTCGATTTCGATATAACTATCCAAAAGTGACTTGTAAGAGCTTTCAAATGACATAAGTCATGTCACTGTTGAGCATTCCGCCCAGGCGCCACAGCACCTCCAGTGGTAATTCTTCGGTGGTCGAAAACACCGAGTTGGCCGTCGAATTCGATATAACTGTCTAGGAGTAACTTGTACAACTCTTCAAGACCTTTCAAATGACATAGGTCATGTCACTGTTGAGCATTGGGGCAGGCTCCATAGTTACCTGCCCGAGGTCCTTAATTTTTACATTTCTGGAGCGTGTAGTTCAATAACGGTTGGGAATATGGAAAAAGTGGATAGAATTAAAGTTATAGAGAATTTTATAAGCTTTTTTACTTTCTCAGGTACTTTTTCGATAAAACTTACCGTTTTCGAGAAAAATCCAAAAAACCTAAAATTTTGACGTTCGGCCCCGAATAAGTCCCGAAGCTCACATGGGACTGATGGGGACTTTTGACACTTTATTCCTTGTGGTAAACCTAAGGTCTCTACAAAAATTTGGCTCTGTCGGAATTTTCTTTATTTCAATTGTTTAAAATGACCCGGCTACAATAGCATTATTCAATCCATGTCTTTACCATTTAAGACTGAATACGACAACAGACAATTTATTGTTAACAATGTTATTATGTAGCGCTCGTGGCGTAGTTCGACTTAGTAATGTTGGTTAAGTGCTATTGATAAGCAACATGTAGCTCTGGGTGGTCGATAGTGGCATTTCAATCTGAGCTACCGTGCTTCAAAAAAAATGTCGGTGGTTTCAATCGATAGACAAAGTCGAAGGCCTTTAGGCGGTCTAAAAATGTCGACACCAAGGGTGGCCACTACCCTACACGAATTTACTTACTGTATTATATACACCTAGCCGTGCCCCACGGTGTTATCCGCGTTGTACCCGTTCCCGTGGGAGTTTCGGGATAAAATATCATCATGCCATGTTATATTCTGATGTATACCTTTATTTCTGTAAAGTTTCACCTAAATCCGTGCAGTAGTTTTTTCGTGAAAGAGTACCAAACATACATACAACCATCCTCACAAACTTTCCCATTTATAATTTTAGTAGGACAGTGCACTATGTACTACTACCATATTGAATATTTAAGAGATTCCAATATATAAACCAAGTTGATAGTAAAAGCACATAAAAGTGCTCCCGAAGTGCTCATTCCTCAAGCACGGTACGAACTTGGCTCAAATAGGTCAAACAGAATACCTGGACGGAGGTTTCAGAAGTAAATCCAATAAAACTTAGTCATACAGAGTTTTCAAACAAACAGACGAGTTACATTAACCTTTATGACGTCCGTTGAAGCGAATTAAAAAGTTGTTAAGATCATGAATATATGGTTCTACTTTGTACACTTGACTAATGTTTCGAAATTTGTGAAGTCATAAAAATACTAGCCGCGCCCCGCGATTTTACCCGCGTTGTACCCGTTCCCGCGGAAATTTGGGAATAAAATGTATCCCATGTATTATTCTGATGTATGACCTATATTACTGTAAAGATTCATCCAAATCCGTCCAGTAGTTTTTTCGTGAAAGAGTAACAAACGTACATACATCCATACATAAATCCATCCGTATTTATAATATTAAGTAGGATAAAAAATGAATTCAAATGTTACTATATAGTAGGTATTGTATCAGTTCGAATACGACGAACTTCTAAGTATGTTTAATAATGTACATGTACTGACATGTACAGGGGGTTTTGTGGTTAATAACTATTAGGCGAAAAGCCCCAAGGGGTCGCCACTTCACTAGAGAGAATCTTAATATGATTTAATTGAAGCGAATATCATGACCCCAATCCAAGAGAAAAATATCAATGGGTGTAACGGTACGTTGACGGAAACGTTTCTCAGTTTCAAAATAATAAATTTACACCCTCAAAAGAAATAAAAATTCTAGACAAGACGCTGTCAATATCAAACTGAAGCCGATTATAAATAGATATGCATAGTAATATGTAGTATGCATGTGCAGGTGTAATCTATATAAAAGTCATGATAGTTACACCATTTACGACCCGAGAACGGCTGGACCGATTTTTATGATTCTTTATTTACTTTAATTATCTTGGACAGGAATAGGATAAAATGTAATAAAAATCCCGAAATTTCCACGAGAACGGGAACGCAGCGGGTGAAACCGCGGGGCACAGCTAGTTTTGAATAGTTTAGACCTTTGCAATGTTCAGTCTTTACTTTTTATTATGTTTAAACTTACTTGTCGTAATTACTGTACAATGCAAATAGCAGTACTTATAAATCTCATCTGTTCTACGCAGCATTAAAATCTCTAATTTTACTTCAGGGATCTATAAATGTGGCTGCCATTTCAGTGAAACTAGACTAGGCATGCTATTAGCTTGAATGGACTAGCTAATGGGATGATTCCCTGCGGTATAATATTGCAGTGTAGTTATGCGACATGATAGTGCTATTATGTTTCGAATGAAAGTACGCCAATTAAATTACACAACACCCACAGTAAATAAAATAGAAAATGCTTTTCGTTGTAAAAAAGTCCCATACTTTAATTACAGTTTATATTTTTGATCCCGAAATTCCTATTGGAACGGGCACAACGCGGGTAGAACTGCAGTGCGCTGCTAGTATAGAATACAATGTTGAATGTACCGCTTTTGTTTCTTTAATAAATATATTTAGGAGTTCTTAATATTGTGACCACCGACTATATTTTATTTAATAACTTCATTTCTCATTAGGAACAAAAAACATAATATTTTACGAGTTACGCTGACACATGAGTTGTATGGGAATACAACTCATTATATCAGCCTTATTCTTGCGTCAGGGATTAAAAAGCATCTGAATTTCAAAGTGTCTAACTAACTGTATTTCAGTTGTTACATAAATTAACATAATTAATTATAAAAGAAAATCTTAAGAAATGTCTCCATATAAAGTTAAATCATGTTATGAATAAGTATATCTACGTGATTAGCCTTCATAAAAACGACTTTGATGTGGCAATTTTCCACTCCAGGTAAGTAGGAGAAAGAGTAAAGAGTAATTAAGCTTTTCGGTACAGTTAATTATTCTTTACACACGAAAATAGCATCGAATGCGTAAAGGTTTTCGAAGCCTTACACAAAAATAGTATCTACTAAATTTGAGGGTAAAATGTATCCCGTGTTTGGAACTACGTTTGCGGATACACTTCGCTTTTATTTTAAATAAATAAATAAAATAAAATTTATTGCCACAAAAATTAGGGAAAATACAAAAATTAAATTCACATTTTACTTAAAACTAATAAAAATTTTAGCAAAGGGAGGCGTCTCAGCTGATGTTCTACCTGGCCCGAGGCCTCGGTAGAACGCTGGTTTTCAGACGCCCCCTACTCTTATTGTATATACTATTATCATTAAAAATTTTACATTTAATCTGACGTTTCGGTCCCTTTACAGTAACCGTGGTCACAGAAGACTGAACCAGTTAAGAAACCAGTATGTATCCCATGTGTTATTCTGATGCATAACTCAGTATAACCTATATTACTGCAAAGTTTCATCCTAATCCGTTCAGTAGTTTTTTCGTGAAAGAGTAACATACATACATACTACATCCTCACAAACTTTCGCATATGCTGACTGATGCCTGGCGGGAAAGTACAAGTTACTGATAAAGCCTTTTACTGCCCTTGGTACTACTAATAGTACTAAAAACAAAAAGCCCAAACCTTTTTCTTCCACCCTTTAGTAACACTAGCTCAGAAACTCTCAATTGTCCATAAAGTAACCAAACAACTAACTAACCAATCTTTCAACGTCTCCCAGAACTTCTACAAATTAGTGTAAAGTGATTTATTGGACAATGTACCGAGTAACATAACTTACTTGATAGTTTCTATTAAAATAGTTTGGTTAACGTAACGAATTTAGCCGAAGTTGTGTTAAAATAATCACCTAACTAGAGTCCTGAAAGTGTGTTATAACATTTAATTAAATCTTTGGAATTACTCGATTAGTGTTTGGTTAGTAATTATTAGTTTTATAATATAGATACGTGTAAGACACACAATACAATACTAGCTGCGCCCCGCGGTTTAACCCGTGTAGAGACCGTTCCCGTTGGAATTTAAGAACTGCTCGACTTATTTTGTGCATACTTCACATAAACCATCTACTAAATAGTCCGAACAAAGCCTAAACATTTGATTTGGATAGGTGAGCCCGTTCTTGAGTTATAAAACTACAACGAAAAGTGGCATTGATTTTTATATATGTATAGAGGTAAATAATAGGTAGTCCATACTTTATTTTTATTTAGTTCTGTATATCCCACATTCTTGTGCTATATTCTCTATGTCGGTACCACTGGTAGTACTTGTTAAGTAGCATGCAGCTCGATCCCAACTTGGATGGGTGGCCGATAGTAGCATTTCTATCTGAGCGCAACCTTTCTTCTGAGGGCACGTTAAGTTATCGGTCCCGGTTGTTTCAACCGTTAGACCATGTCGGAGGCTTTAAGGCGGTTTAAAAACTCTGACACCGGGTTGGCCTCTAACCTACTGGAACTAAATTACTTAGTCCTTCTATTCGGCCTCTAGAGGTCGGTAGTCAACTGTTTTTTTGCTGTAGAGCGTCACCTATGTATGTCACACGTTACTAATGTGAAGTTCATAGACAACCAACTACTAACTAACAATGCATCAGTAGTGTGACTGAGGCATTACTCGTGAACGGGTATAATGCGGGTGAAACCGCGACGCACTGCTAGTACCTAAATAAAACAGAATTCGCGATATCGGAATTTAATACCAAACAAAACTTTCAAGAATTTCACAAACGTGTTCCTTCAGAATGCTAAAAGAAGAATTTGAAAGACATCTCAGGATCGATTTGTTTTCCATTTCAACAATACTGATAGGCCAATTAATAAAGTAGTTGTAGAGTGCGTGAGAGGGTACCTAAGCGATTTCTTCAGAAACGTATTCAGGGTGCTCAGGGTAAAAACATACTAAAAGTCCTGACGTTTAGGAGGTGCGCCGGAGGGAGGGGGGGGTGACAAAGGTCTCAATTTTAGGTTATTCGCGAATATCTCAAAAACGGTGCAATGTAGCAAAAAAAAGTGTATGATGAAATGATAGCTTATAAAATTCTCTATAACTTTAATTCTATCCACTTTTTCCATATTCCCAACCGTTATTGAACTACACGCTCCAGAAATGTAAAAATTAAGGACCTCGGGCAGGTAACTATGGAGCCTGCCCCAATGCTCAACAGTGACATGACCTATGTCATTTGAAAGGTCTTGAAGAGTTGTACAAGTTACTCCTAGACAGTTATATCGAATTCGACGGCCAACTCGGTGTTTTCGACCACCGAAGAATTACCACTGGAGGTGCTGTGGAGCCTGGACGGAATGCTCAACAGTGACATGACTTACGCATTTGAAAGCTCTTACAAGTCACTTTTTGATAGTTATATCGAAATCGACGCCAAACTCAGTGTTTTCGACCACCGAAGAAAAAACACTAGGTGTATGTGCAGTTGACCCTGATCGTATTGCTCAACAGTGACATGACTAATGTCATTTGAAAGCTCTTACAAGTCACTCCTTGACAGTTATATCGAAATCGACGGCCAACTCGGTGTTTTCGACCACCGAAGTATCGACACTGATCGTATTGCTCTACAGTGACATGACACATATCATTTGGAAGCTCATAAAAAGTTTTATAAGTCACTCTTCGATAATTATATCGAAATCGCCGTCCAACTTACTGTTTTCGACCACCGAAGAATGGAGTTGGGCTATGCTATACCGAAGTATCGACCCTGATCCTAATGCTCTACAGTGACATGACCTATGTCATTTGAAAGCTCTTGAAGAGTTGTACAAGTCACTCTTTGACAGTTATATCGAAATCGACCGCCAACGCGGTGTTTTCGACCACCGAAGAATCGGCACTGGGTGTATGTGCAGTTGACCCTGATGGTATTGATCAACAGTTATATAACTTATGTCATTTGAAAGCTCTTGAAGAGTTGTCCAAGTCACTTCTTGACAGTTATATCGAAATCGACGGCCAACTCGGTGTTTTCGACCACCGAAAAATGGAATTTTCTCAAGGTCCTTTATTCAGCGTGTTTAAGCCCGCCCTTGCATCAGAATAGTATAAAAGTAGTGCGCAAAGGCATTCAATAGGTGGCATTACGATTTAAAAAATCTAAAACGCGCGAAAGTTGTGTTCCCGGCCTGAAAGGGTGTCGTATTAGCAACCATGACATATTTGAGTTTACCGAAACATGTGCAGTGACAGTGAGTGATCGCTTATGTTGGCCTTCAAATACTCTATAACTACTTGATTAATTGAACTAATGTGTATATATATATTTTTTAATTGGTCAAAAACACCGAGTTAGCCGTCGATTTTGATATAACTGTCAAGAAGTGACTTGGACAACTCTTCAAGAGCTTTCATATGACATAAGTTATGTCACTGTTGAGCAATACCATCAGGGTCAACTGCACATACACCCAGTGCCGATTCTTCGGTGGTCGAAAACACCGTGTTGGCGGTCGATTTCGATATAACTGTCAAAGAGTCACTTGTACAACTCTTCAAGAGCTTTCAAATGACATAGGTCGTGTCACTGTAGAGCAGTAGGATCAGGGTCGATACTTCGGTATAGCATAGCCCAACTGCATTCTTCGTTGGTCGAAAACTGTAAGTTGGACGGCGATTTCAATATAACTATCGAAGAGTGACTTATAAAACTCTTTATGAGCTTCCAAATGATATGTGTCATGTCACTGTAGAGCAATACGATCAGTGTCGATACTTCGGTGGTCGAAAACACCGAGTTGGCTGTCGATTTCGATATAACTGTCAAGGAGTGACTTGTAAGAGCTTTCAAATGACATTAGTCATGTCACTGTTGAGCAATACGATCAGGGTCAACTGCACATACACCTAGTGTTTTTACTTCGGTGGTCGAAAACACTGAGTTTGGCGTCGATTTCGATATAACTATCAAAAAGTGACTTGTAAGAGCTTTCAAATGCGTAAGTCATGTCACTGTTGAGCATTCCGTCCAGGCTCCACAGCACCTCCAGTGGTAATTCTTCGGTGGTCGAAAACACCGAGTTGGCCGTCGAATTCGATATAACTGTCTAGGAGTAACTTGTACTACTCTTCAAGACCTTTCAAATGACATAGGTCATGTCACTGTTGAGCATTGGGGCAGGCTCCATAGTTACCTGCCCGAGGTCCTTAATTTTTACATTTTTGGAGCGGGTAGTTCAATAACGGTTGGGAATATGGAAAAAGTGGATAAAATTAAAGTTATAGAGAATTTTATATGCTATCATTTCATCATACACTTTTTTTTGCTACATTGCACCGTTTTTGAGATATTCGCGAATAACCTAAAATTGACACCTTTGTCACCCCCCCCTCCCTCCGGCGCACCTCCTAAACGTCAGGACTTTTGGTATGTTTTTATCCTGATCACTCTGAATACGTTTCTGAAGAAATCGCTTAGGTACCCTCTCACGCACTCTACACCCTCCTTTGAGTTGTTCTTTAATTGGACTATGACGGATGGATTCCAAGTTTGAAAATAACGTACTTAGTATATTGTTTTAAAATACCTTCAGTGAAGTAATAATATAAAACTAGCTGTGCCCCGCGGTTTCAACCGCAGCGCCCCCCGTTCCCGTGGGAATTTTGAGATTTTTATTCCCTATAAACCTTAAGGAGCCCGAGACCTTTCCAACGAATGCAAAACCGTGGAAATCGGTTCGTGCGTTCTGGAGTTATAGCGTCAGGGAGGAAAAGCCGACTTATTTTTATATATTAGATAATCAATAAATCTAAACCTGATTATATGTAAAACCAAAGTATAATACCTACGTATAAGAAGTTCATATACCTCCTTGGTGAAGCATGGCTGATGTTGCTATAACCATATTTATTCCCATATTAATTGACAAGCAATTGAATTAAATGTACTAATAAAAACTTGAGAACATGATTATCTCTGGGACCACTACCTGCATTTCATAAAATCTTTTTGTAAATCTTGAGCTGAATTCATGAGAATGATATTATTATACAAACGGGACTACTTTTATCCTCAAAATCCTACGCAAACAGTTGGAACATGGGAAAAACTGCGCGGCGCTGCTAGTATATTAATAACAAACTCCCTTCTAAGTTAAAAGCTAAAACAAAACAAATCAACGTTTGTTTTGAAATCAATAGCAATAATGTTGAAATTGGTATATTAATCATTTAATGTATCGCTCGGGGGCCAGGCGACACTGACCTTTACCTGGTAGTAAATAAGGTTAATTTCTCTATTTGCTCGGGCCATTGGGGCCTGAATTACATGCAATCTAAAAAAGATTCTGTTCGCCATCAAATAGACGTTATGTTACTACATTGACGGTAAATTGGGACTGTGGTTACAAATCAATTGGATGTTTACAAGTAATGGAAAACGGACATTATTTATACTTACTTTGTCAGTAATTACTAAACGGAGTGAGTTGTGGCCGGACCGGACAGTATGAACAATCATTCTAGTCCTACTTACATTAAAGTTTTCTATGTATGTATATATGGTTAGTTGCTCTTTCTCGCAAGAACTACTTAATGGATTAGGATGAAACTTTACAGTAATATAGGTAGTAGTACTACATAGTTGTATAATTCCTGAAAAAAAATTTGCACGCTCTTTTGTTTAAAAAGGAACGCTACGCAAAAACGCGACTTAAAATTAAGCTAAGCTTGACTAAAACTTTGCGATGAGTGGTTTTTGTTTCACACACTCATACCTCTTACTTATCAGATACCCGGTTAGATAATAATCTTTTCTTCTTACTGCATGCCTATTATGTATATAGTTGTAGTACGGTAGGAAGGCATCGTTGACAAAGCTATTGTGCAAATGCACTAAAATTAGAAGAGCTAGGAAAGGTTAGCTCTTGTAGGCACACTAAGAACTTACCCCCTCCGCATCTTCCACGACATGAGGCCCGAGTGACGCCAGCGTGGTCCACTTGCAGCTGGGCGGCGCCCGCGACGCGCATCGCTTGTGCGCCTTGAACTTGCATAGCTCGCATGCGAGCGCGTGCGCAGTGCCCAGCGCGCCGAGCGGCTCGCGACACACGTTGCAGAAGGTGGGCCGTGCGTGTGTTGCTGCGTACCTGGGAGTTCCACAAGGGTATATATTAGTAAAGTATAAGTTAGTAATCTTATTTAAGAATACCAGCAGCGCTCCGCAGTTTTATCCGCTTTTTGCCCGTTCCAATGGGAATTTCGGGATACAAAATAGCCTATAACCTTCCCGTTGAATGTGGCTATCGACTCGAATAGAGCTATTCGAATCGCACAGGTAATAACTGAGTTTACCCCAAATTACTATTAAATAAGTCACGACTTTGGTGTTTGTGGTACTTAGATTAAAACAAAAGTTAATTTTGTGATAAATGGCTATTTATTCCATAGTAAATCGCCTTGTGGGTCAAATGCATTATGCGGTTAGCTGCAATCAAAAACATGTTCGAAACTGCTGTTTCTCTTCGCAGTTTACGGCAGTCAGCTCGTTTAATGCCGTATAGGATATACGGCATTATTAATTAAACGAGCTGACTGCCGTAAACTTATTCATCACGCTTATTAACAGCATTTTATCTTTAAGGTTTGTCTCTTTCTGACAAGCAATTTCCAAAGAGCATAAGACTTAAAAAAAACACTCGAAACACTTTAAAACAGTGTTGCAGGTAAAAGCGTTTATGAATAAGGCTGGTTGTATTTATTTAAACCAACCCATACAATATTTCACATTTGCTGTTTTAGGCAGTTACATATTAAAGAGTCCCGACGCAGTTATTATTGTACAGGAATAGACTACCCTTGAATTTACATTCAACTGAATATAGAACCCGAGACCTAGTACCAATTTAGCATTCCCGACGAGCTAAAGTTACGGGGCGCCTAAACAAAGCGGAAACTGATTCTATTTTAAATACCGGTCTAGGCTTTAAATACCTTGAACCTAAGTTTAGAATACCTGGGTTAAATGTAGTTAAATCAAGTATTTTTACTTAGAATATTATGAAGCTACATAATGATTTAAGCAATGGTTTGTTGAATTCTGAATACTTTAATGGTTTGATAAGTTTAAGCAAACACTAGTTATTTTTAATTGAAACTACGTTTACGGATATACTTCACTTTTATTTTACATTTTTATCTGACATTTCGGTCATTTACAGGATCCTTGATAACAGGAGACTGAGGTGTTATGTCTCAACACCAGATAAACATTTAAAATAAAAGCGAAGTGTATCCGTAAAGGTAGTTTTAATTCAAAATTCTAAGTACTTTGATATTGCCTACTAACTGAGCGAATCCATTACTTGGGCACTTGCTAACGTTCTTGTAGGTGTAAGATGGTCGCAAGAGCTTATCTTTAAAGTAATCAAAGTTTTATTTTAAAGAGAAGAGAGATAATAGACTTCTTTGGTGTTCATTTCAGCAACGTCAAAGAGTAGTAAAGTACAGCAGTAACTGGGCACTGTATAAAAATATACCTAGGTACTTTTGAATTTGGAATATATACGAGTAAAAAGTTAAAGTCAGATGTTTTGTTTATTTTTCATCTGAAAACGTACACAGTTATATTTAGTTGTAATATCCATGAAAGAACTTTACATAAACAATCGAAACCTGATACCAATACAATTAACTTAGTTTCTATTCTACTGTTTGCGTTTGTTTTCTCTTCGCGTATGTTTACATAATATTTGGCAAAAGTAATATGATATTCATGTTATTTTTTAACAATATTTTGGGGTTACGTATTTCATTTGTAAAGCAGTAACCCAAGAAACAAACGAACCTAACAAAATACGAGATTTCAGAAAACAAAATTGTACCCGGCATATAAAAAAAACATAAACAAATTAAAGCCGTTTTTTGACTGTCTAACTTAATGGTCGGATTAAGGGTGTGTCTCACGTACCACAACCACACCACATTGCAGCAATAAAATGTGGTAACGTAGTAATAGTGTCACTGCAACTTATTGCAGTTGCGTTGTGACCGACAAGTAGTCGATGTGGTTGTGTTGTCGTTGGTGGTTGCAATGTGGTCAGTCACCAACGTGGTCCATAATTAAAAATCTACGCGTGCATGGTTGTGGTCGCGGTACGTATGGCAACACCCTAAGGTCTAAAACGCTGACACCAGGATTGGCTAATTACACTAGTCTACTAAAATTTCTTAACTTAAATTACCTTTAATTAATGGTTAATTCAAATAAACATGCAATCATCAATCAATAATACATAAATTGACTAATACATTAATCAACACCTCATTGAAAAGACAACCATTGTATCAAACCGCTGAATGAAACTCGATCTTCAATCGGTCCTTTGTCCCATTGATATAAAACGTGATGAATATACTTCTATTAATCTATTATGTTGTTTTAATAAATTAGATTCCGTTCGCCTCCACCTCTCTTAGGAACGGCGAACTAATAAACATGGCTGCCAAATCATAATATTAACAAACATTAATTTTACTTTCTTTGTTTTCAATTTATCTGAAAGTAATTTGTGCCTTAATTTCGCGGCTGGTGTAATTTATAATAATACGTATTATGTTACCTATTTTAACTATTGATAAGGAAGTATTTCTGTAGTAGAACTAAAGTCGCCAAAAGAAGCATTGGATCAATTCATCATTGGATGATACAGATTGAAAGGAAAATTTACAGGTAACATTAGTTAAGTTGGCATTAGACTTATGAGACAGTGACAGATCCAGGCCGAAAAGGCCGATATCCATCTAAAATCATCAGAGGTCCCTCATAATTCCCTTCAGGTTCAGGGTGGATTTTCAAACCTTTAATATTGGATCCATCTCTGTTAAGTTAGTGATGTCCGTTTACTGGTCGGAAAATACTTCTAATTACAAAAAGTATACTATGTAGTATGAATATGTTCACTATCTTTTTGTCCATCCCCAGTGACACCCAGTTACATAACAGTACAGGTTTTTTTACAACTTTTGCTGACAGAAAACTTATCTACAATCCAACAAAAAGATGCTAATCAAAGTTTGTCCTCGACTGAGCAACTTGTCCGCAAAAATGTGATAACAAAGATGTTTATCAGACAAAGAGGTATAGAGAAATGTGTTTTCTGCATAACTGATGACAAGGAGTAATATCTTGGGTGAAAACGTGTGGTTATAAAAGGGTTTGATGACAGCGAATCATCATCAAGGCCCGAGCGTCTGTAAATATCCTATACCTGGTGGTATAGGATATACCTAGTGGTATAGGATATTTACAGACGCTCGGGCCTTGATGATGATTCGCATTCGCCACCTCAGTAGCATTTTGAATTATAAGATTATAACTACACTTAGTGACGCTACTAGTGTAATATATATGTACCACTGGTGGTCTCCGGACGACAGGCGCGCGACCAGGTCCGCCACGTCGGCGCCGCGGTGCAACGCGCCCCGCAGCGCCCCCGCCCACCCCTCCATCTCGCCGCGGCTATCTGCGCACAGCACTAGGCACCGACTCGCTGTTATCACCTGCAACAATACCATAGAGGTTGGGCCATGCTCCAAGTTTACTTTGGGGGGGATTGAAGGCACCAATAACTTGTATACACAAGAAACGATTTTAAGAGGACTGAGCACAAAGATTTGGGGTTAGTTCACCTATAAAGTAAGTTCGAATAGGCCTCCGATATAGTCTGACTATTGAAACAACCGATAACGACAATTTAACGTGCCCTTATAGACCGGCGATATGTGCTACGTCATTATGCTACGTAAATAACAACCAAGTAAAACAAAGATTTAGTGCTACCCCTTCGCTAATATTTCTTTGTATTTTATGTACATTGCGTCGTCACTATGAAAATATACTGAATGCAAAGAATAAAATGTATGTATATAAATTGTACGAGCTTTTAGCAGTAAAGTACGCTTTATTTTTATAAAATACACATGGGCTTATCAACTAATGGTCCAACAATTTGAAAGAAACACATGCTGCGTGTGCTCCTTTAATATATCACAATGAACTCAGATTACAACTACACTTGAGCAAAAATAAAGAATGCGGACAATTTTATAAAGTTAATACGAAAGCTTTTATTATTACTTTTAATTACCGTTTTTTGTCACGCAAACGTTTCATGTTTGCCATATTTGGATAGTAGGAAGTGGGTGTAGATATGTCATCAATGATAAGGGTGCTTTCAAATTATGCGTTTCGTGTCGGACCGCTGCGGTGCCGAAGCCGTGCGTTTGTCGTATTGTGAACGTACGATCGTGTGTTTTCATACAAATCGAGCACCCTAAGAGTTTTGAGACTGCCAATTTTATATACTACTAGCCGCAAGCTGCGGCGTTACCCGCGTTATACCCGTTTCCGCGGGAATTTCGGGATGAAATATATCCAATGTGTTATTTTGATATATAACCTATATTATTTTAAAGTTTCATCTAAATCCGTTCAGTAGTTTTTGCGTGAAAGAGTAACAAACATACATACATCTATTCATCCATCCTCACAAACTTCCGCATTTATAATATTAGGACATACATTAAAAGCATGGGCGGAACTAAAATTTTATCTGTAATCATTATTATGTACAACAAGCATCATACCACAAACAAGTATAATAAATAAAAGCTTCAACTTCATACAACATTCTCCCATCCAACCAGTGACCATACAATAAAGGCAAAGCACATAAAAGCAACGTATTTACATCAGCCGTCGCATCGCGTCAACAGTAGGCATTATAGCACGCGTCTTTTCATAATTGAATAGCGGTTGTCTACAATTTGCATGCAAATAGCCCGCGTTCGGCCTTGTCCCTATTAAAATGTAGTGTGTATTGATCACGCCCTTATTATGAAGAGGTATTTTGGTCCGACGTTAATATGAAGTGCACAGCAATATCACCTGACCTCATTGTCCTGTCGATGGTATGTCGCGATGTCATCGTATCGTACCTAATAAATGTGCTAGGGAACGCAATTTCTTTCATATTAAGTGGAGTTCTTCAAGCATACCTGTCTAACATTGCGTTTTTATTTCGGTATGTTATACCTTCGGTAAATTAAAACAGATAGGTAATCGCCAATGGTGGCATGGTAGAGTAAAAATTTATAAAAATATTTTTTTTCTTAAGGGATTTCGTCTTATTCTCCTCGCTTTACTGATATCTTCGGTGAGACGAAAGGCCTTTGCCCAGGAGTTGGACATTACAGGCTAAAACCTATTTTTTACGTAAGGGATTTATAGTGTAAAGTTAAAAAACCGTTTTTTACACAAAGACAATTAATTATATAGAAGTTAAAGTGTTTACTGATTCCATTCCATTCTTACAAAATTACTGAACCATTTTCCGCTTCAGAAAGAATTACCTTTGTTTGGAAAATGAGCCAAATTGATTCACATTTAAATCCAATTAACATAAACTACAAGGTACTGCAGAATATAATTATTTATCTTGATTTTATTCATCAAAGATTTGTTGGTAGATGTTAACACTCTATTTCGGTTACTTATTATACTTAAGTTATCTCTTAAACCAAACAGGCGTTATCATATTTATATTGTTTCAATGGCTAGCCCAGCCAAATGAATATCATTAAAAACATCATATTGTATCTTATCTCGTTTCGCCCCGACCCGGTGAGGGCTAATATCAGGGGTTGCCTCGCGCCGGGATATAGCCAACTCGGGTTATTACCGCCCTCGTTACCGGCCCTGTATTGCCAGCTTGCTTGATAACGACAAGCTTTAAAACCTATTCAAAAGTTGCTGCGAACACACTAACATATTATTAATACTAATTGTTATTCCTTTGTGCTCATTATTATGTTATTAGATTGTTGAACAGCTGATATGGTATGAATATTGGTTGTTTGAGTAGAATTTTTAATGATGGAATACTAGCCGCGCTCCGCGGTTTTACTCACGCTGTACCCGTTCCCGCGGGAATTTCGGGATAAAATGTATCCCATGTTTTATTCTGATGTATACCCTATATTGCTGTAGAGTTTCATCCAAATCCGTTCAGTAGTTTTTGCGCAAAAGAGCAATAAACATTCATCCATCCTCACAAAGTTTCGCATTTATAATATTTGTAGGACTTGGTAATCTAAAGGATTTGCTATTAAAGGTTGGTATCTAAAAGATTGCGCGCATAAAAGCTTTGTATATGATATCGTATTATATGTAACTTTTGCGTTTTGCGCAATCTAAATGATACACATTTCTTATCAAAAAAACATACAGCTTTTAACGTTTATCTACTAACATCAAAACGCTATTAATGTAACAGATATTGTAATATTTCGGGGATGAAGTTCGTTCGGACAGCTGACAAGCAAGTTTAACATGAAATAGCTGAAGCGAGACAAGTTCTTGTTAATAATTCATCAAAAGCATACCGAGGACCCTTTGATCATTGTTCGCTATATTTAGTGTTGAGTTTTACAACATTACGGGGACTTGACACAAGTGTATGTTGCACAACTAGGTATAATCTATATATATAAAAATGAAACCCGTTTTCCTTGGTCAAGGCATCACGCGTGAATGGCTGGACCGATTTCCACGGTTTTGCATTCGCTGGAAAGGTCTCGGGCTCCGTGAGGTTTATAGGGAATAAAACTCTCAAAATTCCCACGGGAACGGGGGCGCTGCGGGTGAAACCGCGGGGCACAGCTAGTATTACATGTAAATTAAAGTATTAGCCTGCAATGTCCCACTGCTGGGCAAAGGCCTCTCATCTCACTGAAGATATCAGTACAGTGAGGAGGATTAGGACTAATCGCTACATTTGAAAATTGTATAACCCCTCTAATACTTTTATTACATCATAGTTTTTATAAACAACTAGCTGTGCCCCGCGGTTTCACCCGCAGCGCCCCCGTTCCCGTGGGAATATTGAAATTTTTCCTGAATTTTCTTTGCTATAAACCTCACGGAGCCCAAGACCTTTCCAACGAATGCAAAACCGTGGAAATCGGTTCGTGCGTTCTGGAGTTATAGCGTCAGGGAGGGAAACCCGACTTATTTTTATATTGTAGATTTTTTTATACTTATTTTCTAACTTAAGATTAAAAATAAAACCTGCATAAACGTGAAAAGCTATCTGCAGGTGGCACAACCCGCTAAAGTGTGGTTGAGACCGCGCTCTAGTTCCCGAGAGCCACTCAGAGTCTCCACTCTTCTATTTTAACCAAAGTAATTGTTTTAAAGCGAGTGTAAGAGTGCGAAAAAGTCGCGCTATAATTCAGCCGCCGAGTCGAGCCTCTATTCGGTTGAATGAATAAAAAATGGTGACTAATGGCGTTTCCAGCTTAGAGAGGAACATTTTTAATGGTCTCCTCCTTCATTATTAATGATTTTACTTACTGCTTTACTAGGCGTATTTGTTTTACTATAAGATGTAAGGATATAGACATCTTTAATCTATGTAATTATTCAGCTAGTTAACTGAAATATTATAAATCATTTATTTTAACAAGGTTAATTAGACCCAAATTAGGCTTCAGGCTTGTACTATGGAATCTAACTAACTAGTATTACGAGTAATACATATAATACACTACGGCACGCCCCGCGCGAGTCAAAATTATTATGTTTTATCTATACTAATATTATAAAGCTGAAGAGTTTGTTTTGTTTGTTTGTTTGTTTGTTTGTTTGTTTGTTTGTTTGTTTGTTTGTTTGTTTGTTTGTTTGTTAAACTACTGAACCGATTTGAATAATTCTTTTTGTAATAGATAGCCACATTCAACGGGAAGGTTATAGGCTATTTTTCATCCCGAAATTCCTACGGGAACGGGTACAACGCGGGTAAAACCGCGGGGCGCTGCTAGTCTGTAATAAAGGCTTTGCTTTGTATTAGAATTCCAGCTGGTTTTTCACCTTACCATAGATTATGATAGTGGCGCTATGTTTAACACAACTGATTACAACCAAAGAGCTCCGTACATAAACCGTTATATGTCAAGTATCTGAACCGCGGATGCTGTGGGTCATAAAGCGATCTCCGGAGGCTCGTAATGTCGGCACGGCCCGCGGGCGCCCGAGAGTTAACATCATACTTTACGGCGCATAACACATCAACCCCGTAAATTTACTTTTTAATACTAATAATGTTGGAAAATGGGTCGTTGACCCTAATTTTGTACATGAAAAAAAAAGCCAAATGCTGTCGGTTTTTAAGGCCTCAGTTACGAAGTAGGAGGAAGCGGAGTGGCTTTGGCAAAATGAATTGGCCAATCATGGTGGTTGGAACCTTAAGACAAAATCTTTTCAATCACTTTGATTGGTCAATTTTACCGCGATCGCTGCCGCGCGCCGCCGCTTCCGCCCGCCTCATTCGTGACTGAAACCTCTAAAGTCTTAAGTTTATAACAGAAGTAACGGTGCATAAGAACCCACAACAGTGTAAAGCCGCGTTTCCACTTAGTATTCTGAACAGTTCTGAGTGAACACTTGAGGGAGCAAACATGTTCTTTTAATTTTTGGAACAATTTGTTATTTTTTCATTATTTGAATGAAAAATCGTGTTTTCTTTCAATTATATTTCCGGTTCTGAGTAATTTGTTTCTAATTTATTTTAAGCATTTATTTGTTTAAGTACTACATAAGTGAAAACGCGGTTTTAGAGTCTATTGTTAGTACATCTAAATGTATAAAAGAAACTCGTGTTAGTTACACCATTTATAACTCGAGAACGGCTTGACCGATTTTAATAATTTTATTTTGTATTTTATTTCTCTTGGTCGAGAATAGGATAATAAGTAATAAAAATCTCGAAATTCCCACGGGAACGGGTGCGCTGCGGGTGAAGCTGCGGGGCGCTGCTAGTTATAAATAGTAAGTAAGATGTATGGAGGTTTAGACGTATCTACCTAATCACCACCCTAACTCAAAACCGAGTTGGTGATCTCAAACCATGCTAAATGAATTGACAACACTGATGATTTCAACACAGTCCTACTGCAGGGCAAATACCCTTACTCTCTCACTACACTTACATGATTGACGTAAAGGCATTATCAACCAATAAACGGACGACCGTAAACCAGCGCACACAAAAAGGTAATACAATTCACCTCACGTAGGCTGGTTTATTTGACGTGGTGATAAAATGCCGCAATGGTGCGTACACGGCGAGTAATCGACCGCTCGCATGGGCTTCAATCTGGACGAGAATTTTGATGGTACATTCTTGGAACGTAGGACTGCCGGTTTAGAGACAGTGAATAATTCACAAGCTAAGTTATGCTTATGTCCAGTTGGTGTGAGTTTTTTAAGCAATTTAGATTAACATTATTAAGCTATTGCATAGCTTCTATCGCGGGCCTTGAGCGCGGGGACCGAATCCAGAAATTCCGTAACGGAAAAACCTCACGCTCCAAAACCTCACGCTCCTCAAACATTGCCTACCTAAAAGCCCAGAACACAACGTTAGCGCGATGCAGACATTCAGCACACTAACGCCATCTAGTGATACAAAAAATAACTATGCAATAGCTTTACCGCGGCAGTCCCCGAGTGCCACACGTCTTTTTTCTATTAAAAGTAAGTAGGTTCGTATAGGTTAGCGGCTTATCTTTGTATCGGAGTTTTAAAACCGTCTAAAAGCCTTCTACGTGGTTTATGGATTGAAACAACCAGACTCGACAATATTACGTGCCCTCCAAAGCATGGCAGCGTTCGTATAGATTAGTGGCCAACCCCCGTATCGGGAGATTTTTTTTAAGACCGCCTAAAAGCCTCCTACGTGGTCTATCGATTGAAATAACCAAGAGCGACAATTTTACGTGTCTTGTGAAGCACGGTAGCGTTCATATAGAAAATTGACTATCGGCAACCCATCCAAGGAAGGGGTGAGTTGGACGTCGCTTAACAATTGCAATGAGCTAACATTGCTTAGTCAAACAAATTCAATTTAGCAAAATTGTTATTTTGTATCTTAGTTCACGTTAAAAGTGACCAACTATACATTAACGGGAATAACAATTTTTCTCAAAAGATGATTTTGTATAATATTCATTATATACTTTTCATAAAAAGTTTTCAGAAAATGCATTATTACTCGTGTTTCAGTTGAAAGCTAAGTGAAGGCGGCTCGCTGCTAAAGAGTAAATTGTACAACTATTTTGTCGCCGTTTTAAAAATAGCGCTATTTCTCGCCATTTTCATGCAAGTAGAATTTTATGGCAATGAAAATGATTTTGCATGTTCGCTACAAATTGCAAACAACAAACATGCTGAGTAAGTCCTTTGACAAATAGCCAATTAAAAATGAAATGATGCAATCGAATGTCATGTAAAGAAAATATTCCAGTTGAATTGAAAACGAAATACAAAAAACAGAATACGCAATAATATTGTGAGATAATAACGTCCAAAAAATATCAGAATACTGTTTAAATACATATTTTCATTCATCTCTAGAGATAACTTGAAATTGAGCATAAAATCATATCCAGCGTGTGTTTTTATTCATTCAAGTCTCGAGCCCTTACTTTTTACTCACTCCTTCTGAGAATTTCACCGCTATCTTTCTATGAAAACGGTTATCATTAGATTCTGAAGCTGAGATTTGAAAGGGTGAGATGAGTGTCCCGCGTGGACCCGCATACCGATACGGGTTTTACGGACTTATATCTGAACTATTTTTGAGAACACCGAAAGTATGGGATATGTTAAGTTCTTCTCAGGAGGTGCGCGTTACGAACTTAATTATAAGCCCACCATTATAAATAACTAACCCCGCCCCTTCGGTGATACCCGCGTTGTACCCGTTCCCGCAGGAGTTTCGGAATAAAATGTATCCCATGTGTTATTCTGATGTATAACCTATATAACTGTTAAATTTCATTCAAATCCATTCAGTTGTTTTTGCGTTAAAGAGTAACAAACAAACATTCATACATCCTCAAAAACTTTCGCATTCATAATATTAGTAGGAAGTAGAATAGTAGGATTATACACCTGAAAAGTTTTTCGTTTCTTTGTTTGATTGATTTCGGTAATCTTAGAAACTGGCAATTGATTTGAATAATTATTTTTGTAATAAATAGCCACATTCAACGGGAAGGTTATAGGTATTTGTTCCGAAATTCCCGTGGGCACAACGCTGGTAAAATCACGGGGCCCAGCTGGTATCATATAATGTGTATGAATATTAAGAAAAAGCTTCCTTGCGTGTCTTGTCATATTAAATAGCTTTAGTTGGTTAAAAGAGACGGTGGTCTCTTAAAACTTTGTTATTTTTTCCGTGTTTCCCATATACTTAAATTCACCTATCGCATATTTTAAAACTGAAATATGAAACCTCATTTTCCTAAGTACATTAGAATATTGATTAGCAATTAATTTAATTAGGTCACAGCGAGGTCTGGAGTGTGTATTGAGTTGGTAATTCGATAGTTCCCGGAGGAAGGGACCTGGTTTACTTCGGGTTCGATCTCTGACATGTTGCATAACTCGGCTAATGACAAATTACTTGGGTTCAGTTTGAAGATATTTGCAGTTGGTATGGTGTGTCGTATACCAGTCGAATTAACCTTACTACGCGAGCCGAATTCAAACGAACAAGAAATTATTCCTGAAAAACACACCTCAAGGTAGGTACACATAGAAATAAGAAACATTCTGGTCGTCTTCGCAGGAAATACATTTTATATCTGTATGTCCAGACAATTTGGGTTGATGTCAATAAACTATGTGGAAAAAATATGCACTAGTATATTTGTGCCTTAGGAAATACGAGTACTCGACTTTTTATGTAGTAGTCCTTTTAAGCCCTCGGCAAATACGTTATGTAGTCAAAATGTATTTTTGACCGTCTGACACCGACCGACGAAATGAGTATAAGTTCAAATTCTAAAAAGATTTGCATTAAAAAAATGCTTATAATAAATATCCAACTTTTGGGCAAAAGCCTTTCATCTCACCGAAGATATCAGTACAGTGAGGAGGATAAGGCGTAATCACCTCGCTTGCCTAATGCGGGTTGGTGATCTCCAACCCGAGCCATGTTTGAAAGTAGGAACCATGTTTCGCTCGATTCTTGGCAGGCGAGTGCTAGATACCACTAGATACGATTAGACCACTGCATAGTTTATAAAGTACTAAAAACCTTAAGAACGATTTATTCCGTGTTAATATGCAATACTAATACCACTACGACAGGCTGAACGTTCTATAAAAAAGTTATTTCTGTTACACGTCTATGGGTGTGCAAAACATTAATAACTACACGTCACTAAAGGATTAAAAAATATAAAACACAGAACTAGGTTCGAAAAATTGGATGGTCTCACATTTCACAAACGGAAAAACATAGAACCAGTCAATGTTTGCATTGAATTATTTTCATGTTTTCATTCGTTTGTACAGCAGTATGTGAAGCGCACCGAATTCACTATTCAGCATATAACGAGTACAAAAATACTGCGAGTAAAAAAATACGCATATGTGAAATAAAATATCCTTTCAATGGAATATTTTTTTAAATTATACCTGAAAACTGTTGTTAGCGTTGTTGATACTACATTCGGCGAAGGTGGCGTCCTCTAGCTCGAATTCATCCCAAAGTTGACTCTGTAAAAATACAAAAAAAATATGATTTGCTATAATATAACAATATGATGATGGAAGTGTACTCTGTATACAACAAAGTTCATATTAATAAAAAAGTGCTACGACTGTTCGTAGCATGTAACCGTAGCCTTCGTAGCAATGGAATGCTACGATCCCTTCCAAATGTAGTACTACACTTAAATACGTATACGTACTATTCTTAAATGGGATCCTAAAATTAAAATGATCTAAAATAATTCAAATCTATCTGAACTACAAAAACTACAACAAAGGCACTTGTAATTAAAAAGAGTAAAAACATTTCATGTATATTTTTGCTCCGAAAAGTAATCTAAAAGTGAAATTAATTTTTTTCATTGTTGTTTCAATGCGGTTTAGGTAAAAACGGCTCTGGTTTTTATATTATAAGTAAGGTTTTTACATCGTTGGCATTATTTTAAGGTTCACATAATTTGCTCAGAAAAATTATTAAATTATCTATTGAACAGTTAATTGGAAAATCATTTGCAACCTTCAATTAAGTATATATCTAGTTTACTAAGATAATAACTAAAACTGTCGATTGCCCAGACGAGCTAGCCGGGGGACCTCTATATTTCGATACTCTTTAGTCATCAAATGACAAGCTCAATTGTTTTCAGGAGCTATCTCCCGCCCGGCCTATGTCACTCCTTTCGCAATGACAGCTCTTTGTGCCAGTCACTGTCACCGTGACGTTTCAATATGCGTTTGACGTTTCGAATTTTCGAATTTCGAAGGCTTTTGTTTAAAGAGACCTGTGGGAATGGAGCTGTTGAATGGATTACATAATAAATAAAGCATCGCTATATTTTCCTTCGATCATTTATAATTAAGCAGACCTTTTTCCATTTTCGACCCAAACATAGGTCGTTATAACCCCCAGCATACCACAAAGGTTACCGCTTTTCCTTTTCCTAATCACAGGTATTGCATTAAAATGATTACCGTAATAATGTGCTTCCAAAATATAACTTCAATATATTTCAACACATAATGGGATAGGAGCTATTAGGAACACGAACCATGCTATTTATTCATATTACATGTCTACTTAGTTTGATTACAATTATCAAACTACTAGCAGCGCCCCGCGGTTTTACCCGCGATATACCCGTTCCCGTAAAAAAATCAGGATGAAAAGTAGCCTATAATAACCTTCCCGTTGAATGTGGCTATCCATTACAATAATAATTTTTCAACTCGGGCAAGTAGTTCTTGAGATTAGCGCGTTCAAACTAACTCTGCGGCTTTATAGTATTAGTATAGATGGTGATATAATCATGAGCTCATGAGAGTTTTTTATTTTTTTGAGCGCGCTAATCTCGGGAACTTCCCATCCGATTTCAATAATTGTTTTTTCAATGGATAGCCGAATTCAACGGGAAGGTTATAGGCTATTTCTCATCCCAAAATGTAGGTAACAACGAAAAACGCAGGTAAAACCGCAGGCACTGCTGGTTATCTATTGCATAAATCAACGACGAATTAGATACGATCTACAAATGAAAGCTTAAAATAAACCATTAATGTATTCACAGAGTTCTATTGAAACCTCAACTTAAGGGAGTGGCTTAACATTCGCGTAAATAGTTTAAAAGTGTTCATTCAGCGCACACGTTGGCGGCGGACGGTTAAATTATTCAGCTAGTTATTACTGGCTCTCAAACGAACATGGTAGTGAAGCCAGTTACCGTTCCAGTAACGGAACGGAGCAGAACTATGTCACGGTACCAACTTCCCCGTTATTTCTGCAAAGTTCCCGGGTCACATTCGTAAAGCGAACCCCAGTTATGTGACAGTCACGGATGATGTAATAGTACCGACAGTAGACGTTCGTGTCACTGTTTTATTTTTTAATTTGTTGAGCGATTCGTGTTCGTGATGGCATTGTTTGTGTTTAACTTGTTTGAGTTTTATTTTAAAAAGGTTTTGTGGTTACTCGCACGTGGGAGGGGTTAGGATCATGTTAGTGGGATTTAAAGGGTTTAAATTTAAAACGAAAATAACTCAACATCTAAAATATTAGATTTAATGTTTGTCTATATGACTAAATCGTTAAATTTGGTACTGGAACTGAAACAGAAAAGACATTTTGCTATTAATTGAAACGTATGTTAATGTCATTACTATTTGTTGGCACCTCTTAACAGTAACCTCCGTCGTACGGAAGTTCCCGTTTAAACAATTAATAAGAAATCATCATTAGATATTAATTCATTCATTTCGAGTAGGTGATACAGGCAAACCCTCATGTCAGAGTATTTAGACATGGTCTAACGATTGAAGCAACCGAGATGGACTGCTTAACGTGCTCCGAAGCACGGCAACGCTAAGATACAAATGCCACTATCGGCCAACCATCCAAGTAGCGGCCGAGCATTTGCTCTCTGACATAACCGACGGGATTAAAATAATTATTTATAACGGTAGTAAAAACGTACTTATAAGTGTAAATACGAACAATAAAAGATCAAGCTAAGATCTAAAATCTTAATTTAAATCTCATCACGCACAAAGGAATAAGAGAATCTTGAATATTTTTAAAATTCTTTGTGAAAAGGCCTTTTTATCATTTAAATATTCTGCGTGTTAATAATAATTTGCGAAGTATATTTTTTATTGTACAAGTTACGAATTTTTTGTTTAATTTTTTTTTGAAATTATCGTGTTTGTTTTTACTAAAAGCGAAATTAATTAGGCCCATTGTTGAAGCGAAAAGTGTTTCGTGAAGTAAATCTAGAACTATAAATAATGTTTGAAGAGTAGGAAACATGTTTTCGCTCGACCCGGGAATGGAACTCGGGACCTCAGTCTTGGCAGGTAAGTGCACATACCACTAGACCACGGAGGCATTAAAGTACGTACAGAATGTTAAATAACTAATGAAACTTGTATCTCTTCCGTAGAGGAAGGTGTAATTGTATACCTTAGTATAAAGACAGCATTTTATGAGCTTCCCTTTATGTTTCATTCACGGTTGTTTGTACACATGTAAGTAAAACCGTAATGAAAACATAAACACAAAAAAAATTATAAATGAAAAAAAGGAAATGATTTCTTATTTTTGAGTGTTTTTGTGAGGTTTTGGACTATTTATTTTAACATAAACATTGGGTTAAGAATCATAGAAACAGTTCAGGCAAATACAGGCAGGTATTCAAAGTGAAATCATTTTCAATTAAACCTATTCATAAAAACGTTATACAAACTTCTCACAAATATTTGTAAAAATAATGAGCCATATAAGTTTCATTGTTTTAGAGTTACGAACTAAACACATTCCTTCATTTGTCACACATCATTTCAATAGTTGGCAATAAAAGGTTATATGTAAACGGACCGCTTTCCGCTAAAGTAAGTTCGTCGTTAGTGGCCAACCCTGGCGTCTGAGTTATTAGACCGCCTAAAGGCCTCTGACATAGTCCATCGATTGAAAAAACCGGCATCTACAATTTTACGTACCCTCCGAACGCACGGTAGCGCTGAGATAGAAATGCCACTATCGGCCACTCATCCAAGTAGGAGCCGAGCTGCACGGTGCTTAACAATCTCATTGCTGAGTAAAACCCGAGCCACGAGCTTGAAACAGACAAAAAGCAAAAAAATAACCGAATACAGACCATTAGGCTCGCCCGCGGCTGATCACCCAACTTACATTATCAAAGGGAAAATAATTATATCTGGAACATAATTACTGGGTAATGTTGAATATATTATTATCTTTATATCATGTAATTTACGAAAATAACTCTGGTAATGATACACGGGTACAATTATTGTTATGTTATGTAATATGATGTATGTGTTTCTTTTAGCAATGAGCTGCTATAAATAATAATGTGTAATAAATCAGTACAAATATAATAAGCCTAAAGAGTTTGATTTTTTTTGAGCGCGCCAAACTCGGGAACTACCAATATGAGTTGAATAATTCTTTTTGTAATGGATAGCCTCATTCAACGCATAGGTAATGGCACAGGCTATTTTTCATCCCATTATTCCCATAACTTCATTATCATAACTGATTTTTCTACCAAAGACAACTCCTTCAACAAAAGGGTTCAGTGATGGGATAAGAATGGAATAAAATCACTAAACCTTTTTCCTCTTCAGAAGGAATAGTCTTCGGCTGGAAAATTGTCCACATAAGTCTACATTTCGTAATCTCGTAAGAGAAAATAGAGTGTCCTTAACTTTATACCTACATCACAGTAAATCATTATCAGATTCCGGCGGACACGTCACGTAATAAAAATCACACCGTAACAGTTCTTTGGCGGTAAATAATCCGCGTAGTTATTGCGTTATTCTACGCACGTAGCGGCTTACGGTAGTAGTAGCCTTGGCATTGGCAGACGGCGAGGCCTTGGAGTAGTCGCGAGGAGCGGGCGCGGCGGGCCCGACGAGCGATCCGCGGTTTTTGGCAATTTTGGGATAATGAAAAAAGAAAGTTAAATTAGGTTAGTGGCCAATACTGGTGTAGGTTAATACAGTTAGCCAATACAGTTTTTATACCGCCTAACTAAAGGTCTCAAACATGGATAAAAGTAACCACACGATAGTCTTGAATGTCGCACTATCCACCAAAATAACACAACAATAATTATTCATATCACTACTGTAGACTACTAACCACTGAGATTAGCCCGATCAAATTTAAAAAATTGGACTCTTCAGTTTAATTATATTTTTATTAGTATACATAGATTATAACTATCCTTGCATATTACATGTTATTTACAACAGACCACGTGACAAGAACGTCTAATAGGTCTTAACTCTTATAGTTCTAAACTCACTTAACTTTTGCAAGTGTGTCTTCATGCTTATGACTTCTTGCAAAAGTTTCGCTATAAAACGTTCACTCACTTTAGCTTCCAAAACTTAGATTACAACTTATCCAAAGCTTCACGTTAAACATTCATTGTGCAGTAGTTGTTAAACAAATATTCGAAATGGTCGCTCATCAGATGCAAACTTTTTAACATGCTTACTACATGCAACACGCCTTGCTGTCAAGCTACATGCGTCTAAGGAATAAGTTTACAGCAATTTATCAACGTGTTGCTATAGTGCTTATATATACGTGTTGCTAAAATAATCGCTGTAGTTTTCAATTCGTTCCACGCACCTTGGATCGATTATAGTACAAAACAATGTGAAAACTTCGCCGCAGAAAAATGATCGAAAAAAGTCTCTGTGCCGCGGGAATTCCTCGTGGAAATATAATTACATTCTTCAATCAAACACAATACTACAGAGAGTTGAGAAATAGCGAGAATTCTTACGGTTTTTATTTTTTTTTAAACACCGGGAATTTTTACTTTATCATTGCTTTGTAAAATGTTTTTAAAAGTATCTAATAAAAGAGAAATAAGGAAAAGCTTTTAAATGGCTAACTTTTGGTTGCCGCCTGCCAGTCGCTTACCATTCTTAATTTAAAAATGAGTATTGTTTATTAAACAAACTTTATATCAAAGCACTTTTAACCTTTACATGTTGGCGTGTTTTTGCTTCAAGTCGTACTCGGACTATGGGCGTGTGAGGCCAAGATAATGTAACACAAACATATAAACTTCACTCCCAAATATCATTACATAGTATAAAATAAAGTCGCGTCTGTCTGTCTGTCTGTCTGTCTGTATGCTTAAATCTTTAAAATTACGCAACGGATTTTGATGCGGTTTTTTGTAATAGGTAGAGTGATTAAAGAGGAAGGTTTTTATGTAAAAAAATTCCCGAAATTCCCACGGGAACGGGCACAACGCGGGTAAAACCGCGGGGCGCTGCTAGTTTATGATAACTGCGACGCCGTCGAACCCTAATGGATGATCTCGTCGAAGAGTCAATGAAGTTGACGAGTTAAGCTGATTTAAGGGTTAAAGTCAGATGTTTGTTTACAAAAAGCCTTTGTTAGTTTAATGTGAATTTTGTTATTTTACGTTCACGTAACTTATGGATGTGAAAAGTTTTAATTTAGTGTGATTGTGGCTAATCCTTCTCTTTGTATTGATACTTTAGTGAGCGAGAGGTTTTTAGCTACATATTGTTTTGTGCTAGGCATTGCCTTGCGGTATCAGGTTGTTACTTTATCTTCAGGCACGGCAGTGCCCCATACTAGCAAAATTATATTGTCTTATATCTGAGTCTTGGAAGTGAGGTTACAATTAAAATTAGTAGTGTTTCACGACCAAACCTGTGTTCAATAATACACCTTTTATAAGCTTGATATAGAACGTAAACAGTAGTTAGTTACTATACTCGTACATGTGTAAGCTGTATTATTTTCCTGTTGTCAATAATCACACAATCTCCCAAGCCCCGATAATGGTTACTATTTACCAAATATATCTTGCTAAATGACCAGAATAATTGCTCATTGGAACCTTGCGTCGGTACACTCTATTAAGATACCGTAGCTTCCTCTAAGAAGACATGGGGCCAAGAAATATAGTCCATTAAAGAAATAAATAGGACAAAATATGGGCGGACACATTCTTACGGTAATTAACTCTTGTACTGAACGTATTTTCATGTCACTTTTTGTCCGCCAAACAAATTCGCTTAAGCGGTCGGAGCACGAATGCAGTCCGCATATTTTTTCGCGCAATAAATCACGTTGACCGAGCCGTCACTTTGACACATCCTACCCGACCCTAAAATAATTTGTCATTAGAGTTGTCAGTTCGCCACTCCCTTTTAGTTAAAACCAACGAAACTTTGGTCCATTAACCCTATTACTACGTTAGTGATTGTCATGTAACTTTTTTAATACGATAACTTTTTCACAATTTTCGGATCTTTTATGTTGGCGGTAAAATGAGTGACAATCTAAGCATGATTAAAGAAAAGAGTGGGTATATAATGCTTCTACGGCCGCTATTATTATCCACCCACTCCTTTTAATACTACGAAATTATATTTCAGTTGAATTCCATGCTGGGTTTTATAAATTTTAGTAATATAAATTCTCGTAGTATACCAGTAGTATCATATCCAGTCAAATAAACAAACAAAGAACAAATAGATATGACCGACTACTTTTGGTCGCATCGCGTTCATAACCCAAATGAAGTCTACTCACTTATACAGCGACATACAAACTCCAACAAAGCTACAAATTAAATATTATGGATAGTGCAACATTAAATATTTACATAATCAAAACTAGTCAATAACCTTCCAAAGATCGGACGTTGGGACCTGGCAATATTTGGGGTTCTCGTTAAAATTCCCAAATTAATTAATTGAAACACACAAATTCGAATATTGGACCAACAGCTTTCTGTTTCATGATATTAGCATATAAATTAAAAACCAATAGAACAGGTTCGTAAATATTTTTTTTTACTTGAAATTGTATCATGTTTCTATACGTATTATATTCATCACTACATATTATAAAACAAAGTCCCCGGCCGCGTCTGTCTGTCTGTCTGTCTGTCTATTCGCGATAAACTCAAATACTACTGCACGGTTTTTGACGCGGTTTTTCGAAATAGATAGAGTGATACAAATGGAAGGTTTACATGGATAGAAAAAAGTAAAGTAAAGTATTAGCCTGTAATGTCCCACTTGTTGGGCAAAGGCCTCTCGTCTCACTGAAGGTATCAGTACAGTGAGGAGGTTTCAGGCGTAATCACCACGCTTCCCTAATGCGGATTGGTGATCTCAAACCCGAGCCATGTTTGAAAAGTAGGAAATGGATAGAAATTCCCGAAATTCCCTCGGGAAAGAGCACAACGCGGGTAAAACAGCGGGGCGCTGCTAGTTCTATATCACTTTGTATCTAAGAAGATAAACATTAAGCTTGAACATGCTGAAACAAATGAGTCCCAAACAAATGAAGTTACAAAGAAAAATCAAACTTAACTCTCAAAGTTATAATCGAAAACGAAATGACATTACAACTCATTTCAACAACAGAACATTTGTACTCAAGATTGAAAAGCCTTTCCAAATAAATGTACAAAATCTTTCTCTTATCAGTTCACCCCTATCGGTTTCAATTTCCGATACAAAAAGTAATATTTTTGCATTAAATTCCGCCGACGAGCCAATCTATTGATAGCTTTTTGTTAATACACGTAATAGAATACCTTTTAGAAAGATTTCTTTGGAAACTCATGTAACTATAGGTTTCAGACCCAATTTGTAGGATTAATAACGGGTAAGCTTCGGTAAATATAAGAAACCCATTTCACGTTTTGAATGTTTTGCCCAATCACAAGGGCGCCTTTCCAAGAGTATTCTGTGTTTGGTTGATTTGATATGATTTGCAGAAACCTGTAGAAAAATTACTGGGGAGATGGGGATGAGTGACTCTTGTCGGTAAAAAAAGATAGAAAGAAATAACTAACACTACGTACTAAAAGATTACTAGTAAATAAGATATAGTTTTATACATATCATCTAAAATTGAGCTTTGAACTATAACTCGTGTACTTTATTAAATTAAGACTTACAAGTAATTTAATTTCCCTACTGACTACAACTTAGCCTCTAATCTGCTACGTTACACGAAAGCTTTCACGATATTACAAAACTAAGGATAAATGTTATAAACTTTAACATGTGACTTAACTTTTGTTTCAGACAGATTATTGAACTAGCAGCGCCCCGCGGTTATACCCGCGTTGTGCCCGTTCCCGTTAGAATTTTGGGATAAAACATAGCCATAACCTTCCCGTTGAACGTGGCTATCCATTGCAAAAAGAATTATTCGAATCGGATTGGTAGTTTCTGAGATTAACGCGTTCAAACAAACAAACTCTGCAGTTTTATAATATTAGTATAAATCACAGAGGTCAAGCAATACTACTTGATTCTTAACCATCGATAATTAAAAGTAAGTAATTTTGAGTAGGATGGCCAACTCTGATGTCTCTGTATTTTTTAGACCGCCTGAAGGCCTCCAACCTGGTCTAACAATGAAACAACCGGGAGACAATTTAACGTGCCGTCCGAAGCTCGGTAGCGTTCAGATATAAATATCACTATCGATCACCTATCCAAATAGGGGTCGAGCTGCACGTTGCTTAACAATCGCAATGAATTAACATTGCTTAGACAAACTACCCGAGTGCTACAAGCGATGGTTTAAAACTAAGTTTTGACGCGTACTTTGAAGTGACGGACTTTGAAAAGTTTAAGCTTTGAAGCCCTTTTACTAGTTTAACTAAACATTTGTAATCCTTGTAAGTAGCTACACTGATTAAAGACTTTAACCCATTCAGTGCCGAGCCCGCCCATCGGCGGGCAATATTTTTTAACTCTCACGCCGAGACCGCCCATGGGCGGTTTGATTTTAAACTGCAATAACTTTACAAAATAACGTCAGAATGTAATGAGATGATGTGTAAGGATTTGTTTCATTATAATTTATTGGCAACTCAAATGGCCTGCGGATATTTGAAGTTTTGAAAAAAAAAAACAATTCTAATCTGTCATGCCGAGCCCGCCTTTGGGCGGGCAAGATTTGATTTCAGAAGTCACAAACCTATTGTAAATGGTACGACTAACAACTATTATTAAGGTTTTACATGCTCGCTTCTTCTTTAGCATGAATTTCGTGTACAAAAATAAAGTGTTATCCTCTATTTCACATATACCTACGTATAAAAATTGTTTAAATATACTTTCATATGATGCAGGTAACAGAATATGCACGACATATTTTTATTATTGCACCGAAAATAGAAAGTACAGTACATGTAAACAGAACATATCAAACGATTCATGTCGGAATCTGCAGCTTCATGCCGAAAACGCCAATGGGCGGGCAAGAATACATAATCGAGATGCCGGGCCCGCCGATGGGCGGGCTGCATAGTACAGTATGGCGGCATCTGGGTAATATCGTTACTTTTCAGAAAGGCAGTGAATGGGTTAATAAGTAAAAACACTTTATTCTTAGTCCGAGTTTATCTTTGAAGTACGAAACGTAAATTACATGAAGAATCTTTTATAGAAACGCTCTGGAAATTATT
Organism: Cyclophora punctaria; assembly: GCA_951394245.1. Classification (NCBI taxonomy): domain Eukaryota; kingdom Metazoa; phylum Arthropoda; class Insecta; order Lepidoptera; family Geometridae; genus Cyclophora; species Cyclophora punctaria. Next base: position 1,574,072 of record OX596171.1, on the reverse strand, counting down.
TGAAAAATCACTGTCTTTTATACCATTTTTGTTACCAAACATCAATTACTAAAAACAAAAATATATTCTTAAAATCATGTAAATAAGGTTCAATATTAAGGTGCAGCTCACACATTTGGCACATTAATTTAATGCTTGATTGACCGATTAACTCCTCAAATACATTAATCTATGAATTGCACAGTTCAGTAACCCCAAAACGCATATATCGGTACATTAACCTATGTGGAATTGTACATCACGATATATATGCAAATTGCAATTGAACTAACAATGTGGAGACATGCGACGACTATTAAAATATAAACATTTTCCATGTCGAAACATTTCATCCGATGAATCAATCGAATGCAAAGAATGTTATCGTACTCGACGAGTATACATAAAAGAGAAGAATTTCACAATAATTTCAAAGGAAAATGTTGTAAAAACATGATATATTGCACTGTTTACGTTACACATACTAGCGCCGAGCGTTCATTGAACCGTCTTCAGAAAATAGTAGGCGAAAGATCGCGAAACTATCGTGTGTAAATACGAAACCGATCACCATTCAATAAGTCGAAATGATGTGGAAAATGTGCTATCGATAAAAAATATATCGACGTTTTCTTGCGAAATGTAAACGAAACCGGCATTCCTAGACTACTACGATATGCGTAGCACTTTGCTACGAACGGCGTAGCACGTCGTAGCGTTTTATGAGCGTAGTCGTAGCTTGTTGCTATTAAAATTTTATGATTACTTTTAAATATTATCTTTAACGATTCGTGGTAATGGCCCTTTGTTTTTTAACAAAAATAAAGTAAAATTAAAATTTTAACACGAACATTTCTTTATACTTATCAGATTGTATTTAAATACAAAAAGCCTTTTACTTTATTTTAAAACTACGACGTAAGAACACGGCCTTCAATAAATTATATTGTATGTAAAAGTCAAAGGCTGATTAATAACTTATTCATACAAGTTGAAAAAATATCGATAGAATTTGAGCCGTGGGATGTCTGTCAGATGTGATTATGTTTTAAATATGAGATTCATAATTATAGTCAAAGTCCTCGATGGAATCACATACACAAAGCGTCGAAACTAAAAAGTCAATATGAAGAGACCTACATGAAGATAAATGTCAAGAGAAACCAAAAATTAACCTATTTCCGAGTAATATATAATCCGAACAATGCCTTAATACGTTCTTTAAATTATTTATTTCTATAAACCTCTTGGGTACAGTTAAACACTTCATAATAACCCTTCGCACGTGGTAGATTGGAATAAAGTCCCAACTTTATTCCAATTTAGCAGCGTCTCGTAGTTTTACTCGCGTTATGCCTACTCCCGTGGGAATTTCGGAATAAAAAAGCCGATAGTCTTCCCCGTGAACGTGGCTATCCATTAAAAAATAATTATTTAAATCGGATTGGTAGTTTCTTGGAATAGCGCGTTCGAATAAACAAAAAAATCTAACTCGCTTCAGCTATATACAATAGTAGATAACTCCGTTAACAATCTTTGTGGCGTGTGCTGTTCCAAATCTAGTTAGTAACGCTCGTGGAGTAGTTGACTAAGCGATGTTAGTTCATTGCGATTGTTAAGCGACGTGCAGCTCGGCCCCTTCTTGGGTGGCTGATTGCGGCATTTCTATCTGAGCGCAACCGTGATTCGGAGGGACGTTAAGCAGTCAGTCCCGGTTGTTTCAATCGTTAGACCAAGTCAGAGGCCTTTGGGCGGTCAAAAAACTCCAACACCAGGGTTGGGAACTAACCTACTAAAAAAATTAAAATGAAATCAAGCTAAGGCTTATCAAAAACTACATCGCCTCTATCCCTAACGTATTCGTCACTGAGTCAGTTACTTTCACGGGTAAGCGAGCCCACTGAATGGCACTCCACACGAATCAACCCGCGACCCGCACCGATTCGCCCCTAGAGATGTGACAAGGGGTGATAACGGTTTGTACCCATCCGATAAGCCTCCTTATGCCACTAGAGTGTGGAGAATGATAACGAGTGATAATTAACTCATTACGACTCTGTACACATTATTATGTGTTCAGTCCTCAAAATAGTATTATTTATAAGTAATTTAAAGTAAAATACATCTAAAACTAATAATATAAAGGTTGAAGATTGTTTTATTGTTTGTTTGAAACATTTTCGAAGATCACTACGCCTCGGTGGCCTGGTGGTATGTGCACTCGCCTGCCAAGATTGAGGTCCCGGGTTTAATTCCTAGGTCGAGCTAATACATGTTGCTTACTTTACAAACATGGCTCGGGTTCAAGATCACCAACCCGCAATAGGCAAGCGTGGTGATTACGCCTCATCCTCCTCACTATACTGATATATTTAGTGAGATGAGAGGCGTTTGGCCAGCAGTGGGACATTACAGGCAGATGACTACGACTACTTTTCGTCCCGAAATTCTCCCGCAAAATGAATACAACGCGATTCAAACCTCAGGTTAATTTTTATTATGAAGTTATATGAAATGTTTATTTTGATACTCTGATTCGATAACGGAACGTTTCATCGCGGTCCACGCCTTCGGGTCATCAACGCAACGATTCTCTTCAGTTTATTGCCTCGTAAAGAATATGAATGGCTCCATAGATTTATGCCGAGCAATATCATAACTTAATAGACTTGAACAGATAATTCTTCTGTTTTAAGCACTAGTTCATTCAAATTATTCTTTAACGATAATTTCGGACCTAAATATTTTGCAAATTTAGAGAAAAAGTAAATGGTATTTTTGGTTAAAAATTAAATAATTTACTATCATTATTATTGCATTATAATATTGCTTAAATAAAGTAAGTTTCCTTCTTTTCAAACATGGCTCGGGCTTGAGATCACCAACTCACAGTAGGCAAGCGTGGTGTACGCCTTATCCTCCCCACTTTACTGATATCTTCGGTGAGATGAGAGGCCTTTGCCCAGGTGTGAGACATTACAGGATAACATTTAATCAAGTAACCAATCACAAGCATAGGATTTCAACAAACTATTTCCAGACATTCAATCTTTTAAAATTGACAGTGTCATCATATATAGCAAAACCAAAGCCGCAAGCAAAATCCACCAAAAAATAAAATGAACCAAAACATTTCCTAGTTCTTCAGGAAAAAGCTTACTAATCAAATCTGTCAAACACACTTTGAAGTCGAAAACACTCAGTCACTTAGGACCATTACTTTATTTCGCAACATGTTGTAATTTCATACATTCAGCGCATGAGAGTCTCGTGTAATAGCGTCGTTAAGAAGGGTCGGTTTGCCAATTAGAGACACGAGTGAGTCCACAGCTGTGTCTGTCTGCGAGGAATGTCAGCTGTGACGTCACGCCAGGAACACAAACAGGGTAGTTTACATTTTACTTAAAGTGGGTTTAAAAATACGTCAAAGTAATGGACCATTATTTATATTGTTTTTTATGTACCTATAGGGCTTTTTATGTCACACATGAGAGGCCTTGAGACGATCTAAGAACTCCGACACCAGGGATGGACATTAGTCTACTCGAAATGAAATGAAAAGAGATTTTTGGAAAATACTAGAAATACTAGTTATAACATATGATGGGCAATTCCTACTGATAACAAATACAAATTATCACATATCACACTCTTATCAGGCATGACTGATAGATAACAGGCGGGATATTTAGAGCAATTTAGTATTTTGTCACATATCACATTTGACAAGTTATAGAATTTAGAATATAATAATTATATCATTTCCCTGCCTACTACAAAACATATAGTTTCTCATAAAGACATCTGGGTGTTAATTATACATTCTTAGAAAGTATTGTGTATGTATATGTAGTAGTATCAGTTAGTTAGATTCCATAATACAAGCTTAGAGTTTACTACGGGTCTAATTAACCGTGTGTGAATTTATTCGGGTGTATATTATATCATCACAAAGTCGCGCCTGTTTGTCTGTTTGTCTGTATGCTTAAATCTTTAAAATTACGCAACGGATTTTGATGCGGTTTTTTGTAATAGGCAGAGTGATTCAAGAGGAAGGTTTTTATTTATAAAAATTCCCGATATTCTCACGGGAACGGGCACAACACGGGTAAAACCGCGGGGCGCTGCTAGTAAACTATAAATCAATCACAAGAGCAAGGCGTAATCGCCGCACTACACGTTGAGATCCAACCCAAAGGCCCTGATTGAAAGACATAACATATTCAAATGCCTCATACGTATGTATGTATGAATAAAGTAGTGTTCTAGAATACCTGATGAGCCACCGGGTGCACTCGCGGTGTCGTGACCCGGTTTCCGAGATCGATACCTACATTTGACAACACGACCTGACATCGTAAGAACAATATTATGTAGATAGAAAGGACATCTTAGAGAATATTAGTGATTCGGGCCCGTTTCACATCAATAAATAAGGGTTCGCAGAACATAAAACGAAGCCTATAGCTATAACATTATATCCTAATAGCCCTGTCTAATGGTGCATCCACACACGGCTTTATATACTTTTACTGCTTACTCGGAAAGTTAGCGGCAGGCAGACTGAAGCCGGCGACAAAGCTGGTCGCATGTGTGGATGCACCATAATGATTGTTCTACAATTCGAAATTAGAATGTGTAGATTAATCCACGGAAGATCGAAATACGTAAGATGTAAGAATGGGAACCAGACAAATGTGAAAGCGCCATATTAACTCTTCCTTTATAGACAATATGAGTGCGATGCAATAAAAGACAGTAAATCACTACATAGTATAAAACAAAGTCGCTTTTCGCTGTCTGTCTGTCTGTCTGTCCCTATGTAAGCTTAGATCTTTAAAACTACGCAACGGATTTTGACGCAGTTTTTTTAATAGATAAAGTGATTCAAGTGAATGGTATATAAATTCCCGAAATTCCCATGGGAACGGGGACAACGCGGGTAAAACCGCGAGGTGTGGCTAGTAAATTATAAAATCGATAACCAATTATAATGAGTTTAAAACAGTTTCCGATATTCAAAATTATTTATACAATAAAATAAAATTGATATTAAATAATAGCGGTGTTGAATAATGCACAAAGCTCGCGCACGATAATTCACAATTGAAATTCACAAAGGCGTAAAAAACCGCAAATATGCAGTGGAAACTGATTAATACCGGTTTGGTGCGGGTCAGCGGAGTTAGTACGCGGAGAAGTGTGCAATACTCTGAAATAGTATTTGAATATTCGAGGAGCATAATAAATAGGTATCTGAACTGAGAAAGCGTTTCATCCGAGGGCAATAGTGACCTAGATATACGAGCTTCTCGTCTTCTTTTGTTTTCAATTCTAAATTCCCGTAATTTTAAAGTACTTATTTCTATTCAATTGTTATACCGCTCGTGACGTAGTTTGACTAAGCGATGTTATATAGTTCACTAGCCGCGCCCCGCGGTGTTACCCGCGTTGTATCGGTTCCCGCGGGAATTTCGGGATAAAATGTATCCCATGTGTTATTCTGATGTATAATCTATATTACTGTAAAGTTTCATCCAAATCCGTCCAGTAGTTTTTACGTGAAAGAGCAACAAACATACATCCATCCTCACAAACTTTCGCATTTATAATATTAGTAGGATAGTAAGATTGTGATTATAGAACAATGTGCTGCTCGGCTCTTACTTGGATGGGTGGCCGATAGTGGCATTTCTATCTGAGCGATACATTGCTTCGGAGGGTACGTTAAGTAGTCGGTCCCGGTTGTTTCAATGGATAGACCATGTCAGAGGCCTTTAGGCGGTCGAAATTAATTAATGAGTGGAATTGTTATCAGACGGTAGCATGGAGTAATTTTACCAAAGCGCCAATGGCCCGGAGATTAAAATTATAAGAAACTATAAAGGTAACTGAGTATTTAAAAACCCAGTCTTAGTTTCCAAATGCAAACATAGGGCGATACATAAACATCTAAGTTTCATCGTAATTTGGTTCTCTTTGAGAAGAGCCAACAAACGCTTCACCGGTTCCACGCCAAAGACTTATTGAACGCCCTATTCAGATTCAAAGTGTTTAGTTTCCCAACAGCTGGTCACTTTGAATCCCCCATTTTCAGCTTCAATTGTCAAAGGTGGGAAGAACTTCGGGAGTACAAAGTGAAGATGGGCAAAGCGATTGATAAATATTGACCCTTAATGTTTGTCAAACTATATTTGCCGGCCCCGATCAAACAATCTTCCGACCGTCTCCAATATTGGGGCAATCCAAAATATGACGTAGGTTGGCAAAAGAGAATATTAATAAAAAAACTGAAATGTTAAAAATTAGAACATAAATTTTGGACATGCCGACCGGACGTGAGTTTCCGGCATCATAATTCAACAAAAATGGTAGCGGTCGCATATACCGCGACTGACGAAGGTACACAATGTTTCAGAAATATTACGAAACAAACACTTTTTGCGTTATAAACAGAGCCACCGTTAACTAAAAACATTACAACGAGTTCCATAGAACTACATCAAAATAGCAAACGTGTTGGAACCCCACAAACTATTATTAAACAAAACACGCGATAAACATGACTAAAATTAGTGATTCGTATTTGGACCCGGCGCCGCGGATTCGATGCCGAACTAAGATTGTAAAATAAACAAATTTTATACTAATAATAAATGGTTGTTGAGTGACGACGCGAGCCCTGCTGGCGGCAGTAGCAGAGCAACGTTGTCCGCGTGTGGAACAACGAAGATCAACAACCAATGTAAGTAAGTATTAGCCTGTAATGCCCCACTGTTGGGCAAAGTCTCTCATGTCACTGAATATATCAGTACAGTGAGAAGGATTAGGCGTAATCACCAAGCTTGCCTCATGCGCGTTGGTGATCTCAAACTCGAACCATGTTTCAAAAGTAGTAATCGGTCGACCCGGGAATTGAACCCGGGACCTCAGTCTTGGCAGGCGAGTACATACCACTAGATCATCGAGGCAATGTAAACAAATCAATATCTAATTTTGAAAGTAAGCGCCGGTCGTGGATACTCTGTCAAATTGTTTTACAAGCAATACCGCTCTTACACCGGCAACTTCGACAAAGTCGATACCCATCAATACTATGAAAGCACTATGAAAATTAATGTAAAAGTAATTTTCATAAAAGCCGGCAATCAAACACATTGAAGTCCCTACCAATATAATCTAACTAGCAGCGCCCCGCGGTTTTACCCGCGTTGTGCCTGTTCCCGGGGGAAAGTCGGGATGAAAAATAGCCTATAACCTTCCCGTTGAATGTGGCTATTCTATCACAAGAAAAATTATTCAAATCGGACTGATAATTCCTGAGATTACCCCGAACATACATACAAACAAACTTAAAAATTTTACTTCTTTATAATATTAGTATTAGTTAATTTAATAAAAACGCAATAAAATATTGGTTACTGAATTCCAAAATATTACAACCGCAAGATATTGTTAATTGTTCCATGATTGATGTGGTTGTAAAGTCTACTGAACGGTTTATTTAATAATTGCGCAATTTTAGTTGCCCGCATAAGCGCCTATAGGAGAAGTTTCGAGCACGCTTTCATTACAACGTAGTTCTATTACGGAATAATTAAATTACGAAGCCAATCATTTTAATATCAGAAAGGAATAAAAATATAAAAGCGGGCTGAATTTATTTCAATATCGGTATTCATCGGGGAATTGGTGAAGAACTTTATGAAGATTCGATACATCGCCAAGATTAATTAATCGACATTGCAATAGTTGGAATTCAATTGTTTTATTATTATTAGTCTATTAGATAAAAATAAGTCGGGTTTTCCTTCCTGACGCTATAACTCCAGAATGCACGAACCGATTTCCACGGTTTTGCATCCGTTGGAAAGGTCTCGGGCTCCGTGAGGTTTATAGCAAAGAAAAAAAAATCCCACGGGAACGGGGGCGCTGCGGGTGAAACCGCGGGGCACAGCTAGTTAGTCATAAATACACTTTTTAATACCTAAGGAAGTCGACGGAAACCAATAGTCGAAGAGGACAGGGATTATGTACTCTACGTATGTTTTTATGTCTGTAGCACCATTCTATAGGCAAAATTCTATAGATTTTGTTGTTTTTTTTACACCGGCTGTGATCAGGTAAGCCTAACTGCCTGTCAACCGAAACAACGCGCGAAGAAAATTGTATTAATCCACCAATAAATAGAATTGCATAAAATCTCCGGTCCTCTTCTTTCATGCAATTTTATTGGAGGATTTTGACTTGTTTTTTCGCTCCGCTTTTGCAGACAGCCTAATCCTGTACTCTACGGTGCAATCTTTCGGTTGTGCTTAACTAAGGTAGGTATTTTTTCTTTTTGACGCAGTATATTCTTAGCTAACTCAGATACCTACATGTATACTAATTATACTAGTGCTCGTGTAGCGCTCGTGGTGTGTTTTGAAAGTAAGATGTTCAGCCTCCGTGGTCTTGTGGTTTGAGCGCCCGGCTCACGACCTGGGGAGGTTCCGGGTTCGATTCCCGGTGGGGATACCTCACAAAAATCTCTTTGTGAGACTTTCCTCAGTTTGGTTAGGGCATTGCAGGCTGAATCACCCGATTGCTCGAAAAGTTAGATGATTCCGTGCTTCGGAGGGCACGTTAAGCCGTCGGTCCCGGTTACTTTCTACGGATAGTAGTCGTTACTTGAGCCATGTCAGAGGCCTTTGGCGGCTCAATAACTCTGACACCAGGATTGTTCAGGTGGACCATCCACTCGATGAAGAAGGAGAAGAAGTTCATTGTTAAGCAACGTTCAGCTCGGCCCTTACTTTGATGGGTGGCCGATAGTGGCATTTTTATCTGAGCTCTACTATGCTTGGTAAGACCATGTTGAGGGCCTTTAGGATAGGATAGAATAGGTAGCCTGATTCCAGTAATTCGTTTTTTGTACTGTATAACTTCATTCAAGGAACGTTGCTTTTGACTACACTCCTACGGGCACGGGCACAGCGCGGGTGATACGTGGGGCACTAATAGTTTACTATAACCTCATTTATCGATACAAGTTATATTTAAATTAGTTCTAACGTCATTAGTACAAAGATAGCGCGCCTTCAAAAGTTTACCTTTCAATGGCAAGCTGAAAGAAACACGAATCACACCTCACTGTTTGCTCCACACATCTAGAGCACGTATAATATTAGAATTAATTTATTTGAAGTTCCAACATTCGGAATGATGAACGATAATGAATGGGCCTCGTTCTGTGTCGGTTTTTAGACAAACAATGATCGATTGTAAGCAGTTCCGAATGACTTTTAGGTCAATGGCGTTGGCTTTATGGAACGGAGTCATCAGTTACTAAGAAGTTGAAGAATGGAATGGATTACGGATTATTTATTACTACCGTATTATGTGTTGGTTTTTAAAAGCAAGCTATCATTCAAAGATATTAGGCAGACCACGTTCTTACCTTTATTTGCCTACTAGCTGTGCCCCGCGGTTTCACCCGCAGCGCCCCCGTTCCCGTGGGAATTTGGAGATTTTTATTCCTTGTTTTTCTTATATAAAAACCTTGTCCTGACAATAAGGAATACATTAAAAAAAGAATCATCCAATTTGGTGCAGTCGTTCTGAAGTGATGCACTTAGCAACAGATTCAGCGATTCATTTTTATATTATAGATTAGATTTTTCATTATTTGTATTGCGTTATATTGATACAAACTACCTCTTTTGTAAGTTCAAGTACGTTAGTGGCTAACCCTGGGGTCAGTTTTTTTAAACCGCCTAAAAGCCGCTGACATGATCTGACGATTGAAACAACCCGGACTGACAATTTGTTTATTGGGGCTTTTTGGTATAAAACATAATACGGCTATAACTATAACATATTTACAGCTACCAAATAAAAATAGCTTTCTGAAGCAAGCAGAGTTTTAAAAGATTAAGGAAAAGATCCATAAACCTAATTATTCAAAAAGAAAAAACTTCCCATCAGGTATCTTGAGTATAAGGCTTCCTGCTCATAGTTGTTGATCTCAAAGGATTGTATTAGAAGTTAGAACAACATCCAAGACGTATTTAGCGAGAGCTTTATATTCAAATCGAATATAATTTCCGGTACAAACTGGGAATAGGAATCCACTTTTAAATCGTCGTATGTTGATGTGATATTCTTTCAAGAACTAAATGCAATTTAAGTTGCATTGTACTTGGGTACAGGCCAATGTAAAGAGAAGTAAGTAAGTTCGAGTAGGGTTGTGTCGGAGTTTTCAAACCGCTTGAAGGCCTCCGACATGGCCTAAAGATTGAAACAACCAGGATCGAAGCCAAAGAGTTTGTTTTTTAACGCTCTAATTCAGGAACTACCCATCCAGTTTTAATACATACTAGCAGCGCCCCGCGGTTTTACCCGCGTTGTACCCGTTCCCGTGGGAATTTCGTGATGAAAAATAGCCTATAACCTTCCCGTTGAATGTGGCTTTCTATTACAAAAATAATTATTCAAATCGGACTGATAATTCCTGAGATTACCTCGAACATACAAACAAACAAACTTAAAAAATTTACCTCTTTATAATATTAGTATAGATTATCAATCCCAAAACTCCAACGGGACCGGGCACAACGCGGGTAAAACCGCTGCTAGTATATAATAAAACTAATCTCTGGAAATACCAGTTAACCGGGAACGAGCACAACGCAGGTAAAACCGCGGGGCGCTGCTAGTTATACCTATATTCTAACGCGATATCGCCCCGTTTCATTTAGCATAATTAGATAGCTTTAGCTTTGTTATTTCAAATCAGTGCACAGCAAAGTTAATTGGATAACTTACTCATTAGCGGTTAACACAATTCATTAGGCAAATAATCAATGCTCGATTGCAACTCAAACATATCTAATCTTCAAACACTATAAACGGTAGACCAAATCAATAATAATCAAGCAAGTACTCAATATATAAATCGCGAATTTATACAAATAATATATTTATTGTATAATATGTACTAGTATTTTGTAGTATTATATGTCAGTTAGAATCCATAATACAAGCTTGGAGCTCATCTCACCGTCTCTGAATTAGTCATATACATGCTTATTTTATTTGATTACCGAATTAAGTTTCAAACTGGGAATTAAAAGCTCAAATTACAAAGGCAATTTTACAAACAAAATTCGAAGCAACAGGCTTCGAATGTAACTATATACGGACGACACCCGACACCGAGCTCGCTTTACGAAGTTTACAGTTTTAAAGTACCCCTCGAAACACTTTCAAGTTCCGTATGGTGTAACAGACTCTCATGAATATTTAACGAATGTGCACTTTGAATAATAAAGCTTGCTTAATAGTATAAATGCAAAAGTAGCGCTATTAAGTTTCATAAGAGAAAATTATATTCATTTAAATTCAAGGATGAGCAAGTGATTGACGTCATGAAGTTTATAATCGTATTAACAATAAAAAAGTAGTGATTATATACTCTTTGCACACCGCAATAAGTGTGCTTTTCCACTAAAACGGAGCGCAGCATTGCGGGGCCCGTTTCTCCAATCACATCGCATTGAAAAACAACGTGTCAAACACGTGTCGTGATGCGAGTGTAACATTTTTTACCCGGCACAAAGAAAGTGCACAACGCCTCTAAATAAAGTTTTCACTTCAAAAATTGCTCGTTTTTGCTGTGAAATTACATTACGCCTCGTAGCGTTGGTCAGTACCCACTTTTATGTTCTACAAAGATGAAACCAAGGGCTGATGGTAGGCATTAGCCTATAAAATCCCATTGCAGGGCAAAGGCATCTCTTTGAAGATCAGTACAGTGAGGAGGAACGGGCGGCGCATCTCTTTGAAGATCAGTACAGTGAGGAGGAACGGGCGGTGATAGAACTGTATATCTTCGTTCCAACGAACAAGTTAACAAGTCGGTACTCGCCTTAACCCAATCTCACCAATACAATCAATCCTTCACGCATTGTCACCTCACGCGTCGCGTCTCATTGTCACCGTCCATTGAACACGCCTCGCCCCGACGCCAACGGTCTAACATGTCAGTTTCACGTCTTTGAATTATTGATTCCAGGACCTATTGTTCGGTTCCTAATAGATATCTATTAAACATGGTTTTCATGCGGATGCTTTGGTACGTTAGAATTATTTAAATACATACTCGTATATATCTATTCTACGCGATGTGAACTAACGTAAACTTAATTTTAAGTTGACGATTATAAAATGATCTGATATAATAAAGAGATTTGAATTTGAATGTGATGTTCACGATAAAGAGGGAGAGAGGGCGCTACAGTGCCAAAGTGTAAACAATAGTTCCGCGCTAAAATATTATTTAAAAATTAATATGCGTGAATTTCAATCAAATACTATGTTAGTTATGTTGTTCATGGTATAAATATACAGTACAAGTGTTGGTAACAAGTGAAAACAAAGATAAATAACTATTTTCAACAAAAACGTAAAATCATACACAAACAGTGCACAAACATTCTAAGTGGGTAAATAAACATTAAATAGTTCCTAATTACAGTGATATATTTGACTGACGGCATAATCTGAGTGACATCTTAGAAACAGTGTTTAAACTGAGTGCAAACAGTGACAATAATAATAACAAGTCTAAAAATAAATAAGTAAAAGACAGTGCAAGTCAAAAGACAAAATTCAAATAGACGCGTCTATTTTAACGAACTTTGTATGCTGAATACTGTACACTAATTTCGACTGCACCCGTATGAGACACCGTAGCCCAGTGGCGCTAACGCATCGTAACAAATTGGTTGACGCCCGAGTGACCGTATTCGAATCCTGCCGAGTCAAGTTGTATTATTTGTAGAGAATATTTTTTCCAAGGAATTATTTCATCATCTGTGTTAATACAAAACTTCATCAGGAGAGGGCGGTGATACTTGCTCAATCAATATGAGTACGCCACAAAAATGCGCAGGCTGCCAAAACACACTACCTCGGAGAGAGCATCTACAATGCGCGAAATGCAAAGCAAAATATGATCTCGACTGTGCAAACATTACTTACAAATTATTTGCTATAATGCAGCGCAAAGACGAGTGGATCTGTCCTGAATGCCACAATAAAAGGCCAAAACAAGGTAATACAAATACCCCAATCCGAAACACAAGTAAAGAAGTTGAAATATCGCCCAATAAAGAGACCTCTGTAGAACATGTCGAGACTAACATCACTCTCCGTGTTAAGAACCGACCGCAACATCCTACCGATACTAAGATGGGACCCCCCTCGGAAGGCTTGGAATTGGAAGGCTTCAGGGATTTCATGCTGGAGGAACTGAAGCTACACCTAAGCGGCTTATTTCATAGAGAAATGGAAGGTGTTCGGGAGGCGATCACGTCCTTAACGGACACAATTAGGGAGCAGCATTCACGCATACAGCAATTGGAGGCACGTGTCGCGGTGCTGGAGAACAAACCGGAGCGGGACATCTCAGCATTGGAAAGTACAATTGAAAGACTGAATGCGAAAGTTATCGAACAAGAGCAGTCCTCACTAGCTAACGATATAGAGATATCAGGATGTCCGGAAGTCAATGACGAAAATGCTATGCATCTGGTCATGACTATGGCCCGAAAAATAGGCGTTAACCTGGACGAGAACGACGTCGTGTCTGCGGAGCGAGTGGGACCGAGACGAGAGGCCGACGCGAGCGGCGCGCCGCCGCGGCCGCGGCCCATCGTCGTGCGCCTCGCTCGCCGTGACTGCAAAGCTGGAGTCCTCCGCGCCGCCCGCGTTCGCCGCGGCCTGAATACTGGTGGACTTCAACTGCCCGAACCTACATGTCCGATTTATATAAATGAACGCCTCTCTAAACACAACCGACAACTCTTCCAAAGAGCACGTACTCTAGCGCGTGAGCTTAAGTATAGATTTGTATGGACCCGAGATGGGAACATTTACGTAAGACGAGAACAGGGTAAAGAGCGTAGTCGGTTGTGTTCAGAGAAAGACCTGGTAAAGGTTTTTGGGAGAGCTTAAAATTTGATTTTATTTGTTACTGTTTTTATTGTTTATGTTCTGTTTTCACATTTTATGTTACTTTTTGCTATATGGTAAAACTAGTGTTCTTCTCAACGTACTCACCTCAAACACAAGTCTCACAAACACTCATCACACTCACAATCACACACACATACACACAAATTCATATTAGTATTATTACGGTCTATTTTAAAATAACACAGTATTCACGCGTTATACTTAAAACACACATACATATACTTGCTTACTCATATTTTTACACTTATAGGATATTATTAATTCATTGGGTGGTAATTCATTATTCTTACATTTTTGACACTCATGGCTAAAGGAAAATCTAATCATTTGCGACTAGGATTGCTAAATGCTAGATCTCTGAACACCGGTAGCGATGAATTGCTTGCATCTATACAGAACAACTCCCCAGATATACTGGCAATCAATGAAAGTTGGATAAAGGTAGGAGAGGAGAGCCTAGCACCTGTGATACCTGACTACAAGCTCCTACACAGAGCCCGACAAGGTAAGAGGGGAGGGGGAGTTGGTTTCTATGTAAGATCCGGGATAAACGTACGCACACGCCCCCACCCAGCGTCTTCGCTGGAACAACTATGGCTCGAAGTGCGCCTTCCTGGCTCCACCTTGGCGGTAGGTACGGCCTATAGGCCTGAAGCTGTAGCATTAGGAGACGCAATAGATGCCATCAGTGAGTCGATGAACGCCATGGCTCACTGTGATTATACATGTATTCTAGGCGACTTAAACATAGATCTTACACAAAGTGATTCCGCAAACGCAAAAGAACTCATGCAATTCTGTGCACAAAATAATTTAGAACAGCTCGTTAAGGAACCCACCAGAATAACAGATAGGTCAAAAACTTTAATAGACGTTGTGATGACAGACTGCGCTTCAAGGTGCCGCAGCGTGCAGGTGATCCATAACCCATGTCTAAGCGACCATGCGATGGTTATAGTCGATTTCAATATCCGAAAACCAAGGCCGACTAAACAAGTTAGATACAAACGTAAACTCAGCGATATTAATCTAGATTTGTTTACTCAGGATCTAAACTCAATTCCTTGGCACTCCATTGATTCGTATGATAATGTTGACTCCATGGTAAATATGTTTAATAATTACCTTCTATGTCTTTTTGATCTACACGCTCCCTTAAAAAAGACAGTTTGTAAAGACATGCCCAAGCCCTGGATAACTGACACAATAAAACTAATGATGAAGCTAAGAGATGAAGCTCTCGTTGATGCACTTGCAATCAAAACCGAATCGTCAAAAAAGTATTATCGTGACCTAAAAAACCTTACTACGGCGGCTATTGAAAGAGAAAGAAAGGCGTTTTTTAATAGTTCTATTAACAATAATATACACAAACCAGCCGCTTTGTGGAAAAACCTGAAAAACACCGTCATTCCCACAAATTCAAAAACCACTAACATACCGGAACATTTGAACAACCCGGACCTCATTAACAACCATTTTTTAGAATTGCCTCCAACCCCAACCAATGAACCAACCACCGAAAGCACTAGTAAAAATAACTCAACCGCACACTCAACTTTCAACTTACAACTAACTACACAATCAGAAGTTCTAAAAATCATAAAAGGCATCAAAACAAAGGCTACCGGGCATGATAATTTAAATATAGAAATGATACAACTTACCCTAGATGTGACCCTGCCTATTATTACTAACATCATAAATAAGTCCCTCGCAACCTCTACATTCCCAACGAACTGGAAGCGAGCATTAGTCAGGCCGTTACCAAAAAAACCCGTAGTTGAACATCTCAAAGATCTACGCCCCATATCTATCCTACCAACTTTATCTAAAGTCTTGGAAAAAGTGGTACTGAATCAGATGACAGATTTTCTAAACGACAATAACATTATCCCTAAATTTCAATCCGGATTTCGTAGAGGCCACGGAACAGAAACAGCCCTTTTAAATATAACTGATGACCTAACTGAAGCTTCTGATAGAGGTCTAAGTAGCATCCTGATCTTGCTTGACTTCACCCGGGCGTTTGACTGTCTTCCCCAAGAATTGCTTTTGAGCAAACTAAAAAAATATAACTTCTCCAGTGAGACTTGTAAATGGTTTCAATCGTTCCTATGTAATAGAGAGCAAATGGTTGTTACTAAGGGTAATGATGGCCAGGATATCTTTTCTGCTTTAAAATCTGTCAAACGCGGTGTACCTCAGGGATCTCTACTCAGTCCCATTCTCTTCACAATATTTACAGCCGATTTACCTGATTTTATACGTTTTTGCAAATACCATCTGTATGCGGACGACACACAATTATATTACTCTTTTAAAGGTGAAAATGCAAGGGAGGCAATACGTAAGATAAACGAGGATTTAGAACGCATATTACAATGGTCAATAAAGAACTCTTTAGTTTTGAATCCGTCAAAATCACAAATGTTAGTATTAGGCACCAAACACCAAGTTAATAAGGTTTCACAATCTAATGAAAAAGTAAAAATCAACGATAGTACAATAAAAGAAGTTAAATCCGCTTGCAATCTTGGACTGATAATAGACCCACAACAAAAATTTATCGAATATATCAACAAGAAAATTAGTAACGCATTTTACAAACTTAAAACTTTATATAAAATTAGGCAGTACATCAAAGAAGAACTACGCCTTAAGCTTGTAGAATGCCTCGTACTCTCGTTGTTCAACTACTGTAGCCCAGTCTTCAGTACGAGAATAAACTCGGGCACATTCAAAGCTATCCAACGCGTTCAGAATGCTTGCATCAGATTTTGCTATAATGTGCCGAAAAGAACACACATCACGCCGTATCTAAACAGTAAAGGCATCCTTAACATGAAGGCTAGGATGGAATTACAGTACGCTAGGTTAGTTCAACGGGTACTCTGGAACAAAAACCCAGAATACCTTTTTGAGAAACTGTCATGGCCGACTGATGGCAACAGAAATGTCCGCTCTACCATAAATCCTCTTAAAATTCCTACTCACAATTCATCTCGCTATCGAGGTTGTTTCAAGTTTGCTGCGTGGAGTATTTGGAATGACCTACCACCACCACTGCGACTTAAAGTAAGTGCGCAATTTTTTAAAGAAAAATATAAAAACGCGTTGCTGAAAAGACAACTCGACGAAGAAGACTTGAAACATTCCGACAGAAATAAGTCAAAACTAAAAAAATATTTCTCTTGACCACCTACACACACACACACACACACACACACACACACACACACACACACACACACACACACACACACACACACACACACACACACACACACACACACACACACACACACACACACACACACACACACACACACGCGCTTATGATCAATTTTCTCACTAGAATCCAATTATTATTATTATTACATACTTTATTTTTTATACACACACGCGCTTATGATCAATTTTCTCACTAGAATCCAATTATTATTATTATTACATATTTTATTTTTTATATGATTTTTTAGGATAACTTAATATTGTAATTCAAACTTTTAATTTGTTACTTCAACTTGTTATTGCATTGTTTATATTTTTTTCTTATGGTTGCTCATCTATGCTCTCTGCTCCCGTTTCACATCCAAGGGACTCAGGTGGAACTGAAAAACAGCGCTGCTTGACACTCAGGTGCCAAACAGCTTAAAGCTGAGTTCCGCCTTTTGCCATTTAGATATTTTTGTTAATTTTAATTTTTAATTTCTAATTCTATGTATTTTGTTTTGTTTTGTTTTAAGCTCAAGTGTAATTTTTTTTTTCTTCTCAAATGGCAATAAACGATTTTTTATTTATTATTTATTTATTTATTTATAAAAGTAAGTTCGTGTAGGTTAGTGGCCAACCCTAGTGTAAGAGCTTTTAAAATGTCACAAGGTATACGGCCTGGTCTGACCATTAAAACAACAATTTTACATAGATTTAACAACTTTACGTTAGATAGACACTTTTGGCCACCCATCCAAGTTGGGGCTGAATTGCACGTTGCTTAACAATCGGAGTTAACTTCACTGAGTCAAACTGCGCCGCAACCGTTAACATATCATTTCAAACATAAGATCCTACTTATATTATAAATACGAAAATTTGTGAGGATATGTATGTTGTTTGTTATTCTTTCACGAAAAAACTACTGGATGGATTTGGATGAAACTTAACAGTAATATAGTTTATACATCAGAATAACACATGGGATACATTTTATCCTGAAATTCTAGCGGGAACGAGTATAACGCGGGTAACACCGCGGGGCGCGGCTAGTAGATCTATAAACTAGAAACAGAGTGGGGAGCAAAATTCTAACCGATTCGGAACTGACTCTGAGCTGGAAGGACTCTGACCTTTAATCTTTCCTACATGCTCGTATATTTTACGGCTATTGATTGATTGGCATTTCACACCGATAAAACTCGCACTCACCCGAATCGATAGTATCCGATTGGCCCGTGCATCGATCACTGCCAAAATATAGAATACGGGATTCTCACATTGGCAGTTGCGGATTTCTTTAGTAGGTTCTTAGTATGTATCGTTACCCTGCGCCATTCAATACTTGTTCATGCCTTCCCTAGACTTCTAAAAACTAACGAACATTATGATTTTTAATTCTATTAACATAAGAAAATAAAATTTTCAAACTTTTTGTTTCTTAAACAGTTCTTCAAACAAATCTGTAGTAAGCTATAAGATACCTCCAATCTTTACTAATATTATAAACAGGTAAAATTTGTTTGATATTTTGTGTGTATGTTCGAGTTAATATCAAGAATCACAAGTCCGATATAAAAATTATCTTGTATTGGATAGCTACATTATATTCAAATGGAAGGTTACAGCCTAAGTTTTATCCAAGAAAACCCGAAATTTCTACGGAAACAGGCACAACGCAGGTAAAACCGCGGGTGCAGTTAGTAGTAAAACAAACATACGCCTAATCATAATGAAACCAACTTATTACGACGAAAGGGTAATAAATAATCATAATCTCTAATGAGGCATC
This sequence comes from Cyclophora punctaria, assembly GCA_951394245.1. NCBI lineage: Eukaryota > Metazoa > Arthropoda > Insecta > Lepidoptera > Geometridae > Cyclophora > Cyclophora punctaria. The sequence goes on along the minus strand of OX596171.1, from coordinate 1,555,066 downwards.
GGAATGGTTGTCGGGGTTGGAAACTTTACAATTTGTCAGATTGTATTGTTCTCGTTAAACTTGGGGGATGAAAGTTTAGGTACGACCGTTGTAATGAATTAGAAAGTTAGGCTCATGTAGAGTTTTGAATGTTACTCTGTGTTAGTTTGTAATGATAGTAAGACCGGTCACTCTAGGGTTTTGACCTTCTATAGTAGATTTTGAAGTTATCAGTTCAGTAAGGAGGATTAGTTTTAGCCTAATCAACCCGCCAGTAGGCAAGCGTGGTGATTACGCCTCACTGATATATTCAGTGAGATGAGAGACCTTTGCCCATCGCGCATCGGTGGGAAATTACAGGCTAATACTTACTTAGTAATCATTTTATCTATACTAATATTATAAAGCTGAAGAGTTTGTTTTGTTTGTTTGTTTGTTTGTTTGTTTGTTTGTTTGTTTGTTTGTTTAAACGCGCTAATCTCAGAAACTACTGAACCGATTTGAATAATTCTTTCACTGTTAGATATTCTATTTATCGAGGAAGGCTATAGGCTACATTTTATCCCGAAATTCCCACGGGAACGGGCACAACGCGGGTAAAACCGCGGGGCGCTGCTAGTTGAATTATAATACTAATAGTATACTAGGGTAGATTGAAGAACTTAAAGTGTCATTTCATTAAAAATACCGTTTGTTTTATAGTTTGACATGCAACGTTTCGCGATTTTATCAACTTCCGCGAGAGCTTCACAGAGTGAATAATCACCCGAATGTGCCTATGATATAAAAATATTTTTATAATCCGACTAAAAATTCCAGAGATTAACGCACTCAAAGAAACATACAAAAACAAACTCTAAAGCTTTACAATAGAATAGATTATAGATATACCACAGAGTTTACACAGACAACAGGAGTTTAGAATACCCTGTAAATTCCTTTAAACATAAAGCAACTTCTAATACATAAATGGAAAATGTATATCATTGTAAATCTTATGAAAATTAACGATTATACTTAAGCAATATTGTTAAGCAAAGAGGATCACGCATAGCTAGAGAATACTTCACGTCTGGCTCTCTCCAGATAACGTGAAACATCATATAATTTACCAAATATTCCGAATATTCCGGTAGTAAATAGCTTCAAACTCTCGTTCTAAACTAAATCAAATCCGAGCCCGGTGCTACCCTTAATTAATATTAAATTGGTAAACTCAATATTATGCCAGATGTATATAAATTGTGGGTCCAACTGAATCCTTTATTCCTAATAGTATTATTAGGTATCTATTACCTAATATTATTAATGGTTACGAGTAATATTTCATTATTTTCTTGAAAGGAATATGGCTGAAACCACTCGATTACAAGATAATAAAAACTGCTTTCACATCACAACTTAATTGGTGCTTATGTATCCCATGTGTTATTCTGATGTATAACTTATATAACTGTAAAGTTTCATCCAAATCTGTCCAGTAGTTTTTTCGTGAAAGAGTATACATCCATCCTCAACAAAAGTATAGGATATATTCAGTTGTCAGAGAAGGGCGATTCCACTCAAACGTTGAACGTAGGACGAATAGGACCCTTTCGGAACCCTCGTCTGGTCGCACTGGACGTTTAAATGAATATATCATCAGATCGCGGGCTACAATGATACTTGCAGAAGCTTTTTCTAAATGGCTGTATTTGTTGCGAGTCTAATCTCATTTTACTGATATCTACAATGAAATGACCAGGTCATTGCCCAGCAGGAGAACATTACAGGTTAGTTCTTATTTATTGAAATGTTTTCATATGCATAAAGCAAAGTACTGTGAGTTGTTCATTGGCCGACTTCAAAAAAGGAACATTCTCAATTCGTTATTTGTTTAAATCAAATCGTTAGTTTTCATTTTTTCAAATTAGAGCATTGCGCTATGGCCGCCAATGCCATTAAACTCTAATAAAACCCTGTAAAGTTGGATAGAAGATATATTTCCTAGTTAGACTTTTATACATAGTATGGTAAAATAAAGTGTTCGCCTTTAATGACCATTGCTAGGCAAAGGCCTCTCATCTCACCAAAGATATCAGTACAGTGGGAAGGCAAAGTCGTCACCACGCTTGGCCACTGCGGGTTGGTGATCTCAAACCGAAGCACGGTAGTGCTCATATAGAAATACCACTATCGGTCACGTATCCAAATAGTGGACGAGCTGCCCGTTGCTTAACAAATGCAATGAACTAACATCGCTTAGTCAAACTACGGCACGAGCGTTATAAATAATAACAGAGTACTAAAGCGTCACCATACATTTTGATATGTATATCTATACTAATATTATAAAGCTGCAGAGTTCGTTTGTTTGTTTGAACGCGATAATCTCAAAAACAACCATCCGATTTGAGTAATTCTTTTTTTAATGGATAGCCACGTTCAATGGGAAGGTTATAGGCTATTTTTCATCCCGAAATTCCTATAGGAACGGACACAACGCGGGTAAAACTGCTAGTTTTGTTATAATTTCCTACTGCACAGTACGTCGCAGAAGCCGTTATTTAAAACTTTGTCGCGTTACAATGTATGACATTTCAACACTCGCTGAAGTTCCACATTTATTTGTTGAAACCATCCGACGCGGACGTAAAGCTAAATAAAACGTGCTCCCGACACAATGACCTGAAAATATGAATAACAAAAAGCTATGAACAACAAAAGCCTTCGAAACAATGGATCACTTTTATTCCCGTGTTGTTTTATATCAAAGACGTTACTAACGATTAGCAAATATACTGTTTTGGCAAAGTCATTTTTGAATGTACATTATATCAAAGTATCTGTTGTGAAATATCTATATTTTTGCACTCAATAAACTACATACTAATAAAATACAGATTTTTGTTTGTTTGAACGTGTTTATCACAGAAACTACACATCCGATTTGAATAACTTTTTTTGTAATAGATATCGACTTTCAACGGGAAGGTTAAATGCTATTTATAATCCCAAATTTCCCACGGGAGCCGATACGACACAGGTAAAACCGCGGGGCTCCGCTATTAAATAAAAATAAATACAATTTATTGTTACAAAAACGAAGAAAAAACATCTACATATTATATAAGTTCGAGGATAGTACAGTCGATGTCAATTCACTCGAGGATAGTACAGTCGATGCCTAATGTTTAACGTCTAAGCCAAAGAATATACTCATATTATTAATTGATCGTGTATAATACTCACTGCTTCTAATGACCCCTAAGATCTCACTATGTACGAGAAAGTTAATTCTCATTGAAGTTATTATTAGAGAAGGAATAAGGTCTCTAACATACCGGCCGTCATAGTGCAACATCGCACTGTACAGAAGAAGTTTTTCTGCATCTATACTAATATTATAAAGAGGTAAAATATCTAAGTTTGTTTGTTTGTTTGTATGTTCGAGTTAATCTCAATATTATTAGTCCAATTTGAATAATTATTTTTGTAATAGATGGCCACATTCAACGGGAAGTTTATAGGCAATTTTTCATCCCGAAATTCCCACGGGAACAGGTACAACGACAACAATATAATAGTTTTCCAATAAAAAGGCCTAATAAACTTAGTAAGTACTAGATTCCAACTCTTTCAATCTCTGCTACCCCTCCGATACCACATCGCGACCCGAAACTATGTCAGTAGCCCACCCATGACGTCACCGTACATAAAACACATTTTATGTCCAATTTGAGACTTAGCAGATTTTATAGTTCATCTAATTACCCGCGCCGTGCACTGGATAATTAAATGATGTCTGTGTTTATTGATCGTAAAACATTTCACATCAATTTGATGCCGGCTATGATTAATGAACCATTCTATAGGATGCTCGTGATGCTCGTAACATATTTCATTTTCGTTATTAATTCGGCGTACTTTTCGATGGACTTATTGTTCCATCTGAAATGTCAAGTGGCAGTAAAAATATTAACGCGTTTGTCGGCGTAACTTTGATTTCGTGGTCGAGTAAACGTGGCGAGTGATGGTCTATTTTTACTTTACATTTCGTAAAATATTATGAAACAAATTTTCAACAGAACTGCGGAGGACTTTGAAGAATCGTTTCATTTACATACCTTGTATTTCTCTGTAATAATATTTCGGGACCGACGGCGTTGAGAGGGAATTAAGTTTAGCGAGAAATGAAATATGAACCGTGTTGTACTAACATACCTAATCATGCCAACAATTATGATGGGGATAAAGTCTAAAAATATCATATACATTTTGGATGTTTTCGCTAGAAGTTTTCTATGTTGCTATTCTTCGTTTGGGATACATCGATGTTACAAAACGTAGCTTAACATAGCTAGGAATCCATAATAAATTATTTATTATTATTATCAACAATAAAATAATAAACCTAAAGAGTCTTATCCGTTTCGAGTTTCTTTTTATTGCATAGTATTCAAGAATAAGGTTAAAGACTATTTTTCATCCCGAGATTCCCTCGGGAACCGCTACAGGCAGCGTGTCTAGTCTAAACTATACTATAGTCTATAGTATAGACTATAGTATAGTACTGTATACTGGGAATGTTTTAGCCTAATACTATAGTATAGACTCTATACTATAGTATTAGGCTAAAACATTCCCAGTCTAAATTTCTTTATTCTAAAAGAAAAGTTGTTAGGAGTATGAACAATATACCTATCCAAACATATATCAAAACAGAGACGCTTGCTTCAATAATAATCAAAACTAAACTGCAACCATATATACGTACTAAAACTTAGTACACCACAGTCCATCATAAGTGTACAGCAACAGTAATATTTTATTCGGTACTGCAAGTCGGGTAGCCGCAGACTGGCCGAGTTACTCGTCGCACAAATTGGCAAGTACTCTAAAGAGAACAAATACATAGATAAGCTTATACAGTTCAGTACTTCAATTAATATAAACTGGAATATCGAATGCGCTCTGAAAATGGATATCTAAATCGAAACTAGCTTAACATCTCAGTATTCCTACTACCCATTGCAATGGAGATACTGAGTAAAGGTTTTTAATACATTTTAAAAGTATGACCGTATATACAGAGTAGTTATAGCATTTCTTTTTTCATAAACTTGTTTTACCTCGACACTACAAATCTATTCAGTAATTTACATAAAACACGAAGAAATACATCAGCCAGATGTCATCTTCATCATATTGTATTATAACACCAAAATATAATGAACGGACCGCAGCGGAGGGCCACTTGCGACATTGTCGACCCAAATGAACGATTGGATTTGATAATTTATTCACGTTATTGCTAACAGGGTCCACTCGGTCATCGCTCTCAAACCTCGGCCCTCACTGAGCTGAGAGTACTACATAATTCAAGCTTTGTAGAATATGTATCAGAGGAGGAATATAAAAATTAATAACCCGCCTTTTGAGCTTCACCGCAGTCGGGTAAAAAATTAGTAAAGCTAAGTAAGGAGCACCATGACGGAGTTTTTAGACCTCCGACATGGTGTGACGATTCCACCAACAACCGGGACCGACAATTTTACGTGCCCTTCGAGCACGATAGTGCTGAAATAGAAATGCCACTATCGGCCACCCATCAAAGTAGGGACCGGGCTGCACGTTGCTTAACAAATGCAATGAGCTAACATCGCTTAGTAAAACTACGCCACGAGCGCTAGCTACCGCGGAGTAATATATAATAGATGAGATAGATGAAGAATGCTAGTGAGGAGATACTCGTACATAGTAAGATTGGTACACGTACCAGCATAATCTGTAGCACTTTTTCTAAATGACTTTGAGATTAATAAAATATTGTGTCTTTAATCTTTAAGTTTCCTGTAATAATTAGTGGTGAATGTATTTTTAAGTAAATATTAACTACATAATGTTGTGAAACATTTCAATAATCATATACATACCTCATATAACTCACCAAAGTTCGTGAAAATTAAATTCCGATAAAATCCAACGTTTTAACCAAAGCATTTTCATTTTATTCAAAAGCGTGTTTCAACACTCTCGTGTGCGCTTTTTAAAAGACCTGGTAAGAGCAAAACCAGGTCACGTGGGCCACAAGCACAGCGCTTTGTTTAGCCACCTTTAAAAGAAATTGCTTTCACGACGAGAAAAGGGAAGAGAATCTAATACAAATCTAATTTTTATAAAAAGGATAAGCCAGCACCGGCGGCTACCAATTTGTTTTAAACCTTTTTGCTATAGTTCGCTTAATGATACTGTTGCGCCTCCAGGTTTGGATTCAGGTTTAATTAATTCTTCGTATTTACAAGAGTTTGTTGGATCACTACGAGTAAAAACCCACACATAAAACACTACTTTAAACGAAGCAAGACAAATACATCCTCCACCACATTTTATAAGCATTTTTACTTATAAAATAAACATGTAAGATATAAAACAAAGAGTACAAATAGTAGGTACATAGGCAGACGTAAAGTTTGCCTGCCCTAATATAAAATACAAGATCGTAGCGCTACGCCAAATCGCTACGCGGATTCGTAGCATACCTACACGCTACGTAGAGGCCATAATTCAGACCCGGATTTAAAACCGCAGAATACGACTCATAACTCAAATACAATACAACATAAACATCAATTTAGATATAATAATCTGAGTGACAAAACCACAAAGGGTCAAAGGAATTGTCCCGTACAAAGCAACGGACACTAAGCCTTTTGAAGTTAAAGTCAAATGAAATGTCATCGGAAAATGAAACGTTATGGTGTATATGTGAGGTGTGGTTACACTGGCAGCGATTCTATCCTATATTATAAAGAGGTAAAATTTGTAAGTTTGTTTGTTTTGAATGATTATTTTTGTAATAGATAGCCACATTAAACGGGAAGGTTATAGGCTATTTTTGATACCGAAATTCCCACGAGAACGGGCACAACGCGAGTAAAACCGCGGAGCGCTGGTAGTATAATATAAAATGAAATTCCCGAGAGAAAAAGTTTCGATTGATATTTTAACAGCTCAAGGTATGCCTACAATCTGTCGCAAATATTTCCTTAAATACTTCTGCGGAAGTATGGACGCAACTGAGATGTTTGCAATCTCGCTCTGTATTTAATCCCTGATTAATACCTTCATTAATTAATTTCGAGTAGGTTAATGGCCAGCCCTGGTGTCAAAGTTTATAGAACGCCTAAAGGCCTCCGACATGGCCTAACGTGAGACAACCGGGACCGACTGCTTTACATGCACTCCGAAGAACGGTAGCGCTCAAATAGAAATGCAGGCCAAAAAATATCGGCCACCCATCCAAGTAGGGGGTGCACGTTGCTTAACAATCGCAATAACCTGACATCGCTTGGTCAAACTACGCTAAGAGCGCTACGCTTTATACCTTAATATTAACGTTGTGTTTACTCATAAACATTACACTAGACTTCATTGAAAGAAGAAAACGTAATCAATTCCAGTTTATACGTTTTGATACGATGGAATATCAATATTTGCACGGGGGATTCAAAACCAACTAAAGAAAATACTTCACTACAACTCATGGCTACGATTGGTACAATTTCATTACAATCTGTTCCGAGAAAACACATACAAAACGTAAAAACCAGAATAACATTTCTTTCCTATTTATGAACAATACGAATTTAAAAGTAAACGTCTGGAACCATTGTTCAAATTCACAAAACAGTTCAAACTACAGATAGAATTTATCCACAAACCTATTAAAAGGCAGGCATTGTAAACATTTTATTTAGACTAACGTCAAAGCGAAAATGTTTGATGAAAATACACGTACAAGTTTACAGTAGCAGATTCTTTACGACTTGTTTTAAAAACATTAGAATGTTAAAGAAACAAACGAGACGCGACTCAACTGAGAATAAAGTGCGAGCGAGATAAAGCTGCTAGCGGGTAAACTTTGAACTAATCCATCCTTTCGAGTAGATGCATGTGGCGCCCTCACTTGTTTGCAGACTTACCCGTGTCATACTTTTGATACAATATTTATGACTGACATTACGAGTTCACAAGGGTGTAATAGTAATTGTTGTACGCAAATACTCGGTTGATTACCTTTACACGTAGAATTAAGAAGTTTGAATGTTTAAACATCATCAGATGATTACAATGTGCCTTTGTTTGATGTACAGTCAGACTATTTAATGTTAATCACTTTAGGCACAATTTATAATTATAAAATGACAATGACATGTCATTTGTATTTTGTGTTACAGAAATTATAGAAGTCCAATCCAACAAAAGTACCGATTTATAGCATAATAAATTCTATGTCATCCACATAAGGTAGGTATTTATTATGGTTAAAGTAATAGTATGAGATAATAACGTAAAATAAAAACGAAGTGTATCCGTAAACGTAGTTTCAATACATAATAGTAAGAAATGTAATTAGACAAACTTAAAATATGTATAAAAATTTAATTAAAACTATACAATATTCTTTGACAGCACAAACAATACAAAACTTAAATCAAAATCTAACAACCATATTGAAATTCACTCCTCACATATTTCTTTACTAGCAGCGCCCCGCGGTATTACCCGCGTTGTTCCCGTTCCCGTGGGAATTTCGGAATGAAAAGTAGCCTATAACCTTCCCGTTGAATGTGGCTATCCATTACAAAAATAATTTTTCAAATCGGTTCAGTAGTTTCTGAGATTAGCGCGTTTAAACAAACAAACAAACAAACAAACAAACAAACAAAACAAACTCTTCAGCTTTATAATATTAGTATAGATTCGACTAACCGCTCGCAGTATAGCTGCATCTAAAAGTCGAGCCAATCCCAAGTTAAGCCGTCCGGTTAAGACGACAACTGACAGGCTATAAGTAAGTGCAAGCCGGTATAAACTAGCTCTGTATATTTAAATCCACTTCTTTGAACGTATTGAAATAGGATTTCAGTGAAGTTGCGTATAAGTAGTGTATGAAGTTACTGTGGATGTCTCACTGGAGTTATTTATTGCTTGTGTATGCATAAATACACTTACTAGCCGGGCCCCGCGCTGTTACCCACGTTGTACCCGTTCCGGCGGGAATTTCGGGATAAAATGTATCCCATGTGTTAGTCTGATGTATAACCTATATTACTGTAAAGTTTCATCCAAATCCCTCCAGTACTTTTTTCGTGAAAGAGTAACAAACGTACATACATACATCCATACATTACATCCATCCTCACCTGTGATCCTCACAAACTTTCGCATTAATAATAATTAGTAGAATTGTAGTGTGTGTGTGTGTTAGATAAATTCCTTTCGATATAGAGATTAAGGAAAGTGGATTTTTTTGTAAAAACTGTTAGTTTTGTAAAAAAAGTAAAACTTTGGTGGCTTAAAAACAGATTAATTGTAATGTTTACCTATAGACTGACATAAGTTATCCAATGCGTAATGCGTAACGTAAATGTCCAATAAGACAAAAAAGTCTTGCTAAGAACTCATCCTTAAGAGATTAAAAGATAGCCCCAAACTGTTTGGTGCCCAAAAGGTTCCAAATAGTTCAGCAAACAGCCAACACCTCCTCGTGGGTAGAATACATCTCCCTGCCCCTATCTCCGCTGCTTAACTACTCTAAACACTCCAAACTTCGCCAGTCGTTCTTTAATTCAAGAATCGTTCCTCAAACATTTCCCCGACGTTTATTCTCGAGAATAATCAACAATTTTTCGGCGTATAATTACAAAAACATCAAAGGGGTCAGACCTTCAAAAGAGCTCCGGTACTGTAATTAAAAAATATAATTTAGGGATTTGTACGGGCTTGTGTTACATTTGGAAAAAAGTATTAGCCTGTAATGACCCGTTGCTGGGCAAAGGTCTTTCATCTCACTGAATATATCAGTACAGTGAATATTAGTTGCATTTAAAAGCGTTACAAATACATCCAGTTGTGTAGAGGATATATTGATAATCGGGTCTCAATGACAATTGGCTCACATATAGATTAGTCATACCAACACCACTGATTGGATCTCAATTAGTTCAGACATAAAGTCAAAGGCAAATTGTATCCAAAATTCCCACGGGAACAGGTACAACATGGGTGAAAACACGAGCACTATTATCTTGAAACACTTCTTTTACGCATTCCAATTCAATATACCAATCTCAGATGGTGAAAGTTCATGTTTGAACCAGATGTTGCATTTTTAAACCACCATTCTATATTAATTTAACAACAAAATCTCACACAAATGTAATTAAAAGTTTGTAATTAATTAACCGACAATTCAACTTTAGCTAAGTATCGTGTGAGCGGCCACAGAGAGAGTTGGAAAGCCATTAGGATTGTAGCGTTACGAGCTCGCGTGCATATTCAATGGTTCATTACAATCTGGTCATTTCACTAGCTGCTATTATAAAGAAACGTATCAATGGTAATGTCATAAAGGAGTAAAAATTGTAAGTTTGTATGTTCGAGCTAATCTCCTAATCCGGTTCGATTTGAATAATTATTTTTGTAATAGACAGTCACATTCAACGGGAAGGTTGTAGGGTTAATCCCGAAATTCCCATTTCCTATCGACGGCCAACTCGGTGTTTTCACCACTAGTGTCAATTCTTCGGTGGTGGAAAACACCAAGTAGGCCGTCGATTTCCATATAATCGTCAAGCGGTGACTTGTAAAACTCTTCAAGAGCTTTCAAATTACATATGTCGTGTCACTGTTGAGCATTAGACCAAAATTTCGCAAGGTCCTTTAACAGGGGTGACTGACCGCAATAGAGACTGGCAACATCAATCGTATTGTAGCCTGGGACTACTACAACACATATCAGAAGTTAGAATGCGGTCTGCATATTTTGCAATCGAAAACCCCATTGGAGCTTACACTAATAGGCTATATTACCCTTCAAAAACCCTCGGGAACAAGGACAACGCGTGTACAACTGCTGTTAGTAATTAAATAGATAATTTACAACCTAACATTGCACTTGCAAAGTAATACACTTTATAATACATATATTGACATTCCGTTGGGACAGGTTCAACGCGAGTGAAACTACTCTGACACATGTTGTGACAGTAGGTGTCATTGCCATACAATTTTAATTAAATTAAAGTCAAATAAGTGAGTTGGTACCAACATGATAGCTGTCAATTTGACAGCTCCTTTCATTGAAGATGAAGTGAAGTATGTCTTGTTTCATTCTGTATGATCTTATTTAGTAGTACCCATTCATTCATTTCGAGCAGGTCAGTGCCTAATCCTAGTGTCGGAGTTTTTAGACCTCCTAAAGGCCTCCGACATGGTGCGACGACTGTAACAACCGGAACCGAATGCTTAACGTGCCATACGAAGCACGGTAGTAAAAATTATTAAGCTTAATGTGAATATTTAAAAAGGTAGAATTTTTTTATTTAACCTGTTGTGTCCTAACCTTTGCCCAGCAAAGGTCTCCCCCAATTCTTTCCACATGGATGTATCTTTCGCCACTTCTTTCCACTCTTTGAATATAAATAAAAATAAAAGAAAGAGTGAGTCTTTCTTTTATTTTTATTTATATTCTTTATAACAGAGTTAAATAATTAGTTATCTCATAGTTACCTCATCTATGGTTTCTTTGAATACAATAACTCACAGCTCATTCGAAATTAGACGAAGAAAATGCAATTTAAAAACACGATAATAATATTAAGTCGAAGCAAGCGCGCTGCAGCGTTGCTAATTATAACATTTTATACTTTTTACTGCAGACACGCGGCAAAAGGAGTGCAGTTCTTATTATATCTGTAGGTTTATTCCAACGGTTATAATATACTAGAGCGCCTCGCGGTTTTATCCGCATCGTATCTATTACCGCAAGAATTTCCATATTCCATATCACCTATATTGCTGTAAATTTTAATCAAAATCCGTTTTGTAGTTTTTACGTGAGAGAGTAACAAACATACTTAAAAACTTTCACATTTATATTAGTGTGTCTTATTATTTGAACGCGGGACGCTAGGGTAAGTCTCTTGGGATGTATCCCGGAGAAATCAGGACAAAACGTCGCTTTGTTTGACAGATACGTTCGTTGAATACTTATCTGGAAATATTGGTGAGGGATTCGGAGAAAGATAACTGAAACTAAACGATGGCTGTTGGTTAGCCTCACTAAAGAGATAAGTAAATGGAATTACAATGTAATCCTCTCACTGTACTGATATCTTCGGTGAGAAGGCCTTTGCCCAGCAGTGGGACATTACAAGCTTATACTTTACTTAACTTTTTGAATTCGATAGACTTCTGTGTTAGTTTTAAATACGAAAGTTTGTAAGGATGTATATATACTCTTTCACGCAAAAACTAGAAAACCGATTTGGATGACAATTTACAAAAATATAAGTCATACATCAGAATAACACATGGGATACATTTTATCCCGAAATTCCCGCGGGTACGGGTGCAACGCGGGTGAAAGGTCATACATACCTACATCAGAATAACACATGGGATACATTTTATCCCGAAATTTCCGCGGGAACGGGTGCAACGCGGGTGAAAGGTCATACATACCTACATCAGAATAACACATGGGATACATTTTATTCCGAAATTCCTGCGAAAATGGGTGCAACTCCGGTGAAACCGCGGGGCGCGACTAGTCACACTTCGCTTTAATTCACATAAAAGCAAAGTGAAATAAAAGCGAAGTGTATCCGTAAACGTAGTTACTATAATAATATAAGCAGGTTTTAATGCACACTCCATCCCAGTTTAACTTAACAAGATTACGTTTCAATCCACTCATTACCGCTACACGTGTAGTTTGTAGTAAAAATAGCCCCTACTAATGGTCACCATCTCCACAAAATAGAACTCGATACTAATTGGCGCCGGGCGGAGACTGTCCAGAATATCAGGTGATATGTACTGTTGAACTGTTTGCATTTAATTGACGATTGTCTGTTGTTTCATGGATATTATCGGGTAATTAAAGTACTATATATTTGTTCGAGTTTATAGTTTATATAGAGTACTCGGAGTTACTGAAGCCAATAAGTAGTGAACGTCAGAGTTATCCATACCAATTATCTAGCCACGCTCTGCGTTGTTGCCGTTCCCGGGGGAAATCCGGAATAAAATGTGTTATTCTGATGTATAACCTATATTACTGTAAAGTTTCATCCAAATCCGTCCAGTACTTTTTTTCGTGAAAGAATAAAACATACATCAGGTAACAAACACCTTAAGAAAGGTAAGGTAAGCAATAGATTACACAAACAGATCAACATACTAAGTAAAATAATTATAGAAAAACCTCAGACTAAAATAACTATAACTAAAATACATATCTAGAATTTAGAAATCCTTTTTTCATCTCAAAGCAAAGTCCATCTCACCAGAGCCACCTTACAACAACGGTAATTAAAAGCTAAGTATTCCCATAGCCGTAAACTCGCTCCAAGTTAAATCTAATTGGCGGAAGAATTCCCACAGAGCCACTTGTTGCGAAGGCACTTAACCGCTTCACTTAGTGAGAGAAGACAGGTCGCGGAACAACGTAATAGGACATGCATGGAGAGGTTGAAACGAAGAAGGGTGGGTTTAGTACATTTTACTTTAGCCTGTATGAGATTGCCCAATGTGTTTTTTAACCTTCGGGTACGATGAAAGCTGAAAGTTTCTAGTTAGTTTTTAGGATAAGAACGCACAGGCAGGCGTTTGTTTGACGCCTAGAGTCTAGCAATTACTAGTCATATAGTGAGTAGCTATCATATAGCTAAAACGGACGTTCGCGATCTGCCACTTGGCGTATAGCTTGTTGCTTACATAGTGCAAACCTAGAGTGTAAGCTCTAAGCCGTCAGCCTGTGTTCGTAGCCTTAAGGAAACCTGATTAAGAGTAAAAAACATACTTAACTATATTTTTTCGACATTGGTTTCAAATGTTATTGATTCCACTGACTACTTCGACACAAACACTCTTCAACTTTATAATATTAATACCTATACTTTTATTATTTAAAACCAGTATCTAAGCTATCATTTTATTACTCCATGCAAACATTGTCACAGTCTTAAAACTCAGCAGTATTTATAAAACCGCTCGCAACTATTCATAAACCAACCTTAAAATTCATTACAACTTCAAACTTTCGACCCTCAAAAATTTAAGGGAACCGCACAAAATTTGACGGATCATAAAGTTTCCGCGACCGGACAATGAATCAGAGAACAATGGCGACTAACAAGACTTACTGAGTATACATCGGGCGAAGAGATAGCCGTCAGTGAGGAGTGCTACTTATTTATTTATTTCGAGTAGATTAGTGGCCAACCCTAGTATCGGAGTTTTCGGATCGCCTAAAGGCCTCCGACAGTGCTACTAAGTACCTACTAACTGAGCAACTGAGCTGAGCAATGCAATAAGCAATTAAGACATGTCTTTCCGAGGAAATGGTTAGTCAGTATTAATATTTTGTAGGTAATACAATTTTACAAATTTATCCAGCTTAGGTACTAAAATACCCGCTAGCAAACGTTTAAAGTACATTAAAAAATATACTACATTACCATACTGCCTTACCATGCCTTAAATCACTAACTAGGATCTAATATTTCACGTGTTTAACGTTAAGTACTGATCGTATTTTACGCTCGATGCACAATACCTCTTTCCCGTTTCAGCGGTTTTCATTTCATCCAGACAATAACTTTCAACTCTTTACAAGCACATTTAACAATACAAAGCACAGTTATACATCGAGTTGTAAGTTAGAAGGGTGCTTCAAGTCGGCCAAAAGTTTTGTTAGATTGAATATTTCAGTGAATGGGCATCAAGCTATTGTTATCTTTACATTGAAATGGAAATGTCACAACTAGTGAATACGGTTCAATACTTTGGAAATAATCGTTTCACAGATACTGTTTTTAAATAATAAAAACACTAGTGCGAATGAAATGAAGGTAAAGTGAGTACAAATTGTAACATAGAGAAGTGATTCATTCATTCATTTCATATAGGTGAGTGGCCAACCTTGGTGTTTAAGTTTTAAGAAAGCTTTAATAAAGTTTTGAGAAAGTTTAAGAAGCCGTTTAAAGGCCCCGAAATGGTTTTAAGATAAAAAGTAAATAATATTGTAGTTTTCAGATCAATTCATCGACCGATATATCGATTGTTGGGATCAACCAGTAGTCTCTACCTTTTAATGTACGATAAGTTGATGAAATTAACTTTTTAAAAATTAAATTATCCAAAAATACGGTATTAGTATTTGTACTAAAAAAAGTACACATTGCAGATTAATGCTTCTGTTATGTACTAATTTTAAGACTACCTATACTAAGATGACTTCACTAAATGATCACTACAGTTTCCGACGGAGACAGATCGCAAACCGAAGCCGAGTCACCAATTAAGCTTTGCGGGTCACCTAGCTCCAAGTATACACTCGTATCTAGGTTCCATCAAATCTTGAAATCCTCCGCACTCTCGTTATTTATTTACACTCTCCTCCAAATTGGAACCGAAACAGATTTATCAACAAAAATAAGGTCACATACACACACAGGTACGAAGGCACGGTACAAAGTAAATTATCCAATCCAGGGATAAGTAAAGATCAATATACGAGCAAATCCTCCTTCACGTGTTGTTTATTTATTAACGAATCCAGAGAATTTCGAGTTTCCTCCGAGAAAACAAACCTTAAATCACGCCGGCAATGAGGCTCTTCGTTTGATCCGAGTATCGTTCTTGTATTAAAAACATTGCATCTTGTATTTACCAACCGTTATTAAGCTAAAATTCAGAGGCTTCGATCGCGTTTAACTCTTTCTTATGGGACAGGTAACAGAGCAAGAAAAAATCGTTTTATAAATTATTTGTTTCCTTTACTTATGTCGTTGCACTGCTGTGCAAAGTTCCTTAGGAAATTGGAAAAGAACTAAAACGTATAATGAAATTAATTGTGTACCTACTAACACAAAATTGCTCTCAAAACCTCAAAAGTTGGGCTAACAAAATGTAAACAAAACGGAACAAACGTTATAATATTAATAGGACAGAGTTCTCCAATAAATCCGTCGAACAATACCCCAAGAAACCGTCTCAAAGTGGTTCTGGGACCTTATTCGAAGTCATAACGTTTGTTAAATGTAGGGCACCGCAAGTATTCAAAGTTCATCATAATATTAAATTTCAGTTTGACGGCTTATTCCGCGGCGGAGCGGTTTCGACTCCCAGACTTGTCGCAAACTTTGTTATGGAAAAACTTTTGGCATTCAAATCCCATTTGCGATAGACACGTACGTAATACAAACATTATGATGGATTTAAGTATTTTTGGAGTACCTAGCAACAGATATTTTAACTTCTGATTTGATTTTCATGATGCTGAAAAAAGTATACTGATGTCGTTACTTTACTACTACTCTAAGTGCTTTTTTAATTGCTTCATCTAGATTTAACAGCAAAAGTACCTTTCAACCAAACTATACTTCATTCCGTATCCACCAATCATATAAAAGATATTATAGAAACGCTTTGGTGAAAAGGCACTCTTAACATCAGTGCGAAACGATTGCGGTATACAAGACAACCATTAGGTACAGCTCAGTAATAAAGAAAACGACTTGAAAGATCCCACTACAAGACAAAACGTCCCACTCACAAAATAAAAGAACAGAGAAGAATTAAGAGTATTCACCGCGCTTGCCACATATGACAAGATTACTAGACGATCCAAAATAATAATGGTATAAGAGTGCGAGTATACATATAAATGCGTTTGTAGGAAGCGAAGCGGAGGATTTTGACAATTCCAAAGCGTTTGTGATTGGTCAATTAAACCGCAACACTCCTCTCCGCATTAAGTTCCCAAAAAGTATTCTAATCTCAAAAATTCTCAAAACAACTGAAAATCCGAACAAGTATTCCATTACGCGCGCCGTAAGAACATAATTATATAAAGTACTTGGATGCGAAAGGTTCGTGGACTAATCTAATATTTATTAAGCGATCCCTTTGAAGACCTCGGAATGTAGACTCCCAAGATGTCCGCTTCGGCACGCGTTCAAATGTGCACAACAATTTAGGGATTTCTTAAATTTTAATTACGAATTGGCACCAAAAGCTTGGCACCGAAAATAATTCCATTAATAATCATCTAGGGCAGCGTAATGGTAAAATAACGGTGCTACATCAAATATGGCACTTATAAAAATTCATAAATGTAAATACAAAAAGGAAAATATTAAAAGCATGAAAAATAGGAAAAGGGAATTTTTGACATGTCTTACTTTATTTAAGGCTGGAAATATACCCAATAGAAATCGTAGCTAACAATATTTTTGCTTCTGCGTAAATTAAGTTCTATTGAGCTGTAGAGCAAGTAGCTGACTAGTAGTAGGATATTCAGTATATACTATTTTTGTATTTATAATAAAGCTTCTATGTTTGAACATGCTAATCTCTGAAATTATCAGTTTAGTTTTTAAATTATTTTTGTACAATCAATAGATGTAAGGGTACTTTGAGAAATTACAACGGGAATGGATACAACGCGGATAAAACTACAGGGCTAAGCTAAAAATGTATTTATTGAGAACAGGCACAAGATTACGATAGTTTGATCGTCGATTTTTTAAAACGTTAAAGACAATTGACACTGTATCGCAGCAATCAACACACGCCCTTGTTTTCATACCTATAAATATGATATACTTGCTAGTTTTTCCTGCGGAAATCACTACATAGTATAAAACAAAGTCGCTATGTTTGTCTGTTTGTTTGTCTGTTTGTCTGTATGCTTAATCTTTAAAATTACGCAACGGATTTAGATGCGGTTTTTTGTAATAGGTAGAGTGATTCAAGAGGAAGGTTTTTATGTTAAAAAAACCCGAAATTCCCACGGGAACGGGCACAACGCGGGTAATACCGCGGGGCGCTGCTAGTTTCAATATAAAACATAGCCCTTCTTTGGAAAGCTACCCAATACAAATATAATTATTCGAATCGGACTGGTAGGTAATTCCCAAGATTAGCTCGATCAAACAAACAAAATTACAAGTTTTACCTCTTCATAATATTGGCATAGAAGTATTGATGACCAATGGGCACACCTATATCAACATTACAATCGCTCTCTGAGCCCTCATTTCAAACCATCAACATCCAATAACCATTTAACACTCTTCTATTTCCAGTTAGAATTCCAGTAAATCATAAACTATGACTAATTCAATAACAGCGTTCCTGGTAAAGTCCGAATATCAAGTATTATGACATAAAGTGTTATTTTCGCAACAATTTGAGTCGAAATATTTATGTCACGAGATTATAACGGTACATTTACAAAGTAATAGAAAATAGACCGTAATATTGAAAACTGTGGGAACATTTTGAACTGCAAACAAAATATTTTGAAGTACCTATCTTTAGTGTTTTTGTAATTTGATAATTGAAGTGGATTTAAGATATTGAAATCGAAAAACCTTAATCGACACACGCGGACTTAGAGTGGATTACACAATAACTATTTAAAAACAAATATGTTCATTCAAACTTGTAGTTTATTTTGCACAATTTAAAACGAGCGTCATATGTTTTTAAACATATTTGGTTACTCAATAGATTTGGGAATGGATAAGGAGTTCTTATTCAAATCACCCCTACTCTACTCGAATTTACTTAGTTTTTCTAAAAAAGAACAATTTTATTAGGCACGTAACCCAGTCGTTATACTAACTAATCCTGCAGAAATACTAACTAATCCTGCTTACTAATATTTTAAATTCGAAAGTTTGTGAGGATGTATCTATGTTTGTTACTCTTTCACAAAAAAACTACTCGACGGATTTGGATGAAACTTAACAGTAATATAGGTTATACATCAGAATAACACATGGGATACATTTCATACTGAAATTCCTGCGGGAACGGATACAACGCGGGTAACACCGCGGGGTACGGCTAGTACTAAATCTAACGCAACCAAAAAACATTTGTTCCGCAACATATGAAAGCAAACACTTCCTACAACACTATATTGTCATTCATGGCTCACTGTCTCAGTAGAGACACTACAATCACAGCTTACATCTTCATAAAACCGTTGGTTACACGTGTCGAACTGACATCAATATTGAATGGAACTTAACGTTCAGGAATTAAGTTTCAAATAGCAGTTTCAAGACAAGAAGCATGCAAAGTTAACTAAATAAGTCGCATAATTTTCGCATTTATAATATCAGTAGGATGAATAATTAACAATAACAACTATCCGTTATATTCGTTAATAGTATAACATTATCACAACTTAATAAACCACAGGGGACTGTTAGTACGTCTAAAAAGTGGTCGATATCAACTCTTCTGTTAATACTCATAATATAACGCCGCGTTTATTGACGGACTTAACGATTATTGCCGATATTACGGTGAAGCTGTAAACGTTTGATATTAATAACGGTGGTGACATGATAATATGTGCTGACATTATGGCGGAACATATTTACTTTGGGATCGATTGTATTTTTTATCCTTTTTTCAGTTTAAAATCTCTCGAGACAACGCAGTAGGCAAGCGTGGTGATTATCATTATCCTGCTCACTGCACCGATATCTTAAGTATGATGAGAGATCTTTGCCCAGCGGTGGGACATGACAATCTGGTTCTTTTTTATGATTTATTTTATGAAAAACAGGTTCGCTTATTCGCTTGAATTAAATTGTTATTGAAACGATACTTTTTATTAATCATAGTTTAGATTTCCAACGTTTTGTAGCAAATATCAAAGAGGAAATAAACTTGATTTGAAGTTCGGATGATTAATTTTTAAGTTTTAAATTAATAAAATACTTCAATAGTGAAATTCTTACTACTTCTTTAATAGAAGGAAATTTCTTCTCACTCTCCTTCTACCCGAGATACAAGCTATATACGATATGATTGGTGGATACAAAACATATCTCTGAGTAGCACATATCTCTGATGGAAAGTCACCTTCAACATAATTAACTAACTAATCAACAAAGTACATAGCAATACATATTTAATTCCCTTGTAATAGAATATTTGACTGTGTATTGCCGTAGGTTAAATCAGAGTAAGTGTAGCATATAATATTAACAGATCCAGATTGTTTGAGTCAATTAGCGAGAGTAATCCATCCCGTTTCTCTTTAAAATAAACTAACACACTTTATTTTCTAAGTAAAAAGTTTCAGAAGCTTCAAAGTATTAGTGAATAAAAAGTTTGTAGAATAAAAATGTAGTTCTAGACGAGACTCGAACGCTGAACTTTTGTAACTTAAACGTAGGGTGTTATCGAGAAAGTTACACCACAATGTAACGTAACGTAGGTATTATATTACTAGCAGCATCCCGAAGTTTGACCCGCGTTGTGCCCTTTCCCGTGGGAATATAGGGATGAAAGACAGCATATAACCTTCCCTTTGAATGTGGCTATACATTGCAAAAAAAAAAACAAATAGGATTGGTAGTTTCTAAAATAAGCAAAAAAAAACAAATAATAAAAAAACAAAAATCTAACTTTTCAGCTTTATCATTTTGGAATAGATTGACTCTACATACCTAATGCCTTATACCTTCTGTTTTAAAGTAAGTATGTAATTCAAAAGTGCATTACTAAATGTGACAATTTATATAGAACTATTCTTTTTTCCTACCGCAGTACTCGCAGGTAGTTACCTGAACTAATTAACAAAAATAATACATTTAAAAAGGTACTTACATCTCAGCTGAATTACACACAACACACACCGAAAATTGTGCAATTGAATCAAAAAATAAAAACCAGGTCAAATCGTTTCAAAGAAGCAAAACATTGAAAATAAACACGGAACAAACGTACAGGTAACCGAATACAACGATAGAATAGGTATTAAGGCATCGATTATTGCAACAACGAAGTGTTTACATTAAATATTTAATTAATGTTTTTTATGTAGTTATATCGCACCGTTCACGAGAACAACCGACACAGAGACGTGTTCTCACAACGGCGCCTGTAGCGCGACTGAAATTCACAATTTCAGGCGCCCAGCGGTCTCAGGTATATAGCCTATTACATAAATAGAGAGCCACGAATAAATGAGACAAGACTACAACGTTGCCATCTCTATCACGCCCAGCGAATTTTGTATCGATACCGAGGCAGTTAAAGAGAGATAGAAGTACAACACAGCAAAGAATACAACTGGGAAATTTGTCTGTCTCTATCTGATTTTACTATCAACAACGTGTTCGAGTAATATTAACAATTCGCGCCACCTCCAAAGGACCGGTTCGTTTAAATATTCACGAGACGGGTACTTTAGGACTCCAAGGAGTAGTATTCATACGCTCAGTTAAACACACAACTCGACTTGTATTGTCACTTGTATTAGAGTAAATAACATGTTTTTACTCTCTGTTTTACTAAAGATTTCTTGTTTATTGTTTGTTTTAAATCTTTAGAAGAATATATGTTAAAGTTCCTAACTTATACAAGTGCAAAACTGAAAAAAGATTTAACCTAAAGTAGTCGCACTAATAAATCAATCACAATTTTTCCTACAAACTAATATAAGAAGGCATGTTATGGTTATAACATTTCGACTGATCCATCAACATTATACGCTTTCCGTCGTAACGGTCGCCCTACTTGCGTCAATCCACGAAAATTAAACTGCCAACCGAAACCGCTCGTCGAAAACGAATATGAATTTCATACGTTTTTACGTCACAATACAGAAATTTCATTAAAAATTATTACGATACGTTGGCGTTACAGTTCGGTCGGCGGGACAAGGTTCCCCCCGAAACGCTTTTATGGTGCCGACAATGTACAACATGCAATTAATTAAATTGTTTTTTGATTGAACTCTGCGAGTATGGATAATGGAAGGCTAATTGCTTCTCTATTAATAGGTTCACTGGATATTTTAATGATATTCCTGTCATTATAAGGTCGATGTAATAAAAATCAACCTCGACCTTTTACCGCCTTGTTCATAAACAAAAGTTAACTTAAACAGTGTTTTGTCTCTTTCGCTCTTTGCCAAATAGCGTAAGTCGGAAAGAGACAAACCATTTGATAGCTAAAGTGCTGTTAAAGTCCGTTTATGAATAAGGCTATGACTCTGATGACTCTGCTGTCAGTTTCGAGCTCACCGGAAAGCCTTCGACATGGTGTAACAATTAAAAGTATTAATTTATTGGTACGTACTTAGGAAAAAAGGGGTATTAGCCTGCGTTCCACTGCTGAGCCATAGCATCTCACCGAAGATATCATAAAGGAGAATGGAAAGAGAGAAATTTGTGAGGATGTATGTCATGCTACTCAATTATGTTTCCTTACAGAGATTTTTCTTTCATGTTACCTAGCCATAAACACAGTATAAATACTAGGTCTAGATGAGGCGTATATGAGTACTTACGTCCTTCTCTTTGGCGTAGTAGAGCGTGCGGCCGCGCAGCCTGAAGTACCGGCGCTGCCACCGCTGGAAGCTCCTCGTCTGCTTCATCAGGTACCCCTCCTTGACCACTGGCTGTAACCAACGGGAGAACATCAATAGGAATAAGGCTATGGTTAAATCAAGCGGTTAGCCCCTTTCCGATATACTTCGTCTTCTTCTTCATCGAGTGGAGGGTTAACCTGACTAATCCTAGTGTCAGAGTTATTGAGCCGCCAAAGGCCTCTGACATGGCTCATGTAACGACTACTATCCGTAGAAAGTAACCGGGACCGACGGCTTAACGTGCCCTCCGAAGCACGGATATACGCTATTATTCCTAGAGTAAAGGAGACAAAACACTTTATAGCAGTGTTTTAGTTAGAGAGTGTTTATGTATAAGGCGGTTAAACTTTAAAAGGGAATGGATTCGAATGGAGTATGGATACATACATTAGCGTAACGGGGACTAATATTAACAAAATCGTTAAAACTTGCTCATGTAGCAATTTGATTGGTTGATTGTTGACTTTCTTGCTCTTAGTTTGGCCTTATGGGAGAAAATCCTAAATGTTGTTAATTGTATCTGCTACATGGTAACAATATAGAAAAGGGACTGCGTAATTTCCAAAATGCTCCCACGGAATATTAAATTTTGCTTCGTAGCCGGAGTCCAAATTACCTTATTACAATGAAAAGTTTATTCCACCCTTCTAATTAGTCAGATAAAAGGGAGTTGCGCCATAGCCTTGAGCGACTACATTTGTTCGTTATTCTATTACATTATTACGTCTATTATAAATATTATAATTGAGTTTAATGTAGTAGACAAAAAACGAAGAAACATAAACTACAGAGGCAAGTTAAAATAAGAACAAATTACATTTTCAAAGAAAATAAATTCAAAAGAAAATATAACTTAATAATTTAAAAGGAAAGATTGCTTTATGATAATGCTTATTTACCTACAAGTTCAGAAATGTGTAAAAGTCTTACGAGTACACACAAACGGCCTCGACCACAATTCACAAGAGATATCATTTCAATTTCACCTTTCAACCTTCCTTTGTTGTTTATAAAATGAATGTACAATTTTCCATCAAAATCTCTAGAGGACATAACTTTAAAAAGGGTCATAGGAACGACGTTAGCGGAATTATATACAACCTGCATGTTATCTGTGTTTACCGCGGAGACCACAGACGACGCAACCTCGCTGCAAGTGACAGATAAAAATAATTAAACCTTTTTAGTCGGATTTCCTTGCGTTTCGTATTATTCCTTATTAGTCCATCGAAAAGTTACATTTGGGGTTGCGTTTTTTAGAGGACGCAATTTTATTTTTTTGATGTGTAGGGGGGGTCAGTGTAAAGCTAAAAACAAGTTTGTGGGGTCGCCACCCTTGTCCCACGGCCGCCATCATGAAAATAAGGGTTGAAATGGTTTTTACGATATATCTCTTAAACTATTAATTTGATAAAAACATTTTTTAAACATTTTTGTTGCAAATTAAATTCTCTACAACTTTGGTTCAGTAACTTTTTGTCGTAGAACTATAAATAAAAAAGTTATAAGCGAAAATGTTCAGAAATTTTAAAAGTAAAAATAAAAGACATAAGGGACATTACAGCTGCTGCTGATCCTAATACCGATCTATCGAAGGTCGTAATTCGATTAGGTGGGTTCCATTTGCTCATGTCGTTCATAGGTGCGATTGGATAAATCATGTCTGGTAGTGGACTTGAGGATATCTTCAAATTAATTAATGCTGAGAACTGTGTACAGCACATAATGTCTGGACATGCTTATGGTAGGGCTGTACGTGCTCAATTGCTAGTGCATTTATCAGAAACAAAAATATTTATGGATTCAATAGAATTTACAGAAGAAGAACGAGATTTTCTGGATGATAATAGTACTATAAATGAACACGTACAGCCCTACCATAAGCATGTCCAGACATTATGTGCTGTACACAGTTCTCAGCATAAATTAATTTGAAGATATCCTCGAGTCCACTACCAGACATGATATATCCAATCGCACCTATGAACGACATGAGCAAATGGAACCCACCTAATCGAACTACGACCTTCGATAGATCGGTATTAGGATCAGCAGCAGCTGTAATGTCCCTTATGTCTTTTATTTTTACTTTTAAAATTTCTGAACATTTTCGCTTATAACTTTTTTATTTATAGTTCTACGACAAAAAGTTACTGGACCAAAGTTGTAGAGAATTTAATTTGCAACAAAAATGTTTAAAAAATGTTTTTATCAAATTAATAGTTTAAGAGATATATCGTAAAAACCATTTCAACCCTTATTTTCATGATGGCGGCCGTGGGACAAGGGTGGCGACCCCACAAACTTGTTTTTAGCTTTACACTGACCCCCCCTACACATCAAAAAAATAAAATTGCGTCCTCTAAAAAACGCAAGGTTAGGCCTAAAAAATGTAACATTTCGATGGACTATATCTCCAGGGAGAGTAAGAAATTCAGAAGTGTGTCCTTGCTTACATACCTAAGTAAGGATTTGTGAGGTGCAGTGTTCATTTCACAGTTTTTAGTTCATAAAGGGATAAAGTTATATGTAGTATCCAGTTTACCAAAATTGTTTTGTCTCTTAGTTTGGTTTGTCTTTTAATTATGCACTATTTATTTAGATTTCTACGACTGCATATTTTGTGATTAAAATATGAGTAAGCAAGCTTGTAAACACTTACTTACAAGCTTTGGAGGCTTAGAGTACTTAGCTCAGAGTACAAAATAAACCACTTTAAATCCCATTGGACAGGACAACAACTTTTCAGTCACTATACATAAGTGAAGGGCCGTATCTATAGACAAATAGTAAAAGCTCGTTTCGTTCCTATGAAAATGTATACAAACATCACGGGATAGTCAAGTCATCACACGTTCCCATATCTAAGTAGATATAACACTTCAGAGTCACGCCATTAGACATTCTCAATGTAACACAAATAAGATGAGGACAGGAGGTTAACAGCCTCCGTGGTCTAGTGGTTTGAGCGCTCGGCTCACGATCCGGAGGTTCCGGGTTCGATTCCCGGTGGGGATATCTCACAAAAATCACTTTGTGAGACTGTCCTCAGTTTGGTTAGGGCATTGCAGGCTGAATCACCTGATTGCCCGAAAAGTAAGATGATTCCGTGCTTCGGAGGGCACGTTAAGCCGTCGGTCCCGGTTACTTTCTACGGATAGTAGTCGTTACATGAGCCATGTCAGAGGCCTTTGGCGGCTCTATAACTCTGACACCAGGATTGGTCAAGTTGACCATCCACTCGATAAGAAGAAGAAGAAGGACAGGTGTAACAGATTCTAAAAGCATATTCGTCCTCAACATACAACAGCAGTCGTAAGTGGCGTTACAAATTATTCTCATTCTTTCATCATACACCACCAACAAAGCCGTAAGCATCATGTATCACGTAAGCATCCTCCGATCCACGTAAAAGCCGCTTATAACAATTCGATTACATCTCACAAATTGCGTGCACCAGGATGTAATTGTACTCAATACGGAGCTAATTTTGTATCATTATACGTGAGTCAAGTAGCGTGGGGCCGCGGTACGAGTGCTCGAGTGGCACAAGTGATTCAGATCCGTATCACGTACGGGAAGAGATCGGGCTAGTGGACAGAATGGAATCTATCGGATATTGTCTTTGGGACTGGATCTTTATTTGATAAGAGATATTTATTGATGCTTAATTTAATAAGTTCTGTTTGACGAATGGATGGACTCAATAGAAACTGATATAGGGATGTCAATGCAAGACCGTAATGTATGTAATGAAATAAGTGCCATACTCAGAGCCTTTACTGAAATTACGTCCATTAGTTAATTGTAGATTCAAATGACGTCTCTGAGTACGGCGGTAAGTTGAATACGAAATCTTATGGCCATATTAATAAACGCGTATTTAGAAACTTTTGTCAAATGATTTGTCACTTTCTGACATACGCAATTTTCCGAAGTGCAAAAGAGACAGAACACTTTATAACAGTATTTTAGCTTTAATAAGGCGGATAAGGGTTATCTTTGGCATTACATTATTGAACAGGAAAGCTTGCATCAGAAAATATTTGAAGCTTCAACCTAAAACAGTCATGATATTCACTACTTGTTCCAACCATTTATTTTAGTAAGCCAAAAATCACAAATTTTTCGGCAATAAATTAAAAAAGCAACATTAATTACATGCATAATTCAAAGTCTCGTCACAACAGTGACGATTATAAATCAAACCGTGTTGTTTCGAACACCGCAGATTATTAACAAGTCACTTGGGTGACTCCGGACGTGTTTGGCTCATCGCCAAACAACGCCCAGTCGTCACCAGACAACTGTGAACAAAGTAGGCGCTACTAGCGAGATATCACCACTAAAAGCTAGGAAAACGACCGAGTCTGTTCCTCCATCCATTAATTCCGTTTTATCCCGCACGCGAAGTTATGTGGTACGTACTAAATACTATCGTTTTACTAGTACAGGTCAGTGAACTGATGGCAATTAATCAAAGATCTGAAGGTCTATTAAACCGAGAGTGTAATCTCGACGGCTTACGAACAAGTGCCCACGAGCTCCATAGCCGGCTACGTTTTTGTAAGAGATAAGTATGATAGATTGCACAACTTTGAAGGCGATACGTTTTTTTGCTTGGTTTAAACATGAGAGAGTTAATACCTATGGGTGTTGTAAGTCTGCCGTTTTTCATAAATTTTCTTCTTTACTACAGCATAGATAGGCATATTCTTCATCTTTTTGTACATTTGATATACATTGATATCACAAACGGTAACACAAACTTTAGTAAATAAAATTGTTAGATTGTGAGCTTTTTAAGCTCCTAAAAATATTTGTCGTTTCGTATTACAGTAACGTATTTAGATTAAAACTAGCAGTGCCCCGCGGTTTTACCCGCGTTGTGCCCGTTCCCGTGTGACTTTCTGGAATTTTATACATTTTTTTATAAAAATATATAGGTACTTATGTATAAATTTTATCTATGAAAAAACCTGTCAAAATCCGTTGCGTAGTTTTAAAGATCTAAGCATACATAGGAACAGACAGCGGAAAGCGACTTTGTTTTATACTACGTAGTGATGATTTTCATCAATAATAATTTGCCTTTTAAAAAGTCCGATTTTTATATAACAGAAAAATATTACATTGAAAGTTACTTTATGCAAAAAATATTTGATAGAAGTGTACTGACCATAAAACGATCTAAAACCCATCATACATCACACACGGCCGTTAGTTTTTTGCCGCAAAAAGTTTATAAATTGAAGCAAATTCACTTCCCAGTTATGATTGATTACAGCTACGCGAAGCTGGCTGCGGATATAGGAATGTTTCCGATACCCTATTAATCATTATTATCTAAGTCATACGGTTCATTTTCCAACAACGTTTTCTGATAAAATTACAACAAGGAAATGAAAATTTACATGATTTATCGATAGTGGTTTTGTTGCGAAACTTTTGACGTAGAGTATTCTATTGGTGTATTCTTATGCAAGTGTTTACGACTGTGTGAGAGTTTGCAAGTTCAATATTTATCGGATGATGATGACAGGGTGGCCATAACACTAATCTATACTGATAGTATAAGGAGGTAAAATTTGTAAGTTTGTTTGTTTGTATGTTCCAGCTTTAATCTCTGGAATTACTAGTCCGATTTCAATAATTATTTTTGCAATGGACAGCTACATTCAACGGGAAGGTTATAGGCTATTATTTTTAACCCAAAATTCCCGCGGGAACGGGTACAACGCGGGTAACACCTCGGGACGCGGCTAGTACTAAAATATTAGTATTACTGACTTTTACACTAAATAAACCTGCACAACATACAAAAATCCATACACCTCCACACATACGAGTTCAATATCTCGTCCATCTTCATTAAAAACGAGAGCGTCCTATATATAACTTGACGTCTGCGGTCGCTAATGAGTCATCGCATTCGTACTCCATCAATTTAAGGACTAATTTTTACCAGACAGTTACGGGCAAGCCCCTAATGGACCGTAGTGTGTCCACACAACGCGCCTCGTTGGGACGTGAGGGACGAAACAAAAGATTGACAGACGCCCGGACATCCGTGGACCCACAGCACTGTAGGGCGACAATGTACTCCACGGAAAATGGGACAGGAAACGTCAACCCAAGGTCCTGACTTTGATATCTACCTGTTGAGAATACTCTCAACGCAACCGTCGCGGGGCGCGGGGCGCGGGGCGGCATCAGCTGTCTCGGGTCATCGCCCGCGCCCTGGCCGAGGCAGTTCGTCTCACATCGTTCGAGCGAACACACGCGCACGCGCATCCTAACTTGAATTATTGTTTGTTTTACGTCTCGTAGACACGACACCCTTTGTACGTTTACTATTTTCAATATATAGACCTATATATACAGTCCACTCGCCTCTTTATTTCCGTGCCACCATCACCTGCGCACGGGCCCCGTTACACTACCTGACGTCGAGGACACATTTCGATTGTCATATTAAGTTGACGGCTCTTTATTTCGATTGGAAGTTTTTCCTCTATTTTGTCAATAACTGTATTGACAAACCGTCGAGTATTTTTCTGGACATACATTTAAAATATTATTTACCAACTTACATACAGTATAGCTCATAGTTATTCATGTTAGAAAGTCGACCGTGTACTATGTATGTAGATAAATGATTTTTTTTTGTATCGACAAGAACAGTTTTAGAGTCGATTTCAGTAAATGTGTACGAAAGTATATGGAAGGACAAACCTCCATTTATCGCGCAAAGGTGACCGTTAATCACAAAGTTCTTGATTCGGTGCCCATTTTACAGGACATTAATTTTCCTAAACATTGCCAGAAAATATTTTGTAAACAAGGTTTAACTTGTGGTTCAGGTGTTCTTAATCAAGGTTGGGTTCGGTTATAGTTATAATAACTTCGAGTATTTTTAGACCTAAACACGATCGCGTCGTTGTAGTGTTTGTAAACTTTTAAAACGGTACGAATTTCAATTCTAAACTTATAAATACCAAGCAATTATTAAATAATACGATTGAGAAAGCCGAAAAAGTTGTATGATTATAATCGGTATGATAAAACTGAAGTATCTAAACATAAACAAGGTTTAAGCGGGCGCAAATATTACGCTCAATTATAAAAAAATATCCCGCCAAAATCATAGTCGCTGTACAACGCATTTTCCCCCCGAGATCCAGTTTCCATTCCAAACGAAATAGGTCAAACGACCTCTTTGGCGCTTTTTAGTTGTGGACACAAATAATGTTTTATTCAAGATATTGTTAAAATGGAATTATGTGGTGTTGACCCGGTGAATAGCTAGCTCCCGGACGGCGTCGCAGCGGGCACGCGAGTCCCCCCGCCCGCCCCGCCGCTTTTTGACAGCTGTCTCGGCACGCCCAACACTTGCATTTCAGTATAAAGTAACCTCTGGTTGTAGGCTCCACTCACCAGGCGACCGACGCACTTGCTGGTCGAGATCCTCCGCAGCAGCCGCTTCCTCTCGGTGTCATTGTCGCTGTCGGTGCTGTCCTCACAATAACCTGGTTTTCTCTCATCTCCTGCCGCATTCCCGTCGGCCACTGACATCACTCCGCGGGCGCTCGCACACCACACACACGGCACACATTAAATATATCTACATCATACAGAATAAACTAATAATTTACATTGTATACACGAGCGTCCTGTTTTGCTCACATTTCAAGCGAGCGCCATGACAATAGTGACAATTCGGCGCGACTGAAAACAAAACAAGCCTGAAAGTGACAGCGCCATCTAGAACAAACAGCGGGAACCATTTTGTTGTTTCTTGGAACTTATTTTTCAGAAATACGAAACAGAGGTTTTAATAAAGATCGTTTACGGAGAGAGCAGTGCGTTACAGCACCGGCCACCGGCTTGGCTTACCGCTACGACTGTAATGCTTGTCGCTATAGATGATTTCAGCATAGAAGATAATACAATGTTTACAAGCAAAATTAAGTGAAAGTTATCGAATATTATACTTTATCCTGCTTCCTTGTAGTCTAAATATCTTTATGGAACTAGAAAACACAGCTGAAAAGAAACAAGTAAAAAGAAGTTTCGTTCCAAAAGAAGTAAACAAATAATTTTAAATATTGTAATAAAAAGCTAGATTTCCGTACGTCATTCATTCTTATGTCTGCCATGATATAAGTAAGATCGTAATAGCATTTATTTTTTATAGTATTTTTTTAGTGTATTTAGGCTTAGTTAAGTTAGTCAGCCTTCAAACATAAATGATAACATTTTATTGACGAATTAACTTAAATTTATAAGTAGTCCGTATCTTGCCTTCGATAAATTTACAAGATGAGGGAGATCGTAACTGTTCAAGCCGGATCTTGTGGCAACTCTATCGGGTCTAAGGTAAAGATTCTATTTCCTTTTCTTTATTGTTCTTAGCCCAGCGTTTCCACGCCTTGTCACGCCCCCTAGTTGAAGCCTTCGATTATAATCGCATAGGAGTAAAATCGAATTATTTTTTTCTGTTACTGTCATACCATTTCACTAGACGTTCGTTTTTGATCCCAAGGGTTTACAGAAGATTTTTAGGTTAAGGTCCTACCGAAAAGGATTATTTACTGCTTTTCCCGCGGGATCAAAGAAGTCTTTCCTTTAGTTTTTTTAATAATCCAACTCAAGGTTAACCAAAATGGGGTTCTTCACACGAAGCATGTTCCCAACTCCCGTTTATTTCAAGTAATCCGCAATTGGCATGCGTAATAATTCCTCCTAACTCCCCTTTAACCAGCCATAGGATATTACAGGCTAATACCATTGAGTTATATGTACAAGTACTTTAGTACATATAACTCAATGGCTAATACTAGTAATAATCCAATAACGGCATTTAGAATCGCATCTAACACAAGGCGCTGTAATATAATTCTTGCCCTGGCTAGAACTCGCAGGCTAATTATTGTTTCGTTTTAAAATTTTACTCTGGTTTCAGTTCTGGGAGGTAATATCTGACGAGCACGGTATAGACCCTGACGGCTGCTACCACGGGGACTCGGACCTGCAGTTGGAGCGGATCAACGTGTACTACAATGAGGGCGCCGGCGGAAAGTTCGTTCCGCGCACTGTGCTGGTCGACCTCAAACCTGACGCGTTAGATTGTCTCAGATCTGGACCCTTCGGCAGCCTGTACAGGCCCGATAACTTTGTCTTTAGTCAATCCTGTGCATCCAACAACTGGGCCAGAGGGCACTACACCGAAGGACCAGAGATCACGGAATCTATTATGGATGTAGTACGGCGGGAAGCGGAAGGCTGCGACTGCCTCCAAGGTTTCCAGTTGACCCAATCTCTCGGCGGAGGCACTGGCTCCGGTTTAGGAACCTTAATTTTTAACAGAATCCGCGAGGAATACCCCGACAGAATACTGATGACATTTTCAGTATTTCCCAGTTACACGGTGTCGGATTGCGTAGTCGAACCATACAACACGACATTGTCAGTTAACCAATTAATTGAAAACATAGACCATACATTCTGCTTGGATAATGAAGCACTTTACGACATTTGCTTCCGAACGTTGAAGTTAAAAGCACCTTCATTCGGTGATTTAAACCACTTGGTTAGTGCGACGATGTCGGGAGTCACTACATGTCTGCGGTTTCCAGGACAGCTCAATGCAGATTTGAGAAAGATAGCAGTCAATATGGTGCCGTTCCCCAGACTACATTTCTACACGCCCGGCTTTGCCCCGCTCACCTCTCGAGGATTGCGGCCATACAGAGCGTTAACAGTACCAGATCTGACACTACAGATGTTCGATGCCAAAAATATGATGGTTGCCTGCGACCCCAGACACGGCAGATACCTCACAGTAACGACAATATACAGAGGCAGAATGTCAACCAAAGAGGTAGACGAACAGCTCTTGAACATTCAAAATAAGAACAGCGCTTATTTCGTTGAATGGATCCCTCAAAATATCAAAGCAGCTGTTTGCGATATTCCACCTCGGGGCCTCAAACAATCAGCTACATTTATTGGAAATACAACGGCAATTCAATCGGTATTTAGGAAGGTTTCAAAAAAATTCACCGATATGTTCAGAAGGAAAGCATTCCTTCACTGGTACACTGGTGAGGGTATGGACGAGATGGAGTTCACGGAAGCCGAGAGCAACATGAACGACCTCATCTCAGAATACCAACAGTACCAGGACGCGACGGCTGATGCTGAGGGAGAGTTCGACGAGGAAGGAGAAGCATAATACATTAAAATATAAAAAAACTTGGTAGTCTATAAGTAGGTTAGCAATAAAATTCAAAACATAATCTATGTTTTATCATTGAAATGAAAATGTCTTCTGTACCTTACTTACTTAAAGTATTAAGTAGTAAGTAAAAGGATAAAACCTGTAATGTCCCACTGCTGGGCAAAGGCCTCTCATCTCACTGAAGATATCAGTACAGTAAGGAAGTATTTACGATGTAGGCGATTTGGGTTGGGATATTTCTCGATTTTTTTTTCTTGGAAGGGGCCCTCAGGGTGAGAACGACAACTTCCTAAAATTACAACTTCCGAAAACGATAATTTCCGAAAACGACAATTCTAAACTCGTCAATTTCCTAAAATGACAAATTCCCATAATGACAACTTCCTAAAATGACAACTTCCAAAAATGATTAAAAAAAATAACCCTAACCTACCGAATAGTAAGAAATGATAAAAAAAAATAACCCTAACCTACCGAATAGTAAGAAATGATAAAAAAAAATAACCCTAACCTACCGAATAGTAAGAAATGATAAAAAAAAATAACCCTAACCTACCGAATAGTAAGAAATGATTAAAAAAAATAACCCTAACCTACCGAATAGTAAGAAATGATAAAAAAAAATAACCCTAACCTACCGAATAGTGAGAAATGATAAAAAAAAAAATAACCCTAACCTACCGAATAGTAAGAAAATTGTTTTACTACTCGTAAATACATGCAATTCGGTAGGTTAGGGTTTTTTTATTTAGCCGCGAGTGGTAAGAAAACCTACCAGGAAAATAAGCTATTGAAAAATAATAAAGTTGACATTCTAAAAAAGTTGTCGTTTTCGGAAGTTGTCGTTTTCGAAAGTTGACATTCTAAAAAGTTGTCGTCTTCGGAAGTTGTCGTTTTCGAAAGTTGTCATTTTAGGAAGTTGTCGTTCTCACCCTGAGCCGCTCCCACTACTTCCCACGTGCTTCGAACTTTTCATTAACGCCTTGAGATACTTTCATAACTTCCAATAGTGACGCCATAACGAATTTTTTTCATCACCTGATAGAAGTGTTTAGATTTTAACAAATACACTCTTCGCACAGGGCCTTGACTGAAACACGCACCGTTATTTTCCATCAATATCTTTATTTGCTAAATTCTGGCATGCTATAAATAAATTAAAGGCCGAAAAAACACAAAAATAAAATTTACAATTCAGCATAAAAATATCACTTTAAGGCTTTACTCCCCGCCCTCTTCTTCGTCGGCGGCCCCTTCCCCTTCCTCCCCCTCTTCGTCGAAGTCCCCGCCGACCGCGTCCTGGTACTGCTGGTACTCCGACACCAGGTCGCTCATGTTGTTGTCCGCCTCAGTGAAGTCATTCTCGTCCATGCCTTCACCTGTGTACCAGTGCAGAAACGCTCTCCTCCTAAACATCGACGCAAATTGCTCCGATATTCTTTTGAACACCTCTTGTATCGCCGTGGTATTCCCCACAAACGTAGCAGACATTTTTAAACCCCGCGGAGGAATGTCGCACACGGCAATCTTGACGTTATTCGGGATCCACTCTACGAAGAAGTCCTTGTTCTTCTTTTGAATGTTGAGCATCTGCTCGTCCACCTCTTTCATGGACATGCGTCCGCGGAAGACGGCGGCGACGGTGAGGTAGCGGCCGTGGCGCGGGTCGCACGCCGCCATCATGTTCTTGGCGTCGAACATCTGCTGCGTAAGCTCGGGTACCGTCAGCGCGCGGTACTGCTGGCTGCCGCGAGCCGTCAGCGGCGCGAAACCGGGCATGAAGAAATGAAGCCTGGGGAAAGGCACCATATTGACAGCTAGCTTCCTCAAGTCCGCGTTCAGCTGACCCGGGAACCGCAGGCATGTCGTCACGCCCGACATTGTCGACGACACTAGATGATTCAAATCCATGTACGTCGGCGTCACCAGTTTCAGTGTTCTGTAGCAGATGTCGTACAGGGCTTCATTGTCGATGCAGTACGTCTGGACGGCGCACTCTATCAGTTGGTTCATGGCGAGGGTTGCGTTGTACGGTTCTACGACCGCATCGGAGACGCGAGGGCTGGGGGTGACGGAGTAGGTGACGGCGAGTCTGTCGGGGTACTCCTCCTGCAGCGCGGCCAGCAGCAGCGTGCCGAGGCCGGAGCCCGTGCCGCCGCCCAGCGCGTGCACGAGCTGGAAGCCCTGCAGACAGTCGCAGCCCTCGGCCTCGCGGCGCAGCACGTCGAGCGCGGGCTCCAGCACGCCGGCGCCCTCGCTGTAGTGGCCCTTGGCCCAGTTGTTGCCGGCGCCGCCCGAGCCGCTCACCATGTTCTCGGGGCGGAACAGCCCCCCGAAGGCGCCGCCGCGCACCCCGTCGAGCGCGCTGGGCTCCAGGTCCAGCAGCACGGCGCGCGGCACGTACTTGGAGCAGCGCGCCTCGTTGTAGTACACGTTGATGCGCTCCAGCTGCAGGTCCGAGTCCCCGCAGTAGCAGCCCGCCGGGTCGATGCCGTGCTCGTCCGATATCACCTCCCAGAACTGGAACGCAACTTTTAGTCAGGTTTCATCTTCATTTTGAGTCCATCGTCGTATTACGGAATTAATGAATGGGCCTCTAGAACATTCCCAAGATGGTGTCTTTCTAGTAACTTACCTTAGCCCCGATCTGGTTGCCGCATCGCCCGACCTGGATATGAACGATTTCCCTCATTTCACAAGCAATTTAATACAAAATAACTTAAATAAATAAAATGGACACAACAAAATAAATTACGACATAAAAATAAATAAATTTACTTAAAGTAAGACCTATCCTACCGAAAGTAAAATAAAAAGTGAATGTTTCATGGGGTTATGGATTAAGGAAAAATTAAAACGAATCGGGTTGGTCACGACATTTTATTGTAGAGTATGTACTTAGTAGAATATAGTATGTACATACAATGTTACATTGGTTACCTAATTACCCTTTAGAACCATTCGAAGTTTCTGTTCTCAATATTGATAAAAACACTTCCAGTCACATATAAACGCTTCTATATAATATTCGAGCGTTCATCACCAGATAAAAACTCGTTGGATAACATAGACAGATACGTATTTAGAACAGAAAGTATAACTTAAATACTAACACAAATGCATACAATACATTAGATTGCCTAGTATTGGTTAATATCAAAATGGAAACATAAGACGGAAATAAGTACAAATAAATGTAGAATGATACGGGTTAGATATTTTTTCATAAATTAGTAAAGTTGTAAGTTACATTATTTTCACATAAAAAAGAAATAATTATATGTTAGGTATTTAGGTATTTGTATCTTGTATTACGAGAAGCGATTTATCAATGATGAAATAGCCTATCTATAATATTATTTTGAATTATTATAAGGTTTTGCTCTCAGAAAATTATTCAATTGATATATGCTAAAAAAAGATTGGAAAATTAGCGCTAAGAATATAAAATGCACATTAAAATATAAAATTAACAACAAAAAAATTAATAAAATCAATCATATGACTAGCTCCTTATGGTTCATTTTAATTTAATCACGACATTTAATTAATTATAATGTTCAAAATCATTACTATCTATATATATAAAAATGAAACCCGTTTTCCTTGGTCAAGGCATCACGCGTGAATGGCTGGACCGATTTCCACGGTTTTGCATTCGTTGGAAAGGTCTCGGGCTC
Organism: Cyclophora punctaria; assembly: GCA_951394245.1. Lineage (NCBI taxonomy): Eukaryota > Metazoa > Arthropoda > Insecta > Lepidoptera > Geometridae > Cyclophora > Cyclophora punctaria. The sequence continues at coordinate 1,518,705 of OX596171.1, read as the reverse complement.
CGTGAGGTTTATAGGGAATAAAAATCTCAAAATTCCCACGGGAACGGGGGCGCTGCGGGTGAAACCGCGGGGCACAGCTACTTAATATTATAAATGCGAAACTGCAGAATCGATTTTGATTTGGTATAAAGGTAAGTAAGATTTTGGAAAATATTTCTTTACCCCGGAATTACTACAGAAAGGGATATAATGCGGGTGAAAATACAACGTCACTTTAGTATTTAATAAATTCTCCTTATTGTTATGCACTGTTCGAAAAGAGAACCGTAGAAAAGTTGGTAGGTAAAAATATTTTGTTTGATAGAACAATTAATTCTACTTTATGCCATGATTAGATGAACCGATTTTGATATTTTATTAGAAATACTTTGGTAAGTTATTCAAATATTTCACAAAATATAGAAAATCTTGTCAATTACGATTTATAATTATTAATTCATATTTCTTTTTTTTTCAAACTTGGATAAATATGACACTCTACAGGTAATATGATATGGGTTTAAGAATGTTCAAAAATAAACGGCAAAAATGTTATCTACGATAATTGAACGATTTTGAGCTTTAAACTTGTTAAAAGTACATACTAGTTTATCTCATAAATACTTTACATTCAAAATTGATCCTTATTCCAAAGTGCATTACGACGAGATTACGGTACACATCTAAGTGTAATCAGTCCGATAGAAAAAGTTTATATTTTGAGCCATAGTTGTGATAATTTATATCTATAGCTTTCTACAATTTTCTAACCAAGACAAACATCACATCATCTACTTACATAATTCTCTATAAGATCCTATCAAAGTTGACATTTCAAACTGTCAGAAGTGTTCAGCTGTCAGAACTGACACATCGATCTGTAATCTGTCAAAACTGACACATCAAACCGACCGTCAGTGTGGAAATGTTCTAATTTTAAACACTAATAAGTTTATTTCTCAACAAATAAAGACTGCCGAAGACATTGTTGCTTTTAATGAACGGTATATAGAAGGCTCTGAATATTTTATGCGACTTTTCTGCGTTAAGTAGCGGTTTATTGGCGACGACTTCCCAAACCGACGTGTCTTTGTAGTAAGCTGGTTCCATGGTGGATGGCTTCCCGATGTCAGAGTCTACTAAGTAGTGGCATTGCGATGGTTTGAGGTAGGTGCGGTCGTCGCCTTTGTTCTTGTTGTTGAAGTATGGGTGGATGTCGCGTGTAGCTGTGGACATATGGGTAATGATTAACGAATTTTGTAGTATAGTTTTCGTAGATTTTGTTCACAGTTGAATAGTAAAATAGACTATTTTTTTTACGATTGGATAACATCACGGTAAAGCTTGATTAAGAACCCTTACACCAGAAATCGAACTAATATCATACGTTATTTCTCACACTACAATCTTACTGAAATCACGAGATCATATTGCCATCACGGGATTATTAAATTCGATAAAACGTCAAAGCTATATACATCGTGTCACACATAAAGGTCCTTCTTACATATTATTACTTTTTGAAGTTGATGATTGATTAAATTCTAAGCCAAAGAATCACATGATTTTTTTGATGCTTGTAAAGTATTAGCATGTAATAGCTGGAGAGCTAGTGAACCCTGGGAGTAACGGTCTCCCTGTAAGGTTAGAAATTTGTATACTTACGATTTATGACATGCTAAGAGCAATAGCCATGACCTGGCAGGCGTCAGCCCTGCACGTCATCAACCCCTTTATTTTTTGGACTGTTAAGTAAATTGAGTTTCAAAACTTGTTTCTGTAAATTTGAAAATTTAATAGGATAAAGTTTATTTATTGTACATCTTAAAAAAAAAATGACAGGCGATTACAATAAGCAGAAGTATATGACAGATCAATTAGAAAACGTACAGTTGATGAGGTAAAATAAACTTTATCCTGTATACTTAAAATTTGTATATGTTTTCAAGTAAACGTCTCAGAGTAAATATGTACAATGCCAGGCAGTTTTGAACAGCATAAGACCTTGACAACGGGATGTCAACGGGAAAGTATCTCATGGGTCACCTGTAGCAATGGGGGTGCCACAGGGCTCTATTTTAGGCCCATTTCTGTTCCTTTTGTACATCAACGACTTACCTCATCTTATGAGGGATATCTGTGAGATAGTATTGTTTGCAGACGATACATCTTTAGTTTTTAAGGTTAACAGACGCCAGTCAGAAATTGACGATGTAAACAGTGCTCTTTCTAAGATATTACACTGGTTTAGTGCTAATAACCTGCTTTTAAATAATAGTAAAACTAAATGTATCAGGTTCTTTACTAAGAACGTTCAACAAGTAAAAACCAGGGTTATGATGAACAATGAGGAACTTGAGGTGGTCAATCAGACTGTCTTTCTAGGCATTACATTAGATGCTAAGTTACAATGGGGCCCGCATATAGAAACGTTATCTGGTAGACTTAGCTCAGCAGCTTACGCTGTTAGAAAGATCCGTCAACTGACCGATGTTGACACCGCGCGTTTAGTATATTTCAGCTACTTTCATAGCATTATGTCATACGGTCTACTGCTTTGGGGTAGTGCCGCTGACATAGATTCCATTTTTGTGCTCCAGAAACGGGCTATTCGAGCCATCTATATGATGGGTCCACGGGAATCACTGAGAAGCACATTCAAAGACACTAACATCCTAACATTACACTCACAATACATTTATGAAAACCTCATTTATGTGCACAAAAATCCTAGTAAATTTAAGAAAAACAGTGATCTCCACCAAATTAATCTTAGGAATAAAAATAAGCTCGCTGTGCCCACTATTAGGCTCCATAAAGTGTCTCACTCCTTCGTAGGTCAATGTATACGATTTTATAACAAATTACCAAACGACGTGGTAAGTCTTTCATTTATTAAATTCAAAAAGTTTATTAAGCATAGACTCTGCCAAAAGGCATATTACTCTATTTCAGAGTATGTTATAGACTCAGACGTTTGGAAATGAATTGCTCTATTATTTAAGGCTTAAAATTGTTAATACAATCATTAAAAAAATGACAACCCCGCTGAGTTTCTTGTTAGTTCTTCTCAGTAGGTGGCGCGATGCGAACTAACGTAAACTTAATTTTAAGCTGACGATTATAAATGATTGTAATGATCTTATATAATAAAGACATTTTGAATTTGAATTTGAATTTGAATTTGACAGGCGAGGGGACAGCTGCTAAGGGCGTGCGTACCTTTTCAAGAAGAGGTAAAAAAAAACATTCCAAATATTGCAGAAATCGAGTGTATATCAGAAGGCATTCAAAGAATTAGGAAACGCAGAAATAGTACAGAAGAAAGAAAAAAAAATCCCGATACTAGAGAAATTTGTATGCCAAATGTATGGTTTGAAATGTTCAAAGTTAAATAATGCACGTTATGAAAAGTTCCTTGCTACGTACAACACAAATAATCCTAAAGTGTTTATGAAAAAAGTAGTAAGCTATGATTCATCGAATTTACCACCCTGCAAACGTGAACTACATCAACAATTATTGAGAACTGCCTACATCTATACTAATATTATAAAGCTGAAGAGTTTGTTTTGTTTGTTTGTTTGTTTGTTTGTTTGTTTGTTTGTTTGTTTAAACGCGCTAATCTCAGAAACTACTGAACCGATTTGAATAATTCTTTTTGTAATGGATAACTACATTCAACGGGAAGGTTATAGGCTATTTTTTTATCCCGAAATTCCCACGGGAACGGGCACAGCGCGGGTAAAACCGCGGGGCGCCGCTAGTTACAAATATATGGCAAAATTGTAATTTAAAAGAACCAACAATTCTTACACCTGAAAATAACGGTTGGAACTTAATTGATAGTCGTTACGAATTTAATTGGTTTGAGGGGAATACGGTTCCATCTTCTATATACGACATACTTTTACAAGGACCTGCTGATACTGCCACAGCACAATCGACTGAAACTGAGGAATATGAAGAAAATGAATGTTAAAAATAATGTAGATTGCATAAAACCCAATAAAATACATTGCATTTACTGTATGCGTTCATGTAACATTTATTATTTGCACGCCCTTAGCAGCTGTCCCCTCGCCTGTCAAGGTCTTATGCTGTTCAAAACCGCCTGGCATTGTATATATTTACTCTGAGACGTTTACTTGAAAACATATACAAATTTTAAGTATACAGGATAAAGTTTATTTTACCTCATCAACTGTACATTTTCTAATTGATCTGTCATATACTTCTGCTTATTGTAATCGCCTGTCAATTTTTTTTTATGATGTACAATAAATAAACTTTATCCTATTAAATTTTCAAATTTACAGAAACAAGTTTTGAAACTCAATTTACTTAACAGTCCAAAAAATAAAGGGGCTGATGACGTGCAGGGCTGACGCCTGCCAGGTCATGGCTATTGCTCTTAGCATGTCATAAATCGTAAGTATACAAATTTCTAACCTTACAGGGAGACCGTTACTCCCAGGGTTCACTAGCTCTTGGACTATAATGCCCCACTGCTGGGCAAAGGCCTCTCATCTCACTGAAGATATCAGTACAGTGAGGAGGATTAGGCATAATCACCACGCTTGCTGAATGCGGGTTGGTGATCTCACAAGCCTAGTTTGAGAAGTACGAAACATCGCTTGACCCGGGAATCGAACCCGGGACGTCAGTCTTGTCAGGCAAGTGGACATACTACTAGACTGCCGAGGCGTTTTTTGAATAACCAAAAAAACCACTTACAATTTCCATAGGGCGCCGGCATTTGGCCGTTGAATTCGGACTTGATGAACCGGATGGTGTAGTTGTGCGGCAGGTGGAAGCTGGAGGGCGAGCGGTGCCACTCCTTGCCGAAGCAGACGCGCGCCGGCGCGCCCGCCGCCGGCAGCGACTCCAGCAGCGACATGGGCGAGTGGTAGTTCGAGTACAGGGCAGAGATGCGGGCGAAGCCTGGGGGAAAGGTTGATAGTGATCGGATTAACAGTTCTCATAAAAATGTTCCTCAATTGAGCCTATCGCTGTATTTGAAAATTCGGTTTCACCGACCGGTATAAATGGTAGCTTATATTTTGAATTGAAACTAAAGCACTAGGGTACTACATACTATTCAAGTCGACAGTAAATACAATTTCAACTTACTCGCAGCCCCAGCAACGATAGTAAACACGTACACCATCGGCATGGTATAGTTCAGGTAGTGAGCCTTGGTAGTGAGGCGCGCGTGCAGCGCGAACGTGCCGATCGTGAACAGAGTCTTCTGGATGCAGTCCAGAGATATGGCACCGGCCAGGATGATCAGGCTGTACACAGGATACAGGAACCTGGGAAATATGTTAATTAAGTAAGTGTAGATTGTGGCCAACCCTAGCGTCGCGGGGTGGTTCCACCCGCGATCCAATAGTGTCGCTAGTGTGAATTTAAACCATTCAGGGTGCCACCCAAAGGCATACAAAGAAATTGATTAAAATCATCCTGTTTCAAATTCAAATCAGCTGTTTAGGAGCAGTTCAGTGAGATACACACATACAGTAGAATAATGTATATAAAGATATACCCGGATAAATTCACACAGGGCTAGCAAGACAGTTGGCCTAGTTAACCGGTTAAGTAACCGTAGCTAAGCTCTGGAATCTAACTAACCGATACTACCATAAAATATGAGTCTGAGTTCGAAACTTATAAAATTGCATTGTTTATTAATTTTATTACATCCATAAATGAGGTCTTGCCAAAAATAGTGATAAAACTCGATCTTTCTGGTATTTTCTCCAGAGACAGGTTATTAGAAACAACCATTATTGACTAAGCTACTAAGCTTAGCCTAAATTTCTACAGCAAAAATACACACCTCTCTTCCTTATGCGGTTGTGGCGTAAACACCATCAGCCATAGAGTCAGCGGCAACAGATCCAACCAGCGCGGCGAACAGAAGTCAGCGCGGCAGAGCGAGGTCTCCGCCGCGCGGTAACACTGCCATAGAGCGATCGGGCACCAGAGACACACCACCTGAAGACAAAGTCGGGGTAAAGTTAATTATAAAAACTCAATATCAAATGACAATATCGAGTGACAAAATCGAATGACAAAACCACGTGAGAAAATAGTCAGTTTTAAACGCTTCGGTCAGCCCCCATAGCATTACGAACGTGACTGAAGGTAACGACACAGAATGTGATAAATACTATGTTTTAATTGGTGACACATTGGCGGAAAAATATAATTTTAGACATTCTACCGACCAACTCACAGTATTTACTTTATCATGTCTTGTTAACTTCTGTGACATTCGCTGGTCTAACCAGGCAGGTCTTGTAGTATGTGCATTCATCTGCCAATACTGAAGTCTCGGGTCGAGCGAACGCATGTTTCCTAAAACTACATAGTAAGTATAAAACAACGTCGCTTTCCGCTGTCTGTCTATCCCTATGTATGCTTAGATCTTTAAAACTACGCAACGGATTTAGATGCAGTTTTTTAAATAGATACGAGTGATTTAAGAGGAACATTTATGAGTATAAAAATTCCAGTAATTCTCACGGGAACGGACACAACGCGGGTAAAACCGCAGGCGCTGCTAGTTAAGTGATAAAATCTGACACAAAACTGCTCCAACTAAATCAAATTACACCTAAACTCACCCAAACAATATTGAAGTTCAGGAATCCGTTGACAAAGTAGTAGGTCCACGGTTCGGTTCCGTACAAGTCCGGGCCGTGTTCCGTGAATATATTGTACGCCACTATATTCCATGGGGCTATGACCAATCGCCCATAGTGCCAAGAGTCGACCACTACAGTTGGTACCATTATCACTACGAAGGCAGTTGCGGACCATTTGATAAACTCCGTGTATGTTTTTTGCAAGAGTATCATGTCAATTGCTATTGGGACGCCGACTAGTGCTGTGAAGGGCCAACCTGGAGTAAAATATTACTATATTAATTAAGAAAACTTACATTAAGTGACATGCATTCAAAATTATACTTTATATTGCACTAAAAAGAGCACCATTTCAAACGAACGTCATTTGTTTTAAACCATAGTGCTAAACAAAATTAAAAAAGCAATCCACCAAAACACCAAGCACTGCACTTAGTACTAAACGACACTTACTCAAGAGTGACGTGACAGCTACAAGCGTGACGGCGGAGCGGTACCGGCGGCGCCACCAGCACGCCAGCGCCGCCGTCACGAGGGTGGCGCTGCACGCGGACGGCAGCAGCGCGCCCGACACAGCCCACATGCCGGCCGCCGGCACCGCCAGCGCCAGCCACACGCGACCCACGTGCACCCCGAACTCGTGGCATACCGCTCTGCGAATTTACAACGAATGTGTCAATCAGCTTCAAAAAAGAAGAAATTGTCGGTTGGAATATTTTATCAATTTGTAATATGCTAGTGTTAAGTATATATTTATACACGTTTTCAATACCGTGCACATTACCCTTATAGTAAGTAAGTAAGGAATGGAGAAGGTTACTGGCCAACCCTGGTGTCGGAAGTACCTATTTGGACCGCTAAAAGGTCTCTGACATGAGCAATAGGAGAATTTAAATAAGAACAGTTTATTTGGCCTGGTCCAGGGGGCGAGGCATATACCTTTATACTTTCTGTCTATCTCCCCATTATTTTCATTAAATTCTCTGAAAACTCCTTAAAAATGCCTTGTCTTATTATAGTAAAATATCATATTTATAATCATGTTACTCACTTGTAAAACATAAGTTCAGCCCAAGCCGAAAGCACAGCCAGTGTTGCCCTGATGGTATAGAACACAGACACCGGTGCCATAAACAACGACAGCACCTTCGCAGGTAGAGCGAAGAACCATAGAGACATGTAGGAGCGGATGGCGTACGCAGGACTGTACTCCCATGTCTGTAGACCAGTGCCATAGACTAGAACATGAGATAAATTAGGTTAGAAGGGATTTGGGCATAAACTATTATTAACTGCATTTTAGATATCACTTGGTATGTCACAAAGAGAGACAAACCACTTTATAACAGTGTTATAGTTATGGAGCGTAAATATGTGTAGGTATCCACATTATTGTTAGCAACTGAAACTTTCACAATTTGAACTTATTACTAGATTTATACCAACTAATCTGTAGGGAATTTTCATTGTGTGAGTTGTTTTTAGTTAACCGACTGCGGCGAAACCCAAAAGGGGTGTTATTTACACGCTGAAATATTTTGTTGCCGTGAAAACATCCAAAGTTATATTCAAAATATTAAAGTCAAGTGTGTCAAGCTTGTGTAGTTTCTGCTGCAAAAATTACTTTGAAGACCTTATTTTTTGTAAATATTTCACTGCCTATATCATAATATTCGTATGACCCATATTTAAAGGAATTAAAACTTCGATAATGTAACAAGTGTGGCGAGTAGGTACCTTTTTAACATAGAAAATATTTTATAGTATTTAGGTAAATTTAATTTATTAGCCGTGTCAACTGAATAACTCATATTGTCAACATTAAACCAGACTATAAAACTAAATAGGTACATGAATAATTATCTATTACCTGACATAACTAACATTTATGACCACATAAAACAATATCGGCGTCGCGGCAGACCGCGCAGGCGGTGGGGCGCAGGCGGCGGGACGAACTGGACGCCTACAAGAGGGACTGGCAACTGGTGGCTTCGAATCGAGAAGAGTGGCGGAAAAGGGGGATGCCTTTGCCCAACAATGGGATGATACAGAGTAATAACAGTAAAACAATATCTTGTTAAACTAAACATTAAAACTTCTTACCTAAATAATGCAAAGGTTCCCAATAGTTATAAGTCTCATCGCAATCTGATATATGTCCATAATATGCTGCTGCTAGCCTGGCAGCTAATAGGAGTGATAGAGCTATGGCACCACCAGGGTACGCTATAGAACGGAGATCAGTGGGTGCACTGGTCACTATTATGTCTCTGTGGAGGAAGCAGTGTTAATTTAGTTAGGGGTTCTCTTTCACCTTTCTACCAGAGCTATACTTCTTTTGAGTTGGGAGTTATGATACACTAGCAGCCCTGACATTGGTGAAAGAGTTCAATTTCAAAAAATTCTTTCATAGTGTTCTCTTACATCATGAAAGAAACACCTGTTCCAAATTTCAAGTTTGTAGGTACAATAGTTTAGGCTGTGTATTGATATATATGTCAGTGAGTCAGTCAGTTAGGCTTCCCTTTTATAATATAGATTGTTTGCAATGTAATAGCACTCAACTATACTAACAAGATTGGCAAGATCACATTAAAGATATAACTATAACCATTGGTTTGCTAAGAATAATCATAGCAATGTAGTTTAGCATAACTCTTGTAGAAAGGCTCCTTACTAAATTTTTGATATCAATATCATAACTTTGGATATCAATATAGGAGTGTAATATAAACACAAGGGATTCAAAACTTAAGAAAAACTTCAATCAGGGTTTTTATGATTGGGAACAAAGAGGGAATGGAAAACAAAACATTATATAATCTTCTTCTTATATAAATAGAAGGATTTACCATTATTTTGGATTCTAATCAGAAAAGTTAGAGTATTTCCTGATTTTTAAAATTATTACATTCGCCTTTAACCACATCAAGTAAACAGTGTAGTTATAATGGGATAAAATAACAAAAGGTATCTATCAATACAAAAAAAATGGAACCAAACAAAAAAAAAACAAGAGCTACTTAATTTAAAAATAATTAAAAGTTTGTAGGATGCTTTTAAAATATATTTTGTAATAAACTTTTATTACCAATAAAAACGCATGCATGTAAACAATCGATCATGATAATATCCCAATTTTCAGGCAAGTTAAAATAAAATCGATAATTTTCCACAGCTGTTACACAATTCATACAAAATTGTAAACATTTAATCGTTTTATATTATGAAGTGGATCCGTCACTACGGCACACACATAAAGATTAGTTTTAGTTCCATGCTTAGATGAAAACAGCTGCCGGTTTTTACCTCATCAAACTGGAAGACAGCCAACAACACCGCGCAACAACTTACGACGTTATGATACAAAAGCAAGCCCATTTTATTACTCCTACGAAGCCAACTAAACAGCAAAATTAAGTTTATTACATAAAGATAACATCGAAATTACAATAAATACTTAATCTACTCAATAAATTATAGTAAGTAATAGCAAATTTAACAATGAATGAAAAATTTGTTTTACCCTTCGCTAGGTTTTCTCTTTCCTTTATTGAAACTAGCCCGTTTTGAGTTGTTTTTGTTGTGAATGCTTCGTTGTCGGGAAGTTAGTGCCATTTTATATAAATGGTACCAATAGAAGCCCCGGTTTTAAGTGTAAAAACTGTAAAGTATACTCATGAAAATAAAATCCCAACAGGCCAGCAGAAAATTGTGCGACTGACTGAATGAAGTGAGTGAAGTGAATGAATGAATGTAGTGGAATTAATGATTTGCTTGACTTACTGACAGTGACAGATACGTTGTCAGATAAACAAAAATGACAGTGATAACATTTTGCAAAAAAATAGAATTTGGCATTGACATAATTTGGTTGGCGTTGGCGCAGAACGTCAATTAATTAGGAAATCGCTGACAGCAGATTTACAGGCAAAAATCAATTTTTCAGGTTAGAAAAATGTGTAATTTGTAAATGTTGAATTTGAAATTGTAAAATCTTAATAAATTAAGTCAAAATGTTATACGACGACTTCAAACCTATTGTGGACATGGTGTTAAATAATTGGACGGCGTTGCAATTAGCCGTAGAACATGGAATGGGTGCGCCTGGCGGAGAAAAGGTACGTCAATACTTGTAAGAATAAAAACAGAAATTTCATAAATCAATAAAATCAATAGGCAGGTGTTGAAACCATTACACTGATTATATTTAATATAAGTTGCCATTCAAAACCATTTACTTTTATTCATATTTAGAAATTTATCAAAGTTCTATTGATAGCCATAAATGTTATGTCAATATTGCCATGGTATCAATGATACTATGCCTTATTATGAAAATACCTTATAATGAAAATAGTGTATTCCATCCTAATATCTATATCATGGAAAGTTTATAAGCAGTCCGCTACAAATAGTATTTAATTCAAAGTCAAAGTTGTATTTTTATTCAGTTTTGGCCCCAAAGAGTCTCTTTTGAACTTACAATTGGTTGTTATTTGCAGACGGCCCAGCTGATGTCGGTATATGTCGCCAGATATTGTGTAGAGAATGTGGTGTGTATTGAAGATCTCACTGAGGTGCTGGAAGACCTCATGGATGAGGAGTTCGACACAGTCTGTCATGATAATTCACCTAAAGGTATTTCTTCAAGTTTATTTAAATGAAAATGTTTTGTTTATTCTGTTGATTGTGCCTAATCCTCCTCACTGACATTATAGACTATCTGCCTTAGGGCGCTTTCAAATTATGCGTTTCGTGTAGGACCGCTTTGGCACCGCAGCGGTCCGACATGAAACGCATAATTTGAAAGCGACCTTATTCATATAAACGGTATTTAACTTAAACACTGTTATAAAGTGTTTTGTCTCTTTTGTTCTTCATAAAATATTGTATGTCAGAAAGGGACAAACCATTTGATAGCTAAAATGCTGTTAAAATGTGTTTATAAATAAGGCCCTATTACTTCTACTTTTTTCTGTTTTGTTGTTTATTTACTTGTCCACTGGCCCCAGTACAGAGCAATAACGAAAAGTACAATACAAAGTATTATATCAATTCTATGAAACTATAGTAAGTAATTGATTTATCTATACTAATATTATAAAGCTGAAGAGTTTGTTTTGTTTGTTTGTTTGTTTGTTTAAACGCGCTAATCTCAGAAACTACTGAACCGATTTGAATAATTCTTTTTGTAATAGATAGCCACATTCAACGGGGAGGTTATAGGCTATTTTTCATCCCGAAATTCCTACGGGAACGGGTACAACGCGGGTAAAACCGCGGGGCGCTGCTAGTATGAAAATAAATTTCAACTTTCTGATCACTTCATGTATGAAATGATGGATCATTTTCGATAATTCAATTTGTATTGGATAGATATGTTAAAGACAAAGCTATAGGCGTTTTTATCCTAAAATTCTCACAGAAACTGTCAAACACTGGTTAGTATTGCCATAAACATGATGAACATTGCTCTCAAAGCAGTTCAATTAGATATTTTTTTCATAATTTCAGAAATAGCAAATTGCTTGTTGTCATTTCTGACAATGCTGAAAGAAGGAAGACATCAAGAACTTAGAATGACGATTGAGAATATGCCCAAATGTCAGAAATGGCTCAGTCAACCGGTACATGGGTCCATACCTCCACAGGTACATTTTACTACTTTTTTATCCACATGGTTCCAATGCTGGACCAAGTTAAGCACAGCCTTGCAAGAGTATATTAGTACTGTGGCAATATTGAATAGCAAGTCTCTCAAAACATTACAGAGTTGTGCTGTCCATCAAGTTGCAAGACATTTTTTAATATTTTTTGTAACCTAATTTAATTTGCCTGTTTGAGAAACCAGAAATAATCTGTTTTGTTTTTAAACTAATCACTGACATTACCACTTTTATTAACATTGCCCTTTTTACCTTTTTACAGTGTCACGGTAACCCTGATGATGACTCAACCAACAGTAGTTGTGATGAAGATGATCAACCAAATGGAGAATCTCATGCTGCCTCATCATCACACAGTGGACCAGAGCCAATGGACGAAGATGTAGAGCCCGGATGGACAGTTGTCCGAACAAGAAGGAAGAAATAAACTTGTTTATGTTAATATTTTTAAATTATTTTTTTAATGTGAATTATGTTTTATCTGTGGTCATTACCTTGTAGGGTTCATTCAGGTATACAATGTATAATCTATCATGAAGGTAGAAGTTATCAGCTTTCTCATTTCTTTTCACCCAATCACCTGTACAGAAGGCAATGCAGGTGTGTAATGCATGTTTGGGTGATTGGGTTGATGACAACTAGTTAAAAGAAAGTATGTGACTATTGTGTGTACCACTATCACCGTTTTACACCTCATAAAATAAGTTACACTTGTGTGTTATAGATATTTTATTATCGATGTATATTTATGAAGTAATTAAAGAGTTGCGAAGTAAGTCTGGGCACTACTGTTGCAGGTTCACTTTGGATTCCGATTATAGCCACGTTTTTAATTTTTAGAGGCACTAAGTCGGAACATTCGTATATACATTTTATCGAATCTTAACATCAATATTTTATTCTACTGATAGTATTAAATGTGTATTTCGAAATTATGGAAACTGGACATAACTAAGTCATGGTGTTTTTTTGAAAGTGCTGTGTGAGCATTTTCAAAATACGACACGATCTCTAAGCTCTCATAGTTACTACTATTGTTAAAAGTTTTGTGCGCTATCATACATATTATTGTCAATACTTTGCGTATTGTAAGTCATAATATAACAGTAGGTAAATAAAATATTTTACATTGATGTACGAAATAAACATTATTGATGTTAGTAAATATGTTTTTTATTATCAAGGATTCTTTTTAAGGCTATGAGTACATATTACCCGGCTCGGTGGTCCACCGACTTGTGTATACGTCTGCTAAGGCTGGGCTCAATTCCCGGGACAAGCGAAAACTTGTTCCCTAAATTTCAGACATGGCTCAGGTTTGAGATCTCCAACCCGCAGTATGCAAGCGTAGTGAATATGCCTAATCCTCCACACCATAACGATATCTCCGGTGAGATGGAGGATTTAAGCCCAGGAGTGAGACGCTAATGCGATAGTATTTAAAATCGTATATCTGCGGAAAAACTCGCTCGTTGACCTTCTCGGATGTTACATGCAGGGCAAGGGTGGCTTTTTTTAAACAGCCTAGCTAGGTTACTGCCATTAAGAGAAAACAATCTGAAGACTTCAGTGTTTCAGCAGTCTCCATCTTTCTTTTGGCTCCAACGTAAATGAGTTTGTTCGTGATTAAAAACTACCTACTTAATCAGCTTGATTCAAACGGATGGAGTTTGAATATCTTTATCTGAGCAGAACCCCTAAAAATTACCAAAGTGAGGTGTGGTCGATAGTTCGTTTCTAATAAAATTTGTTGTGTTGGCTAGGATTAACGCATACTTCCATCCAGTCCAACGTTCTTGTGGGGCAGTTTCTTGGTCTGTGTTGTGGGGTTTCATTTCAGCACTGACCTCCATAGAGTAACTTATATATACAGGACCTCTACTATAGGTTTCAGTCTTAGAATATATACGGCTATATTCTAAGGTTTCAGTGATTCGTGGTCTGTGAATGTAACTATGTACACCATCTATGGTCGGTCTATGCAGGAAAAGAACGAATGATTTATAGATAGACTGTCAATTGTCAACTGTCTAGACATGCGCAAAACATCACCTTGCAAAGTAATGTGATGCAACATTACTATTTCAGTCAGGTGATATTACTCGATAACATTACGCATTACTCGAAACATTACCCGACGCATTCGAAAGATCCATTACGTTTATACTTCGATTGTACTATTACTTGAAGTGATACGTATTACTTAATTATTATTGCACTCTTATAATACGTTTTAATAACTTACAGTTTGAAAAAGTTTATTTAGATGATATTACTTGGAATCCTTGACATGACATAATTAGGTAGGATCCTTACAATTGATTATTGATACAAATGATTTATTGATTACATATGTTAATTGTTATTTAATTATTTTAGATACCTAAGATATTATCGTGTTTTAGTTTGAATATAAGATATTGAAATGCGGTAATATTACCGCATAATGATTATGTCAATAAAGTTGATTTTCCTTCATACTTAAGCCCAATATATTACGTTATACTGAATAAAGACGGATTATGAAAGTTTAATGATTCAAAAGGGCGCTCCAGGCTTAGGACTGGCAGACTTTTATCTATCTAACTTGTGGAACAACGTCCATCTATCTCACTCTACCGCGCGTGCGCGACGCGCGAAGTAATGCGAACCACTTCGAAACAAATATTACTTAGCATAGTTAGTTAGCATAAAACATCACTCGTCCCACTCGCACTCAATGAAAGATAGGAAAGGCGCGTGTGATGGTGTGATGTTAGTTTTCGTCGGGTAATGCGTAATATAGCATTACATTTTGAAGTAATATCACCCAAGTAATATTACGCGCATCACCTACACATGTCTACAACTGTCTCCCGATATTCAAAATTATTGTAAACAAATTGTTAAATTGAGTTGAGGTTAGCAAATTTTTAAGAATAATTGATTAATTAGCGAAGGCGGGATGTTTTAATAAAATACACCTAAAAGTTTACTCCGCGGAGTTTAAATATTCACTATGAATGAAGATATCAAAGTTACGTTTATTATACCGGAGGATTGTGAAAGTGAAAATGAGTGCACTGAAGATATGAAATTAGCCTTTATCGTAAGTTATTTCCTCAGCAAAGCGAATGTTCCTATCTTATTCAAAGGAAAACATCAATAACTTTCAAGACTTAATTACTGTA
The DNA here is from genome assembly GCA_951394245.1 of Cyclophora punctaria. NCBI lineage: Eukaryota > Metazoa > Arthropoda > Insecta > Lepidoptera > Geometridae > Cyclophora > Cyclophora punctaria. The sequence continues at coordinate 1,503,231 of OX596171.1, read as the reverse complement.
TTTGTAACTTTGCGTTTTAACTTAAAGTTTGTCCGAAAAATACGAAAGTTACGTTGCAATTTTTAGAGGTTTGGAATTGATGTGCATCGTTGAAATTCCCTTAATATTACTCTTTTAACTCCTATTTCTAATAAGTACTATTACCTCTAGCAATGAGACAAATTTCTGATGAGTACATTTTCATTTCAAATAACACTCAAAACATCAAACATCTAGACGACATTTTTACGTAAAAATTATCCCGCCATAATTACATTTCTTCAAACTAACTTTACGTTTCACAGGCGTGTGAACAACACAGCGGTGGAGGCCTTCAAGCGAAGTTTGTGCACGAAAGTAAATACGATAAATTTGAAGGACTTTCTAAGAGAGATGTTTTTGTACTAAATAAGTTTGAGGGAAACTTGTATGACAAGCTCAGAGCTACAAAATGTTTGTGAGTATATTTTAAATATTATTGGTAAGTACACTCCTGCCTTACCATAATAATATGGTTTTATAATCTTCTTTCTTTTTGCTCAGAGTGGTAGGGCCAAGATGTCTGTCCTGCTGTTTGACAGAAGGAGTTCCAATACCCTCAGGACCGGAGCCAGTGTTCACTGTTGCTATGAGAGGGCTGGTAGTCACTGCCAGTGGTCTTACCAAGGTCCAGAAGGTAAAGTTAAATTATTAATTGTATTTCAGATAATTCACACACACTGTCACATTTATTGGAATTGTTCTAATCACATGACCATCCAGCTAAGTTCACAGTTCAGTAGGATTTCCCCTTTGAATACAAACTAGTCTGTCTAGTATACTAGTGGATTTAAAAGACATGTCAGCTAAGTCAGAGGCCTTTGGCGGCTCAATAACTCTGACACCAGGATTGGTCAGGTTGACCATCCACTCGATGAAGAAGAAGAAGAAGAAGTTTTAATAGACAACCCTCAGGAGGTCAAGAACTTCTTACTTAGGGTATATGTGCATGGAAATTAAGTGAGAAATGTTCAAAACCCTTGATGTCATTATAATACATACATTTTTATGATAAGGTTATTATAATAATACTTAATTATTTATATCAAACTTTCAGGAGAACATAAAGAAGAAAGTACACTGGATGGGTGGTATCTACAAGACAGTGCTAACAGATGACACAACTCATTTAGTGTCAGACACTGTAATATCTGACAAGTACATTGTAAGATTCATTAATTTTACATCATTAATGCTATCATTTAAATGCATCTTAAATCTGAATCCACAGTAATATAATTTTACGATAGTAAATTCTCATTTTGATGAAGTACTAGTTGAGTCTATCATTTACTTCTGAAATTCCCACAGTAATAAATATAAATTAAAACCTTGGTGTGTTGGTACTGTATACATATTGAAATACAATCTTCCATTTTGATTTAATTGTTACAGAAATCAGTTGAAAAAGACATCCCAATAATGAATGAGAGTTGGGTTGAGGCTGTATGGGAAGCCTCACTATACCAAAACATAAACGGATCATCCTCAGATTTTGATAAACACAAACTGGCGCCATTTGCTAACCTACAAGTGACAACTTCGGGCATATCGAAGAAGGATAAACAAATGATAATGAAACTAGTTAATGAATATGGAGGATCATTTTCAGGGGCATTTCAGAGTGAAACTACTGATATTGTGGTTTTGAATAAGTAAGTTCAGTTATGTAATATTCATTGTATGTCTTGCATATTTAACACCTTCAAATTTTAATGTGTCATGATTATGTTAAAGAGTTTCGTAATTTTGATATGGCGAATTTATATGACTGTATGCAACATAGGCTTAAATATTATACACTAGCAGCGCCCCGCGGTTTTACCCGCATTGTGCCCATTCCCGTGGGAATTTCGGGATAAATAATAGCCTATAACCTTCCCGTTGAATGTGGTTATCCGTTGCAAAAAGAATTATTAAAATCGGGCTGGTAATTTCTGAGATTAGCTTGAACATACAAACAAACAAACAAACTTAAAAATTTTCACTCTTTATAATATTAGTATAGATTTACAGTGTATGCAACTATTCTTCTCTCTCTACTTTTCAGTAAGAAGCTTAAAATCTTCAGCATTATTATTTTATTATCACACTTCACAGGGATGGAGTAGGCAGTGAGAAGTACAAAGCAGCATTAGAGTATGGCAAGGCATGTGTGTTACCCTCTTGGGTGAAGGATTCGGCAGCGAAAGGAGTGGCCTTGCCTTTAGCGAGGTATAGGGTGGCCGGCGCGTCTACATCTTCGCCTCTGAGCTTGACCAGACTGCCTGATATGAGTGAGTGAATTTGTATTAACTGTTTCCATTTGATTGAACTTTTAGATATTTTTCATCTATGTGATTATAGAGATCAAAAGTAAATTATACGTCTTGCTCCGACTTTTACTGTAGAAAATTCGGGTAGAACAAATCCTTCGCCATAAATCTTTAAATGTATTTGTTAAATTCGTATATTAATAACAGACAGACGCTATAGGGAACTTCGTTTTTTAATATTTTGTGTATGTGACGATAAAATACTACAGATGAATACTACTCTGCTACAAATGTTAAGATAGTGATGATGATAATTTATAATCCTTATAATATTTCAGGTCTAAACTTCTCTCGCATCACAAACGTAAGACAACCAAGTAATTTTGTTGATGAAACCAGATCGGCTGATGTCACCACAATGTCTGGCAAAATGAAGGTATTATAACAATACATATTATAATTTCTATTATCAGTGCAATAAAGTCTAAAATTATCTACCTATGTAACTTTTTGTTGCAGCTTTCTCAAGAAGCCAAAAAGGATACATCATTGGATAACGAAATAGCAACTGCTTTTGAAAACTTTGACATGAGTTTAGTGAAAAAGGCTGGACCTATATTTGACGGATTCTGTGTAAGTTTTGTAATGCATATAATTATTAGAGTAATTATATTCTACTGGTTTCTTAAAGTTAGAAAGCGGCCGAAACGTCAGATAAAATGTGAAAGAAAAGCGAAGGGTATAGGTTAACATAGTATTAATTAAAAATAATAGGCTTGTTTCCACTAAGAATGAATCGGATGGCTTTTAGTTTCTAATGATTAACCATGATAATTAGTAAATAAATAATGAACTAAATAATTTTAATATAGAATATAACTGTCACTGCTATAAAAATTATTATGAACTCCTACCTCTGTGGCTAATGTATCAATCTTTACCTCTATATTATCTTTGTTCAGAAAATCGGCCATATTTATTTGTACATACGTCTCGCCAATGCGAAAGAAATCGACTATACATTGTGGAATTAGTTGATAATGACTTTCTTCGTATTTTTTATTGTTTGGAACGTATATGAATTATTTGTCGTTGTACTTATACATTGGGGCACTATACAGTATTTATAATACGAGATATTCATTATTTATTAAAAAACACAATTGACTTTCATACACAAACACGGCTGTTCTGCGAAATGTGACGTCATTCAAGACGGCATGACAGTCTTGGCCTTTTTCGCGGTCAATTTCAATTTAATTTCTTAAAACTCAAAATACAAACGTAAAAAAACTATTTTTCTTAAAATAATATATTTTTGGGGTGAAATAGATGCTAAGCTATAGTTTTAAACTAATTTCCAAATTTTGTCAACTAGCCTATTATCCCCTGTTGTGTTATGGCTGGAATATATACTCCTGGCTGTGATCACGAGGGTACTCAGGGCAGGATTACAGGCAGAGTGCCATCGTGATCCGTTGCGACCATGGAGTATGGATTAAATGTGTATTTCGCGATTAAGTTTCGTTTAATTGAGTGTTTGCAATCTTTCAGGTGTATTGTACGGTTAAAATATATCTGTCGTTGTCAGATCTGGGTGAGCGGGCTGTCGGGCGCGGCTCGCGAGCGCGCGTGCAGCGTGGTGTCGCGCTGCGGCGGCGTGCGGCTCGACGCGTGCTCGGCCGCCGTCACGCACGCGGTGGCGGCGCCGCGCGCCGCCGCGCCCGCGCGCCGGGCGGCGCCGCATCTCGCGCCCATATCGCCGCTGTGGCTGCTCAGCAGCGTCGAGAGGGGAATGGCGCTGGATGAGGCACAGGTAACTGGAGATATTAGAAGTTAGATTTGTGAGAGATGAGATGGAAATATGAAAGTGTTTTTGAATGATGTGGACGGAATAGCTTCATATTATAAATCTTTGGGCGTAAGCCAGCACCGGAGCAAATGCAATGACGGCTGAAAGAGTATTATAGCTTATCTTTAAGTCTAGCGGTCTAAAGCATAATATTATATGTACTTAATTGGTAAGGCAATTTGGAAGGAAGAAAAAACTAATTACAAAAAACATCTTCTAACTAAAAGATCCTCTCCGCCGTAACTAAATTTGGTGTTATTTGATAGATATCATCATTGCTACATTAAATTGTTATGTTACGTTTGATAACATTAGTGAATATAAAACATACCTCAAGTGAAATTATATTCTGCCAACATGACTAATAATAAAGAAAGCTTAATAATCTCATCACCGAATCATTTCCCCAGTTCGTAATAGACACTGAACCCAAAACGCCGGCCAAAAGCGCGCGTACACCCGCGCCCGACGCCGCGTCGCCGATGTCTAAGCGTAACCTGCAGTTACTACGTCGCGGGCCGTTGAACCTGCCGCCACCGACGATACAACGAGAGGAGGCCGATGAACTAGTCAACCATTATTTGAGTCGTGAGTTTGTAACCCGTTTCAAATGAGAATAGGATTGCAAATGGGACATATTGTTCGATATCAAGTTACTATTTTCTAAAAAAAAATTACTGCTTAGCTATGTTAATGTCACCTATGTATTATGTGTGTTACGCAGCGTAGTTGTCTAAGCGATGTGAGCTAATTGCGATTGTTAAGCAACGTGTAGCTCGACTGCTAATTGGATGGGTGGCCGATAGTGGCATATCTATCTGAGCGCTACCGTGCTTCGGAGGGCACGTTAAATTGTCGGTCCCGGTTGTTGCAATCGTTAGACCATGCCTTTGGGCCGTCTAAATACTCCAACACCAGGGTTGGCCACTAACCTACTGGAAATTACTTAAAAAACTACTTAATATCCTAAAAAGTAAAAAAGTAAAGTATTAGCCTGTAATGTCCCACTTGTTGGGCAAAGGCCTCTCGTCTCACTGAAGATATCAGTACAGTGAGGAGGTTTCAGGCGTAATCACCACGCTTGCCTAATGCGGGTTGGTTGCCTTAATATCCTATACCAAGAAAATACTACAGAATCCACTTCTTTCAGAACAAATGCCCGAAGAGCCTCCTAAACAAGTCACACCTCAAAAAGCGAACATCACAAAAGATCTCACTCTTCAACCGGAGAATCCGGACATCACTGAGGATATTAACGACGACCTTACTGAGGAAATTGAACAGATATTTAGAGGTATGGGGAAATTACTGTTCATTAGTAAAGAACTTTTGTATTGATGACCTCGTCAATATTTCGGTCACTGACCTTTTTAGAAATATACAGAATATGAGGTCATTGAACTTTCAATGAGTGACCTGGTTCGTTATTCATTTAATTTCCCTTCTCAGTTATTCATTTTGACCCTCTTCATATATGACCTTCCTAAAACTTCTGAACATCGGGTCAGTGACATTTTTATTGAAGATTGCATTCAGATTTACCAGGTCACTAACCCTATTGGTTACAGCCGATTTTCTCACGACGAAAAGTAGTAAGTTGAAAATGAAAATCCTCCCCAATTATGGGACAGTAAGGGTAACTGTAACGACTTTATTTAGATTACTCCAGCCAATGCTATATCACTAACATGTTATACTGTTTTCAGGTATAAAGCTGGAGGTGCAAGGTCTAGACGAGGAGGCTATGTGTGAGCTGTCGGCCGAGGTATCGGCGGCGGGCGGAGTGCTGTGCGCCGCGGGCGCGCGCGGCTCGCACGCGCTCGTGCCGCTCGACTTCGACACCCAGGACTTGATCACCAGCACAGCCGAGCCCGTCACTGTGTTCTGGGTGGTATGTACAGTGGTGCTTTTTAGGTTACGGCCGAATTAGCTGGTTTCTGCCGTTTTTGTACTACTTACTTACTCGTAAGGTTACTTACTTACTTACTCTGTACTTACTTACGTACTTACTTACTTACTTACTCTGGGAATGCCGGGTTTAAATCTAAGATTATGTCTCTAAAGTCTTATCCAAAGATATAAAACTATCTATGACAAAATTGACTCCAATGTGTCAATTCCCCTAGAAGTAATAAGGATGAAAAATTACCTAAAATAGCCTTCCCGTTGAATGTGGCTACCTATCCCAAAAAATATTATTCAAATCGGATTGGCAGTTGCAGAGATTAACGCGTTCAATCAACAAAAACTTCCGCTTTATTATCATTACATAGTATAAAACAAAGTCGCGTCTGTTTGTCGTTTGTCTGTATGCTTAAATCTTTAAAATTACGCAACGGATTTTGATGCGGTTTTTTGTAATAGGTAGAGTGTTTCAAGAGGAAGGTTTTTATGTAAAAAAATTCCCGAAATTCCCACGGGAACGGGCACAACGCGGGTAAAACCACGGGGCGCTGCTAGTATTAATATAAATGTCATCTACATATATATACAATAGCGCACTCAAATACTCCAATCTTAATTTCAGAAAGACTGCCTGTCGCAACAGGAGCTCCTCCCCATCCAGTACTACCACCGGCCGGTGAAGTTACCCGCGTGGGTAGAGCCGCCGCTGCGAGGCGTCGTGGCCAGCCTCAGCACCTACAGCGGGCTGGAGCGGGCCTTCCTCGATGAACTGGCTAAACTGCTGGGCGCCTGGTGAGATTTAACAAACATTGGGTTTTAGTTCACTTAGGGTTTGCATTGATGATCTTTTGAGGTCAATACTAGGTTTTGATGTATTAGTCAAAGTTATAATCGTGATATGGTTTTACATTTTGACACCAAACTTTAAAAAACTACCTAAAACGATATTTAAAATTCTTACTGTTAAAAGTACTATGGTTATAACATTTAAATTGGATCTTTACTGATATATTTTTATTAATTTATTAGCCTTAGATCAGATTAATTTAATATACATCGGTAAAAAAAGTATGTATATAAATAACCATATTCCCAGCACGCAACTTCGCTTCTGCCGCCGCAACACAGCTAATGCCCTCGCATCAACGCACCTAATCTGCCCGACGCCGCGCGGCGACAAGTACCTCGGCGCCGTCAAGTGGGGACTACCCGCCGTCCGCGGGGACTGGCTGCGCGCGTGCGCCCAGCGGGGCAAGCGGGTACCCGAGGACGAGTACTTGATCGGGGATACTAAGGGTTAGTAATGTCATGCTTTTTACAGTTGGATATCGTTCCAATTGTGACTGATGGTGTAAGTATAAGTGTGATTGCAGTTATCCGCATAAGGTGACGGCTATAGTGTAAAGAACCTATTTATTGAGCATATTTCGCGAATGACTGCAGCTGTCAACAAATTAGTTGTAGGCAGTCAGAGGACAGTTTAATATAATTGCAGTACATGTACTACTCTAGTGCAGCCTGCGATTCGCCAGCGTTCTACGTAATATGTATATTACATGTGGAGATATCCCATTATGTTTTAATTTTGAGGTGCAATCTTCGTTAGGAATGTTTTTCTAATCATAGATTTCCAAGTAACAAATCCATCGTTTTTACTACAACTACTAAATTGCCTTATTTCAGCACCAACAATACCAGAAGAACAACCCGACAAGACTGAAGACATTCAAAATCAAGAACCAGACAAGACAGACAAAGAGAACGCGATGCTACCGCCCGAAGCGAGCGCGGTGCCGCGCCGGTCGTCCGTGCACAGAGAACAGACGCCTAATAAAACAAGCAATGATGGTAAGTTAAGGAACTATATAGTTAGACTTTATAGTTGTCTTATCATAGTACTCAGAGACGTCCAATAAAAAGTAAAGTATAGAACTTTTAACTGTAACTATTTTTAAGCGTCAAATGATTGATAAGGGGTTGTCAGTGAGTGATTTTTGACATTTCATGTATACATTTTAATTGATATCTCTGAGTGTGGCGTAAAACTAACTGATTTAATAATGACAATGGGACTTAAATTATAATTCGTAAGTGGAAAGTAAAATTAAAATTTAAATCTCCTGATTTTGCGTCGGGTTTAATTAATGTCAAATACTTACAGCGTCGGTAAAAAAATGTATTGGACGTAACCTTTATACATTTTTTCTTTTATTTTCTTTATAGTGGCTGCAGAGGAAATGTCCCCCGCATCAAGATATATAGCGATGGCACGACAGGGATTGCTCGGGGGAGACTCGCAAGAGACGCCCAAACGAGCTGAGAAAGAAACAGACAGTGTTAAGATGAGTAAGTCAACTATTTTATTATAATATAGCGGTTAGAGTAAAGGTAGTATATAATAAATAGTCACATTTATAAGATAACCTAGGATTTTCAGAATTTTTATTACTTAATCTATACTAATATTATAAAGCTGAAGAGTTTGTTTTGTTTGTTTGTTTGTTTGTTTAAACGCGCTAATATCAGAAACTACTGAACCGATTTGAATAATTCTTTTTGTAATAGATAGCCACATTCAACGGGAAGGTTATAGGCTATTTTTCATCCCGAAATTCCTACGGGAACGGGTACAACGCGGGTAAAACCGCGGGGCGCTGCTAGTATAAGATAAATAAAAAAAGAATAATTAAAATTTTTAATGGTGTACCTAAACTAGTTTCTACGGCAATAATATTTTATTATATTAGTATAGTATAAGTGCTAAACGCTTCCATTTTGACTATAGTATAAGCCCCAATCGCCTATTTCTGTTCCAGCGGCCGAATCCGTAGTGACTCCTCCATTAGAAGACGCCCTCTCATCCCCCGCGCTCGCCGGCTTGTCGCCGCGCACGCGGCGCCGGCTGCTGGCCGTGCGGACGGGCGAGGTGCCCTCCGACACCATCAAGACGCCCGTCGACCCTTGTGCGTTAGAGTGATTTGTAGTTTAGAACCTATAATTGTTCTAGCTGACCCGGCAAACGTTGTTTTGCCATATAAACATTAAGGGGTGGACCGACCTAATCACTATAAATTGAGATGTAAGCTATCCTATCTTTCAAGTTAGATCAAATTGCGCACCGTGTGCAAACCTAATTTAAATCGGTTCTGTAGTCCATCGCGGACAAACAACGTGACACGTAATTTTTATATATGTATAACACAAAAGATTTTTGTATTAGTCTGATAAATTAGTAAGTAGTATCTGGTTAGAGTTAGTTTTTTTTATTTAAATACGGTTATTTCTGTAAATTGTGTTAGAGGGATTTGAAATAAAACTTTTCTGACAGTCACACTAAAGAAGTAGTATTGAAGACTATTTTTATCTCGAAATTCCCACGAGAATGGACAAAGCGCGGGTTATCTTCGGGGCGCTGCTAGTTTCATTAACACATAACTAAATCAATTGTTTATACTTAATTTTTGTTTAATATTACAGTCGAGAAAAACGTGTCAACACCTGACAGTGCGTTCGGCGCTGCGTTACGTCCCGGATCGGCGATGTCTCCCGAAGGAAGGAAACGGCTATGGAAAATGGTCCGAGATCTCCCGGGGAAACAGGAGCAACCGCCGCTTAGAGAACATACTGTAAGTAGTGAAGTTTCGGAAACATACTGTATGTGTGGCAGATATGTGGCATATCGATAACATACATCGGTCCGAAATCGGTGACCGATAGTGGCACATCAATGACAATCACCGATGACCGATATTAGTAACACATCAATTACAGACATCGGCCGAAATCAGTGACCGATATTAACTGATATTGACCGATATCAACCGACATCGGTCACCGAATTCTAACCAACAAATACACACTTTTCAGCTTTATATGCCAAAAAATCAACCAGTATAATAATGAAATTAGCAAACAATCTGACTAACCATAATATTCTACGTATAGAGATTTAGATTAACATGCTAATAAAAACAAATGGAAAAGCCTACATCAGTGTTCCTGACAAGAACTTAGCTCTTAAGTTAAATAATGAAGACGATATGTTCCAGCCTCTATCCGAGATCCGCAACCGATTCCTCGCTCAATTCAACGCGGACTCGTCGACGCCGCCGTCTGATTACCAAGTCGCGCCGAGGAAGTTATTATTACAGGTTCGTTTCATACCAATATAGCTTACGTAATTTGTTTTGAAGATGGATATAGATAGATTTTTACTGGCCCTTTCTTTGGCGTTTGTCAAACATGTTTAAAGCCGTGTAGTCATGAGGCAACAATTGTTAAGAAACTGTATGTAAAATTTACAGGACCAGGCCGATACACCTCCGGCGAAAATGGCTAGAACTTCTATGAATCAGGTATGATTGTCTTTACAGGCATAGAAAATACTTACTTTGAGTAATATTCAACGTTGTTATTGAATTCTCTTTCTGGGAAAATAGTTATAAGAGGGAGGTGGAATTTGAACGAGTTTAATTCGTAATAACATCATCAAAATTAAACATTACAGCTGCACCTCTCAAGCAAAAGCCTCTTATCTCACGAAAGATTTAATTAAATTTAAAATCAAATAACTTCCAGAGTCCAGGCTCAGCAATGAAGAAGCTAGAACTCCCTGAACCAGAGCCAAAAGAAGCTATCGACAATAAAGCCGCTTCAAGCGCTTCCCCCTTACCGTCTAACGTGTCAGTGAATGTGGAAGCGCAGCTGCAGCGCTTGAATGCAGCGCTTACTGGAAGACTGAGCAACTCACGAGTGTTGAGAAGGACTAGGGATTCACTAAACGTTCCTGTACCAAGTAAGTCTTGTTTGTCGACTCAAAGCTAAGGGCGTTATAAGTTTGGACGCGTGTGAATGTGTATTTGTGAGTCTTCCACAAAAGTAGACCGATTTTGATTAAGTTTCTGGGCTTCATTAAAGAAGATTTTGTCTACTGTTTAGCTATTTATTAGTATTAATGAGAAATAAACAGTCAGGGCACACATAGCCCTATTCATTTTGCGAGCATTTCAATGTGTGGTCAACCTCTGAGCAAAAACAGACACGAGAACATTTGTATTGTTACGGACAAACAAATTAAAGTTAGAAATTAATTACAAAGGTACACACACTTTAACGCCGCGCACAAATACTAGTTTCGTATATAACAATATGTATTATATTTTTTGTACTATTCTAAGAACAAATAGATACGAATACGAAAGTGAGTATACCTATGACTTCCCAGCAGCAGTGGAGTCGGAGGCGGCGCCGGAGTCGCAACCCAACACGGTGGGCTGGGACGACAGCACGCCCGCGCCGCCCGACGCGCCCACTCCGCTACCCAAGCGATTCATGCTGTCATCTAACGTCGATGTGAGTATGGATACGATTTATAGAGCACCCGATGCTCTGATACGATGCGACAAAAGTAAATAGTCTTTAATTGACACACAGAGTGTCAATTATGTCGTATAACCACTGACCTCTATTATTTACACACTGGCCTGGCTGTTACCATAAAAATGACAGCAAATTTTGTGTGGCAATTTGAAGCGCCCCTGTGGCCCCTGCGAGTGTCTCGAGAACTAATTTTGCTGCAACTGCAAGCAAATAGGGGTACCACAGTCGACTTAAGTCATAACTAATTTTAGTTCCATGGACATTCGTATCTGCCTACAGTGGCCTACACCGCCAAAATGGTGACACTCAAATAGGCACAAAATTATTATGACAGCAGCCTGTCCATTGTAAATAATAGAGGTCAGTGCGTATAACAGTGTACTGTTATGACAACGTGAGATGATATGACACGATACGATTATTTTTGTATGATTCCGCATCCTATATCTTAGTGACTTTCTTAGGAAGGAAAACAATTCCAAATTCAAATGTTATTTTATGTGCGTTGAGAACAGCATCTTTTGGTTCTAATCATACCAGCTAATCAAATTTCGATATACTTTTTGAATCGATTCGAAATTCGAAAGCACCTTTCTCTATGACCTAACTCATTTCATCTCATCTTTTTATCAACTTATCTTTCAGAATCGCGAAGAGATAATCGAAATGATAGTTCATTTGGGTGGCGAGGTGTCGGAAGGGTCGGAGTTAGACCCGGCGGCCTCGCACCTGCTGTGCTCGGCGCCGGGCCGCAGTGAAAAGATGCTCGGCTCGGTGGCGGCCGGCCGCTGGGTGCTGCACCCCGCCTACGTCTCCGCCAGCCGGGCCCAAGGGGGGTTTCTACCGGTAGGCTTGTCTCAGAGTTACTGAATACTTTGTCAAACTATTCGTGTGTAGATAAAAAAATGGATTAAGGAACCGTAATACTCACAATGTGTCCCTATTGCCATAAGTTAATTAAACTCCGGACAAATTCACACACGGTTAATTAAACCCAAACTAACCTTAAGACTTACTGATACTATTACAAATACATATACAAATTAGAATAACAAGAACATTATTTACCATTCTCTACCTATTGTCCTACAGGAAGAAGAGTTCGAGTGGGGTAATCCCATCGCGTCCCGGCTACCTCCCGTGGGCCCGTCGGAGGCGTCCCTGGTGCGCGCGGCGCACCGCTGGCGCCGCGCCCGCGGGCTCCAACAACCCTACACCGGGGTTGTAGCACTTTTGCACGTGGCGCCGCCGCGGGATCGGTTACTCGCGCGGCTGGTACAGGCGGGCGGCGGGGCCGTGCGGCAGATACGGTGAGCGGTATTTTTAATCCTACAAATATCATGCGAAATTTTGTGAGGATGTACGTATATGTTTGTTACTCTTTCACGAAAAAACTACATTACGGATTTGGATGAAACTTTACAGTGATAAACTAATATAATATACACTTTATACATTTTATCCCAAAATTCCCGCGGCAACGGGTACAACGCGGGTAACACCGAAGACGCGGCTAGTCGCGCATATGTATGTACATATAACATAACAAAAACACTAACAACCTATTTCAATATCCCTCCCAGCCCGCCGTACGATGACGACAGTATAACAGTGTGCTTCGCCGACACGAAGCGCTGCCCGCTCTCCGCCCGCGACGCGGCGTGGCTCCGCTCCCGTCGCATCCCCGTCTGCCCTCCAGTGTTACTGAGCGCGTATCTCACTGAGGACACCACGCCAGACCCGTGGGAACATTGTCTACCGGAGTTCAAGAGTTAGGCTTAGCGATATGATAGCTATGATATGACGGCTACTATATGACATGTTGCCTACTTTTCAAACATGGCTCGGGTTTGAGATCACCTACTGGCATTTGGCAAGCGTGGTGATTATGCCTAATTCCTCTTCTGCACTGATATCTTCAGTGAGATGAGAGGCCTTTGCCCAGCAGTGGGACATTACGGGCTAATACTTTTCTTTTTTTATGATAGCTATTATATTTATAATTGCTCATATGTACAGTCTTATAAAATACGACAGTTTACAAGTAACTACATAATATGAGCCTGTAATGTCCCAGTGCTAAACTCTCATCGCTAACTGTTCGAGGCTTTTGTCAACATTGTCTGCCTGAGATGAAGGTTAGGATTGAGGCAGTGTTTAAAGCCTATTGTTGATAGTATTAACACCATAATTTATAAAACCGTCACCATGGTATATAGTCTGACAAAATAGGATACTAAGGGCTTAAAGTAAATTAACTTCCAAATTCCTGTACTTATTAAGATCGATTATCTTGATTCAATATATATTGAAGATCAACGCATTGCATTTGTCTATTCGTAGTGCATTGTGATTGGTCACCACATCTCGACACAAAATCTTAAGTCTCTTTTAGATTCTCACACTTTGTCAGACGTATATTACATGAAGCCTTAAAATATGAAGATATGATGTAGAGATAAATGGTTGTAAATAACTTGAGAGGTGTCAAGGGACACCCGGATGGAACGAAGAAACACTGCCAGGATTCATTATTGTTATTATTTTTTATGAATTTTAAGATGTACAATAAACCTGTATACACTCAACAAAAATAATCGCCGCGACACCACACTGTTCAATGCGAAATAGAAAGATGAAAAGAAAATATCTGGCTTGCTTCTATAAGAGATCTCTCTAACGCAAAAATTGTCGTTACAACTTTTCGTCTTAATTTTTTCCGTCTAGCCCCCTTTCGCAACGCGCGATAAGGAACTTCGTTCCACCAATATAACTTACTAAACCTACTACTTTTACTACTTAATCATCACATTGTATTATTGACATTTTAATTTTAAAACTAGAACCGTCTGTAAAAACGTGTTGCGGTGCGATTTCGATGAAGCGGAGCTGCGCGGAGCTCAACCGACCAATCACGACACATTGAAATTGTAAAACGTGACATTGACATTGTCAAATGTCAACATCTTTTTCGTAATACGTGATTGGTCGATTGAGCTTCGCACAGCTTCGCTTTACTTTAATGAAAACGCAGCCTTGCAATCGCAGGAACGGAAAGTGCTTTAAGATGTATATAAATGACATGGACATTGACAATATTGTAATTAGTTTAATATAAATAAATGATTATTTTATTACAGTTAATTATTTTATTTTACCTATGTTTTAACTATTTTTACTTGATCTATACAATATACCTATTGTGGTTAACCTAGTTCACCGGAATAGACAATTTATGTACACTATTTCATCAGTTTATCTTACATACATATAAAACAAAGCCCCCAAAAGCTTGTCTTTACCTAATTGTAACATGTAACTAATTGATTATCTCAAAAAAATACTGTATGTTGTTTACACCAACTGTCATACAGTGATTCAAGAGGATTGTGACTATGTTTCATGCCACATTACCCACAGAAACGGACACATGCGAGTAAACCCGCGGAGAACAGCTAGTATTACATGAAACTTGTTACAAATTCTAAACAAACTTCTTAACCATACACTTGACAGTTTTGTCTTCATCGGGGTACGGTAGGCCCATTTCTATCAGTTCCTTGAAAGTGACAGACGCGATCGTTTCAAAACCGCAGTTCGCCGCTGGTCGTTGAGACGTGATGCCCGTAAATACTGTCACGGTTCCTTTGATGCCTAGAGGTAGACTTAGGGCGGTTCTGAAAATACATAAGTTTCGTTTTAATTACTTTCGGCTGATCCAATAACGTAATATATTTCTATACTAATATCTAAGCTGCAGAGTTTGTTTGAACGCGCTAATCTCAGGAACTACTGGTCCAATTTGAAAAAATATTTTTGTAATGGATAGCCACATTCAACGGGAAGGTTATAGGCTACTTTTCATTCTGAAATTCTCACAGGAACGGGTACAACGCGGGTAAAACCGCGGGGTGCTGCTAGTAATGCATAAAGCCGTCACTGAAGATAACATGCAGTAAAGTAAGTTTGAACAGGTTAGTGGCCGGAGGAGGTCAGAGAGAGACCGCCTAAAAGCCTACGGCATGTTCTAACGACTAACACTACAGGGAAGGAACTAATTTAACGTGCCTTCCGAAGCACGGTAGTGCTCGGATAGAAATACCATTTTAGGCCACGCATCCAAACAAGCGCTACAAACAAAATGTTCCATTAATGTAATATCCCACTGTTGGGCACTGTTGAGCCCTTTATGTCACTGACAGTATATCAGTAGAGACAGTGAAGTGTAATAGGCTTAATCACGAGGTAAGGAATATTACTAGGTAAGTATTTAAATTGACTTCTCAGTGCTACCTAGGTACTATGTAAATATGTAGGTTGGCAATGAATTATACACCACGTAATTGCACTTGATAGTAGATGATATGAGTATTTTGCGCCTATCAAACAGATAAAACAGCAAATTGCATTATATTGCACAAATCTCTATTGTGTACAATCGCAATGACATTGGCCTTGTATAAATTGCCAACGTTGTTATTAAATAACGGAGATGAATTATTATTGTAGTTAAAATACAAGTAGGGTTTCTTGAGTTCGTGTTAGTTTAACTTTTTTTAAATGGAAAAATTAACAAACGTGCTAGTCACCCCTACGATTTTCTAAAGTTCCCTTCGATTTCACTGGGATGCTATCATTATTCTGGTTTCTTTACCATGGGACCACCCTTGCAATATCCGAAAACACACATAAAATACTGTCGAATTCCCAAACCTTCTGCTTTTTTTGAAGTCGGTTAAAATGGGAGTTGCCGTGATAACTAGTATGTACCTATGCTGCAGTTGCAACATACGAGTACAAGGCAAACATGGATCCTCCCAAAAATGAAATGAAAAACTATTTTCGGAACACTTTAGGCATAATCAATGTCGAACCCCTTATAGACGAATAGTACTATAGTTTCCAAACCCCAATTGACAAGGTTCCATCATCTATTTTTTACCTCGCATTCAGTAATCTTTCTCCAATCCTATTACCCCGATACTGTCGTTGCACGACGAGCCCCATCGCGTGCAGCAGCCGGTCCATCTTCAGGTATTCATAAGGATCCACCTTCTCTTCAGCTATCTTGAGCACTTCGAATACGTTGTACCACTTCTTGGCTTTGAACTGAGAGCAACAACAAAGATAACGTTTTAATAGTTTTAAATACTTCGTATCTTCTTATATTCAGGATCTTCCGGAATAGGCATGAGGGACTAGAGCCATTTCATTAAGAGCCATCACAATCGGGAGGAGTTTGGGTCATATAAGACAGACAATAGATATTATACACTTCGCATTTATATATTTATGGATAATCATAAACCTAAGACATCAGACATATAAGCACTGTCGTTCGCATTAATCTATATTATATTATATTATTATATTATATATTATATTATATTATATAATATTATAAAGCTGAAGAGTTTGTTTTGTTTGTTTGTTTGTTTGTTTGTTTGTTTGTTTGTTTGTTTGTTTGTTTGTTTGTTTGTTTAAACGCGCTAATCTCAGAAACTACTGAACCGATTTGAATATTTCTTTTTGTAATAGAAAGCCACATTCAACGGGAAGGTTATAGGCTATTTTTCATCCCGAAATTCCTACGGGATCGGGTACAGCGCGGGTAAAACCGCGGGGCGCTGCTAGTATAAAATAAGAGCCTTATTCATTGCATTTTAGCTATCAAATGGTTTGTCCCTTTACAACATACGTTATTTTCGGAAGAGTCAAAAAACAAACACACTCTTTATAACGTTGTTTTAGTTAGTAAAGAGCATTTATGTATAAGACGTTAAGAGGTCCATACCATATTCTCGTAATGTTCTCCTTTGTCTCCCACGATGCACACATTGAGTCCCGCTAAGTTCCTGACTCCTTTCTCTTCTCTGTAGCACGCTAGAGACATCCGCTGCGACAGGCAGTCGCGCCAGAAATCAGCCATCTCTTCTACGCTTAGCGGGTCTTCACATAGTTCTATAAAAATAATTCTTCGCATAGTTTTCGTAGTTTTACCAAGCGATGTCAGTTCATTGCGATTGTTAAGCAACGTGCAACTCACCCTCTATTTGTATGGGTGGCCGATTGTGGTATTTATATCTTTTGAAAATAATAAAATATTAAGTTCTCTTTACCAACTTACTCTGTGCCGTACACAATACTTCATCAGTACATAGGTGCCCGACCAGTATCTTCAGAGCTTCCTCATCATCCTGTGGTGGAAGATCCTGGATGACCCACGTGACGTCACCAGACTTCCACGTGTCATAGACGACGGGATAGTTAGAGTCGATGGTGCGTTTGAACGGCATTCTGGAAGAAAAAAAAGAAAAATGTTAGCGTCGCCGTTGTTTATGGTTAGGTCTAATGAGGTGTAATTTAATCTTAGGAATGAGAATAATTTCTTACAAATCTTAAATGTAAGTAAATTAACAATATATATAAAAATCAATGCCACTTTTCGTTGCAACTGAACTCCTCCTAAACGGCTGGAACAATTTGAATGTTTTTTTTGTATGCGTTTGGGTGGCACCCTAGATGGTTTAGATTTACACTAGCGACATCTATTGGGTCGCGGGTGGAACCAACGCGCGGGACAGCTAGTTATTTATGTTTTATTGCTGCATAATCTAAAAACTAATTACATGCTGAGAGATCTTCAAAATAACATTTACAAGAATTTATTGCAGTTTTTTTGCTCTGTTATCATCAGTTACCTTCACACAAAATAATATCTTGAATGCTGGAATGACGTTAATGTACGTTATCATAACGGCACTCCAAACAGAGATTTAAGTTGATTCCGACTTAGTTGATAAGGAACCTAAATATTTAGAACAGAACACATTTACTAAACGTAAGTACGTTTCCTATTAATTAAAATCGCCGTTAAATTAAAAAAAACGTACCTATTACATGTATAAAAAGCGGCCAAGTGCGAGTCGGACTCGCCCATGAAGGGTTCCGTAGCAGCAAATAACATAATATAAAACTTCTTGTAGTTAGAAGATTTGAGTTGATTGAATGAAAGGTACATTGCTGTTTACGATTTATGACGTATTAAATACTAGATCTCCTTCAAACCAATTTTAGGTGGAAGTTTGCATTATCCCTAGAACGATGCAACGCCAGCGAATAGAACATCTAAAATAATCTAAATGGGCGCCCGCTAAATATATTGACGGTACATTCTAGATTACCTATAAAGTAGTTCAAGTAATCGTGGCTTATTGTAATTGCTTAATTATTTTGACAGTCTTGCATTTTATAATGTTATTCTTATTCTGTGTTAGCAATCGTTAAGACCTCGTTCAAGAAATCATACGAATAAGTTATAGTTTCTGTTAGCTGCTTAATTATTCAAGAGCTGATTATGTATGAAGATACATAATGAATTGTAGTAAAACCGGCCCGCACTCCGCCCTATCATTTATATGTGTGTGTAACACAAGATAGGTGTAACACTTAGAAAAGTTGATGGTTACTTATATCACGTATGGGTCATTTTACTCGACATCGTCAATGTGTGTGTTGGTGTTGTAATTTGAACCTAATTAAATGCACAAAAAATAAAATAGTATTTTGTGGTATTTGTAAGGCTAAATTATACCTTTTTATCTCTTTCGTTATATTTTGTAAGCGACTCTGGAGTGTCCCGAATACGTAAAATATAATCTAGGTATAATATTATAAAGCTGCAGAGTTTGTTGTTTGTTTGAACGCGCTAATCTCAGGAACTACTGGTCCGATTTGAAAAGTTCTTTCAGTGTTGGATAGTCCACTTATCGAGGAAGGCTATATGCTATTTTTCATCTCGAAATTCCTACGGGAACGGGCAGAACGCAGGTAAAACCGCAGGGCACTGCTAGTTATTTAATATCTACATTTTCCTACACACAACTTCAAGGATTCCATCGAGATTAGCACCATAAAGTCTTAATTTTGCGGACTCTAAAGCAGAGATCAGGCAACATCACTAATAAAGGCAAAGGCACAAATTAAAAAAAAATCTTATATCTCTTTACATGAGTCAAATAACAAGTACATATTAACAAGTAAGTACTTACATTTGTTTTTGTTGCAGCGGGCGTCAGTCGTGCGCTTTGTTCGGCGTCCCACTCACAAGTAAACACGAGGTGGTTCAGTATAGTTGTAGACCTTGTTGTCTACAACATTAATCTATCTGTGTTAGATGCCACTAACATGGGTTTGTTCTCGTAATAGAATAGTTAAATAACGTAGCTATTTACTTACTGGTTTCTTAAATTTAAGCGAACACGTCTACTCATTTTGAATTTTAACTATATATAAACTAAGTACATTTCTTATTTACCATATTACAAAATACAAGGAGCTCAGTTTGGGTCTAATTAACCGTGTGTGAATTTGTACGGCTATCCTATCCTACTTAATATTATAAATGCGAAAGTTTGTGAGGATGGATGTATGTATGGATAGATGTATGGATGTATGTTTGTTGCTCTTTTTACTGAACGGATTTGGATGAAACTTTACAGTAATATAGGTTATACATAAGAATAACATATGGGATAAACTTTATCCCGAAATCCCTGCGGGAACGGGTACAACGCAGGTAACACCGCGGGGCGCAGCTAGTATAATATAATATTATGTCACATCATTCATACACACTAATTTTATGATGTACTAGTGACCCAAGCTTCGCTCTACTCTGATAGGGATTGAATTTCGCAAAATCCCCTCTTAGCGAGCTCAAAATGAGCCAATTTTAAATTTCGTGATTAGTAGGTAAGTAAACTTTCGCATAGGTATATACAATTGTGAATAGGTTGAATTATTTGCATGACTTTTTGTTGAAGTCTTCTGTTGAGAACTACAGTTTCTAGACTTCTATACTTTATAAATACATATGACCTGACCTAAATAGTGACCGAAGGCAATTAAAATTATCAATTGCAAATATCAGTTGACACAAATTATTATCATGGTCGCTTTTAGAATGGCATTTAATAATTTTATATCGGTTATCAATTTTTAAGTTCACTGATCTTCCAAAAAATCTAGGTAACAATCCAGTATATCTTTACCCAGGTAAATATGAATAAATTCAACGAATACCTCATACTCATTTAAAAATCGAGTCTAACCAAGATGTTGATTACACACTAACTACTGCGTCATCTGTGACACTATGAAATCATCTGCTCGTAGTATGTAATAGAGTATCTAGTGGGTTTAATACCGGGTCCTCAAGGCCAAAGGTGAATAAAGCCGACTACACATATGAGTCAGCTGACTGATTGCGTAGTTTCAATCTACCAACAGCATGAACCAACAGTAGTAACAGTACACCAAGTAGTTTGTGTGCAATGTCTTTACTATTTTAGACTTTTTGACTCCCTGTGTATATTTAACTAGCAGCGTCCCGCGGTTTTACCCGCGTTGTACCCGTTCCCGTGGAAATTTCAGGATGAAAAGTAGCCTATAACCTTCCCGTTGAATGTGTCTATCCATTACAAAAATATTTTTTCAAATCGGACAAACAAACTCTGCAACTTTAAAATATTAGTATAGATTCTACAAAACTTTAATTACCTTTATACATAAGTTCGATGTCTGAACCGTAAAATAGCGGAGTTCATAAACGAATGAAGTTGTGTACATTAGTACAATTTAATCAACTTTTATACTATTGCAGCTGATGTACATACATCCTATTGTATGCTTCGCCCCTAAAAGTGCACAGTTCTAAAGACTCCTAACTCATCGCAGGGTTCTATCACGATATATGTTATACAAAATATATCTTTTGCTTGTATTCTAAAGAAACCCTTGTTTAGACTCGTGTTTCGACTACCGCTATTGTCTAAGGACATACCGCACGGGGAATTCCTTTATTCGGGGAATTTCTTTATTTATCCATTAGATATTGTACTGTACAGTTAACTCTTTAATGTACTCTCCTTAATAGTGATGCCTTGTTATTGCAGTTTTAAAATAGATACTTAATTAAACGTGTCGCTCTTATGAACTAGTGTTTTAATATTTATTGCTGTATTGTGTTCTTCTATCATCATAAGTTATGATTCATAAATTATCATTTCCCCAGATGGCACTAAATTGGCAATAAATTGATTAGATCTATAAAATTATGTTTATTTTTAGAAGGATTTAAAGATTTTTTCCTTTTTTTATGTTTTTCATTCTATACTAGCTGTGCCCCGAGGTTTCACCCGCAGCGCCCCCGTTCCCGTGGGAATTTTGAGATTTTTATTCCTTATTTTTGTTATATAAAAACCTTGTCCTGACAATATGGAACACATTAAAAAAAGAATCATTCAATTTGGTGCAGTCGTTCTGAAGTGCGCTTACCAACACATTTTGCGATTCATTTTTATATTATAGATAAGTAAGTTTTACATAGTGTATTTTAATAACCCAATAAAGAAAAAAAACCTTTCGAAAAATAAATATATTTATTTTATTTGTCAAAGCTGTTCTGATATCCTTTCGTTGAATTACAGATTGAATAAGTAAAACACTTTAAATTCATAGCTAGATATTAATGAGCAATGAGATCTGAATTCTAATAAACTTTATTAGAAACGCCTGACAAAATATGAATAATACAAGCTGCGTTTTGCTCATAAAATTTTGAAAGGAGAACTAACAATTTAGTAAGTAAAAACTGTGTTTTGCTCATACGTTTTTGTAAGGAAAACTAACAATTAAGTTAATAAAAACTCTTCAATAAGTGAAAGTGTCCTTCGTCTGTGTAATAGAGTTACTGGAATAGTAAAAGGTAGGTCTTTTACTGGTGCTAGGCTTTATCAGGGTTTATGTGTCGTAAAAAGGAGATAAAACAGCGGGTGACTGTATATACTCGTGTGTCATCTCGTATGTATGACAAAAATACCGACTGTAATTAACGGAGATGAACCTATGCTTGAACCAAATTATGAGAATAGAGTAAATCCGTTATAAGCAAAGCAACGTGTATGTTGCTTATAATATTCCTGGATTTTATCTTAAATTATTTAGGGGAATTTACCCAAACAAGGCATGCCCTGAACCTTAAAATTCAATACAATATAAAAGCACAAGCTATTCATCAACTTATCAACTTATTTTGAATTGAAACTACGTTCACTATGGATCTGACGTTTCAGTCCCTTTACAGGAACCGTGCTCACAGAAAAAAATCTAAATGAGTGGTGTTCGCTTAAAAAAATCGTATAACACAATTTAGATATTTAAAATAATTAATAAGTATTTGTATCATAACTTACCACGCCTGAAAAAATATTCCTGCGTCTGTAGGTACGATTACTGGTCTTTAATGAATTAAAAGGCTTGAAATTACAAGCTTTCATTATTCTGATTGTGAAACGAGCGTATTGAATTCAAAACCAATATATTCCAAAAACTATTTTCCTAAATCCATCAGTTTGTATCATGCATGGTATATGTAACGGTCGTAACAAAACTAGTTGAATTTGAACGAGCCATCGGTGTAAGTCGTTTCGGCCACGGTGTGACATATTGTGGCAACTTCGCTTGAATAAATCACTACCTGAATGCCAGCCAAACTACGGGACACGCTGTATATCGTACGGGATAACTGAAATACAGTTATACTTATAGTAGAAATAGTTATTGGAATGTGTATAAAACTGTTGTATGAAGTAAGAGAATAAATGATTGATTGCACTTTTCGATCACTTGTTTTTTTGTTGATTATCTTCTTCTTCTTCATCGAGTGGATGGTCAACCTGACCAATCCTGGTGTCAGAGTTTTAGAGCCGCCAAAGGCCTCTGACGTGGCTCATGTAACGACTACTATCCGTAGAATGTAACCGGGACCGACGGCTTAACGTGCCCTCCAAAGCACGGAATCATCTTACTTTTCGGGCAATCAGGTGATTCAGCCTGCAATGTCCTAACCAAACTGAGGACAGTTGTTGATTATCACACTTTGCGAAGGTAAAGTCGGAGGAATGCGAGATAGGGAAAGCCTTGCCTAGAATAATTTACATGAGCCAGATTAAAGAAAAAGTGTCTGTCATGTCGTATAGAGATGTGAAGGAGCACTGAACAGGAATAGATGGAGAAGTCTGCATTAGACCGCTACCGACCAAGCTGAAACCTTGAATTGATATAAAAACTAAGTGCCTTATTCATAAACGATTGTCCCTATCCGACATACGCTATTTTCCAAAGAGCAAAAGAGAGAAAACACTTTATAACAGTGTTTTATAACAGTGTTTAACAGCCTCCGTGGTCTAGTGGTTTGAGCGCTCGGCTCACGATCCGGAGGTTCCGGGTTCGATTCCCGGTGGGGATATCTCACAAAAATCACTTTGTGAGACTGTCCTCAGTTTGGTTAGGGCATTGCAGGCTGAATCACCTGATTGCCCGAAAAGTAAGATGATTCTGTGCTTCGGAGGGCACGTTAAGCCGTCGGTCCCGGTTACTTCCTACGGATAGTAGTCGTTACATGAGCCATGTCAGAGGCCTTTGGCAGCTCAATAACTCTGACACCAGGATTAGTCAGGTTGACCATCCACTCGATAAGAAGAAGACAGTGTTTTAGTTATAGAACGTTTTTGAACAAGGCTGATGCACACCAGAGCAGGCAACTAACCATACAAACTTACCTAATTCCAGGACTTTATCCAAGTAACCTTTTCTTTAACGTTGTAAAGAAAAGGGGATAGTGTTGGTGATTGTTTAAATGAAAATATGTGGTGATAAAACTTTACTGTTACGGTTACCTTCGAAAGAACAACTGCCGTTTTGTAGATTACCTCGTTATGACACGTTGATGGAGTGGAGGTAATAGTACGATGTTAGGATTAAATAAACTACTAGACTATTTGCTTACCTTAGGTTTCAGTGATACATTTGAAAGAAAACTTATCTACACTAATTTATACAGAGGAAAACTTTGTTTGTTTGTAATGAATAGGCTCAAAAACTACTGGACCGTTTTTAAAAATTCTTTCACCATTCGAAAGCTACATTATCCACGAGTAACATAGGCTATTTTTTATCCCGAAATTCCCACAGGAATGGACACAACGCGGGTAAAACGATGAAAAGTAGGATGAAAAATAGCCTTTTACCTCCCCGTTGAATGTGGTTATATATTAGGTAATTTCCGAGATTAGCTCTAAAATACAAACAAACAAAAAACTTACAAGTTTTATCTTTTTATAATATTAGTGCTGTAGATGACGTATAAGATAAGTCTTAGGGCTTCAAACACAATATACTGAGTCAGAATTTCGAAGAAACCTAATACCTAATATTAATAAATTAATACTAAGGGTAATAAACTAATAATGCCTACCAAATAATTGCTTAGGAAGGTTCGTTTATTAAAAGACCGACTTCAGGGTTGATACTTGAAGATGTCTAACAGTTCATACTAATATTATAAAGCTGAAGATTTTTTTTATTTTGTTGTTGTTAGAACGCGATTATTTCAAAAAATACTAATGCAATTTGAATAATTATTTTTGTAATAGATAGTCACAGTCAATAGGTAGGCTGTTATTCATCCCAAAACTCCCACCGTGTAAAAGTGTAAAGCCGCGAGTCGTTTCTATTTGTTTACGTATAAGATTATCATTATTAGTATACATATTGTACTGTACTCAGCTAATCTTGCATATTCTGGGTTAACTTAAAACATTGACATACAAAGAAAGCTTTTTCTCAGAGTACATTGAATTGTTTTTTCTGTTTCCAACTGTTTAGTAATGTTTATGAATACGGGAGTATAGAATAATGTTCCTTCGTGAAAGCGGCCCTAGCCACAATATAAGTAAGCCTTTTCCATAATATCTAAGCCTCGACAAAGTAACTAGTCTGCCTCCGTATGTAGGTTACATCTACGTTGTATGGATGATCCATTTTTTCCATGAATTATGACCGCCCGAGGGAGGTTATGAAAAAATACTACCCACCCCGTGACGTCACCGCTACTACATCATATCAAGTAATCTGGCGCGTGACGTATTTTATAAAATAAAATGTAATTTTCGACAATTTGTTTGTACAAATAAGAGCATTATTTAGAAGGATTGGCCAGTTGCTGTTAAAATTGATGATAGTTTTATCGAACACGTATACTATACTTTTACTATACTAATGAAACCCGTTTTCCTTGGTCAAGGCATCACGCGTGAATGGCTGGACCGATTTCCACGGTTTTGCATTCGTTGGAAAGGTCTCGGGCTCCGTGAGGTTTATAGGGAATAAAAATCTCAAAATTCCCACGGGAACGGGGCCGCTGCGGGTGAAACCGCGGGGCACAGCTAGTATCCTATACAAAAGTAAGTTGGAGTAGGTTAGTGACCAACCCTGGTGACGGAGTTTTTAGACCACGTTAAGGCCTCCGACGTGGGCTTACGATTGAGAGAACCGGGACCGACAATTTTCATGCCCTTCGAAGCACGGTAGTGGTCACATATAACTACCACTATCGGCCACCCATCCAAGTCCTACCAATATTATAAATGCTAATGTTTGTGAAGATGGATGTACAGTCTACCACAAAAATGAGGTCTACCACCCTACGGTTGAGATTCATTTGAACGTCATGAAACAACAAGGTCAATTTTCATTTAATAATAGAGGTCCAACTAAGTCACCCAATGATGTCAAATGTCAGGCATCTCAGATAACAGACAAAACGTCATAACATACCTAATTGTGCATAAAAAAGTCAACCTTAGCGATCGTTACATCTCGCAGAAACTTTTGTCAAAAGTGGTAGACCACTTTCTTGGCCGACTGTACGAGTATGTATGCATGTATGTTTATTTATTTGTTACGCTTACACGCAAAAACTACTGATCGGATTTGGATGAAACTTTACAGTAACATAGGCTATACATCGGAATAACACATGGGAAACATTGTACCCTGAAATTTCCGCGGGAACGAAATACTAGAATTTTCAAATTTTCATTATATTTTTATTATACTACTTTGTTTGTTTGCCTATTGCATCCGAGCAGACTTCGGTCACCTAACTCGTGTATGTATCTTGTGTAGACAACTAGCGACGTGCTCGGTTTTCTGTTAGTAAATTGATCCAGTAGGAAACAAAAAAGTAGGTCAGAAGGGTTTGGAGTCAAATCGACGTGAAGTATTGCTTATGCTCTTCAACAGATTGGGAGCTATCCTTCGTGTATGATGCTTCCACACTACCCCGATTATTATGGACCAAGAGCCCGCGAACCCCAGACCTTCGTTATTTTATAAAAGCTGAAAGTTTGTCAGCGCATGCTCCCACACACAGGTAAGAACGATGGACTATTATGAAGTTTGGGTTATAGTGGCTTTGGCAGGTATACGGTACTAAATGTCAATGGTCGAAAACACCAAGTTGGCCATCGATTTCGATATCACCGTCAAAGGGTGACTTGTACAACTCCTCAAGAGCTTTCAAATGACATAGGTCATGTCACTGTTGAGCATTAGGATCAGCGTCCATGGCATAGGCCAACTCCAATCTTCGGTGGTCGAAAACACCAAGTTGGCCGTCGATTTCGATGTCACCGTCAAAGGGTGACTTGTACAACTTGTCAAGAGCTTTCAAATGACATAGGTCATGTCACTTAGGATCAGCGTCCATAGCATAGGTCAACTCCAATCTTCAATGGTCGAAAACACCAAGTTGGCCGTCGATTTCGATATCACCGTCAAAGGGTGACTTGTACAACTTGTCAAGAGCTTTCAAATTATATAGGTCATGTCACTGTTGAGCATTAGGATCAGCGTCCATAGCATAGGTCAACTCCAATCTTCAATGGTCGAAAACACCAAGTTGGCCGTCGATTTCGATATCACCGTCAAAGGGTGACTTGTACAACTCTTCAAGAGCTTTCAAATGACATATGTCATGTCACAAATCACACTTAATTATTTGATGAATTTAGATCGGTATTTTACACACCTTTAGTACCGTTTATCTGCCAAAGCCACTATAACCCAAACTTCATAATAGTCCATCGTTCTTACCTGTGTGTGGGAGCATGCGCTGACAAACTTTCAGCTTTTATAAAATGACGAAAGTCTGGGGTTCACGGGCTCTAGGTCTATTAAATTAGTTTACCCCTGATTTATTATTTATAAGCCTTGGTGGTGTAGTGGCAAGTGCACTCGCCGGCTAAGGCTGAGATCCCGGGTTCAATTCCCAGGTTCTAAACCGTGTTTAGAAAATATGTGTCAAATATTTTCTTTTAAAAATGGCTCCGGTTTGAGATCACCAGCCCGCATTAGGGAAATGTGGTGATTACCTACCTCTTCAGTGAGATGAGATGCCTTTTATCAGCAGTGGGACATTACAAGCTATACTTTTGTTTTCTTTTACCGCCAACCCAAAAAGAAGGTTTGAAGTGATAAGAAAAAGCATGGAACTTCTACTTTTTTCATAAATTATTTTAAATAGCTCGATGTAAAAAGGTAAACCAAATACATCTCATTACTACGAGTACACATGTTTTGTTTCAGTTTATAGAAATAATAAAAACATGTTATTATTGCCATTTTACAATTAAATGCTTACTGCCTTATTCATAAACGATATTTAACTTAAACAGTGATTTAAGTGTTTTGTCTCTTTCGCTCTTTGACAAATAGCGTAAGAGTAAGGACTCACGAAGCGGTTTTTACCCGTGCCCGCCGCGGTGGCGGAATGGAGTTTTATTTCCAAAACTCACGAGACCGGAGTTTTGTGCGGTTACGCAGCCGTCGCGGTTGCGATTATCGCCCGCAAACTTGGCGGTTGATAATCGCAAGACGGGCGGTTAAACGATTAAACGACCGTCATGGACACACACCAGAAACGAGCTGTTGCGTTATACTTCCTTCACAGAAGAATTAAAAAAAGAAGGCCTAAAAGATTCTGGATACATCCACTGATTGCGGAAAGAGATCGTTATGGATTATTTGTTACTCTTATTAATGACTTAAACCGCCAACCGACCGCAGAGCGCGCGGGTACAACCCGCCGCGGCTGCGGGACCGCGACCCGCGCCCGCCGGTACAAGATGACCGCTGGAGCAGCGGGACCCGCAAACAATCGCACACGCCGCGGGCGTAAAACGCGTCGTGAAATGTGCTTTAATTTTTTACATATATATCTGTATTCTACAAAGGCTGCGGGCCCGCAACCGCGGCGGGCACGGGTGAAAACCGCTTCGTGAGTCCTTAGCCTAAGTCGGAAAGCGACTAACTAACCATGTGACAGCTAAAGTGCTGTTATTAAGCCTTTATGAATAAGGCCTTTAGTTGTCTATTATCTTCCATATCAAAATACGAATATAATGAAATTTGAACCTAATTAAAATACGCTTAAAATATAAAATAGTTTATTGAAGTCCATTAATTCTACTGACTCGACTGAGGATTAACAAGTTGACATGTTTGTCGTAGTTTTTTACGCTGCCTTGTAAAATATAAGGGAGTAAAAATCAAGGATGTACCAGGGACAGGATCAGTGCTCGTAGATAAAAGGATTCTGGAGGATCATAGTGGGGACTGGGCACTTGTCACACCGAATGGGGAACCGTAAAAAACAAAAAATTGATATTCTTTTTAACACATAGAGAGAAAATGTGTTAAGTTGAAGTGGAAGTAAAATATAATTTATATAGTTCAAATACTACTGACTGACTTCTTATTTGACCGGTAGCGGCATTATTCAGCGACCATTATTCCCCTAATTAAATTAAGTTAAATGAAGAAATTTATTTTTAGCCCTGCCGTAAAGAAGGAATATAATATTTTATACGATGATGTCTACTAAAGATAAATCTCTCTATATGAATGCTCATTAGATACATAGAAGAAGCTTTAATCTTTACCTACAATACCCAAAATACTCGTATTTTCGTGAAATCTTTCACATAAACAATATTGAAACATTTGTCTTCGTATTATTAGGTACTAGCGGCGCCCCGCGGAGTTACCCGTATTGTACCCGTTCCCACGGGAATTTCGGGATACAATATCCCATATGTTATGCTGATGTATATGCTGACCTATAATGTAAAGTTTCATCCAAATCCGTTTAATAGTTTTTTCGTAAAAGAGTAACCTACTATTACTTTTGGATTGGCACAAAATGTGGACCAATGTCGTCAATTTTCCAGCCGAAGACGATTGCTTCTGAAGAGGAATCTCTAAACCTTTAAGAGATAGGGTAAGAATGAAATAAAATTACTAAACCTTTTTCCTCTTCAGGAGCAATACAGAGAAACAAACATCCATACAACCATACATACATCCATCCTTACAAACTTTCGCATTTATAACATCAGTAGGACTACGCCTACATACATACTCGTATGTAGTCATGTGGTTACATATCTACATATGAATCAACTGACATTACAATGATGAGTTAGAATGTGTACGAGTACATAATGATACACACGAGGTGCCACCGCAATACAAATTTAGAACACGCTAATGATATACTCTCAGGTTATATTTAACGATACATTTCGTAAGTCTAACGAGTGTGCCACAGTGTAGTGACAGCGACGGTGACAGCGACAGCAATGGCGACAGCGACGGCGACGGCGACGGCGACAGTGACGGCGACAGCGACTGCGACGTTAGTTTTTTTGGACAATTCCGATTCTTGTTTTTTTCTTTGTGTTATTTTGTCAGTGGTACCTTTATAAAGATATCTACAGTATTCAGATTTATATAATATTTTTAGTATTAAAACTTCATGATGTTTTACTTAGTAGTATCTTCTCCTATAAAAAAAAATCTAAATTCGCCTTCAATTCTTTCACATCTACAAATTAAAATAATTATGTTGATCATCTTTTCCGCATAAGAAACCACTCCACCACAAAAATAAAAACATCGGTGTGAGTGCGTCCTCAGTAAGCTATCCACTACTCCCCGACTATGATTTATTGCGAAACTCCTCATTGTTCGCTCGGCTGCGCTATCACCAAGTTTCTGATACCATCCTTTCATGTACCAAACACATGTGAAGTACTCTTAGGATTATTTCGGCTAACTTCTCTAGAGCACTTTATAATAGGATTTGGAAATTTAACTCTATTTTGTTGGCTTCGTGTTGTGTTTAAGTTTTCCATGGTCGGTTAAAATGGTATTGTAGTCGTGTCGTCAACTGGATATTTGTAAGATATTCTTGTAGGCTTCTATTGATTCGGGACAATACTGTACCTACTTCATGCCACACGAGGCAGCAGATGGATATTCTTGGTTCAGTATCAGTACTGATATGACTACAAGGATTTCACACTCGATGTATCCTTCTTTGCGATCAACGAGGGACATGGAGTTTGAAAGGTAGTTTACACAAGTAATATGTAATTTTTACAAGGACGGGTGCAACGCGGGCAAAACCGCAGGGCACTCCTAGTAGCACTCTAGATAATATATTTAAATAAGACTATTAAGGTCCATAGTTCTTGACTTCTGGGAACCTCTTAGAAAGGAGTTTATATATAGACAAGTCATATACGAGTATATTTTATCGTATACTTGCTTCTATGAAAGACTATCCGTGCCCCACGGTGTTACCGGCGTTCCCGCGGGAATTTCGGGATAAAATGTATACCATGTGTTGTTCAGATGTATAACCTATATAACTGTAAAGTTTCATGCAAATTCGTACATAAAACATACATATATCCGTACAAACATTCATCCTCACAAACTTTCGCATTTATAATATTGGTAGGACTTTTACTTGTACCAGTACAGAGCGGGCAAAACCGTTGGGCGCTACTAGTAGACATCTCTAATATGAAGACAGATCGTATACAAGTATATATTTTATCGTATACTCACTAAGATGTAGATAGATACTTCACTTTATCGATGTAAAAGTATAAAGTTTCGCAACTCGCATTATTAACTGCTATCTCTGTAATATAACTAAGGGCCATTATCTCGGGCCAATATAGAGTCCTGACAGTGTTAGCGGCATTAAAATCCATTTTACTATGATCCGATGTGGTTTTATCTCTTGAAGTCATAAATTGTTGCTTTCATCAGAACGTAGCGACGTCAAATGAATTGATCATAAAACGGGGTGTGGTGTGTTTGGGGGAAATGTATTAATACACGTGTTAGTCAATATAGAGCTCTGAGTTTTAACACAAGTATAAAGGAGATGGGTTTTTCGATTTGATAACATTGAGTTGTTTTGGACCTATTCAAATTTCGAATTACTAGCTGTGCCCTGCGGTTGTACCCGCATTTATTCCGTCACTGCTTACCTTTTAAACCTTCCCTGGACTTTCATGAATATTTCAAGACCAAAATTAGCCAAATCGGTTCAGCCGTTCTCGAGTTTTAAGCAGACTAACGAACAGCAATTCATTTTTATTATAGATTGTTTTACAACTGAGACAATAAGCATGGCTATTGTTTTTGTAACGTATCATAAATACTAGCAGCGCCCCGCGGCTTTTACCAACGTTTTGCCTGCATCCGCGTGGGAATTTTGGGATAAAAATAACCTTACTCTTAATTGTGGCTATTGAACACAAAAATCATTATTCACATTGGACTCGTATTTCTTCAGATAAGTTCAAACAAACAAATAACAAAAAATCGAAATCTTCAGCTTTATTATAATAGTATAGTATTGTAATAACTTTGCTCATTTTCACAATAGCTCTTGTATTTTTTCTACCACATTAGTCGGCATAGATGGGTACATTTATATTTTAGAGGTAGAGATGCCTTTTGTTCCTGTAAGCAAATGCACCGTCAAAATATAGATTTCCCGACAGAGCCGTTATTTAAAAATTGCACACGTTCCTTATAATTGTGTTGTGCAAAATGAGATACATACATTCTATACAAACAAAATAGGGTGCTTTCAAATTATGCGTTTCGTGTCGGACCGCTGCGCACTGTTGCCGCACTGCTCGTTTTGTATGAAAACACACGATCGTACGTTCACAATACGACAAACGCACCGCTTCGGCACCGCAGCGGTCCGACACGAAACGCATAATTTGAAAGCACCCTAAGGTGTTAACTAAGTTCGAGTAGGTCAGTGGCCAAGCCTGGTGTCAGAGTTTTGCGACCGCCTAAAGACCTAGCGATTGAAACAACCGGGACCGACAACTTAACGTGCCCTCCGAAGCACGGTAGCGCTCAGATAGCAATGCCACTATCGGCCACCCATCCAAGTAGGGGCCGAGCTGCAAGTTGCTTAACAATCGCAATGTACTAATATCGGTTGGTCAAATTACGCCACGAGAGCTACAAAAAGGTATTTAGACTGCCTTTCCCGAACAATACTCAATGGAGAACTATCCCTTTATTCCCAAAGTCTCATTACAGTGAAAACTATTTTACGAGATATTTTACAACGCTTCTATAAGGAAGTAAAAAACTAATAAACCGCTCTGAGTTATCACCGTTATAAATATTTATATAACAAGTATATAACGTATAATGCGATGTTATATAACTTATCACTTCTTTACTCTTTGCTGTGATAGTAAATTTTATGTCTCATCGGAAGGTTTATCTTTACACTAGGTGTTGTTTTCGTCAAATGGTAAAAAAAAGACGTGTGGCACTCGGGGACTGCCGCGGTAAAGCTATTGCATAGTTATTTTTTGTATCACTAGATGGCGTTAGTGGGGAGCGTGAGGTTTTTTCACATGAGGTTTTTTCGTTACGGAATTTCTGGATTCGGTCCCCGCGCTCAAGGCCCACGATAGAAGCTATGCAATAGCTTAAAAGGATGTAAGAAAAATAGACTAACAGAAATTGCAATCTTTGTTTGCATGACACAGTCAACTTATACAAAAGAAGGTACTAATGTAATGTGAATCTGCAAACAGTACTTACCAGGCTGATTGCTTTTCAGGAGCAATACAATCTACCTATAATATCTATATACTATGATAATAAGATTGAAGAGTTTGTTTTTTTGTATGTCGATTTGAATAATTCTTTTTGTATCGGATCACCACATTTATCGGAAAGGTTATTTTACATCCTGAATTTCCCACGGGAACGGGCACATAGCGGGTGAAACTGCATGGCACTGATAGTATTTATTTAAAGTTATGGGTTAAACTTCTTGCTTGTGGGCTGAGGTATAAAGTCAGCTTGTTTCAGTTTAATAAAGATACCATGTACGGTTTGATGACAAATATTATTTTATTAATTTCTATCTATGAAAAGTGAAGGCAGTATAACGTACAGTCCCACCATCTTATCTGTTCAGTTGACAGCGTCGCTAGTGGAGAATTTGGTATACATAATATAAGAAATTCACCAAGAAACAAAGGTAATTAAAACATATCTTGCAAGTCAGTCTATAGATATCATTAAAATTTAAGAAACTACAATATCAATCATATAAAGCCTAACTAACATAGTATAGATTCAATATGACGCGGCTGTAGTTCCCATTTTGCCCACCTGAACAGTTAAGTTGGTGGCACTGTAGTCAAATGTCTAACTGTCATAGTTAAAGACGTAAAACGCTTCCTTAGTAGTATAGAGCGAAATCTACATATTATGTTTAAAAAACAAAAGCTGTCCCTTCAAAATTTAACTTTATACTGCATCAAATAGAACACCATTTCAAACTATTATCTAATTTTGACATTGATTGTATGAAAAATTACGTCAAATAATTAATTATTGATTTAATATCTGAGTGCAGCAAGTAAGTAATCCTGTCATAATATAACGCAAACATTATGCATCTACAGCTAATCTCCGTAAAAGCGTTGCATATGAAAATCATTGTTTTCCTTCCATTAACTCAAGATTATATTATGTCGCTTGCTTCCAGAGCGTTTAGTATTCTGAGCATTTGTACTGTTCATTTTAACTAAGGATTTTGATAAGAGGTTAATGACATCATCTTTGGAAGGGCGGCAACGTTGCGGTGTAGAGGGCTATGAGAAAAATGAAGAGATTTGAGGAAAAGCGGCAACTGGATGATGAGTTCTGAGGTAGAGTTCTAATATATTTAGATATGTGCATAACCTGAGGAAGAACAATATAAGGTTTCCAATATAGTTACTTCTCTCGTGGATTTCAAATATTAAATGATGATTTCAATTATTGAATATTGATGGTACCTAATTGGTAGCTCATTAAATCACGGTGATATCACCTGAGTGATTACAATACGAGGTCATTAACTTCCACTAAAGTCTAAAGGGCATACTTTGATCATCTAAGTGGACCAAACCAACACGACGACATGACTTTAAAAAATATCCGATGCTAAATACAAACAGCGCTGCAGCCATCTCAGTTATGCAATACATTAAACGAGGTAAACTCACGTACATTTGAAATTTATTCAATTTCATTTTGTTCCGTGACTGTGCTGGTCCGCAACAAGACCAGTTGTTTAAATTCCTGTCGCCTCAGGGCTGAGATGCTCCTTTACGCTAATGGAAGTAATGTATGTTCGGTAATAAAGTAACGCCTTCAGTTTTACCCATGTTGTGCTCGGTTTCGTGAAAATTTCAAAATATCTTACGCTCGCACTCAGAGTCAATGCGTCCTTATAGTAGAGATTTTATGAGTGATTTTGACATGTATTGTATGAAAAATTACATAATTAACATTAGTTAAAGTAACGATTTGGTGTTTACCGATTTGGTCCAACTGCCACACTCAGAGACTTGTCTCAAAGCCTAGCTCTGAAAGAAAAAATATCACAAAATATTATGTTGAGTTCTCATTCAACTGTAATATTTTCTGCAATGTACTGACACAATTATTTCAGGTAATAAGTCATTCTCGGAATCAAGGTTAGACTCCCGTATTACGAGTACAATTAGTGTTCCACGATAGAAAATACCTTATTTTCGTTTTATTTGTTTTCCTCATTCTTGTCTTAGCAAGCAATTATTAAGAACTTACTAGAACAAAGTATATTTAGTCATGAAATAAATAGGTACAAAAGGCCTTAGTAACTAGTCATTCATTTAATTTCATCATTCATTTCGAGTACTAACCTACTCGAACCAACCCTCGTGTCGGAGTTTTTAGACCGCCTAAAGGCCTCCGACATGGTCTATCGAGGGAAACAACCGGGATCGTGCCTTTTGAAGCATGCATGTAGCGTTCAGATAGAAAAGTTAACTACGTCATGAGCGCAATTAACCAGTATTTTCTTATTTGACTTGTTTGTGTCATAGGTCACTTTAAAACTTTAAAATACCAGTAGGTAAAGCGATATAATGTATTATATGGCACTGATTGGAAAAAATAGAAAGCATTATTCAAGGGATTACCACGATGCACGGAAGACGCCCACAAGCAAATTGAAAAATAATAATTTAAGTCATCACTGTCACAAAATAAACTGCTTGTATAGACGCATAACACCTCAGTCTTCTGTGACCACGATTCCTGTGAAAGTGCCGAAATGTCAGATTAAATTGAAGTGTATCCGTAAACGTAGTTTCAAATCAAGATATGCTTAAAATGAAGTCTTGTGTGTTTTCTACGGGAAAACTTTTTATGTTAGCAGGGCGGGTCATGGGGTAGGGAAGTGAACACAGTGAATAGAAACTATAAATTAATTTAACAAAAAGTGGACGTTTTATTGTTACCACGGATGTGGGACAAACTATAGTAACAATAACGGAAAGGTCATCCGTACTAAACTAAAAAATAAAAATATTATAATTCCTAACTGAAAGTGTGCAGTGATAGAACACTCATGAATCATGAAATTTTTAAAAATCACAATACCCCATACAAGTTTACCCCATTCAGAACTATGTAACGATACGACTACCCGACAAACAGACAATCTAATATATAATATAGTTACGCACTAATATATTTACGCACCATGCACTTCGGTTTTACCATCGTTATGCCCGAATTTCGGGATAAAACATAGCCTACATATAACCTTCTTCTTGAGTATTGCTATTCAATGCAAAAATAATTATTTGAACTGGACTATTGTACTTTTGGGCTTCGCCGCAGTCGGGTAATTACAAATTTCACCTCTTTATAATATTCAAAATATCTTACAAATATTATAAATGCGAAAGTTTGTGAGGACGTATGTATGCATGTACCTATGTGTGTATATATGTTTGTTACTCTTTCACGTAAAAACTACTGAACGGATTTGGAAGAAACTTTACAGTAATGTAGGTTATATATCAGAATACCACATGGGATACATTTATCTCGATATTCCCGCGGGAATGGGTACACCACTGGTAAGAAAAAAGTGAAGATATAGATTTCAAACAAATATATCAACAAGTTCATTTCTAAAGCCGAATTTCAATAAAACACCTCTTTTTGTTTAAAAATAACGACTAAGTATGAAAGGGTAAATCACTTGAAACAAAACTACAAGAGTTTGCGGAGCGTCGTCGATCCCAGAGATGTTGGAACACTACAAATCATAGCGAACAAAAACCACCCGAGTGAGAATTTTAATAATTTACCCGAGTATTCTATCGGATAAAGATCATCCAATACTTGCACATTTTATATATTTTTAATCCAGAGGCAAAAGTATGGATTTTGTGTTTTATTCATTCATTCATTCATTCATTCAGTTTCTATTCATTCATTCACTTAGAGATCACCAACCCGCATTTGGCAAGCGTGGTGATTATGACTAATCCTCCTCACTATACTGATATCTTCAGTGAGATTAGAGGCGTTTGCCCATTAGTGGGACATTACAGGCTAATACTTTTTTTTCATTCATTCATTTACTTCGAGTAGGTTAGTGGTCAACCCTGGTGTCGAAGTGTTTAGACCTCATGTGGTGTAGACCGCCAAATGGCTTCCAACGTGATCTAACGATTGAAACAAACTGGATCGAATGTGGCGAGTACGCCTTGTTGGATCTGTATGTCTTCACTGATTTGCAGTCTAAACCTTTTCTTTAGTTTAATTTTATATTGACGCAATCATTTCAAAATCTGTAATGTCATATTATTATCATAAATATGAAAAAGGAACACATAACATTACACAATAAAAATCACACACACCAACAAAGACACAATTTAATTACTAAAACATTTAAAAGCAAAAGACCAATAAAGTATGTTCATCGTAAATATTGCTAGATAAAGTCGCACCGCGCACTAGTCGATGTACGTGAACCTTTAAGCAGAAATATATTAGGTCAGAAGACATTTGGCGCCGACCCAACGCGCAATCTTGTATGGCATTCTTTTTTAACCATTGTAGAGGAACAGTGCATAACCGATTTAGCAATAAATGTGTCGCTTTGTACGGCTGAGCGAGAGCTTCAGTTCTGTGATCACTTTGATTTGATTGCGGTTGTGGCGTAGTTTGACTGTAGTTTAGATTGAGTGAAGAGTGATTTCGATTTAAGATGATGTTTGTGGTAGGTATCTATGTGTGATGTAGAATATGCACTCTGTTGAACTCACCATCTTGCAGCTTGACTCAATTAAGACGATGTTTATTAATGGCGATGTTAAGCTAAATGTATCTAGGTGATTATTTAGACGGATGGCGGTTAGTACCAATTTTAAATGCTAGTTTTCTTGGGAGGCTCAGTCGCGTTGTAATCGCTAGACCATGTCGGAAGCTTTTAGGTGGTCTAGTAAATTCAACTGAAATGAGCCTTTGTTACACAAGCTTTAAATCATTCGCTGTGTCGTACTAATTTAGATTTTAAAATTATAATTTATAAATATTTAGCTTCTCCACAAAATGTCAAGTCCAGCCGGAAATTGCGGATCATTTTATATCTTTTTAAACGGATATTTTTATATTTTTTAATTATGACTTCAAGAAAACTCCGAAATAGATTTTCGTGGACAAATGGCTAATTATAAATCTATTCTAATATAAAAAGCTGTTTAGGATTTTTTTATTTCAAGGTATTCATCTTACGATTAACCCATCAGATTAGAATTTTAGAAGAAGGTTTTAGTGTTACTATTTTGCATCCCGGAATTCCCACGGGAACGGGCACAAAGCGAGTGAAACCGCGAGTCGCAGTTAATAACCAATATCGTTCAATCTATACTATATACTAATATTACATATAAAGCTGAAGAGTTTTTTTGTTTGAACCCGCTCATCTCAGAAACTACCAATCCGATTTGAATAATTCTTGATGTAATGGATAGCCACATTCAACGGGTAAGTTAAAGGCTACATTTCAACACGAAATTCCCACGGAAACGGGCACGACGCGGGTAAAACCGCGGGGCGCTGCTAGTCTATTAATAAAGCGATTGTTAATAGCTGAAAGAATACTCGAGTCATTTATTATCAACTTGGAGTGAAGTGGCGCGATCATTGGCGGAAATTGTTTTAGTTCGGATATAACTAATTGTTGTTTTCTGCTGATATACAGACGTACTTACCGAAAGTTTTTTATGTATGTGCTTTTTATTTGTGCCTTTGAAGGCCGTTGTTTAGCCGACCGTGCTACAGGAAAAGATGTGTTATAGTTTTGTAATTGTTATTTTATTATCCTTGATATGCTATTGTCTTTGCTGTTTGTTTGAGCTAGTTAACATGCACTTCAGCCTATTGCTTCATAGGATGACAGCATCACCGTATCGTACCGACTTATTAATAAACGCTATGTAACTAAAACACTGTTATAAAGTGTTTTGTCTCTTTTGCTCTTCGGAAAATTGCATATGTAGGAAAGAGACAAAGTGTTTGATAGCTAAAATGATAGTTCTTAATAGGCTTTTACTAATATGACCCGCAAGGTTCTACGAGTTTGAACTTGGGACCAACCATGGTCAAGGAAAATATACCAATGGGTATAAATAAGTTATTAAATAGTAAACTTATATTATTTACATACAACATAAACTTTTAATGTTTTTATGTAAATAATGTAAGTTTTTTTATTTCATTTAATACATTCACTTAGCTATCAATTGAACGTGTCAACTTACAGTAAACTACCAAAAAATAAAATCTCGTCAATCCAAAAAACATCTTAATAGAATTTCTGGATCTCGAACAAAATCTAGATTTACGAAGTAATATCTTCGTATTGTCTCCAAGAAGAAGCAAATATTCCGTGAGTTGGGAACACAATAATCTATTATCTGTTATTGAATTATGTAGCAAATGGCACCTGCCGCCAGACGCGAGGATACGTGTGCCCGACTGCGCTACACGAAATGGGGGTAATGTGTTTCACTAACTTATGAACGATGGTGAATACTTACTATGGCAATGTCTATGTCTACTACAATGTTCTATTCTATCAACCGTTAATAATTAATTCATTTCTAATTCTCTGTTTCTCTAAAAGTAAGTAAGTGCTAGAAGCCCGGTGGTGGAGTTTGACCGCCTAAAGGCCTACGACATGGTCTAAAGATAACAACCGGGACTGACAATTTAACGTTTTTATTTCTCTTTTGCTGTACAAGCTATTTGAAACATCTATACTAATTTACTATTAATTGAAACGTACGTTGATGTCATTATTATTTGTTGAAACGGGAACTTACGTACGCGGAGGTTACTGTTGAGTTGTCCCTCAACACGTTTCGGCCACATACGGGAGCACGGACAATTCCCGTGAAGGCTCTCTCTCGCCGATACAACGCGAGCCCACGCGTGCGCAACCCCCCCAACCACCTCAACAGCCACAACAACAGCTCTCTGCGCGCGCGCTCCGCGCGGCGGCGCGCGAGGCGCGAGCCGCGGCGGCCGGCAGTGCGGGGAGAGACGCTGTCGCGAGCGCTTCACCCACCTCCTGATGAAGGCCACCGTATGTGGCCGAAACGTGTTGAGGGACAACTCAACAGTAACCTCCGCGTACGTAAGTTCCCGTTTCAACAAATAATAATCTATACTAATATTATAAAGCTGAAGAGTTTGTTTTGTTTGTTTGTTTGTTTGTTTAAACGCGCTAATCTCAGAAACTACTGAACCGATTTGAATAATTCTTTTTGTAATGGATAACTACATTCAACGGGAAGGTTATAGGCTATTTTTTTTATCCCGAAATTCCCACGGGAACGGGCACAGCGCGGGTAAAACCGCGGGGCGCCGCTAGTCGTGAAATAAAAGTAAGTATAGCATTGCTTCAACAAACTATTATATGAATGAATGACCGCGAAGACTCGTATTCATACGATCATACGTATATAATACAAGAAATCTTTCAGGCCCAAAAAGCTGACGTAATCATACCATTACATACACAGATTTCATTACGTTGACAATCAGGACCCGGTTGAGACCCGTAGCGGTAGGATTAAGCGCTGACCAAAACGTCCCATTCTTAACGAAAACTGTTTATCCCGAAATGTCCACGAGGAAATTATTACTTTCCCCACCATCCCTCGCACGTTAAGTGAGATTATCTTTGTTATTGCTGAGAAAACACGTTATGTTATGGTTCGTCTTGTGTGGGTAGTTATAGTTATATCTAACTGGTGTAGTGGTTTCTAGTGCGTAGCGTATTATCTTCTTATATATAAAATTCTCGTGTCACAGTGTTCGTTCGCGTACTCCTCCGAAACGGCTCGACCGATTCTCATGAAATTTTGTGAGCATATTGAGTAGGTCTGAGAATCGGCCAACATCTATTTTTCATCCCGAAATTCCCGCGGGAACGGGTACAACGCGGGTGAAACCGCGGGGCGCAGCTAGTAGTATACACATATGTAGGAGTAGTATATACTAAGTAAGTATGAGTATGTTATTGGCCAACCTTGGTGTCGGAGTGTTTTAGATCGCATATAGGACTCCGACATGGTCTCACCATTGCAACGAAAACCGGAACCGACAATTTAACGTGTCCTCCGAAGCTCGGAAGCACTCAGATAGAAGTGCCACTATCGGCCCCCCATCCAAGAAGAGGTAGCTGCAGATTGCTTAACAATCGCAATAAACTAACATTGCTTAGTCAAACTACGCTATGAGCGCTACTTATGAGTATATACTTATGTTTCATTAGCTTTCAGCCTTCCACTTTATATAGCATTGCCATGGAATCCTCGGCTCTTGATATTACGAAGTGTTTATAAAGGCAGGTAATATAAAAATGCAATAAGGGCGAATGTTAATAACTTTCACAGAAATGTGTAGGGTGTGCGTCTGCGGTAATAGTTACCATCACGACTAATTGAATCTTGGGACTATTGCAGACTGCGATCTCAATACTATTTAGACTGACTTGTTTCACGAGCCCAGTGGCATGTGATAGCGTTTAGTGTCGGGGGTTGCGGGTTCGATTCCCGCCCGGAGTGAATATTATGCGCAGACATGGTTGCTGGATGTCAATTATAGTTTGTGTCTACGTAACACTGGGTGAATTTGTCCTGTAAATATTTATTTATATAATTCTGTCTTTGGAAAGTCTAATAATCATTTTCTCTGACGTTTTGTCTCTGCGTTCTTTGATATGTTTCAATAGACTACCTAACCGATATCTTGGCTCCATTAGTCACTTAGGGCTTTCGTTTTCAAGACATTTAAGTTGAAGTATTCTAGTTAGTCCACCCAGTTTAGGCGGTCTAAAAATTCCAATGCCAGAGTTGGCCATTAACTTACTTACTGAGTCCATCCATTACAATCCTATCTCTTTAATAGTAACCCCAAAAATCAGTTCTGCAATCAAAACCGATCAAAATTATCTCATTTCAAAACCACGTCAAAGTAAGTATAAAAAGCAATTTCTTTCCTCTTCCAAAAAAACCAACAATGTTAATTTTTGAAGTAAGACTAATGAGCAATTTAAAATTCCAATAAAATGGTTGAATTTTCCGATAAATTCTCGGGTCCGATGTTAAATTCGGTATTAAAAATCCTTTTGGGTGTGAACTGCGATGTCGATAAACTAGCGAGTGACGGCTCTAATTAAACTTGGTGCTGAGGCATTCGGAGCCGAGCGTGGATTGATTAAACGTACCAAGCCGATTTGTTGTTTATTTATTACTAGCAGCGCCCCGCGGTTTTACCCGCGTTGTGCCCGTTCCCGTGAGAATTTCAGGATAAAATGTAGCCTATAGCCTTCCTCGATAAATAGACTATCTAACAGTGAAAGAATTATTCAAATCGGTTCAGTAGTTTCTGAGATTAGCGCGTTTAAACAAACAAACAAACAAACAAACAACCAAACAAACAAACAAACAAACAAACAAACAAACAAACAAACAAACAAAACAAACAAACAAACTCTTCAGCTTTATAATATTAGTATAGATACTATCCCTTCGGCTTCTAACTCCGCGTTGTCAAGTTTATTAGCAAAACACAATGTATTATGGATGGTCCCAATAATCTATACAGGCACATAATATTAGGCCAATGTACCTAATGCTAGTTAAACTTAATATCTATTCATTTGACTAGATTCTAACTGCATTCTCTTTTCACCTGATTGAGCAGACAGGTTACTATCTAACACTAACGAATTAAAACATTATCGATATCGAATCAAGTGCTGCACTCAGAGACGTACATGTCAACATCACTTATTAAACCTTTACTAAGAAAGCGTTTGCAGTCTCTGAGTACGAGTGTTATGTGCTATAAATAATATTATAAAGCTGAAGAGTTTGTTTTGTTTGTTTGTTTGTTTGTTTGTTTGTTTGTTTGTTTGTTTAAACGCGCTAATCTCAGAAACTACTGAACCGATTTGAATAATTCTTTCACTGTTAGATAGTCTATTTATCGAGGAAGGCTATAGGCTACATTTTATCCCGAAATTCCCACGGGAACGGGCACAACGCGGGTAAAACCGCGGGGCGCTGCTAGTATTAGTATAGATATATAAAATTCTCGTGTCACAGTGTTCGTTCGCGTACTCCTCCGAAACGGCTCGACCGATTCTCATGAAATTTCGTGAGCATATTGAGTAGGTCTGAGAATCGGCCAACGTCTATTTTTCATCCCGAAATTCCCGCGGGAACGGGTACAACGCGGGTGAAACCGCGGGGCGCAGCTAGTGTGCTATAAA
This sequence comes from Cyclophora punctaria, assembly GCA_951394245.1. Taxonomy (NCBI): domain Eukaryota; kingdom Metazoa; phylum Arthropoda; class Insecta; order Lepidoptera; family Geometridae; genus Cyclophora; species Cyclophora punctaria. The sequence continues at coordinate 1,459,886 of OX596171.1, read as the reverse complement.
TGGTATTAAAAACGAAACTAGTGCTCAATCAAGAAGGTGGTTCTTTGGAGTTGCATGAAAAGGGGTATAGTCCAACTAATATTATAAATGCGAAAGTTTGTAAGGATGTATGTTTGTTACTCTTTCACGAAAAAACTACTGGATATATTTGTATGAAATTTCACAGTAATATAAGTTATACATCAAATAACACATGGGATACATTTCATCCCGAAATTCCCACAGGAACGGGTACCATGTGTTTAACACCGCGGGAGAGCCTTTTTAATATATTTAAAAAAATTAGAGGATTTCGACCCGTCAAAATCTTTCTATCTTCTTTCATAGAATTATGGTACCGCTAGATCGAATTACAATCGTAATTCGATCCGGATCGGGTGTACATGGTAACCCCTCTGCTATAAACATAAATACATAAACTAAATTTCGTTTCATTCGTTACTCGAATCAGATCCAATAAAATATAATGTATTAACGAGGTGTTTGCATGTACTGCGACCGTTATCACTACTCCAATCAATATAGGTTAATGAACATAACTGGTTAATGGGATTTAACCGTAAACGAATTATGTTATTACGTATTGCACATTTGAGTTAACTTTGGGGTTAAAGAATTGTCCTACTAATATTATAAATGCGAAAGTTTGTGAGGATGGGTGTATGTAATGTTTGTTACTCTTTCACGCAAAAACTATTGGACGGATTTGGATGAAACTTTACAGTATACATCAGAATAACACATGGGATACATTTTATCCCGAAATTCCCGCGGGAACCGATACAACGCGGGTAACACCGCGGGGCGCGGCTAGTGTAAAATAAAAGCGAAGTGTATCAGTAAACGTAGTTTCAATTTAAAATAACCAACTTAATATTTCAACAATAAAATGAAATAAAATTACAGCGTTAATTTCTTCAGCATGTAAAGCATATCATTTAAATAAAACCAAGTCCATAAAAGATCACTCTCCCGAACATTTATCCGAATCATTTACGATTGAATAAAATAAAATATAACGTACAAAATTAAACGATCATTCACAAATAACAGGAGAATATAATGGGACTAAAAACGCTCACATAATTTGAATAAAAATGTATGATAAAATACAGTCAAGTAGAAACTTAAAATGAGATGTAAATATTGTTTTGCTGACTGTCCATAATCACTTTTTTAATGGAGTTCGTGACCGCGCGGTCGTGAATTGTTAATTAATATTTTTCCATCTTTTTCGCTGTCGTTACAAAATTTGCAGGGAAATAAAAATGTTTCCTTTAATGGTGCAGCGTCTGAGGCCATCGCTGCGTCTCGCTATGATTTTAGTGTGAAAAAGGAGATCCAACGTCCTGTTTAACTATTCATTTTCCTTGCTACAGTCTATTTTTAACTGGAAATGTAAACCAGAAGACGGAATGACTAATTATTATTTCCCTTAGAATATGTACATTGAAAAAGTATAAATGTTTATCCAGACAGTTTCCTACTTTCTATTAAGAGCTCTTTCTTATAACGTCGTTGAAATAGAACGAGTTTACAAGCAGATATTGCACTATATTCCATTGACCTCTAGTTCACAAATGATTTTGAAACTTTTCTTTTAAATTCGCCACCTCGCAGATTGTGAACTGGCTCATGTCAACGACTTAACCGACCGAAAAGAAGCTCTGCGGTTTTACCCGCGTTGCTCCCGTTCCTGGAAGAATTTGGATGAAAAATAACTTATCCCACTTATATTATAAACGCGAAAGTTTGTGAGGATGTATGTATATGTTTGTTACTCTTTCACGAAAAAACTACTCAACGGATTTTTATAAAACTTTACAGTAATATAGGTCATAAATCAGAATAATACATGGGATACATTTTATCCCGAAATTCCTGCGAGCAGGGTACAACGTGAGTAAGACCGCGGGGCGCGGCTAGTGACGACTGTAACGACTATAATTATTGATATCGGATTGGTAGTTTTAGAGATTATCCCTTTATAATATTAGTATAGATCATTATTAGTACGTATAGATTAGATTTCCTGTAATAACGTTTTCAATACCTGTAAAGCCAAAGGGTGCTAGTAATTCCCTCCTATTCTCAGTCACAAGAAATCACGTATAATTTAGTACATCAATAGAGGCAATATTTCCCAGTATTTTCTGCCTCAGACAGACATTCTACCACCTTGGGACTTGCTAACTAATTAAGGGAGATTATTGAACATGTCAGATTAATTCCACGCGCCTGTTATAAAGCGAATAATTACGTCTAGACATCTATGTATCATGTATGTACTTAGAAATCGATTATATTAGTATATAAGTACCTAATCGATTATATATTTGACTAGCTCGCCTCGGGTTGTACCCGTTCTCACGGGAATTTCTGGATAAAATGTATCCCGTATGTTATTATTAATGTATAACCTATATTACTTTAAAGTTTTATCCAAATCCAAACAATCGTAACAAACATGAACACAAACAAAAAAGAGTAACAAACATACATACATACATCCTCGCAAACTCTCACATTTTTAATATTAGTAGGATTGACTTTTTACACTATAGTTGTATGTGTTACATAACTTTGTTACTATGCTTATTTTATTCTCATTATAATAAGTGAAGTGAAGTGAAAACAAGACATTAACCTTAGTCTTATTTTAACCTTTTCGATAAACCAAACCTCATTCATTTCTTTGCTTCCCGATCCGATCCTGTTTGAAGCTTATGTACTTGTATAGCATTCCATTATTTGATTTAGTGTTCAACCTCGACAAACAAAGAAATGTCAAACTACCGATTCATGCCCAATTTATTTATTCACTTAGAGAGGAAATCTTCAGATGTTTCAATGTTCTGTGAAATAAGTTTAGGAAATAATTTGCTTCTTAATTGAAAATTTTCAATACAAAAGTACTATCGTAACTGAATTGTAAGTTTCCTTATCGGATTATTGGTTTTTGGTGTTTCAGTATTACACCATGTTTGAGGCCTCGAGGCGGTCTTAAAGCTTCGACGCCAAGGTTGGCCATTAGACTGCTCCTTTACTCTTTTTATTTACAAATAATAATTACTTTATTTACAAACAGCAGCGATGTTTCTTCTACAATAACAATAATAATTAAATTCACGACAGTTAAAAGTAACAGTAACAGTTTAAGTAAATTGTATCAAGGAAAGGAATCCAAAGCTTTCGGCGTAAATTGAGTAATTTTTACAACAATGAGACTCGATTAGACCTGAATAGAACGATTGTGCTTTATTTTCATGTTGTGTTCGGATTAGGAATCATAAAAGTAGGTAATAAAAAAGTAATTCTGCAAAACAAAGGCGACCTTCATTGGAAAATATGGAATAACTTTGTGTTATTCTGTATTTGTAGACAACACAGGAGATTTCATAACGGTTAGATCAGACTATAACAATGGATTCTTCTATAATCTACTAGCAGCTCCCCGCGGTTTTACCCGCGTTGTGCCCGTTCCCGTGGGAATTTCGGGAATTTTTTTCCACAAAAACCTTCCTCTTGAATCACTCTACCTATTACAAAAAACCGCATCAAAATCCGTTGCGTAATTTTAAAGATTTAAGCATACAGACAAACAGACAAACAGAAGACAAACAGACGCGACTTTGTTTTATACCATGTAGTGATGATGATACTAAAATAATAAAGCTGAGTTTCATTTCTGTTCGTTTGAACGCGTCACTACGCTACTAAGGAACTAATATACCAATCCGATTCAAATAGTTTTTTTTTAATTAAAAGCCACATTCAATAGAAAGGTTATAGGTATTTTTTCATCAAGAAAATTTCCACGAGAACGAGAACAACGCGGGTAAAATCGCGTAGCGCTATAATATATGTATATATACCTACCAATAATAACCTTTACTTTGAATGTGGCTAATGGCTATCCATGACTAAAATAACTATTCAAATCGGATTGATAGTTTTTGAGATAAGCGCGCTCAACAAACAAATAAAACAAAGGATCAATCTCTTAAACTTTATTTTATTAGTATAGAGGTATAGATAGACCAGAGGCTGACGAACCACAGTCTTGACTAACCACAGTCTTAACTAAAGTGCGAAAGAGACTGTGGCTCTTCTTAAAAATCAAGAAAATCTTATCATAACCTTTGAAACAATTACCTTAACGTACTTACAATATTTCTGTTCATAACTTCTTGAACTTATTACAATTACAAGTGGGGCCATTCCCGCGCTAATTCAGAAAGTAAAATCTTATTTCCCTTGGAGTTCGGCCCCTTATCTCGCGCACTATCAGATCGCACTTAAATTTATTTTGCGGTAAGAATAACGTTTGTACGTTCCTTCTTTACTAAACACCTTTGAGGGAGTATTTTTGAGGCAATTTAATGGAAAGATTTAGCAACTTCTTCTATCCTATTCATATTGTATATATTGAAAATCCTTTCTTAGTGTGCACTTATGTCACTTGAAGAACCTTCCTGCCAAATATCATGTTTCTAGGTGTAGCGGTTGAGGCTGTATGTTGATTATCAGTCAGTCAGTCAGTCAGGACTTTGAATTTTATATATATAGATATATTAATACTAAACCTTAAATATGTATAGATTTGGATATAATATTAAATTATCTCATATGTACCTTTGTTGTCCTATTAATATAACTAAAATGTACAAACAATACATAGTTTCAATTTTTCAAAGGTCCTCTATTTAGAAAAGGTTATAATATAAGCCATTTACCCTTTGACATTTATTGTTTTAGTCAATGATAAATACTTTGAATATTAAAATACCTTTTTAATCATAAAGCCTAAATAACTGAAATATTTCTTTGAATTAATGAATCACCATCAGCTTTTGGTACATTCATCGTGACATGCTATTTAAGATAAGTAGTACCTAAGAATCTCACTGTGAGACATGAGCGTGCGAGTGTGTCAATGTGTGTGTGTGTGTGTGCGTATGTATGAGCGTGTGAATGTGTATATATATGTGTGTGTGTGTGTGTGTGTGTCTGTGGCGTTGTTGTTCTTTCACAGTTCACTTGTTTTCAATTCAAGACGGTTTATAATATTAAAGCTTCTAAAAGAATGTATAGAAATCATCTTAAGCTCCAATTTATAAAGAAGATTATTATAAAGTGTTTCAAAACAATGTATGCAAAGTATTTGAAATTTTCTCAAAGAATTCAATTAATTTAAAAGCTTTTTAAAGCGCTTTACTTCGTGTGTGAGAAATATGAAAGGCTTACGGTCATTGTCTGGATCTCAATGAATTCAAATTCAATTTGTTTCTAGTCGAAGGTTTGCTTAAATCATAATTAAATTCAATATTTTCTCTCAGAGAATCAATTTGGTATGACAATAGGTTTCTTTCGACCGTAATTGATAAAAATTGGCTATGATACTATTTCGGGGAAAATTGTATTTGAGAAGGAAATGAATAGCTTGGAAATATGTTTTGTTTAAAAAGTAAAATCATTTAGTAGATTGGATAATACAACAAAAAGAAATGTATCAAACACATAACCCTCCTGTCATTGTTGCAGTCAATAATAATTTAACTGGCGACACCATAGACGTCGAGTGAGTATACAAGCCGCGAGCTGGCGAGTTCAATAGAACGTGAGCATATGTTTATCGCTCGCTCGTTTATCGAACTCAAGTAGATAACATCTCGTATACCAGGGGTTCCCAACCTGTGCGCCGAGGCGCCCTGGTGCGCCGTAGGAAGTAAAGAAGGGCGCCGTGGGTTTGAACCTTATCATTAACCGAAATATTATATAATATGATCTAAGACCTAAGAACTTTGAAAACCATGTTTTTATGCAAATAAATTATTTGAATTTGAATTTAAAATTACAAATATTCGCGGCACCTTTCTGAGCGCTTGCATCGTGAATAAAGTTTTAGGTAACGACGGTAGGTAGATAACTACTTACGCCGACGTCGTGCGCGTTGCCGTTCCGTGCACGTTGCCGCTCCGTGCGCGCCTACAAGCTTACCGCCCGCACCAATAGCAATGCTTGGGTAGTGCGCCGTCAAAAAAACTAAACTTGTAACTGCGCCGCGAGGTGAAAAAGGTTGGGAACCCCTGTCGTATACAATAAGTTAAAGTTAAGGTATCTACCCATTACATCGTATCATATACCATGACCGTGCTATGAACGTGTCAGCACCGGCAAAATATTCTCATCGAGAATAGTCGACGTTGTTGGTTGGTGGCGGAACGGTCTAGTGAGCATAGTCCCATACTTTTCAATACAAAGATTACTTTTTTGCGTGACACGTTCATAGCACGGTCATGGTATGATACGGTGTAATGGGTAGAGGCCTTAAGTCCTTAATATCCCACTGCTGATCAAAGGCCTGACATCTCTATACCCACTGACAAAAAACTCGCTTCCAAAAAATGGTTCAACAAATAGAAATAGAAGAAATACGAGTAGCGTTACCCCATCGCGCTCGATGTTTACAAGTCGGAACATCAATCAATGTCTGAGGGACGAAAAATGTTCTCCTAATTTCATAAAGGTACCCTAACTTTTTATTACATTACCTTTAGTACAACGTTACAATCACGATCCGGATTATTTATTACTACGTGTAGATTTTTCTTAATGTCAAGGCTTTGATGAACGATCGATGAAAATAAACAGTTATATGAAAGTTATCAATGCTTGAAGTGCTTGTACTATACCTTCGTTGGTAAATAAATAGTTGTTTTCGATTCAAGACGATATATGATCGTACTAATATTATGAATGCGAAACTATACCGTAATAACATCGTAAATAAAATGGTAAAAAATGTTCGTGGGTTGCCTCTACCATAAAAATCTATCATAGTAGAATTCCAGTGTAAAACTATTATTTATTATCTATCATTATCTTTCATACCTTTTTTGTCTATCAAAACACAAAAGATCACAACAAATTGAGAGCTTCTTAGAAATGGATATACCAAAATAAAAAACTTGATAATCCTTACAAATTGTCGATGAATCTTGTAATTAATACATTCTCGACGGTGGGAATCCCTCGATTTTTCTTAACCCTCGGCTTCAGGCTCATATTTCACGAAGGAATATCTACCTGAATGCATATTTTATACTTGGCACCTGCCGCTCCGATATTAGGGTTCTGTAATCAAATTTTTGCGTCGGAAACTACGTGCTGTCACTAATTTATCATCAGGACCAAATTACGTCTGACTGATCTTCTGTGATATTGAATTGAGGATGATGTTCACGTGTTAACTACTTACGTGAAAATAACTTTTTCTTTATTAACTGAATCTAATTTCAAAGGCGTTTGTCAGTGTGAATGTATGAACTTGAATGAATGAACTTAACTAATTGATGTAATTTTTCAAACACTACATGATACAATCATTCATTAAATCTCTTCTAAGGAAACATTTGACGACTCTGAGGGTGTTTGACTATTTTAGCTTTGAGCAATTATAACGCGATTTATTAAAATGCACATTAGTTTTATTTAACGGGTGCGTCAGACATTACATTGTAAAACACTTTTTTAACTACAAAGATATCTTTATCTTATACCATTTCTATTTTTATAGAACTTTATCTTTTACTCCAAAGACTATAAAGAAAGAAAAGACACTTTTATCTTGTCTGTGGTGCAATCAAGAAACAAAAGTACGTGTCTCGTTTAGAATAGACAATTTTGTTAAATACTAATGGAAAAAGACATCGCTCTGACATCTATCTATTCGACCTACGTTCAACATTAGAGATTCAATGAACTCAGCTTAATTGCTGATATCATTTCGGTACTCCTCCGAACTTGAATAACATGAAATGAGCTTACAACCACAAAATTTAATATCAACAATATAATTGAATTATTTACATAAAATAACTCGTAATTATTGCTGTTGTTGTGGTTGAACAAAAACTGTTTAGTTTAAAAGTTTTACTATTTTTTGGCTAATAATTAAGAAAGTTATTTATATAAAATCTAGTACATTTTTTGGGCTATAATTTTTTTTTTATATTTTGAAAGAAAAATGTAAAACTCAATATAATTATTACGTCATTAGAAGTTACTACATAACAGTTTCTTGTTTGAACTACTCCTTTAATTGATGCTTGTAGCAGTGGGTAGTTAGTGGGTGGGTAGCCGAGAATGTAGTCTAGAGAAAGGTTTACAAACTTATGTGTTATTCTATTAGCATTGATCTTTAAGATCAATAATATCAGGTTGACAACATTATATGATGAGAAAAATTTACAATAGGTTTATTATCGAAATATTATTGGCTAAATTATACGGAACCAACTTTTTGAACAGACTTTTTTGCTCACGAGTAACAATTTGTTCATTTTAATTTTCCAACTGTTTGTATTATTCAGTATTCGGACTTATATTTTTGGTAGAGTTCGCGAATCTATGAATTTTTATGTGACGCATTATTTTACGGGATAATTCGTAAAATATCATTTCGGATTTCCAGTTTTTTTGTTTCGTTCAATTGAAACAACGGAATTGTTTGGAACGCCGGCTTTTCGTCCAGTTTTCTGACAGTTGATATCAAGCAGGCTTTATTTATTTACTTCAGAGGCTTAGTATTTTTGAAAACAAAATGCTGAAAAATATAAAGTTTTTATATGCTACCAAATGGCTTTACGTACCAACATGGTACGTTCAAAAGAGCCTCTATGGGGCCAAAACTGAATAAAAATATTTCACTTTGACTTTGAACAATTTATTTTTTGACATAGTTACTAATTTTTAACTTAGGTCATTTGGTAATCAATTACTTAAAGCACATGACACACATTTGTGCCGTTACAGGCTAGTGTGACACCTGTCATACAAAATAATAATTCAACATCACGTGACAACATGTGTGTGTAACACTTTAGCAATTATTAAAGTTACAAGTAATTGAAACAACACATGACTTAAGCCACAACAATAAACCAAGCACCAGAGATAAAAATATTATCCTATCCAACCTTTTTTTACCTACAAAACCCTTCATAAAAATCAAGAAATACGTAGTAGAGCTCGGAATTTCTATATTTAATGTAATCAACACCAAAATATGAGTACTCATACTTCTTAAAGCGAATTACCTCTGAAGCTTCACATTCCACGTTAATAAAGTAATTCAGACTAGAAGAAAAGGAAGAAGCATAAAGAATTCTATCAACCTAGAATTTGGACCTATTCATGCTGTAAGAAAGATTATTTGTGGTCAGACAGTGAGCGACGACTGCGGTTAATTAATTTCAATGTGGGTTTTGAATGGGAATTCACTGGTTAAATTTATTATTATAGTCTTGTATAAAAAGGGCTTTCATTTATGGTTTGATTTTGAATAAAGCTTTTTTTTATATGTGCCGAATAACGGAGCGTACTAATAAATTATATCGCTTAGTTAGGATAAGTTTTGTTGTTGTATGTGAATAAATGTCAACTTCTTGTCGGTGGCAACACAAAATATTTGACATGTATTAGCTTCACAATGGCAACTTTTTTAATTTACCAATTCAGTTGTCTCCAACTGTAGGGTTGTCACATAAATAACAGTATCTATCAAAAGGATTTTAGAGTAATTTTATCTTCCAATAATAATAAATGAATCGCTAAATGACTACACCAAGTTCATTTTCTTTGTTTTCAACTCTTAAGGGAAATAAAGGCCTCATTTTTTTAACATCTCTTTTGTATAAGAATCATTAACACCTCATTTATTTTCAACATCTCTCTTTTATAGGAATCCCCCATCTCGCCTGCACTACAGCCACACCCCACTCACCTTTGCCAGAGGTGTAAATATGACATGACATGAGGACTGAGATGAAATAAACTGTGCAATCTGAGGCATCGTTTGTGTTACTCCCGAGTGCGATATGAAAATATGGAACAGGGGTTGAGTGGGGACGCGGTTTGTAACAAACTTTATTTAGAAAGTGGGCCGCGGTTGAACTTTGGTTAGTACAAGCATGACGTACTTGTATTAACCAACGAGGTTATGTTCAACTAAACTATAGTTAGAGAAAACATGTTCTTTGTAATCGAATTTATGAGGTTTTGCACTTAAGTAATGATAAAAAAGCTTTGGCTTACACGTTAAGCTGAATTTGATTATTCACTTCGAGTAGGTTAGTGGCTAACCCTGGTGGAGTTTTTAGACCACCTGAAGGCCTCCAATACAGGCAATCTAACATCGCTTAGTCAGATGCCGCATGCGCATCGCTTAGTCAGATGCCGCATGCGCATCGCTTAGTCAGATACCGCATGCGCATCGCTTAGTCAGATACCGCATGCGCTACAATAAATGGATTTGATGAAAATAGCAAGAGTGATAGCCTGTAATTTCGCACGGCATCGCGACTGGGTAATGTGCCTTCATCTCTCTGAATATTGATACCATCACTGTGATAATTAAACGAACAGAACTATACATTAAAAAGCGAGTTTAAGCAGCAGTTATAAAATGTCAGCTGTTTTATTCCTTTCTGTATAATAAATTGGTTGCGTAACAGTACGAGGATCAACACACGTGAAGTAAACCACAAAAATCGTAATTACATAAATAAATCAGCAAATAGCTGTTAATTGAAAGACTACTCAAGCGTTATATTAAATAAATTGACCTCGATAATACAATAAATGACTGCACTGACTTTTTAAAGCTACACCCCACACTATGTTACTAGCTAAATCATATCTCCGCTGTAGCGAGTAATTAATTCGGCGATAGTACAGTGTCTAGAGTGCAATTAAAACTAGAAAACATTTTTATTCTTTCCACTCAAAAAGTTTCTCTGTTACAAAGATAGCGAATACGTAAAGTCTCCTGTGTAATACTGAGTGTTACACAAATGTTCTAATAAACTCTAAAGGAACGGTTTCACTTGAGACGAATTTGTTCGGCGAACTGATACGATTCACATACAATAAAACACGCTATATTTTGTTCCTAGATCTCAGTTGGAAGATAGACGGATAGTTTTTATATTGATTGATATTAGTTTAACTATATTTTGTTCCTAGATCTTAGCTGGAAGATAGACGGCTAATTTTTATATTGATTGATACTAGTTTAACCCGCGTTGTACCCGTTCCATTGAGAATTTTGGGATGAAATATTACCTTTAATCTTCCCGTTGTATGTGGCTATCCTTTACAAAAGGAATGATTCAAATCGGATGTTTTTGAGATTGGCAAACAAACAAAAAACGAATACTTTACTGTCCTCTCTTAACCTAGTCTATCAGTGGTTGTATTGTAACGTTTGTGATAAACAAAATATTATTATACAAGGCTAGACTATCTACCTTCAGAAGCATTCAGGCATTTTGCCCATATTTATACTATTGATAATTTTTATACCAAAACTAATATAACAGGTCTAGTATGGATAAAACCGCGGAAACTTTTGTCTATGTGGGTCTTCTATCGCACTCAGGGACGTTCATTAAATCGCCATTTCATTAATTAACGTAATTTCTCATACTTTACATGTCAAAATAAGTAATTCAATCTTTTCTAAGGAAGCATTAAATTTGACGTCTCTCAGTACCGTTATAAACGAATTCAATTAAAACGAACATTCGCTGAATGTCTCAATGAATCTTCACTTAAAGTCTTTTCACAAAACACTAACGAAATTTTCTACGACTAAGACTTAATAAAACAGACCTGTATTTGTTTTATTTTCTACTACGTTATGCTATTTTGTGAGATGAGATAGCATTTTGATTATTGTGCACAGAAAGAATACTAACTATATCAAAGCTTTCATGTTCAAAGGAGAATTTGAACTAAAAAAAGTCTTTCAGAAGAAACAATTTAAAGAGTACGAGTATTTCATAATATTGTGCATATTTTTCATATGTTCATAAGTTGGGTGACAACCTACACGAATTGGCCAGCTTTTTACTTTGACAATCCTGTTTAATTTTATACACTCGTCCTTATTATACTGATATCAGCAAACGCATCATTTTCCCTGCAGTGGAATTACTGGTTGGGGCATTTCGGTTAAATCTTTAGATAACAAAACAGCAGAACCTTAAGATAAAACTGAAGTTGAGTTTACCTCTATTTGCATTTCTGACTTCACCCCTATTAAAAGTACTCTTTTAAGATCTATCTAAACACACTGATATTACAATCAGAATGTCGGTATTAGCCTGAAATAATACCCTGAATTTTAGCTTGTAAAGTCCCCCTGCCGGGCAAAGGCCTTCTCTTTTCACCGAAGATATCAGTACAGTGAGGAGGATTAGGCGTAATCAGAACGTAGAAGTCTTAAACTATATGATTGCATACAATACATATCACTTTTTTGTTCAACATCAACTTGTTTTCTTGTAAATAAAAAGGTCAGATTCTAATCAGACATCACTTTAATGCCTCTTTTAAATCAAACAGTATGTAGATATACTAAATAAACAAAGAAAAATGCTTTCTAAAAAGAACCAAATTAAAATCTAAACAAATCCCTGTTCCACTTTGGAACCAATAACGAATGTCAAAGATCCTCTTATTTGTATTCCACGCTTACAATACAGCCACATTCTGAATAAAAATCACGAATTCGAATAACATTTCACATGTTGCTATTATATTGCTGATAAAACGATATATTAGGTTGAGATGTATGCTAAGTTAGCGATTTGAGACGAATACTTGCTCTATTTTTGCTCGGCTATAGATAAGAGTTGATTTGTGTTTTAAATGGGTTCAAAATGTATGAGGGATTGAGCACCATGACTGATATAATATATCAGCTATAGCTATAGCTAGATATAATATAATATTACCTACATAACAAATATATTATATTTGTTATGTAGGTAAATTCAGCATTAGGTAATAAAGATAATTAAATGAAGATAAAAAATACAATACAATATATTTACATGGTTTATTAAGATAGTTCTTTCAATTGAAACCTTGTCGGAGGTCTTTAGGCGGTCATAAAGCTCCGTCTTACACCAAGTTTAACCACTGACCTACTACTACTCGAACTAACCGATACAGTTAATCTCGAAAGTGCATTGCACAAACTTATTTGCAAATAAATTGAATTCAGAATACGGATTCTAATGAGCACTGGGATCAATATGGACCCAATGCAAAATTAGTATGGGAGGAAGCAGGGTATATAAATAAGAATCTCGGATAAAAATCTAAGAGATTTTTTCCTGATCTCTCGTTTTTTCCTTTACATTATACCAGAGATAGGTTTATAAAGATTATATTTTATAGGCAGATCGATTTTACATTAATTTGTTTACATGATTACGGTGGTTCGACTTAATTTGTATTGGTTATGAAGGTTTCAAAATGTGATTTTTACTAACCCATCCAAATAAAATATGATTCAATTTTAAAATGGGTAAAATATGATAATTTTTTATACCTATTTATTTATTAGAAAGGGTGACAAATGAAGAAGTATTAGAATTGGTAAGAGAGAGTAGAACATTACTTGAGACAATAGAAAATAGGAGAGGGAAGATGATAGGACATCTCATACGACATGTTCTATTTCCTGAAATATAAAATACAATATTGAACGAACAGCTTTTGTTTTATAAACATATTTAAATGCTAGATAGATTTTAAAGTTTTTGTGCAAACCGCCCTCAATTCCGAGTACTCATATTCTGTTTGATTGAAGATTAAACGTCAAACGTTCATAAAAGTAACCGTCCAATGCAATCCTAAAGCTACATATCGTCGAAGCTTTGAAACTCATATGTATTCACCCCGAGAACCGTTTAGAGAACTAGGACACTAATGTTTGTAGAAGCTGCGTTTTGCTAAAAGTATTTTTTCAGCGACAAACGAAACGTAGTACAATCGACTGGGGACTTAGTGTGTTATTGAAAAATGAATAGCAATTAGGTTTAGGTTCTGTTTTGGTCAAAGTGCTACAACAGATCCGAGTTCTATCCAAACAGTTTTGGCAGAGACTGTCCTTCCAATCATATTCCTATTACGCCACAAAATTATGCATATGACAACAATGCTATGCGTTTCGATATAGTTGATACGAAGCATAACGTAACATCGTTATGTTACGTTATGCTTTGTATCAACGTCGTATCAACAATGCGTCGTTACGCATAGTACATTTTAAGTAGATAGGCATCAATACAATATCGTACTTAACGTTAAAAAATAAGCATAAAACACAGTAATCACTTTAAAAAACATCAAAGAAACCCCTACACTGGCAAACATTTCCATCATAATTTATGACACAACAACAATGCTTTGTAAATTAAATATCTATACAAGAGAACCGTTCAATGAATATGATCGACATGATTGATGATCGTACACGGTAATCACTCGATAATCGCTCCATCAGCGAAAAGATTCGACACACAGTGCAATGACGTACAAAGTAGGTAGGTAGTAACCCTTATGTGAGATAGACTAATACTCATTATTAACGTATTACTACGGGTTTTTTAAAAACACTTACTTTGATTTCATTCGTTAATAATGTGTAAAAATTGCGAAAGTTTGAAAAAGGATAATACCTTCGTGGATAATACTTAAAAGGCGATGTGCTACGAAGTGCTACGACGTAGCTGATAAGTGCTACGTTTTTCGTAGCAAATTTCGTAGCAACTGGCATTAGTTTAAAACCTTTAGAAACGGAAATCGGAAACTTGCCGTGCATTGTTGTAAATTGAATCAAAATAACCTCGAAAATATTCGTGTTCAGGTTATTATATAGGAACAGTAGCATACAAGCATTGCACAGTTATATAGCTACTAATCCTGGCGCTTCCTTAATAAAAATACTAAAGCACTCGTCCAAATTAAATCATCTGTGAAACACATATAGATAAGTCTCATACTTACATAAAATCATCATTAAACTTCCCCTTAAGTATAACTCATAAAAATAATTTAAAAGTCTTAAAATATTCGCGCCAAAAGTGGTCGTAAAATCAGTAAAGCATAAAGTTAACCTACTCCGAGCACATTATACTGTGGCACGAATTTGGCCGTTTAATTATCGTATGAGAACTTTGATCGATATGTGCCGTGAAAAGATTTGGGATATTAATATTCGGTACACCGATTTGTCAAAATGTATTGACTTTATTCTGTTTCATGTGACGGGTACGCGTGTTCTGTGAGTGATGATACGCATAAGTACTGAAGGAAATGAGGTTGGTAAGTATATGACGAATCTTCACTTTTACACTAATATTATAAAGAGGAAAACTTTGTTTGTTTGTAATGAATAGGCTCAAAAACTACTGGACCGTTTTTAAAAATTCTTTCACCATTCGAAAGCTACATTATCCATGAGTAACATTAGGCTATTTTTCATCCCGAAATTCCCGCGGGAACGGGTATAACACGGGTGAAACTGCGGGGCGCGGCTTGTTTTCTATAAAGTAAGTAGGTAAATTCGAGTAGTTTAGTGGCCAACCCTAGTGTCAGAGTTTCTAGAGCGCCTAAAGGCCTCTGTCATGTTCTGACGATTGGTACAACCGGGACCGACAATTTAACGTACCCTTCGAAGCACGATTTTTCTATAAAAGTTAGTTTTGGCATCTTAATCATTAGAACATTTTAAATAGGCATAGATCACTGTTATTCAACTGTTATTATCCTAGCCAATTTAGTACAACGTTCGTCACAGAAGGTGACAAGACATGACATGATAAATACTGTGTACTGATTGGTGACACATTGACGGAAAATTCGAATTTTAAATATTCCACCAATCAGCGAACAGGATTTATTATGTCATTTCTTGTCGGCTTACCTGATATTTGTTGTACTAGCCGCGCAGGGATTGTAGTTTAAATAGCGAATTGACAATGAAATACTACAACAAAACTATATAATAATGCTAGTACTCGTACAATCGCCGTGGTGATATATTTAGTTATCAAACATAAAATAAATAAAAAGCGGCCAAGTGCGAGTCGGACTCGCCCATGAAGGGTTCCGTAGCAGCGAGTAACATAATAAAGAAGTTCTTGAAATAAATGTTTTTTTATTTACATTTGAGTTATTGAATGAATAATCAGTATTTTTTTGCGGTTTACGATTTATGTCGTAAAAAAAAAACTACTAACTAGACCTCGTTCAAACCAATTTTCGGTGTTAGATTACATTGTTATGTACATCATATATTTTTTTTAGTTTTATCATTCTCTTATTTTAGAAGTTACAGGGGGGGGGACACACATTTTACCACTTTGGAAGAGTCTCTCGCGCAAACTATTCAGTTTAGAAAAAAATGATATTAGAAACCTCAATACCATTTTTGAAGACCTACCCATAGATACCCCACACGTATGGGTTTGATGAAAAAAAAAATATTTTTTTCATTTCTATGTATGGGAGACCCCCCTAACATTTTATTTTTTTTCTATTTTAGTGTGAAAATATTAATGCGGTTCACAGAATACATCTACACACTAAGTTTCAACAACATAGCTCTTATAGTTTCGGAGAAAAAAGGCTGTGACATACGGACAGACAGACGGACAGACGGACAGACGGACAGACGGACGGACAGACAGACAGACAGACATGACGAATCTATAAGGGTTCCGTTTTTGCCATTTGGCTACGGAACCCTAAAAATGACTACCATGTATAAAACATTAAACAAATTTCTTATACCAAACAAATAACGATATATAAGCTTTGATGAAAAAATGAAGAGAACATTTACTACAGTTTGTTTCCGAAAATAAATTTTAACTCTCCAATTCTTACTCAGATTTATCATTTTCATAGTAAGTATTTTACTTACTTACCCTTATCATTTTAATCAAACAAAAACAAATGAAAGTCACGTAAAATGTAACTTTGAAGTGTTTCAAAAAGCCATATTTAAATGTAAACAATTTTCCAAAATGACCTGTTCATTTCCCGGTGGATATCGACACAGGCGATTGCAAATTCGATGGCTCTCGCTTGAGATTGTCTCCTTGTATCGGACCTGATAGAGCCTCGATAACGGACCGAAAAATTCAGGCGAATTCGCGTTTATTCACCGTATTTTGTTTACCATAAAATGAAATGAACTTTTTGGAGTTATTACATATACTATGTTTTAGTGGACTTGCTAGCGGTCTATCCGTAATACACTAAAATTGACCAATTCATATTTTCGGAATTTACGTCCACCCAAATTAATATGTTAGTGAGGATCGAATAATATATATAGATATATTCAGACACGAGTATGTGCCAAACTCACGTATAGTTTGAGGCGAATCTTTCAAATTAGGCGGTTTAGTCGTCTTGCATGTCGTAGTTCACGCATCGTCGTTCTTTTGGTTTTTTAAAAAGCTTAGCATCACGACTTAACATCGTGCATCTTCAAAAATCTATAAAGTAAAGTATCAGTCTATAATGTCCCACTGCTGGGCAAAGGCCCCTCATCTCACCGAAGATGTCAGAGTACAGTGAGATTAAGTATAATCACCACGCTTGCTTAATGCGAGTTTCTGATCACAAATCCGAGTCCTGTTAGGAAACATCCTTTTGCTCAACCTGGGAATATCTACAAAATATTATTACACGATTACCAGTAAGATAAGATTATTCATATTACTTTATCGATACAAAATATCAGGCTCAAGGCAAAACAAAAGTTGCCTACGAATAGCAATCGACTTTAAAACTTAGTAAGTCGGGAGGTGGTTACCGCTCTCATAATCAAAATCTAGGTCAAAGAAATAGGCAACAGCTTGGCCTAGGTGTTATATAAGAAGAAAATTAACAAGTGAAACTTAAGCCCTTCTCGACAGATGCTAAAAACTGCCTAACTTAGCTAGAGTCGCGTAGAATTGTAAAACTTAAAACTGGGGAATAAAGAAACGTTGGCCTATTAAATGAGAAGCAGAGAACACTTGTCCTGCTCGTCGGCCTCTCTCTTTCTCTCTCTCTCTTTGGAGGGAAATAATTGCCTAATTTGGTTTTAGCTTGCACCGTGGCGCCAATCTCTTTGTAGGCAAATCCAAAGTAAGTGAGTAAAGTATGTATGTTTGATTAGGTTAGTAGCCAACCCTGGTGTTGAAGTTTTTGGACCGTCTAAAAGCCTCTAACATGGTCTAACGATTGCAAAAACCGTGATCGACAATTTTGCGTACCCTCCGAAGCACGGTAGCGCTCAGATAAAAGTACCACTATCGGCCACCCATCCAAGTACCGAACTGCACGTTGTTTAACAATTGCAATGAGCTAACATAGCTGAGACAAACTACGTCACGACGCTGCTTAGTAATCTAATCGGCAGTATTAATAGGTGTATATCTCAATGGTCTACAATTAGCTCTGATATAGTACACGATCAATAAAAGCGATTCCTAGACGATATTGAACACCTCACAAAACAGCTTATTTCAACGAAAGTAAATTCAAAAGCCAACC
The DNA here is from genome assembly GCA_951394245.1 of Cyclophora punctaria. Classification (NCBI taxonomy): domain Eukaryota; kingdom Metazoa; phylum Arthropoda; class Insecta; order Lepidoptera; family Geometridae; genus Cyclophora; species Cyclophora punctaria. Next base: position 1,441,475 of record OX596171.1, on the reverse strand, counting down.
TCACTGTCGGAGCTTTTACAGATCCCAAAGGTACCAACATGGTCTTACTAGCACTAAGATAGAATATCATTAACGGCCACCCATCTTAATAGTGACTGAGTAGAACGTTGCTTAACAATTTCGATGACTTAACAGCGCTTAGACAAACTACTTTGACTAAAGAAAATTATCTCCGACAATACCTAAACCGTTCAAACTGATGAACCCTCCAGCTCCAAACTTTATCACAGATCTTTGCTTTTCAAGTGAACCGTAATTTATCAATGTACACCTTAATTTACTTTTGACTAAGCGGAACTCCGAGGTGTTTGTAATTTTCTTTTTTCCTTTAATCAAGAGTGTTTTGATACTACCGGCTGGGGTGTGAAACAAAACATTTTATAAACAGCCCCGGAATTAAGTATTGTTTTATCTAATGATATCTTTCATTCATCGTTCTTGAATGAACTTGATGGTCATCGTTCTTTTTGACGTAAGAATAATGAGTCATCTGTATCAATTTGTTTTTAAATCAAAAGGAACGTTATTTAAAAAAAGAACATTGGTGTTCATGGAATAAACAAAAACTTATATTTATACAATAAGGGCCGGCGCCCACTGCCGGCACGGCACGGTGAGTCATGGCAAAGGAGTTTAATACTAATTAAGTTATTTTGAATCTTATTTCAATGAGTTTAGAAATTATGTTACTTTATTTTGATACCACGATGCCGTGACGTGCCGCAGGATGCTGCGGCATGATGCGACACGCCACAGGATGCAACGGCATGACGTGTCATGCTGTTTCATTCCACGGGATGCCCCGGCGCGCCATTGCATCCCGCGAGACGTATGGGTCACTTTGGGGTCGAGGAATTATGATTGCTAGCTAGTTGAAATAAGGTTGAAACTTATGCAGCATTTCGGTGGGGCGCAGTCCGGTCGGTGCGCGGGGGCAAGGGAGGGAGAAGAGTTCCGTGGCATGCCACGGCATGCCACGGAACGCCGCGGGATGCCGCAGCACGCCGCGGGATGCCACTACACAACCTGCCGTGCCATGCTGTGCCACGCCGTCAGTGAGCGCCGGCCCTAAGTTTCCGTATACTTATGGTAGTTTAAAAAGGATACAGTATTATGCGTAAACAACCATCGCCGTCCTTTAAAATACACGAAAGAGTGAGTGTTAAAACATTTATTTTATTTACATCTCAATCACACGACTCAAATGGGACATTGACTCATTCACATTTACTCAATTTGAGTGTATCAATGGTAAATGAGTTGAGTAATGCTCAACGGCTGAGTAACGTTGTATGGTTTGAAATAATTAATTTTCTGGGGTGTGTGCTGTTGTGTCCGACTTGGTAAGGTTTAGTGTGTCCTGCGCATGCGTAGCTGCCAGATACGAGGCGGATTGTGTAGGGGGGCTTAGGTTTGAGATTTTGTGGGATAGTTTTATTGATGACAGTTAACTTATGACGCACGCACTTTATTCAAACTTATTAATGAAGATTGGTAGAACATTCCTGGAATAATCCTTCATGTATATTTTTGTGCAAATAAATCTGCTAAAATCATGAATGGAATTTTCATCTTATTCATTATTTCTTAATAATTTTCCAAAAATAATATTATATTACCACAGACTTCTTTAGACTCTTGAATTTCTGAAGAAGTCGTTTTATTTTACGTCTTCATTACTCAATTAATTTGTAATAATCTTAAAAATAACATTTCAATATACCTGTTCTAAAACACATAAATATCCGTAAAACAATTCCTAAATCCATTTCAATAAATTTTAAATTTAAAAACACTTCTATTATTCAATTACCCATTAATATAAAATTAATTGTTGTTCAATTGCAAATCGTGTTATAATACGACAAAATCCCTAAAAGTACGACCTTCATGGACACCCTAACTGCAGCCTCCGGCACCCGAGAAGGTTTCATATTGACCTATACGTATTACGAGCACTCTCACCAGGCTCTCTTTCAGTTTGTGCGAGCGAGACACAACACCTGAAAGCGGCAATTTCAAAGAAGTTAGACAGGGAAGGAAATACAGTATAGTCGGCCGGGTCTACACATTTCAGTGTGCTCTGAACGGCAGGCAGTCGCGGTCTAACGCATTCAGATGAAAAAAAAGCACGTGCGTGTTGCTTTTTTGATGATAACCTAACTGCATGTGTAGTGGAGTGTTTGTGAAGTTACTGGTCGAATAGTTTGGCAAACAATTGTCAAGTGTAGTGAACACCCCAAGTGTAAAGTTATCTCCTATAATTTTTTAAACGTAAGTAATTCGCTTTCACGGCGACTCTTGCCGAAAATGTCCACTATTTTTTTCTCTTCGTACGTGTGAGGTAATCTCTCCTTAGAGACCATTTGTCACATAAAATGTTTGTTTTTCGTTTAAACACGATATTTGGACGTAGCGTTTCAACGTAACGTATACAGAATGAAACTTTCGTACGGAATATAAAACAGTTTATGAGTGAAAAGTAAGACATATGGAATCATACATATGCATATTATTACATAGTTATATTTAAGAATATTTACTCTACGAGATGATGAAATTAGTTAAGCGTTAAGATGAATATCTTAAGCTATTATACAATTATACACAAACTCTAACTTAGATACATACAAGTATAACGTCAAGTCGTATCGTACGAATTTACAAGCTATAATAGCCAATAGGAAGCGAGTGTAAACACGTCAAACTACAAATCGCGGGCTCTTATTAAAAAAGCTTAAATAATCGTATATACATAAGAAAGCACACAATATCTTCTATCTATCTATCAAAGATTATTTATGAGATATAAATGTCAATATTCATGCAATCATACGTCGAGTCCTCTTCACAGACCCTGTCGATCTTTGGGGAATTGGGCCGGCCACTGATCCTTATATTTGCGTTATTTATAATAAATTATACCCGTACCTGACATTATTGCTTATCAAATCTTAGTATCGTACAGATATTGAAATATAACTTATTTTGATTTTAACTAACGGAGTTTGAGTTGGTTAGTGGTAAACCCTGATGTCGAAGATTTTAGAATTTAGAATCTAGATTTTGGATTCTGAAGAAATCTGACTTCCTTTGAAACAAGGACCGATAATTTGACGTGCTCGTCACAACACGGTAACGCTTCAAATAGGAATGCCACTATCGGTCACCCATCCAAGTAGTGGTCTAGCTGTACGTTGCTTAACAATTACAATAAGTGGTGATATGACTAAACGATGTAAATTGATTCGTAAAGGTTTAAATGTTTAAGGTATTAATGGGAATATTGGCGGTCCCGGTTATTGTAATCGTCAGACCATGTCAGAGGCCTTTAGGTGGTCTATAACTACGACACCAGGGTTGCCCACTATCATACTTTAACTTACTTACCTCAAACTCGTACATATCTACTCTAATTCCATCGTGGGTAAATAACGCTCTGCCAAAATTAACAACTACTTAAAAAGACCATAAAACGTACACAATTTCCATAATTGCCATTTCTAAAATACTTCGACATGTGATTTAACATTAACCATCTCCCCTAACCGTAGTGGGGCAATAACACCACTCTATGTTACACCAACCCAGTAATTTCAACTACTAAGGTCTAACATTAGCAAGAATGTGGCATGGTACAGTCGAACGCACATTTTCCTAATGTCTTTTATTACTCCGCAAAACGGCCTACGGTTCTTTCAAGGCGTGTTTGAGTTACAAATTGAAGGTACGTTACTATCGAATTATAATTCGATTGTTTTTATTGCAAAAATCGCGATATTGTCTTGTGGTAAAACGTTTTTTGAGGAACATTTTTCTTCTTTGGTGTACGCAATTTGACTTTGGAATCTGAGTTATCTTGGACGTTCGTTATTTGAGGTGTGATTTTGGATACTTAATAATCTTATAACAATAACTGAATTAAAATATCATTAACCTATCAGGTTTATTGCTTTTTAAGGATAGAATTCTTCTATAGCGCTCGTAGTGTAGTTTGACACATCGATGTTAGCTAATTGCAATTGTCAAGCAACGTACGGTTCGGTCCCTTCTTGGATGGGTGGCCTATAGTGGCATTTCTATCTGAGCGCTACCGTGCTTCGGAAGGCACGTTTAATTATCGGTCCCGGTTATTTCAATCAATAAACCAAGTTAGTTTTTAGGCGGTCTAAAAATCTCGATACTAGGGTTGGCCACTAACCTACTCGAACTTACGACTCGAACTTACTATAATCTATACTATACTAATATTATAAAGCTGAAGAGTTTGTTTTGTTTGTTTGTTTGTTTGTTTGTTTAAACGCGCTAATCTCAGAAACTACTGAACCGATTTGAATAATTCTTTCACTGTTAGATAGTCTATTTATCGAGGAAGGCTATAGGCTACATTTTATCCCGAAATTCCCACGGGAACGGGCACAACGCGGGTAAAACCGCGGGGCGCTGCTAGTTTACTCATAAAAAGAGACGTTCATATTTCTTTATCACAAATCTTGTCCACAATCCTTGCCTTCTGCATCAAGTGGTCAGAAAAGTAACACTATAACCATAATACGACACGACCATTAAAGTTACCCCATAGATACGTTACTCCGTGGTTGCCATCCTCACCAGATATACTATTATGGCATTGTTTACTCAATCTTATGGTAATGCTTCGTCTTATACGAGGTTGTTCAGGATATTACGCTACGGATGGACACTGCTTAGGAATTATTGATATTGGTTCTGTTAGTACGTACTTGATGTATCAAGGCCGTGAATATTTCTAAAGTAACTAGATTTGCTTCATATTTCCGTTTACGAGTTGTTTTATAAGTGTAATAGTGAGTTTGGAGATATTGGATCCAATATGGTCGTATTATTTGTATAATAATGCCCTCTGGTTTTGCCTGCGTTTTTTATGAGAGATTTGGAATGAAAAGCTGTTCAAAATCTTCTTGGTGAATAAATCACTCTTTCCATCGTGACAACCCACACATACTCGTATATTCCTCATGTATTTGATTTTATTAATCCTAAAAAGACAGACGGACCGACATGGTGGGGACTTAATTTTATATTTAAGGATGCCTTTAAATTATATTTACGCTACGTTGCGATGCTACGTTTGATATTATTGATGGATGCCACCATTACAATGTTAAATTGCTATGCTATGCGTAGCGCTCGTGGTATAGTTTGACTATTAATGGATGGTCAATGGAGCACAGCAATACTACATAGGTAAAACAAAGTCGCGTTGCGCTGTCTGTCTGTCCCTATGTATGCTGCTTAGATCTTTAAAAGTACGCAACGGATTTTGACGCGTTTTTTTCAATAGGAAGGTTTATAGGTATAAAATTCCTACAGGAATGGGCACAACCGCGGGGCGCAGCTACTTACAGTATAAAAAGCACCCTAAAACAGTTAATTTTGACTGAAATAAGTCTATGTATGCATAACGCACCCTAAAAGCTAATTGCACATGTAATTGTGAAATCCATCCTAAGGGAATAAGATTAGGCTTGCTTCAGTCATATTATGTACATACAAACTCAATATATCAGTGGTAAGTTAATTACATATTAACATTCCATTCCACGACCACAGAAAGCTAAACAGATCTCTATGAATAGAAATAGCCACCATTGAAACCAGTAATAGAATTGACCAATGTTTACTAAGGTTCATTGGTGTTTGATCTATTTCTATGTCGAGGGACTGAAAACGAGTAATTGAAAAGATCTTTTATATTAAAGTACTAAATAAACAAGATTATTTACATTGACTATAATTGTAAAGTCTTTCGTGTTTGAAGTGTTTTAGCACTCGTGGCGTAGTTTGACTAAGCCATGTTACATTGCGATTGTTAACAAACGTGCAGCTCCGTCACTATTTGGAAGGGTGGCCGATAGTGGCATTTCTATTTGAGCGTTACCGCGCTTCGGAGGGCACGTTAAGCAGTCGGTCCCGGTTGTTGCAATCGTTAGACCATATCGAAGATCTTTAGGCGGACTAAAAAACTCGGCGTCGTAAACTTAATTCACCTGAGCTAATTCACCTAGGTGCATTAAATACACTTTTAGTAAAGTTTACGCACCTGGGTGCATTATAATTACTTTTGAGTTTACTTTATTCACCTTATTCACCTGGGTGCATTATAATTACTTTTGAGTTTACTTTATTCACCTTATTCACCTGGGTGCATTAAATTTGGCGTCGTAAACTTAATTTACCTGAGCTAATTCACCTAGCTGCGTTAAATACACTTTTAGTAGAGTTTAAGCACCTGTACCGCTGTTCATAAAACAAAAGACATATATTTAAAATAAAAAGTAAACTTTATTCACGCCAGTTAAAAATGGTTCTAACGGACCATTTCTAGAAAATGGCCTACAGTAATATGTCCATCTAACACGTTTAACTGGGCCTCACATACAAATTCATCATTTAATTGAATACTGGATCTGCGTTGTTTTGGTGTGCGCTTGTAGTCTGCGTCTTTTTTAAATGCCGCGATCAAATCAAGTAAACTTCTATTAAACTTTTTAATTCGTTTACTCAGAGTAGTATGGAAACTTTCCACATAATTATTGGTTCTGTGTCTTTCCTCAAAGATCGACCAAAGTTTGATGTTTTCAGGGCATAGCCAGTTTTTTTTAAAATATCGGAGAAAGGGTTGTAAATGCGTGTGCTTGTTGAACTGTTGCTCAATGTATTCCCAACCTGAGGTAATTTTGTCATGTGGCAATAAAGCTAGACTTCTACATAAAAAAACGCAACGACGGTTATTCTTGGCGTTAAATATTTTTAAAGATTTTGCTTTCCTTATTAAACTTTGTTGAAAATGGTAATAGCAACCGTTTATGGTAATTTCTGTGAAAGTACTCCTGAGAGCTTTTATGGTACTTTTTTCAAAGTCACAAGTATATTTAACTGGCCTCCAGCCATTTACTTGGGACTTTAGCATATCAAATAAAATCCGATAGGCATCCGTATCTCTATGGGACATTAAAGCATATACAAGTGGTCTTATATTGGTTGTATTCAAGCTACTGCCACAATCTCCGTGAATGGTATATATCTGACTAAAAGGGGGTACACAGCACTTAAACGTACCATCCCCAAAATAATCATTAATGGTTTCCATCAATTCAATGCTCTTTTTTTTCTGTCTCCAGGGTTAAAATCGGCAAGTAGAAAGTCGTTGAACTTTCGGGGTATAACAATATTTGATATGTCGTCGCCGTTGTGAAAAGAAACCTTAGGTACACTAAGGACCTTATTGCGCATTTTGTATAATCCTACTTTTATTTGTTCAAAGGACGGCACTTCATGAACAATGTCATATCCAGTGTTTTCAAAGTTTTCCATGGCTTCTTCATATATTTTAGGAACCGGTTGATCTGTCGACATCACTTTTTGCTTACACGCTTCCATCTGTTCTGCCCATTCGTTCTTTGCTTCATCCATGACACAGCCCGCAATATGTGTAGTTTCTTTTAATATTTCATCTTCCTGATTAGAAAATAACATTAGAAATATAAAAATAACTACATATGTAATGAATAAATCACTTATACCTTTAAACCAAAAAAATAAGCACAATATAGTTTAAACTTACATGTTTTATAGTTACAGAGCCAGTGCATTTAACCGTAGTTATACTATTACAACATCTCCACCAACGAGCACCATTTTTATAGGTTTTCTTTTTATAATATTGTCGTCCGTTATGCAAAAGTACCACACCTCTTCCTCTGTGTATATATTTCATTTTTCTTAATTTATTTATTAAATTATTTTTATATGATAGTTATTATAATTATTACCATTTGTTTGCAAGTCAATTATTTGTCAACTTGACAATCATTAATCATAAGCACTTCAAAATGTCATGTGTAAAGAGTTTCCCCTGATAAAATAGGTTTTCATAAAAGTGAATAAAGTAAACTCAAAAGTAAATTTAATGCACCCAGGTGAATAAGGTGAATAAAGTAAACTCAAAAGTAATTATAATGCACCCAGGTGCGTAAACTTTACTAAAAGTGTATTTAATGCACCTAGGTGAATTAGCTCAGGTGAATTAAGTTTACGACGCCAAAAACTCTGACACCAAAGTTGGTCACGATCTACTCGAAATAAATGAGTGTTTTCATTCCATCTTAAAGCAAATTGACCTCTATTCCTTTTATGATAAGACACAGGGCATAAATATTAATGCTGTTTCGAACTCACTTTTTTCACTTTTTCTGGCCATGGTTTGATGATACACTCTTGTCCAGCACCGGTACCTGTCGTTTACCTCCGAAGGCCAACATTCTATTTACTACTAGCAGCGCCCCGCGGTTTTACCCGCGTTGTACCCGTTCCTTTGGGAATTTCGGGATAAAATCTCGATAAATAGACTATCTAACAGTGAAAGAATTATTCAAATCGGTTTAGTAGTTTCTGAGATTAGCGCGTTTAAACAAACAAACAAACAAAACAAACTCTTCAGCTTTATAATATTAGTATAGATGTAGTATTGTTATTCTTAAACCATTTTGTTGAGTAATGCGTTAACTAGTCTTATTCAAACAGCAGAAATACGTTGGTGTTATGCGTTAACTGTTCTGTGTAAGATTTCAGTCCATTACTCGTGTACTAAAACAAAACTACATCAAATATAAATTAGGTTTAAACTCAAGGCAGCTGCTTATCCCTGGGATATGTTTTAGCAAGAACTTTCCGCCATTTTAAGGAACCCGAAGTTGGAAGACCATTTTTACGAGAGTTCCAAACAATGTTGCCTAAAAGTTTCCAAGGCTTTTAAGATTCTAGTAATTTTGAAAAAGGTTGCTTTTTCTTTTAAACTTCACCTGACGACTTGAATTTTAACAATTTGGATCATCTATTAAAGACTCAAATATGATCGATTCCAAATTGATAACTGATCAACTCACTACATACATATCTCGCTCAATTAATCCTCTTATAACACAAGACACACACAACTTAATTGTATTTGTACAAAAAGTAATTTTGATCATTTGACCTTAGAGAGTATAAAAAGTACAAACAAACAAAAACATCTACTAATAACGTTATCTCGAACTAGTTACAACAAACAGATTAGATTAAACGACTCCAAACCTCCTCCGATAAATTCAATTAACTTTCCGAACATCGGAGATTTGATTACGTATTTACAAACAAGTAATTTATCATATGAAAGAGATGGAAGAAAAATTACCAACAGAAAGAGCAAGATAGAAGACAAAAAACCGTACAATTAATTCTAATTAGTGTCCAAACTGGGTTTAACGACACGAGTTATAACAAATTATGTCTCTAGGGTGAAATCGTGATATCGGAGTATACGCTTCCCCGTTTTATGTTCAAAAACAACGCGAGCCCTCATACATACTATGAGTTATGATACCCTAGTCCCGCTAATAGTGTTAGGGGATTTTTATTTCACAGTTTTCAGATAAAATTGTTAGAAACTTTGTTATTTATGGGCGTGTTGAAAGAGTTTTTTGATTTTAAGGCGTGTTAGGAACGTTTATTGGTGTTTATTTGATACTTTTTTCGGTTAACAACATAATTTTATAATGCCAATGTTATTTGTATGTTTAGATAATATATTGGTATTCCGAAATAGGTCATAGTATCATCTTAAAATCTAAGAAACTTATGACAACATGCTTGTCTCGTCATAACATTATGTTTTAAGATATCTTATTATAATAGATAGGATGGGATGATAATGACCGTAATATAAGGAAACTACCGACTAACTAAATACTTTTAAAACATATTTTAAAGTAGAACAGTTAAGTGGTAAGTAAAAGCATTTTGTTGACCTGAATTTACCAAGAATTTTCACTGAAACTACTCGAGTGCTTTAAAAACAAAATGGTATCCGCAATCCTCTAATGTCTACTCCGATTTTAAATTAAAACTCCCGTTCTTTTACACCCGTACTACTGGCAACACTGAAATCAATCACAAAAGTCTGATGAAAAATAAATTCTAACAAGATTAATAATTCAGGTCTCCATAAAAGTTATTTTACATTTGCTAACGAACGAATTTCGAAAAAAGAATTGGAACAATATTGAATGAAGTTTAGAACTAGAGTATCAATATTGAATGAATGAAACGTGATAGAGGGAGGATGAAGTTTTGAGTGAGAGGGTCGGAAGGGACCCGATTTTGACCCAATTAACTATGTTGGTATCTGACGTTTTTAGATGACGATTAGTTTATGAAGTGCGCCACACACATCAAAGTAATGGCATGTGTCTGAGGGTCACTTTGAGTTTCAAGGGTTAAAACTATTAAATTTTATAATGGTGACCTTTCGCGGCTCATTTTTTGGGTAACCTCTCATATTTCAAAGTGATTACTTCAAACTTACGCAAAGGGAAATTGCCTAATTTGAACAAAGTTTGTGTTTAATTCAAAGTTTAATTAGATATTAAAATGTCACATCGACTAAAATAGATTGTATTGTAATACTCATAACTACCACTGTTAAGTGTATTATTCAATATACCCACTGGATAGTAAAATGAAATAAAATAACTCAAAAGAATATAAACCATATGAACTATGTACATAAAGTCCATTTTTCCTCGAACTTCCTCGTCTAAAGTAACTTTTATAATGATTGTATTACAATATAATTACAATTCCGGCATGTAAGGAAACAATTGTGGAACTGTTATGAACAACTAACAAAGTTTGAAATGTGTGCGGTAAATAGGTAGCCATATATTGGTTTGAGTCATGATTTTGTATTATAGTTTAGACATAAACATGGCTGGCTGGGGTTGGGTTACCTTCGCCATATTGAATGCCGAATAATATAAAATAATAGAAAATCAAATAATCGAACATCGAATATCGAATTTTCAAAATATCAATAACTAGCAGCGCCCCGCGGTGTTACCCGCGTTGTGCCCGTTCCCGTGGGAATTTCGGGATTTTTTTTTACATAAAAACCTTCCTCTTGAATCACTCTACCTATTACAAAAAAACCGCATCAAAATCCGTTGCGTAATTTTAAAGATTTAAGCATACAGACAAACAGACAAACAGACGCGACTTTGTTTTATACTATGTAGTGATTAAAAATATCGAATGTTCAATGAAACGTACAATTATAGAATTGCTATTATATTGAATGACTAATTTTTCGAACAGTAAAATATGCCAATATAAATAAATAAACTAATCAATGTTTTGGAAATTCGATATTTTGATCGTTCGATGTTTTGACTTTTAGATGGAATAGTGTTCGATTATTTAGCATTCGATGTGGCGAAGGTAACCCTTTAAGATCACCGACCCGCATTAAGCAAGCATGGTGATTACGCTTAATCATCCTTACTGTTCTGAAATCTTCAGTGAGACCATGGGATGTTACAGGCTAATACTTATACGAGTGCTTTTAGTATAGATGTGGTATTTTGTGGTAGTCCTGGTATTACAATACATTTCATTCATATTTCATTAAAGTTAAAATTATGATAGCATGACAACTGTCACCAGAATAAAGACACATTTACATGACGCAATTATACGTGGCAATGATTACATTGCTAAAGTGCGTTTGAATTAGTAAGTTTTAAGCTTCACGTAATTTGCACTCAAAATACGTCATGTAAACGAACTCTTACTCATTTCTTTCTATTGTTTCATAAATACTTTGACGTCTACATATTCTAGAATAATTCTACAAAATAACGGTTCTGGTAACTTTATAAAACTTATTCCAATCTGTTTGAATCAAAGCGCAATAAATACAAACGAACTGCTTATTTCATTACGTGCAAAGTTTTCGTTAAAACCTGCCATAGTTTAAGTCAATTTGAGCTATTAATCCGAGCCGTTTATTTTGCATAATATCTTTTATAGAACGAGTTGGAACTATTAAAAACTCTTTTATGAAACTTACCATTTTTCAATTATTCTCACTGACCGACTGCACAGCTCTTGGAATGCAAGTTTAATTAAAATGGCTGGAGATCTCTCACTGTGTTTTGTTTGAAGATGTTGATAATGATTTTACTTACTGGTTTCTTAAGTTGTCTTCTGTTTTCTGTGATCACGGTTCCTGTAAAGGGGCCGAACGTCAGATAAAAATGTAAAATAAATGCGAAGAGTATCTGTAAACGTAGTTTCAATTCAAAATGATTTTACTCTTGATGCTGTAATTTAGTCGGATTCATTGGTTCATGAGAGAGAGAGAGAGAGAGAGAGAGAGAGAGAGAGAGAGAGAGAGAGTAAAATAAATACGTTGAATATTCTTGGGTACATAGCATTATTTGTAAGGTTGTATGTATGATGTTTTTTATTTGGTATCTCATTATACATTACTAATATTATAAAGGTGCATTTAGTGAATCCGCGAAAAAACCCGTGTGAGTACGTTCATTACATGTTCAAATCGCGTAAGTTTAAAAAAGACTATCGGATCATTGAATTTGGAAAATTGAACTTTCTTCTTTCACTCTACATTATTTGTATAATAGTTTGACCTTAATGTAATCTTATGTTTACCAAAAATATAAGAGTTTTCAATGATATACGATCAATTTACGCAAAAACTTTGTTGAATCTAAGCAATATTTTAACAAGATAACCTTAAAGTTATTCTTTACTTAGAATTTTATTGAAGCAACCTTTACTTATTGGAACATTTAATTGCTAAAACTTTCTAAGTATTTCTCTTTAGATAATTGTGTATGTTTTAAGTTTAAAACCAGTCAACATCAATACCTAGAATACCTACTCATTATAAAGTTCCAACTATTTTATTAAAACTAACAGCGCCCCGCGGTTTTACCCGCGTTGTGTTTGTTCCCGTGTGAATTTCGGAAATTTTTATACACATAAACCTTCCTCTTGAATCACTCTATCTATTTTAAAAAACCGCGTCAAAATCCGTTGCGTAGTTTTAAAGATCTAAGCATACATAGGGACAGAAAGACAGCGGAAAGCGACTTTGTTTTATACTATGTAGTGATTATTCATAATTGATTCGTTTAACTAGTTAAAGGTTCGACACCAAGGTTAGGCACCTACACGAATTCACTTACTCAGCAACAATTTGGACTATAATACTGCTCAGCAGTTTTCCTATCGCACTATTCCTATAGTCGACGTGTAAAAGATAAGTCGTAATAAAAACCGTATTCCGAATGCTTCCCCATAATACCACCATACATCCCAACGGTAATGTTAACTCGGATATTGTGCGATGTTCTCCGCCAACCGGGCATTATTTATATTATAATATTCCATATTTTTATTCATAATAAAGGATATTGGCAGAATACCAACGAATATTCGGTTTTCTGCCTTTTAAAGCGGCGTTGTGTAGCTTTTATAGTGAACTGTGGAGCTGTGATGCAATCGTTTGAGAATGAATACCGCAATTGATTCGGTGTGGAATGATAGCGCGATCATTTAGTCAATTCATTTATGATCGAACTTAGGGACGTCAAATATTTCCTTAGTAGAGGTTTAATGAGTGATTTTGACATGCATTGTATGAAAAATTGTATCAATTTGTAAAGTATCGATTTAATGGACGGCTCTGAGTGCGGCAGGTAATTACTGACTATGACATCTAATGTATAAACAGGCCCGATTATACTATACACCACAAAGAATCGATGATTTCCACATGAATTTGGGTAGGTAATGATCATCATAATTGGTTCCTGCTTGGATCTCGAAAGTCTTCTCCGAGTCAATAGTAATGGCAACAAAAATAATCGTAAGAAAATTAAAAGCGAACACTTCTTTAAAACATCAATTATTCGAACATCAAACATAATATTTCAAAACTCCAATCTCCAATTAAATATTTGAACAAAGTACCGTCTGCACAAACCTCGGTTGCTAAACGTCCTTTAATACTGAATAGGAAGCAGGGTTCGCAAAAAAAGGTTTCATTATTTTTTCATCGCGGCAAACCGAAAAAGGTCGATTGTACCGCAAAAAAAACTTACAATATAACGGTTCATTAACGTTAATACAACACAAACGTACCCAATCTGTGTGCACGGCATTATGGAACCCATTAGCTCGAACAAAGGCAGCGGACCAACAAAATGTTAGCGCTACTGTACGAACAAAAGATATTTTAATTACTCCCGCTGACATCATACGACTGATGGATATATTTTATCTGTTTATTATAATTCGTCGGTTATTTGTCGCGGTTGTTTTATAACCCTTGTTTGCAGGTGAAATATTGATGCTCGTTTGGGACTTTGTGTTCGGATTTACGAATACGTGAGAACATTGTTACGCGTATAATTTTTCTTTTAATTGACGTTTATTCAAATTAACTAACTGAACTTGGACGTGCCTAATTACGTGTGAACTTTGAACAAGAGAATACTGAAGCAGTCTAATAATAATTGTATTTTACGTCTATAATTGTCTTGATTGTTTTAAAATATCGTGCCTTAACATTTATGTGACATGAAACTAATTAATATCCTATTAATAGAGTAACCCAAGCAAAATGTTTCAGAGAACACTATTAAAACATAAAACTAATTAAATTTTTCGACTATTCAAAATACAAATTAAATTATAGATTCGTTGAATATATTTAACTTAATTTAGTTGAATGTTTTATTTGAATGAAAATTAACTTTGTATTGGCTTTGTGTGCAAAAGGCTCTCTTGTTTGATGTTCCGTTTAGATAAATAATTGTACATCTATTGTTTTATTATTCTATGTTTGAAGGCTGTTTGGGCGAATGTCTTTGATCTTTTAAATTTAATTATTGTTTAATGTACTATAACATTATAAATAAACCTTTAGCCGGTGAAATTCGTACCGCCTCCAGTTCAATTAAAGATCGTGAAAATCGGTCGAGCCTTTTTTGAATTATACATGACATAGCTACGACGTAGCGCTACGCCGAAGAGTTACGCCGTAGTAGCGTAGTACTCCACGCTACGAGTCGATACGAATGGAGATGTAGTCAGTGATACTGTAAAATAGTACTACTACACTGACTACAAAGTGATACTATTTAATGTCATTGAATTTCCTTATCATTGTAAGTCAATAAAATTGCCTCTCCAACGTCAAGGATTTGTAAAACCAAAAGAAATAAAAAACGTTAAATAAAATTGGCACAAATTAAGTAAGATCTTCAAATAAAGGAATCAAAGAAGTAAGTTAATAGAGATCCACCGACCCGAATATAATGCTCATAACTTTCCCTGCTGTTCTGAGATTTAGGGTCATCAGCTCTCACGGAACATTGGCCACGGGCTAAATTAATTTATTGACTCCAAAGATATGACCAGCTTTGTTTCAAATAGAAAAAGACGTCGCCGAACAAAGGCTTCCTCCAAGCCCTATTTATCAAGCGCCCCTCCTCAGATTTTCAAGAGATTTATTTAGTTTTTTCACAGATTTATTAAGTGATTGTTGATAAAATGTCAGCCCTGAGTGTTTGTCAAAATCACTGACAGATATTAACAAGGGTTTAAGCATTTGAAGTTTACGAAATTGTGGAACATTTTGAATTTAATTATTTCGATTTTGTTGGAAATGGGTACAATCTGTCTATAGTAATCATTTAAAGGGGACAAATTAATTCCTGACCAAAAAAAATACGGGTGCGACCCCTCTATAGCTGAAAAAATACTATAAATGCGATTTACGAATTTACACACTAGCGCCATCTTATGGATCGCGGGTGGAACTACCGCGTGGAACAGCTAGTGTCAAATTCTTCTTTTTCCCTAAAGAACCTCTTGGCTCTTGTAGATGGAGTTCTTTCCATTTTTCTCTATCTTCTGCCATCCTCTTCAACTATTCGCATGACCTTTGCTCTTTCTTCCAGTGACAAATAAAAGAGCTTTTGTAAAATCCTTATCCTAAAAGTTAGCTATAAAAATAAACAACATTGTAATGTTTATGTAAAGTACACGTCTGGATATTTGATGCCTCTGTGACACGATTTGAACTGAAAGCATGCAAAAGTACATTACAACTAATTGAACAAAGTGGATTGTTATGTTAATGAGTTTTATAACGTAAAATGAAACCTGTTTAAAATAATAATTCGTTCACATCTAAAATTATGTGTATTAAACGAAATAAGCCCTAATGGATACTAAATATGGATCAATGGGGCCTGCTTTTATCATTTATAAAAATAATCAGTTCAATATTTCTTTTTATGTCTGTTTTTTGTTTTACGAATTACGAATATTTTTTGTTGTTAGATTACTAATAATTACTTAGCATAAGTTAAGCGGTCGTGGTGTTGTTTGACTAAGCCATGTGAGTTCATTTTCATTTCGATTGTTAAGCAACGTGCAGCTCGTCCTTTATTTGGATGGGTGGCCGGTAGTGTCATTTTTATCTGAGCGCGCTACCTTGCTTCGGAAGGCACGTTAAGCAATGGATCTCGGTTGTTTCAATCGTTAGACAACATGGAAGGCCTTTAGGCGGTCTAAGAATTCCGTTACCAGTGTTGGCCATTAACTTACTCGAAAGGAATGAATGACAAGCTTGGAGCTCAGTTCGGGTGAGTAACCATGTGTGAATTGTAGCATGCATTATAAGACAGCTGCGCAGATTTCCGACCTTTATTAATTTCCGGACATAGGCCATATTTATACCGTAATAGCTTGGTTGACCTTGGCCGCAGTCACAACCGACAGTATATACCATATTTAATAAAATGAACTAACGGATTGTCTTAGTCGTCGGTACCATTGAGTGCTTTCAACCCGAAAACCACTCTAGGCATTCCAATCACCAGCCTCGGATTAGTACGAACATCCTACACGTGTTTCCGTTTAACCCGCGAACCTACAAGTTCAACAGTAACCCACTTCCATCAGTTGTACAGGGCACATTCCCAAACTTCACTACTCTGTCAATTTACTTAAAAACTTGTTAAATAAAAAGAAAAGTTAAGAGAAATCTGAAAGAAATATTCCTTAAGGACCTTCTCTACCAAAATATGTCAATGTTCGTAAGTTTCTCGATACGGAAAATTTCCGTTATCGCGACAATGTTATCAGTATATTGGATCCATAGTTGATAGAGTACGTCATTTGGGAAAGGCTTTGTAGTTTAAGTGAGTTATCTTGGCATTAACTGCGTATTCTATGCAGTATACCTCCGAGCTGCGAAATGGACAAACTGATATGATATTTATTGATTACATACATGCACTGTTTGCGTAATCGAATAATGGTTATAATAATTTATTGAACGAATAATTATTGAATGATGCCATTAGTAACATTTGTATAGTATGATGGAATACCCTTTCAATTTCATCTTTAGCACTTTATCATCATGTCAGCCGTAGGACGTCCACTGTTGGACATAGGCCTCCCTCATTGATCTCCAAGTAATTCGGTTGGAAGCGACCTGCCCTCTAGGACTTAGCTTGGTCATATTTTGAGGGAACAAGTTTGTATATATAGGACTAGTAAAGTTAGTTGAAAAATCGCTAATACCATATCACCAGGAAAGTTAAATAGTCTTTTACTTTACATTAACTGTGACTACACCATCACTACACTATCCTCTCATATTATGAATCGAAACAAAAGTACATAAAGATAGCATATCAACATAATACGTACGTTACACAGAACATTGTAGCCAAAAATAGTCCCCAAATACATTTGAACAAAACTTTAGTACTGAAACTAGGTTCAAAACTTTGCCAAGGAGATAAAACGGAGCCCAGACTTCTAAGTTCACTCGTACAAGTTTCCGTGTGCATGTTGTTTCTAATGCGCGAGTGTGTTTAGGACATCAAGATTTAGTAAGACGAAATACAGTTTGTAAAAGAACTTACAGTCTGTTTTCAGTCTCTATAGACGAGGCAATTGCTTTGCATTTGTTTTTTGTCAAACTAGCTGTTCCGCACTGCGGTTATAACCGCGATCCAATAGATGGCGCTGATTTTGTGAATAGCGCTTATAATCTGCGAAAATAATCGCAGATTTAGTGGAGTCATGTCTTTACATGAAGAAATTTTCATCTTTATATAATTTAATATCAGTCAGTGATTGTGTGACCAAGTGACGTGCGAATATACTTTGAAAGTTGACTACTGCCAAACATGCCACTTAACTTCGCACTCTTACATTAAAAACAGAGTATATGTTGATTTTCATTGACTTCAAAAAAACAAGAAGTATGCCAATTTGGATGTTTAATAACTCCATGAATTATGAACCGAAGTGTTGTTCAAAAGAGGTTCAATTAAAAACGGTTCCATGTTTTAATTGAAATCGGTTTTAAATTGCTTATACCATCCCTTTGATACTCCAAAAAGAGATAATTTTATTGGCCTCAATAATAATTAATAAATAGTTTCTCCCGTTCCCATAGCACAACGTTCAAAAATAACTTCAAATACTTTCCATTACGTTGGAGTAACCATTGTAATTTAATATTTTCCCTTAATGGATACCCATTTGCGTTCACGTGACTCCAACACTGTATCGTGCGTCACGATTTTTAATAACTCTTAGTCTTGCTGGAAAATTGTTTTAAAATATTGGCACGAACCTCCTTAGGCTCTTTAACAATATTTATTTTGCTTTTGTTATGTTTAATGTTTAAGCTTGGCCACGCACGTTTTGCTACGTGTACCGGAAGCAGCCCATAAGTTGTGTTCTATGACGGTGTTAGAAGTGGTAAAGGAACTCGATGAAAATGGGTGTTTTAATATTGACGTGGTGCGTTCTATAGAGCCGCTTTGAGGCCAAAACTGAATAAAAATATTTGACTTTGACTTGTCGCCTTCTGTCGTGTTTGTTGTGCTAGGGCTGGGCCGTGTCATGTAGATGTCACATAACGGTTTCGAACTAGAATCCAATAGCCACATAATATACAAATTCACATGTAAATCTACTTTCAAAGCATCCTCAAGATCTTTGCCCTCACAAACAGCTCGTAATGCACTTAAATTTCAGCTCAAGAAATATAAAATCCAGTGAACACGAATATTATTTAGATTTATACGTGAAGTGTGCATTGAGCGAGTTCCAACGGTCAATGTGGGTGTATCGGGTCAGTGGCGGGATTCGAAGCTATTAACATGATCACAGACTATTTATATGTTGTATAAATAAGTAGGTGTCCTAGTTTTATGAAAAACTAACTGAGAATGGTTGTGAAACATTATAAAATAAAGCCATGTCTGTCATTTTTTGACTCCACTCTAGTATACGAGTATATGCAAGAATATTATGTATTTTGTCTGTCTGTTACACTTAACCTTAAACTTGCACTGAAACCACTGAATTTTGACATAAGGATCAGGGTTAATTTCAGTTTTGGTAAGAGCTACTGTCGTCGAATGGTGTTTGTGCATGTTGCATATTTACATGATTTTCTCGCATTTTACACTAAGCTCGGCGATATACTCGTACCTCTCCTCACTGTCACACCTCACGCCTTCTCATCTCACTGATACCTTCAGTGAGACAAGTCGACTTTTCCCAGCGGTGGGACAATTTCTTTAATTGCACTTAAAGCTGTAACTGAAAAGGCTTCAGTAAAAGTGTCTTTTAAAAGAAATGCTATTGATTTTTTTACAAACAAGCATATCGAGTATGTGTCATGAACTCTGTCGTGCGTACAGCACGTGAAAAGTATATATTAAAACGAACGCTTTGAAACGTAATACGAGTGAAAATGAGTTAGAATTATCCAGAAAGAACATCAAATAAAACCTACACGTTTCCTTAAAAATGATACAAAGATTCAATAAATTATTCTAGACAAGAAACACATAAATACAAACAGCTCTTAATATTTCCCTGAATTTCTCCCAACAGCAGATTAACAATTTCTACGGATTCCGTGTTAATTCTACTGATCTTGAGTGCCGTAAATCTTCTTTATCCTTAGATTGCGACATTTTTTTTAAACTTTGCCATTTATAATGGGACGACACCGCCGCCAAGTTTTTGAACTTTGGAATTTAAAATTAAGTAGGTAAGCAGTTTTACTATCTGGGTACTTGTGATAATTTACGGTCTTCGGCTCTCTGCTCTCATGTTTTACTGCCCATAATGGTTCAAACCTAAAGCTATGTGTAAAGCACGCTTCGCACTGGAGTTATAGCTGAAAATTTCTACCTCTTATAGCCAGTAATTTTCCAAGTTACATCAATGCGTTCGCCTCAGTGGTCTAATGGTATGTGCACTCGCCTGCCAAGACTGAGATTCTGGCTTCAATTCCCGGGTCGAGGGAAAAAAATGTGTCCTAATTTTCAAACATGGCTCGAGTTTGAGAAAACGAACCCGCATTAGGCAAGCGTGGTGATTACGCCTAATCCTCCTCACTGCACTGATATCTCCAGTGAGACGAGAGGCTTTTGTCCAGTAGTGGAACATTACAGGATAATACTTTTTATTTTTTAAATCAATGCGGTTCGGTTCGGTTAACGTTGTTTTACGCGATCAATTATCAACTGGGCACCTAATTAGGTGACAGTTGCTGTCAATTCGGTCATCTACCTTAATTCTAACATTGTTGCAGTCAGCGAACGTTGCGTGCGGTAATCAAGTTAATGTAATTACGGCATAAGTTGAGTAGTTATCTTTTACAGAGTTTCGCTGTAAAGAGTCCAATATACTTACATATCTATAGCATTATAGTTTCTAATAATCCAAAGAGATTCAAATTTAAACGTTGAATATATTATACTAGCCGCGCCCCGCGGTGTTACCCGCGTTGTACCCGTTACCGCAGGAATTTCGGGATAAAATGTATCCCATATGTTATTCTGATGTATAACATTACTGTAAAGTTTCATCCAAATCCGTTCAGTAGTTTTTGCGTGAAAGAGCAACAAGCATACATCCATACATACATCCATACATACATCCTCACAAACTTTCGCATTTATAATATTAGTTTATAATATTAGTAGGATGATACGGTAAATAGAAAACAGTTTTAACGTCAAAACGTACTTAAAACAACAAAAGGCCTCTGTTCACATAGCGACAACTTAAAAAAAATAATCATTCTACTATATATAACAACCAATTTCCTCGAATTATTTCTCATTCCAATTTTATAAACATTCCCACACAAGAAATTATAATACAAAAAACCGGACCTATTATTTCTCGAACCCCGTAACTAAGCTCTTGTAAAACTTCCATGGATAACGTAAACTTGTATCAAACAGGAGAACACCCACGATTTTCCAACAAATTTCATTAAGTAAAGGAGAAAATTTTGTACAAAAACAGCACAAATTTGTTGAAAGGATATGTTCTCTCACCGCCTGCGGCGAACGGTTACTTTGTGAGATACAGCGGGTGAGGTACGACATTATGACGTCATATTTTTGATATAATTTTCTCCGCCCGGTTAGCGCAGGGTGTTAACAAAGCATTGTATTATTAAGACGGCGTTGTAACGTTTTATACTTTGTATTATTTAATTTATGAGATGAAAATGAGATAGGTTAATGGTAAGAGGATATTGCAACAGAATGAATTAGAATTTTGAACATTTTTGAACGAGAATTTCCGGTCTGGTACAATAGTACACCAATAGACTATTCCGGGTTCGATTCCCGGTGGGGATATCTCACAAAAATCACTTTGTGAGACTGTCCTCAGTTTGGTTAGGGCATTGCAGGCTGAATCACCTGATTGCCCGAAAAGTAAGATGATTCCGTGCTTCGGAGGGCACGTTAAGCCGTCGGTCCCGGTTACTTTCTACGGATAGTAGTCGTTACATGAGCCATGTCAGAGGCCTTTGGCGGCTCTATAACTCTGACACCAGGATTGGTCAAGTTGACCATCTACTCGATAAGAAGAAGAAGAAGATAGACTATTAGGTCTTAAGGCGGTGTAAAAAATCTTTGTTTATTTTGTATATTCATAAACGCTTATTGGCAGCACTTTAGCTATCAACTGGTTTGTCCCTTTCCGACATACGCTATTTGCTAAAGAGCGAAAGAGACAAAACACTTTAAAACACTGTTTAAGTGAAATATCGTTTATGAATCTTAAAATCGGTTCATACATATTCACATCGAGACTGAGATAACAAATGTTTTCTTAAACCATTTAAACCATTTATTTCTACACCACATAAAATACAACATGAAAAGAAGCAATACTTAGACTATGAATTAAACATTAAAATATATGTCTTATATAATAAACTAAAAAACCGGATAGATTTTTTTAATTAATTCACTAACTGAATGAGTAAAATAATAAAGGCACCTCTAAACCGGAGATAATTTCATCTAAAACACTCTACAACGTACTCACTCTCGAAATCAATTACAAACGAAATAGGTTACGCATAGCTAATTCGAAGGACTTATAAAACTGACTTTCCTCCGTCCCGAAGGAAACATACCGTGAAAATCACCAAGTTTACGGTTCAAATATTACGGCTCTAACTTGATGAATTGCTGCCAACTACCATCGGTATAAACGTAGCACTCAAATATGTATAGAGTTTTACAGAGCGCTCTATTGTGAGCCTACGAATCAAATATTTAAAATGAGTTGCGTAACGACTAACCTTTTTTGAGAAAAATCCATCTTTTTTGAATTTGGATAGTTTTTAGATGAATTATTTCTTATTTTGATACTTTTTCAACTGCAAAACAGGTTTTATATGAGAACTTCTACCTTTTTTGTGAATCGGTTAAAACGGGAATATTTCGTCTTTACCTTTCATATACCGAAATAATTTTTGAAGTCTGCTTAATACGCAGAGCAGGTAAAAAATATACAAAAACACATAAGTAGTTATCTGGAGAAACTTCTTTCGGATTTTGAAGTTGATTAAAATAGCAAATAACAGTAGAAAGTTCAATTCGAATGAAAGTAAAACCCAACTTTAGTAAAGGAAACTTTTGTATTAGTGCCGCGAACAAACGTCAATATAAAATTCACAAATTGGAAAAAACAAGTAACAAACTCATTAGAATATTAAACAAAGTTCTGTACATTAGAAATTAGCTTGATTTTACTCCATTTACGAATTAAGTTTGACATAGTGAGAAATAATTGAAGGTTTTTTGAAACTATTTAGGTTTCAGGTAAGGTATAGTAGATATAAATTCAGTGGGCAGATTTCTAAAGTTGAATCACTAATCAAATATAACAAAATTGGAACTTAAGTGGTTTAAAATTTGGGTTAGGGTTTCACTTGGTAAATGTTTTGGTAAAACAAAGATAAATAGTTAAAAAGATAGAGATAAGTTCTTAATTATACGTTTCATTACATCGATTCTTAGGGCCTATTATTTATGCACTTATCTGAGAAACTACGAATCCGATACGAATAATTATTTTTGGATTGAATAGGATTTAAACACATTCAGCGCAAAGATTATTTTTACACCGAATTTCTCACGGAAACGGGCACAATGTGGGTAAAACTGTAGGGTGCTGCTGTAGTATAAAATACAATAAGAAATAAATTACATAAAAGTCGCACAATGGGCGGCCTTATCCTCAGGGTACCGCAACCACACCATCTATTGTATGGGCGCATACTATATATTGTACTGAAAATGTACAATTTACACCTACCACATTTGCCACGGCTTGAAGTCATCATTATCGAATGACTACTAACCACTTCGCATCCACAGCGCAACCACAGCGCAACCACAGCGACAACTTGTCAGTACTTGGTAGGTGAAACACACTTACTTTTGGAAGAAGATTAGTCAAAGTTGGCAAGCATTCTATTTTTAAATCATTTTATTTTTTATAGTAGAAGCATCATCACCAACCCGCATTTTGCAAGCGTGGTGATTATGCCTAATCCTCCTCACTGTACTGATAACTTCAGTGAGATGAGAGGCCTTTTCCCAGCAGTGGGACATTACAGGTTACTACTTCACTTTACTTAAGGGCATGATAAAGGTACCTATTTATTGGAAATCTAGTGTAACGTTTTCATTGAATGCGCCATCGATCGACCTTGAAGCTTTTAGTTTTTATTTCTAACAATGCCAGCGTTTGTTCACGCATATCATAAAAATACTGAACGTTGAACACGCGATGAGAACTAAAACAGCCAGAGTTATAAGAATTTTCCGTAAATATGGCAAAAACTGTATTTTTGTGAATTAGCCTTAATGTAGCGTCTCTACCTTTCTATATTTATTTTATACATAGGGAGATTTTTACCTGCTTAAGAAGCATAAGACAATTAACAAATAAAAGAAAGAGCGCGTATCAAAGTTCCTGAAAGACGTCTATTTTTGATCCTTCATATATGTTATATGTTATATAAGAGGCCTTGCCCAGCAGGGGGAGGTACAGATAATACTTTTAACTTTTTTCTCATAAAACATCCGAATCCCATCCCATTAAAAATATATATAAATACCTAGCCCCGAGGTTTCACCCACAGCGCACCCGTTCCCGTGGGATTTTCAGGATGTTTATAACTTATTATCCTATTCCTGACCAAGATAAATGAAGTATAAAAGAATCATTAAAATCGGTCCAACCGTTCTCCAGTTAACTAACACGACTTTCTTTTATATATAGATATCAGCCAAATTGAGTCCTTTTTAAGTAGTTTTAAAAGTACAACAGATCCTCGTCTAGGCTACGAACATTACTTCAATTGATGTATTTTTATATTGTACGGTTTAATGTATGTACCTTCCATCTGGGTTTTTATCTTCTACTTTTACGGCTGCGATACGGCGAGTACTTGTGCCATCCAAATGTCGTGACGTCGACGGTTTATTGTCCCTTCGAAGATATTTCTAAATTGAACTGTTTGACGAAAGAATTACCTTACTTATAAAGTCTACGGGTTTGTTCGTGTTTTTGTACTATTTTTAAAATTCTTCTGAGTAATTTAGTAGTTATTAGACTGCATTGTCCCAGTGCTGGGCTAATTCCTCTAATCTCACTAAAGATATCAGTAATTATTCTGAGTAACTTTTTCAATGATCTTTGCGTAGTTTTCTGTTAATAATAATTATACAATATAATTTCTAAGTCACGTCATTTGTAATAACGAGAATATTACAATGTATATTTTCAGGAGAATTAAAATATAATTACTAACTATGTACACATCAATATACTTTGTAGTAAGTTTTACTGCTTT
This sequence comes from Cyclophora punctaria, assembly GCA_951394245.1. NCBI lineage: Eukaryota > Metazoa > Arthropoda > Insecta > Lepidoptera > Geometridae > Cyclophora > Cyclophora punctaria. Next base: position 1,416,355 of record OX596171.1, on the reverse strand, counting down.
ACCAAATATTGACTTAGTCTGAAAAAAATCGTAATCGCGATCTATTAATCGCGAATAATTTTTCGCACTGCCACTCCTCATTCGAAATCATACGATCCATTCGCCCTTTAACACAAAGTATAAAATTAGAACTGTCAAAGTAACTCATTACTAGACGTACACACCTTCATGTTATTCTATACACTTAGTCTTCAACAAAAGAGCTCTTTACAATAATCAACAAAGGCTAATCACACGTCAAGGTATATTGTCTTTCAAAGATGTTCGCTAATGGTTCAAGTAATTTGATGCCGACACGGGTGACGTGTAAATAACATTATGTTCGTTTAAAAGACGGGTGTTGAACTTCTTTGATGAAGAGAAATTACCTATACTCATATAATAAAACTGAAGAGTATGAGTTTTTGTTTGTTTGTACCCATCAATTACTGAAACGAATAGTCAAATTTGAAACATTAATTATTTATTATTTTTGATAGCGTGGTAATTACGCTTAATCGTCCTCACTGTATTTCGGTGAGTTGTGAGGCCTTTGCCTATCAGTGGTATAATACAGGCTAATTAATACTTAAAGGTACTGACAGACGTGCTCAAAAAAAGCATGCTAATAAGCTTGCTTAAAATTAGCATGCTCTGCAAACTGTTCACATTTGCCAGAAATAAGCATGCTTGTTTTAATTAATTACATCAATTAATTGCATAAAACATGTTCAGACGTGCTCGAACCACGACCCCCCTACCCGCGCCTCAGGTAGCATGCTCGAAAATCAAACGTTGTTTGATTTTTGAGCATGCTCTAAATAAGCATGCTCATTACATTACACACGTGCTACTAATGAGCACTTGCTCAATAAAAGCATGCTTGCTTATGTGCTAGTAATGAGCATGACACCAATGTATTGAATAGGTCCATTAGTTTTTAAAAGAAGAATGGTCTTTTCTCTTTGTTTTTCATAGTGGTCAATGAAAGCAATTTAATGACAAAAGACTAACACGTTGTTCTTTTGTTTTAAATGTCGTAGAGACGGGAGGCCTTTGTCCTGCACTGAGATCATGAAGGATTTTAGGCTAAGTTCAGATGACCGCGTGGAGGCGCGCCTCATTGCGCGGCAGGAGAGGAGTAGTACATGACGCGCGTGGCGGGCCACAGCGCGGCGCGCGGCTCCGCGCGGCCATCTGAACTAGGCCTTATTCTTTATCTTCTTTAAGGAACTAGTAGCGCCCCGCAGGTTTGCCCGCGTTGTGCCCGTTTCCGTTGAAATTTCGGCATGAAATAGCATATAACCTTTCTGTAGAATGTCGCTATATATTACAAAAATAATTATTCAAATCGGATTGGTAGTTTCTGAGATTAGCGCGTTCAAACAAACATAAAAACAAGTACTCTTCAGTTTTATTACATTAGTAAAGATAAGAGGTTTTTCATTTCATGTTAATGTAAGAAAATGCAAATTCTTCCTGAAAAAGTTTTTTTTACAGTTAAAGCGAAATGTCCATGATGTAAATGAATCGTAAACAATTATTCATGAATGCAATTCCTTGTATAAACGATATGAATTATTTATATTGTTGAGGAAGCAACAAGTCAAATCGAGATTTTTAATATTAAAATAAAGATGCAAAGATAATTGAAAAAAGACTTTGTATGGACACTTAGGGTTGGTGCATATCTAACGGTGTATGCGATGTTGTTCATTGTCCGTTTCGATCGCGTATCGCTAGAACTGTCGAACAGGTAAGGAAATGTACAATCCTGCACATATACGTTTTTGTACTACTACGCATGACGAAGGAAGATCATTTTCGAAAATGAAAATAGTCTTAGAATAGGTATTTCACTATAATATGATTTGAAAATTGTACCCTTGTTTATTATAGAACGCTTATTGAAATTCTAACAATGAGCCACTCCTGTTCTAATACTTATTTAACATTTCTCAACACAAAAACAAGAAAAACAAAACATATTTTTATGTTCCAAATCCCGAACAACGAAACAAAGCTTTATATTTAAATATTAAACAGTATTACCCGAACGTTACATAAATAATCGCTTCATCAGTAGTACTAAACCGTTTAGCGGAAAACAGCTAAGTCGAATGAAGATTATAAAAATTTCATTCGCTAAAAAGCGCTTTTCAGGCTTAAAAATGAGGTCGAGGTAATAAAAGTGCGTTGTCGTAGGGTTGCCACGCAATAAACTGATTCGATTACCCGTTAACAGTGAACGGGCTAATGGCTCATTCAAATCGATGGCAATGTTTTTGAAATAGAATTCTCTAAATATTGGTCGTTGGGTCAATACTCTGTAATCGGCTTTACCTGATGTGTACGTGTGTTAGCATTTTTATGGGATTAAGGTTCGGGTTACGCAGTTAAACGGAGATCCATCGGTTCCTTAAGTTTTATTACAAACTCGGTCAAAAGAGCTCAATACAACTTGTTGACTTTAACTGTAAGTCAGTAATGGAACGGGAAAAACTGCACGAAACGACTTCTAATTTACATAAAAGCACCCTTGAGGTAAGCCCTGCTAAACTCCCTTTGGTTACTTAACCGAAGATTAGGCAAACAATCTCAAAAAATCCCAAGTTAATTTAAAGAAGACCATGTCACAAGACCGTGAAATACTTTCACCAAGTTAAATGTGAAAGCAATTAGTCTTTTGTTCTCGCTAGTACGAAGAGCCGTGTGAATGTTAAATGCTAGGACAATTAATTACCAACCAGTAAAGAAGCACAAACAAAAATAAAACGGAGTGAAATATCGACATATGTAGGAGGAGGCGGTGGCATTATTTATTTGTGGGGACGTCGACTGCGACTAGCACAACTTGACCCGTTTCTGCTTCTGAGGGGCATTACTTAGCGGATTTCTCTCGCTTGACAACCGTGAAAGGAGGTTTTTTCCCTCAGATATTAGCAGAGGAATATTTTCGCCGATTCATGTTTGAGTGTTGAGAATTAGACCTTTTTGTGGTACAAGAATGAATAAGGAAAAATGGTTAAAACGATTTTTTTGCCAAAACACTTAGTCGCCCCTAAAAAAGTTTATCGGTTCCGTTTGGTCATTTCGAAGATGAGTGTAGTAATTCGATGTTTTAACAAATGTGACGTTTATTGCTTATTCGGTCCCATTTCGATTGAGTTTATTTATTTATACTAAATGACTTTACTTTCCTTATACCCATTACTACGAAATTGAACCTACAATTCTTTTACTTGCTACGTTGACAGGATCGAAAAAACTATGTCAGTACTATGTTTGTTCGTTATATAAAATGATAATTATCTACATTAAAACTAAATCAATTATTCAAGTGACACGAACGAATATATATGGTGTAATAATTACAATATTTTTGAAGATATTTTTCATACATACGAGATCAATATATATACTCGTAGTCACACCTAGAAAAATATCAATCATTTTGCATTCTATTTCGTTATATACTACGAGTATCTAAAGGTCTGGAAATGTTTTATGACTACAAGTCCATCACGTGACATTCCTATTCATCTTGACAGTAGACAGCAAAATAGAATGCGATTCGATTGCCCTTTGTCTCTAAGAGCTGTATTGTTTCAAATCTGTGTAATATTAGTTCAATTTTCGAACACATTCTATTTCCAAACAACAAACAAAAGGCATCTCATTCATTAAATATTCATTTGAGAATGTGTTCATTACGAGTCAGATTAGGTCGGCGAATGGTCCTTTGGCATGCATCGTCTAAGAGAGGGTTACATCAGACATTTCACAAAGGGTCGTCCCTTCAATGGCGGAATTTCACACACCAACCCAAGTTCAAGTGTTATGGAGTCACTTGACATCAAGTAACTGACTAATAAAACCAGGGATCATGATTTTGTAGCGTACTTCGATTTAAAACATTCTTTCAGCTGTGATTTGTATGTGTATTTAAGTGATCTATGCTCTGACACGTTTTTGCCCCAACATTCTGAATAATTTAGTGCCCTGAAATCCTGTCTAGTTGTTTACAGAAAGGGTTACCTTCGTAGATTGAAACTGGAGAACTATTTTAAATATTGACCCGGAGACCTAGGAGGCTCGCCCGAATAAAAAACTGGACATACATTTAACACGGTTGGGTGTTATCCTTCAACGGAGGGCGGAGGCATCCCTCTATTTCACCCTCCAATCCAAGAATTTAATTTATCTTCCCCTGAATATGTAAATAAATAAATCTTTCAACAATCGCCGACACTTCTCCCCACTAACGTCGACTTTTACGTAAACTAATTTCAGGTACAATACCTTGATCCGAACTCTTCTTAATACGCGTGTGTGTGTGCGTTCAAATATTTAACGATAACACAAACACGACCAGACCAATGGTAGAGCGTTTTTACATGTGTGCGTGTAAAATTTACGCTTGTGTGGTTTTATTCCATTTTGATTCTTATTTAAGGCTTGTTACACACGGTGCCATTAAACGGAGCGCTTAACGATCCACTAGCAGAGTGTAATTTTGAATTTTATTCCGTTACAACGTACGAATAGCTGTGTTTGTGAATGTTTGAGAACGTTTTTTATGTGTTGGAGTTAATGGGTTGGACGTTTAGGATGACTTACTAGAAGATGTAAGAAGGGGAAAAGGGAATTTTCTAGAAAAAAATAATATGCAATAAGGGGAAGTAATAGACATGGAATTTAGGTAACGATTTAGAAATAAGGTATACACGAAGAATAGAGCCTTGACAAGTGGTATTTTATAGCGCTTACTGTTTCGGGGGTTGCGAATTAGATTCCCACCTGGAGTAAACAGTATGCAGACATAGTTAATGACGACTTCTGGATGTTAATTATATATTCATAATATACATTATTTGTGTACGTGTTTGTAATAGTATCAGTTGGCAAGATACCATAGTTTGTCTGTCTAATTAGCCGTGTGTGAATTAGTCCTGTAAAAATATTGAATATATATTCTGGACAAATAACTACTTTGGTCCTATTTCCCGAGATGTCTTAAGAAATCCTATAAACATAAGGCTTACAACCTTCTCAAATTCATCCCTTCAATATTTCAGTGTTACATTCTTTGGTTTCCATAAAAGATATTTAAAATAGAATTGCTTTCATATATCATCAGGGGTAACGCGCATCGATTCAATTACCTATACATCTTCATAACGTGGACGTTTTGAAAGGGTTCGGAAATGTGCGCGCTTTCTTTACAATCGCTCGATTATGTTAATAGATAGGTGATTACTTAGACATATTATGATGTGTGTTTTACAACGTTTTATTGTTTTTAGGACTAATGTTGGTGATAGTAATCTGGGACATAACTTATTTCCAATTATAGTAATACTAACAGCGCGGTTTTACCCGCGTTGCGCCTGTTCCCGTGGGAATTTCGGGAATTTTTATGCTTATAAACCTTCCTTTTGAATCACTCTATCTATAAAAAAAACTTCATCAAAATCCGTTGCGTAGTTTTAAAGATCTTAGCATACGTAAAGATAGACAGACAGCGGAAAGCGACTTTGTTTTATAATATACTATGTAGTGATGGGACATACTAAGATTTTTTGTTATGTTAGACGAAACATCGTGACAAACGAAGAAGAAATCACTTTAAAGTCACCTATGTTATTCAAGTAACATTCTTAGACAAAATTCGTTTAATAAGACATGTCACTAATATAAATGGTATATACTATAAATAACTACAGATTCTCTCTGTCACCAGGATTGGTTAGGTTGACCGTCCACTCGATGAAGAAGAAAACTACAGAATCAAAGTTTCAGTCCCAGCATCAAAATAATTCATCACCTTAAAAGCTTTTGAAATTTCGAAAATAGAGTAATATTTTAAAATTGAAAATACGAAGATGGGAACCGCAGATGTCTTTATCACTCGCTCCGACAAAATTCAATTCAGAGAAGCTAAAGAGAGCTCGTCGGCTGCATATTTTTCAAAGTGAACTTAAAGCTTCTAAGTTACATTTTGATGTGAATTTTGATTAGTTTGCTTTCATAATATGTTTCTTAAAATATTTAAATTGTCGGTTTCAGTTGTTGGAATCGTTAGACCATCTCGAAGGCCTTTGGGCGGTCTAAAAACTCCGACACCAGGATTGGCCACTGATAATCTGATAATTCCCGAGATTTGCTCGAACATACAAACAAACAAACTTACACAAATTTTACCTCTTTACAATGTTAGTATAAATACGAGTATGTTATGTATGAAGTAACATTAAAAAAATCAATCAGTTTATCGAGGTCTCAGTAAATCACTCAGTTTGGAAAAAGCAATTCCATTGATGCATACAATGTCACTTTACCCACACCATAACAAGGAAATCTTCAAATCCTTCCGAGATAGACACCCACTCAAACAGGTTTTACGATCATTTGCGCCAAAGTGGGTAATTTGCATCAGGGCTGTTAAATCCAGCGCATTTACTACGTAAACTATAATATTGTCTACTTCTAAAGTGCGTTCACCACGGAATTTTAACGATGTACCTAATACCATTTTAAATATACTTACTAGTACGAGTATATTGAAAGAACTAGCAGCGCTCCGCGATTCTACCGCGGAATTTCGGGATAAAAATATCTACCCGCGTTGTGCCTGTTCCCGTGGGAATCTCGGGATAAATTTAGCTGTAACCTCAGAATACAGAAGTACTTTCTGTATTCTTTGGCTGTAACCTTTAAGTTGAATATAGCTGTCCATTCTCTCTCCCTCTCTCTCTCTCTCTTTCTGGCTCTGTCCCGGATTGGTAGCTTCTGACATTAAATAAACAAAAAAACAAACACTTCAGCTTTATTATATTAGTATAGAAAACCTATTCTTTGTTCGTCCTCCTAATCTCCTATTTCCCTTCTTCACAGATTCTTTAAAATGTATACAAAATGTTACCCTGTCACGTGATGTTACATAATCATGATGTACCCTGGTTTCGTTAAGAATTTCCATTCGCCGATTTTACACTCTACAAGCCAACGACAATAGAATGCGAATGTCAAACAAACTTTGTCTTTCTTTTGCCAACTCGCATCTTGCAAATTTGATATCGCAATAGAGTTCATATTTCAATGTATATAACCTATTTTCGGAGGCGTTTCATCTAGTTTTTATTAACGGACAAATAATTTTAATATACAGTTCCCTTTTTACCTCCACATGGTACATTAAGGAAGAAATTAAATAACAAATTAAGTGTCATTTTGTCTCTCGCGAGAATACGGCGACTCCCTAAGTTATCACCGCGGCAATATTAAGTTTATTACGAATCTTGGCTACAATAAAATTGGAATTAAATTTTATGACGGAATTGTGTAAAACTCTGGTACCGTGTTAGGTATTTTGAGGGATTTGGGCGCTGCCAGCTGGAAAATTCGCACTGAATAAGGAAGGAAAAGTGTGAGCACGAATTAATGCGGCTCTTTTGTATCAACATAATTTTTGTCACATGCTTGTACGTTAGGACTTATAATACGGTTTCTCTTGCATTAATTCAAAAGAAAAACGTAGCGAACGAATTTAAAAAAGGAGTTTAAAAAACGAACTCATGTTTAATTTAAATCGGTTTATCTGCTGGAATCTTTTAAACTTAGAACCATAAAGACGGAAAGGATTTTCGCGTTCATTTCAATGTAAAAGAAAACTGTTTTCACAGACGCTTTTTTCTTTTCCTCTTTGATCTATGGTACAAAGTTTAGTTTTTTATTGTATGAGTTATGCTTTCAACTGTACATCAGATCCACCTATTTGTTTTGCACGAATATGTGCCATGAGCAGATTAAACTGGATCAAACTAGATTAAACTAACCCCACGGCTGATGCGGAGTGATAAATTACCCCTCAATCAAAGCAAAATTTCAATTTAACTATGAATATTGGATTGCTTCTCACCCTATATTAATATTTTTAGTTAAGCGTTTGAGAAGCTTGTCGGCGCGCAGTGGTTTGTGAAAGCGATTACTGTGTCGGGGGTTGCGGTTTCGATTCCCGCCCGGAATCAACAATTTGTGCAGACATAGTTGTTGGCATCGACGTCTGGGTGTCAATTATATATTCGTAAAAAGTATTTCTGTTTGTATACAAGCTTAGAGCTTAGTTTGTGTCTGAATTTGTCGTGTAACTATATTTTTTTTGTGTGTGCATAGAGAAACAGTTTTGTTAAACTTACAATACCCATTTTTTGTATATAGGGTAAAAATAACACTACTATTTCACAAAGCTAAGTAAAGCAAAATATTTAGAAAACTTTAGGTAATATTTAAATTGAATCGAATCAAATACTTCAATTGAATTAAAATCAAATATGTACTTCAATTGAATAAAATCAAATATTTCAAGTTCTTACTCAAACAACATCCAAAATTAACCCTACAAACGATAGCCGGGTACATTTAACCCATAAACAATTCCCCTCAAACACTCATAAAGGTATCTCCATTTACATACCAAATCATAGAGCTGCACTCGTTTTGATATTCAACTCGGATTTATTGCCCGTACGTGATAGTTTGTTTTCACTTTTGTTTGTATTTGAGTGCTTTTTGCTGAATTAATACAATTTTTATTCGGTTCATGGTGAATCGGAGTTAAGTGTTCGGATGTGATGTGGGTTGTGATTACATGAGTGGTGAAGGGTTAAATCGATTTGTATGATGTTATATTTAACTCTCATTAAATTATAATGTGTATATATTTATTATGAGTTTTATAAATGCAATGTAAAATATAGATTAGCATACAAAAAATACATTCAAAGTAAGCTATAATATCAATTAAAGTGCGTAGAGTAATAAAAAAATACAATCAACTTCAACCCCTATTTAGGTAAGTCGGCTAAAGTAAACAAGCAAAGCAAACGTGAAATCTCAATAGAAAACAAATGAATTGCGTTCCTGTTCAAAACAACGTATAAAATACACATTTAATACCTCCCAACGTTTGCAGTGCCAGTTCAAATGAGAAAACTCCGTCGAAAACTCATTTTCAATTCGTTTAAAAAAGTACCCACGGTATAGAATCCGGGTCAAACCTGATTCCTCTGGAGACGTTAAAAAAGATGACAAATGGCTTATTCGATATTCCTCATGGAGCGGTTGTAATAAATCAATAATATTCCTATTACACGAGGATGAATAATGAACCCAGAAAGGGTGTTGAGGGATCAGACGTTCAAGGGATATTTTGTACTTTTATGAGTAATTTTGTACCCGTAAAGATATGAAAATATCATACGCCAATACTGAATGATTTGGCTTTTTATATTACATCGATGGAGTTATCAAAGTGTATGTTGTTTATGCGTCCTGATAAAAAACAGGCCAAGTGCGAGTCGGACTCGCGCATGGAGGGTTCTGTACTTTAAAAGACGGCAAAAATTCCTTGAATATTTGTTTTATTTTATTTTGAGTATTTGTTGTTATAGCGGCAATAGAAATACATCATCTGTGAAAATTTCAACTGTCACCGTTCTTGACGGACCGACGGACGGACAGCGGAGTCTCAGTAATAGGTCCCGTTTTTACCCTTTGGGTACGGAACCATAAAAACATCTTAATTGTGGTACCAAAAACAAGAACTGATATCTCCAAAGTTAATGGCACAAAAATAAAATGAATAAAATGAAAATGAAACAGAAACTTTGTCAACAAACGATAGTGAAATTGTTTGAGTGTAATCAATGTCCGGCGCACAGAGGGTTTCAAAAGCGCCAGTGCAGCAACCGCAGGAAAAACGACCAAAGAGAATAAAAAAAATACTGCCATAAAAACAAAATATGAACCGATCTGTAGAGCGGCACCGATCTCGCAACCACAAATAATACAGCGATTTACGAAAAACAAACAATCCCCACATCAGATTCTCGTTTTTGTTTTCCGCAAGATTAAACAACACAACCAAAATAAAGAATACACAAGCATTCACATTTTACATACAAACAAAAGCTGTAATTCTTGTGGACTACCCTTTGTACGTTTTTGTTATTTACAAATTGAATATCTATACCTATAGAGAACGGGTTTAAATTTTTCCACCGGCATTATTAATTCAAGTTAACGAGGGCGCAAAGGTTATCCGGTGCTATAGGAAGCCGGATAAAAATTCATGGGCCGAATATCATCACTGTTGTGGTTCTAACTGGGAAGTATTTTACACTTACCACTTTTCAGGCTCTCCGTAAACGAGGTTCACGATACCGTCTTTTCATACAAAGATATGTTTAATCCGGTAAAAAATAAGCCCAATTTATTTAAGCCGGAATAGTAATTAACATGTTAAAACAAGGCACCACTCCCACAGTTTGACGTAGGTTTAAAGGTCTTGTTAATAAGTAAAACAAACATGTCTACTGAAATAAAGTAAAGTGGGCTAATGGTGCGTTTACATTTTAGGTCGGCCACCGAATTCTACGACCAATTTTGGTTTTACCGGATCGATTAACCGGATTAAGTTGTTTGTTTATATTCGTTGGTTGAATGTATTCGGTGATCGTATATGGGTTAATAAGAGAAATATAAGGGCTGAATACGGCCAACCGAAAACACGGTTCTAAAGGCAACCGAATTTTCGATTAGTATTTACACTAGTCGGAGTCGGTTGCAGCTGAATACGGTTAACCGAATACACGTTTTTAGTAATCGATGAATAAGTACGAATCGTAGCCGTATTCGGTCTAACCGAATATAAATGAGTCATTATTCGAATTAAAATGGAAATTGTTTTCGAAACCACTACTAGAATATGTAACTAATTCTAATTGTGGCAGAGTTTGTAGGTCACTAATGTGTGCTTAATCTACCTAATTATTAATTGGATTAGGTATAATGTTCGGGGGTGGTCTCACTCCATCTATGTGGAATTAAACAAAGCACAGGATAAGTTTCAATTACTTAAACGTCATAAGTTGTCTGAATGTCTCCTGATTTCACCAATACTAAGGATTTCTTTATGAATGTGACTTTAAAGCCAGCATGATCGTTATGTATGAATTCAACACGATATTTTGCCCAAAAGCACCCATAGTTTATCAAGCGTAAAAGACATTAATATAAATTAAACAGAATAACATATATTTATTATTGTTCCAGGTTCCAATGGCTGTGCTGAATAAAAATGTGCCAAACTGATAAACAAATAAAATACAAAATGAAATAACATTTCAAAACATACACAATAGGCCAGAGAGAAATGGGTCTGCCGAGGTGATATAAAAGAAAATGGCCCCAGACAGACTGCCATTGCACCTTTGCAACTCAATAAAACAGTATTGGAGACAAATAAAAATAAACACATTGATCTATGTAAAGCAGTTATTGACGTTTAGTTTGTTCGAGAGAATAAAAGTTGTTTTGTTTTTGGTGTTACTGTTAAGTCAGAATAGTTACTGCAACGGTTTCAGTGGTAGAAATTCTATGCTTAGGACTAGAGTGATAGGGACTAGGTACGGGAAGCTCCAAGGTGTAATTTTGCCGATGGATCAGCATAAGTACTTGAAGCCTGTGGAGGCGTATTTGGGGGTGCCGTATGCTACTCCTCCGACCGGATCGAATCGGTAAGTTATTGATATTGTGTAGTTGAACAATCGCAGAACTGTTACAGGCATTGAAACAGAAGCATTTGGCAGTTTTAGTGGAGTGGTTGTCAAATATAAAAAAACATGCCCTTGAAAGCATAAATTGGGTAGAGTATTTTTTGTCTGGACTATTGTTCGTTTTGGACATAACCATATGTACTAGCTAGCTATAAGTAAGTCCAATTTCATCCAGCTATTTTACAATTACATCAAAATGCATCCATACTTCTCTCACTACAGAATTATTTACAATATAATTAACATTTTTGACACAAAGACTTACACTTATCAGTACCGCACCGCGCTTCCAATGAATAAATGTATGATTCAGATATTCCGTATCATTGTTCGGTAACTGAATATGAATTGAACAACTTGTGCACTGAGCTGGTGCTCGACGTAAATCCAATACATTCACATGACTCCGTGCATCGAATAGAATATATAAATATTTATTATTTGTTTATTTGCTACCAACTTTACATTTGTTAAATCATTTGTAAGAGATTCGCTTCACTTGACTCGATGAGATAGAATCGATTAAAGATATCAGCTGAATATATTGATACAATAGATGGAATCGGCTTATAGATGCAATCGATTGTAGATGGAACCGATTATATGCTGAATCGATTTTGAATTTGTATTCAATTGACATAAATACATTTGACTTTGATAGGGGGATCTGAAAGGAATTCTAATCGATGATATTTAACATTTCCATTGACAGAGGATTGATTAGAAAGAGTATTTGAATAGAAGTCGGTACAGAATCTGTTTGGAATTATAATCCATGGTTTATTGAACAAATCTATAGATAATCAATTGATAACTTCGCTATCAAACTTATAACTGAAGCTCGATATCTGTTCATGTAATCTAAATATGTGTGTCAGAAGACTAGCAGTGCCCAGCGGTTTCACCTACGTTGCGCCCTCTTCTGCGGGAATTTCGGGATGGAAATCGCCTGTAACCTTTCCGTTGAATGTTGCTATCCATTACAAAAAGAATTATTCAAATCCGATTGGTAGTTTCTGAGATAAGCGCGTACAAACAAACAAGAAAACTAAGTCTTCAGCTTTACTACTATATTAATAAGACGTTATGGATAAAGAATACGCCTTTTCAAGCTTCTAACGTAACATATTTCTGAGCAACATTTTCAGATATCAAAGAATTTGTATCATTTGCGAGTCTTTATAAGTTCGGGATAAATAGTCGTATTATTTTCTTCATTATTTAACGCACGATAGCGCGCGTCTCGGATACAATATGTCCATGTCAATTGAAGATTGTTCAATGTTGGAATCGTGAGGTAACTTTCCAAGAAACTAGCTAACTATAAAGACTCTATTGTGGCTTGAATGATTACAGGAAAAGGACTGATTATTTACTAGCATTGCTTCGCGGTTTTACCTGCGTCGTACCTGTAATAATTTTGGCACGAATAGAAGTTACAAACCTTCCTCTTGAATCAATCTGTATTTTGGTGAATACTATATAAAAGTCTCTTTAGTAGTTGGTTATATTCAGACAGAAAGCTTTTGGCGACTTTGTTTGATAATATGGATTTCAACGTATTACTTCATCAGTAAGAGAATTATCGATGGCCGTAGGTTCAATTGGTGTAATTGACAATGAACGATTGTTCAGGAGAAGCATTTAAAGTTTTTTTTGGTACTAAATCTTACATAACTTTTGATGTATGAATCTTTTTTATGATCTGGTTTGACAAAAATGCTTAGAATTCTGCGGGCTTTCGGCTTATATAAGAATAAAGACGCTATATACCATATTTTTAAAAATTAATGTCAGTAACACCAATGTGTTTCTGTCCTCTTGTTTGTTACACCCACCTATTTTACCTTAGTTTATTTGGTTGTTGGTTACATCAATTTGATGAACATTTTTAAAAGAAATAAATAGTCAAAGTGGTGTAAGACTTGTTAAAAAATATTATTATTATCAGCCGTTTGTGTCCCAATGCTGGGCAAAGGCCTCTCCCCATTCCTTCCATGTATCCCTGTTCTGGGCCACTTCTCTCCAGTTGGTCTGGTATGCGTCGAGATCGTCCCGCCACCTGCGCCTCGGTCTGCCGCGTCGCCTGCTCGCCGGATCTGGCTGCCACTCAGTGGCTGTTCTGGCCCACAGCTCTTCTGGCATGCGGCAGACGTTAAAAAATAAAATTAACTAATTCATTCTGATGTAAAGAGCATTGTGGGCATTATTCATCGCTGTTATTTAGAGAGAAATGCCCTATGATTGTATGGATAAGTCATTTTGGTGTAAGTGTAGGTTAATTTTTTTCGAGTTTTACTCTAACTTTACACCAATTTGATTTGTATATATAAGTAACATGTCACTTGCACCATAACTTTGTAGAAAATCTGAAAAGTGCACACCCAAAAAATGTGATGTATCTGTATTTTTTTTAAAGCTAGATTTATTTTGACTATACCATTCGAAAGAGCGGAAAAAACTAAGAAAACCTATATACTCAAGTCATTTCACGACTTTTGTCAGTTACACCAATTGAACCTACGGCCATCGTTATTACGATGTATATTATCAAGGTTCATCCCAGTAGACTGAATTGGGTTGGTAACAAAAAGTCTTGGTATGAATAGGAAAATATCTATTTGTGGGTGACAGAGCGTGTGACATTCTAGACTACTAATATCATAATAATTTACTCACAAAATATATCCTCTTAGGACGTTCATACCTACAAAAAATTTAAAAAAATATCTTCTTATATTGGTTCAATTTATTAGCATAGATATACTATTTAAGGGTGGGTTGTTTCAAACTGTGATCGTAACATACGTTCGTTAAAAAGATTACGATGTTAAATGTCTATTAAATACAAAGTGCTGCTTCATAACATAACTGACAGTCTGTTATTGAGGTTGCTAAAGAAAGCAACGAGGTTTTATTTTCTTACATCTGTTAAGACTGACATTTTATGTTAACGTTTACTAGTGCGTGATCGTAAGCTGGATCAATCCGCCTTAAGTCTACATCTGTTTTGGCTATGGGAATCTTGACAAGGGTTTTCAAGGCATCCTCATCCCTAGAGGATGGTTTTTGTTGAAAGCTCTCCGCTGTATTTATTATAGTCATAAAGAAATTGTTTTTTGTTTATTTTTAGTTTGTACGCGCATAACTATAAAGCTACTATAAGTCTCCTATATAGTTGGATTGAAAAATCGAAAATGTTTTTGCATAATGTTCAAGGGGAATATGGCCTTATTTTATCCCAATATTCCTACGGGAATGGGTTAACACTGTGGGGCGCGGTTAGTATCTTCTTCATCGAGTGGATGGTCAACCTGACCAATCCTGGTGTCAGAGTTATAGAGCCGCCAAAGACGGTTAGTATAAAACACATTGATAACAGTGTCGATATATGTATAAAGGGTATAAATGAAGGGTTTCGATGACATTTGGAAGATAGGGACTAGATAGACTAGGAAGTAGATAAACAAATACCGCTACTTGCGACCCGAAATAACGCTAACGACGTAACGGAAGTTAATATTGATAAGTGTTTTTAAGATAATTGTCACCTTCCAGAATTCAAATTGGAAAAATTGTAAGATGAAAATATATAAGTTTTCTGTGTGTACAAAATACCTTTTCTCTAGGACGCACTGTTTTAAAGTTATTAGCGAAAAACTGAAAAGTGAGAACTTTGACCCTCTCCCACCACTCCGGCACCCCTCCTAAAGGGGGAATTTTAAGAAACTCCCCAAGCACTTTGAACCACTTTCTGAAGTCGCTTTGGTCCCAGTTCACGCACTACAACAACTTGTTTGACAGGAATAGGTATTACATAAAAATAAAATAATAAACAGCAAATTACATAATAATAATCATCACGACGAAAACAAATTGATTACAATTATCAAAGAATACTCCAACAAACAGCCAATTTCGTCAAACTTATTCAGCAATTTTTATTTTCAAAAGAAATGTTGATGTATTATTTTCCTGTTTCAATTTTCTTTTATGAATGTCCAATTAGTTTAAAGTAAATTATTTTGTAAAGAAAACGGTCCGTAAACGTTCAAGGAAATTAGGTTTTATTTCGTTATAATTTAAAAACCAAAGCTCATTAGTGTAATTACTTTGTTTTTTCGGGAATGAAATATATTATCAAACGAAGCGGTCCCACTTGACTTGTAACTTGAGTGACCATTGACTTTATACACTTTATAATCAGTCTTTAAAAAGTTTGATATAACGTGCAGTGAATTTTTCTGATTGAAATGTTCATCTTGTAAATGGGAAATGATATTGAAACCTCATAATGTTTATTTTTGTATTCGATGCCTATCCGTAACACAAATGGCTGACTATTAATCATAATGACGGTTGAAGATAGAAAAGCTAAGTTAACTTAGTTAAGCGTACCTTATTAATCATTTTAGTAATGGAAAGAGTAGATTTAGCGGGAAGGCTGTAGACTATTTTTCATCAAGAAATTCCCACGGGAACGGGTACAAGTGGGTAAAACCGCGGAGTGCTGCTAGTGTTTTTACAAAATTGTTGTGATTAGTCGAACGCCTTTTGAAAAGTGATCAAATACGTAGACTCAACCCGTACCTGTACCCGTTTCCGCGGGAATTTCGGGATAAAACGTATCCCATGTGTTATTCTGATGTATAACCTACATTACTGTAAAGGTTCATCCAAATCCGTTCTGCAGTTTTTCCGTGAAAGAGTAACGAACACACATACATCCTTACAAACTTTCGCATTTATAATATTAACGGCCTTCACGTGAGATAAGCATATTTGCTGTGCAGTAGAACATTACATCTTCTCTCGTCTTATATCTGTCCTTTTCTGTCTAGGTTCGCCCCAACAAGAGCACCAGCTCCTTGGGATGACGTCAAAACCGTAGACCAGATGGGTCCCGTTTGTCCTCAAAAGTTACCAGATATCTCCAACGAGACCCTGGCTTTGGAGAGGATGCCCAAAGGGAGGCTGGAGTACTTGAGAAGACTGCTTCCACGGTTGAAGAACCAGAGCGAAGATTGTCTGTATATGAATATTTATACTCCTGTGCAGGGTGAGTAGACTCTTATTATTTACACAGCAATTGACAATTTCACTAGAGGCACTTATGTCAAACTTAGACCATGTTGGAGGCCTTTAGGCGGTCTAAAAACTCCGACACCAGCGTTGGCCACTAATCTACTGGACCAGAAGAATAGGAATGTCAAAAATGACCTTTGATATCAAAATTACATTGTAAGAAATGAAGGCAACAATACGTCATATCAGTGTAATAAAGGATGTCTTTTTATACAGGAATCTCTTTTGCAGTACTTATAAGACTTTCTAAAAAGGGTTTGTAAAAACAATTAAAAGTATTTCTTTTATTTCGTTAGGCGTGCCAAGGGTTATAAGTTTAAATATTTTTATTAGGCTGGGCCCAAAGAGTCGTATATGTTTTTCTGGTCTTAATTAAAGTTGGTAAAAGACAGTTGTAATTATAATAACCCATGGTCGTATCGTTCAACTCGAGGTCATCAGCGTATTAGCACAAATATAATTAAATTTTGGCGGCGTCACATTTTTTCGCATTTTAAAACGTAATAATGTAAACTTTGGCTTAAAAAGGTTAACCAATCCTTTGTGGCTTGCTAATGTAGGGCAGAATTAATGCCTTAGTTGTCAGGGAAATTATTTTTAAATTGGGCCGGAAGTAAGCCTGCCCGGAATATTGAACATTCCACGTCTATTTCGGTATAAAAATATTAAATCTGCCTCCTCTGATAAAGATAATATGACAAGTGAAATGAAGTCAATGGGAATTAAATTATTGTAACTGACTTATTGGTTTGGGATTGGATTTGGAATGCGTTGGGAATGAGGAATCAAAGTCAATTGTAGAGAATTGATATCAAATAATTACGGGGAAAATTTATATGGTTTTAAAAGCGCAAGGCTCGAGTGCTTTTTGAGCTTTAGGTTATATGAAAAGACGCTGAATCTCATAATCTATGTCCAATGTCCAGCGATCAAACTAAATTGTCATATTTCACCTTTTTTTAAATCATGAAGCGTATGCTTTATGATGCCTTTGTTCAATTTCGCTTATTTAACATGTTTGTGCCAATAAGGCGATATTGGATATGTTTTCGTAGTCTTTTTGCTACAAGGCAAAAGCCTTAGTGCCCACTGAAGTTATCAGTACAATTAGAAGATCATTTCAATTCAAATTAAAGAACTGTGACATTTATTTTTCTCTTCACTGTGCCGATATCATCAGTAATTTGAAAAGCCTCGCCCTGCAGCGGGAAATTATAGGCGACGATTTGTTTAAATAGTTTTTCTTGGAAGAGGAGCTCAATTCAGAGAACTATATCTTTTTTTATTAGTTTATTTAATAACTCTGACACCAGGATTGGTCAGGTTGACCATCCACTCGATGAAGAAGAAGAAGTTTATTTATTTGGGTTGTATAAATCCGTCATTTATGGTCGGATCTTCTAAATTATTTTTGTTGGAACGAGGACTATTTCGAATTGGTCCCATATGAGTTTCACCGAAGTTAGTTGATGGATTTTCAAAACAACCCTTATATTTCCACCACGAAATATCACTCAACCACGCCCATTACACAAACATACTATAAAACTTCACATTCCTACCTAAATCTAAATAGAATATAGACGAATATCGTCGAAATTCGACGAAAACAATACCCTATTCCGGTTGATGGAAAACTATAAATCTTATTTGATCGAAGTCAGTTATGCGAGAGGATGTATGGAGCTTACGATGCAGGGCAATGACCCGAAAGCTTACATGACATGCCAAGTTGATACGCCATGAAGTTACCTGTCAATCAACGGAGGTGGAATTTTCAAGTGGTGTTTTATGAGTGGATGAATGCTGTGAATTTATGTAGATAGGTGTGAATGACTCGGGTTTGAGATCACCAACCCGCATTAGGCAAGCGTGGTGATTACGCCTAATCCTCCTCACTGTACTGATAGCTTCGGTGAGATGAGAGGCCTTTGCTCAGCAGTGTGACGCTTGATTACAGGCTAATACTTTACTTTTTTATGGGTGAATGGTGTGCTTCATGAGAATGCTCGACTATTTGGCGTACTTAGATACATTTATTAAATCATCAATATTTTTATATAGAAATATAGAAAACGACAAAACATGATATATAATAAATGCTGTACGTTGA
This sequence comes from Cyclophora punctaria, assembly GCA_951394245.1. Classification (NCBI taxonomy): domain Eukaryota; kingdom Metazoa; phylum Arthropoda; class Insecta; order Lepidoptera; family Geometridae; genus Cyclophora; species Cyclophora punctaria. The sequence continues at coordinate 1,397,560 of OX596171.1, read as the reverse complement.
TTGGTGGAATATTTAAAATGAGCTTTCCGTCAAAGTGTGACCAATCTGCAGTATTTATCATACCATTCTTGTCATTTTCTATGACATTCGTTTTGCTAGCCGGGCAAAAGTCAAATTTGCAAAAAACACTATGTAATTAACTGTAATATTTTAATTAAAGGTACCCAACAGCTTATTTATTTATTAACCAAAACGATTTTAGCATTGGCAAGTTGTGGTCTATCGTCGACGGAATCATAAATACCGAACATACTACAACGATAACCGCATGAGTTAATAAACCGCAGTTTCGGAACAGCTTTTTGTATAAAACTTCGTTCAGCCAACATTTTGTAACATATCATTAAGCAACTTTGTCAGTCAACTAAGAAATTAATTATCCCGTCATGTAGACTATTTAATATTGAGGTCTCAGATGTCGCCTAACCATGTTGCTCGTATCATGTTGCCAAATGTGTACACTGCTTAAAATCTTTTTTAGTTCCAATATATTAATCTTACTTGGTAAAGCGATTTCTCAAATAGGTAGCAGAAATTCATAAACATTTTGTCTCGAAATAAAAGCCATAACTCAATATCATTTCATACAAGTTCCCTTTGATAGATTACAGTTATTATTCGTCTGAATGAAATATGAATTTATCTATCTGACTAACATCTTTAGTTTATATTTGACTAGCAGCGCCCCGCGGTTTTACCCACGTTGTGCCCGTTCCCGTGGGAATTTGAATACTTATAAACCTTTCTCTTGAAACACTTTATTTATTAAAAAAACTGCATCAAAATCCATTGCGTAGTTTTAAAGATCTAAGCATACATAGGGACAGACAGACAGAGCGGAAAGCGACTTTGTTTTATACTATGTAGTGATTTTACTAAACTGATTCCCTGATCATCGTCAGTTTTTGGAACAAGCCTGGTTTGACTGTCATAACCTCAAATATTACAGTTTATTGCCCTTTACAGTACCTCTACAGTACTCTTAAGCGGAAGATACACTAGGTATATTGCGATTGCGGGCCGTTTGTGGGTCGCGTGACGTTGTGTTCCTTGTATTTGTATGAAAGGTGTTACACCTGCCCATTACGGACACTCTTCAGGCCAGTGTGGTAATATGTGTGTCTTGAGCTTAAGGAAAGATGAATGTTCTGAACACGTTAATTTTTGAAAATATTGGTATTTGATAGTGAATAAGAGCAAGGTTATGGGCTACTTTCCTCTGGTTCTATCAGTCAGAATTGAAAAATGTGATGAACTATATTCAAAAGGAAAATTCTAGACTACATTATTTTCTCCAAAATTTCTACGGTAACTGGTATAGTGGGTGTAAAGTCTCAAGACATTGATTTTGTAATTAATAAAATACTCTCTCCGTATCACTCCATACGACGGCAAAATCTCACAGAAACTAGTTATTTCCTACGTTTCAATGGAAATAGTGAACTTTGAACCAAATAAAAAGCACATTTGGAATTCCCCGCCATCCATCGCGGTTACAGAAGGGTGACCAAACACAAGACATCGCATCCACCTTCCATTGTGACCCAATTTCCTCCATTCCTTATGTAATGTCGTATTATTGTCGACGGAAACCTTTTATTCATTATATTTATTATTCTATAAAGAAACATTTCATTTAGCCATGTCTTAGACGGTAAATAATAAAACAGTTTGACGTCTCTAAATAATGGATTCTATAATTGTGTTTTTATTTTTCTGGATTTTGGGGAACAGAAGTTGTTTATGAATTTTAGAGTATCTTTGCGTGTTTTTGTTTTGTTATACAAATTATGGTGTATTAGATTCATTTTGTATTATTTCATTACCTTCTAATCGTTTATATACGTTCGTGATAAATCTTTCTCACTGTACTGATGTCTTAAGTGAGATGTTTCACTTAAATAATCAATTGATTTTGCACACATACCACCGAGGCGTTAATATTTTTAAACATGTTGCCTATCTTGAAATTAGAGGCCTTTGCCCAACAGTGGAACATTACAGACTAATAATATTTTATACTATTTCTGCCTATCTTTCCGAGACAAAATGGCGTTACGTTTACACCACAACATGTTACGATTCAGAATATCAATCATGCATGTCTCGTATTCATTAGCACAGTTTCTAGTTTTCGAGGAATCTAAGTATCATGTCTACGGTTAATTTCACTAATGAAATCACTGGGAATTTGCAATTCTACGCTTATTATATCTTAGTATCTGATTCTAAGTTTGATTCTAGCGTTCATTATTGAATCAGTTTTCAAAATACTAATTAAATATGACGTTGAGCATTTTGGCTCATACTTTTACCACTGTGACTATTTAACTGCCACTATGAATTAAAACTAATTAAGGTTTAACGAATTTTTATTCGCCATAAAAATTCATCATAGATTCATAGAATTCATCTAAGACTCTATTTCAGACTCTAATACAGTAACGTAATCTATACAAATATAACTCGAGAACGGCGGGACCGATTTTAATGAAATTTTTTAAATTTTATTTATGAAGTTCAGAAATAGAATAACAAGTCATTAAAATCCCGGAATTCCCACGGGAACGGGAGCAACGCGAGTGAAGCCGCGGGGCATAACTAGTATGAGATAAAACTCATTCCAAAAACATACGCACGAAATGAGAACTTTGTTTTCGAGGTCGGTTAAGAATGAATGGTACTCACAACTCATTGACACGGCCCCACTCGATATGTGTGCGTGTGAGAGAAGTTATGTGAGTCTCTGCGTGTTTGCCGACGCATTTTCTGTGTTTATTTATTTGTATTGAATTCGGAAATCGATTTTTTGACACGCTTATATTGTCGTCGCTGTTCTGAGGTTGACAAATGTGGTACGGTATTGCGTGGTATATATTTTTTTGTGATGTTGGCAAACGTTTTTGTAGTTGTGAGGTTTCTCTCGAGTTGATGTTATTGTGTACAATAAGGTTCTCGATATGTATTCTACACATATTTATCTATCGATATTTCAATTTGGTTGCTTTTAGTGTTATATCACAACTCATAGATATGTTGTGACACTAACATAAACACCTCGTTGGTCTAGTGGTATGTGCACCCGCCTGCCAAGACCGAGGTCCCGGGTTCAATTCTTAGGTCAAAACCATGTTTCCTACTTTTCAAACATGGCTCGAGTTTGAGATTACCAACCCGCATTAGGTAAGCGTGGTGATTACGCCTATTGCCTCACTGTACACTTCACATCAGTGAGATGAGAGGCCTTTAGTGGGACTTTATAGGCTAATACTTTACCAGCAAACGTTTTGAAATATACTATAATCTATTTCAAATATGCGCTTCAATGTAATACTTGGTTCTCGTCCTTCACTGATTATATAGTTACTAGCAGCGCCCCGCGGTTTTACCCGCGTTGTGCCCGTTCCCGTGGGAATTTCGGGATAAAATGTAGCCTATAGCCTTCCTCGATAAATAGACTATCTAACAGTGAAAGAATTATTCAAATCGGTTCAGTAGTTTCTGAGATTAGCGCGTTTAAACAAACAAACAAACAAACAAAACAAACTCTTCAGCTTTATAATATTAGTATAGATTGTACAGTTATAGGTAATGGTTTGTTTTCCTCCCTTTACGTTACATGCGAATGCTCCCGGCGATGGAGAGTATCTTTATATGAAACTAGCCGCGCCCGCGGTTTCACCCGCGTTGTACTCGTTCCCGCGGGAACTTCGGGATAAAATGTATCCCATGTATTATTCTGATGTATAACCTATATTACTGTCAAGTTTCATCCAAATCTGTTCGTTAGTTTTTGCGTGAGAGAGTAACAAAGATACACAAAGACATAATGATATACATCCATCCCCACAAACATTCGCATTTATAATATTAGTAGGACTTAACATACTAATTAAACCACTGACAGAGTAGCAAATAAATCACACCGGTATTGTGACTAAACTTAAAGTGGCCGGTCATCTATATCTAAAGGTTAATGCGCAAAACATATGGCCCTTTTTGCTGTACCAATATTGATATTTCCGCCCAAATGAACATATTAAGTAAGTTACAAGTTCAGTATAAATAACTCATAAGTCATCATTGAAGAAATCTGAAAATTATCGTTTGCGAAACAATACAAAAAGTTCCACAAAAGTCAACACTCAAAGTCTTTTTAAGAAAGCCAACAAAACCAAATGAATAAATCAAACTCAAATAAAACGATCTCACTTTTTGTCATCGAAAACAAACTGAAAAGAGATCAAAAAGGGATCAGGAGCGTTTACTTCAAAAAACGGTTCGCCGGTTCGATAAATTTTAATATTTCACGTCAATAGTCTCTATAGAAATTTCCGATGTTATGTCGCCGCAGTCTTGGGAATGAAAATTTTAATCATAGTTTACAATGGTTCTATCCATGGCTCTGGTAGTTCGGAGATAGTTCTTTGTCTGACTCACAAAGGATACACGTGACATCTGATGGATTATTGCAAAGTTTTTACTGTTCGTATGTATTTGTAATTCAAGTGCGTGCTTTGATTTTTTAATGGATTTCCATCAAGCTATTATTGTGTGTTTTCCTCTTTGAGTATTCTCATTAACAGTCTAATGAATTTCTTTGAGATGCAGTCGTTTGAATGGAGTGAGTTTAACTATTGTTGTTCGCTTATTTGCCTAATGGTTTAATTATTTTAATGGTAGCATTTCGAGCTCCGCACTCGGTCCAGGAATACTTCTCCATGCCGCATATGCAGACAACTCCACCATAACTGAACCGCCTGCGGTTGCGGTCCACAGTCGAATTTGGGATGTGCGGTCGCGGTCAGCGGTCGAATTCGGAATGTGCGGTTGCGATCAGCAGTCGAATTTGGAATGATATCTAAAGTCATCAATGTAATATGTCGCGGAACTTGTGTCAATCTACTTCGGTCACCGAATGGTAGCTGTTGCACTCACCGAATTCGGTATTATTAAGACTGTTACGATCAATATAGGTCATACGAAAGACTTTGAAATTGCGATTTTGCTGTCATTTTAATGAAGTACGATTATCTAAGTTCGTTTATCTAAGTATCTTGTATCATATATTTTGTAAGTTTATAACAAAGTCAGGCCTTTGAAGTGAAAATTGATATTTTGAAGTTATATCAAATTGTTGAACTACATTAAACTAAAACTTTAATAGATTGTCTCGTAAGTTTGAACTCATTTCAAACCGCTGATCATTTTACATATAAGAGCTTTAATAATGTTTATACAAGACAAGCAGCGCCTCGCGGTTTTACCCGGGTTGGGCCCGCTTTCGTGGGAATTTCGGGATGAGTCCTATAACCTTCCCGTTGAATATGGCTGTCTATTACAAAAATAGTCATTCAAATCGATGCGGTAGTGTCTGAGATTAGCCCGAACATACAACCAAACATAATTAAAATTTTACCTCTTTATAATATTAGGTTAGATAATCAAAATCAAAAGCAATGCTTAGTCAAACGTTACATCGGCAAAATATCACTTCGGCCATTTGTTACTTCGGTCAAACAATACATCATACAAAAGTAACATCAGTGGATCAAGTCATAATAGATTTCATAGTTCGGCGAATTCGGTGAAATACCCATCGGCCAAACGTATTTCGGTAAAATGAACGTTACCCAGAGCACAATTTAATTCAGCTGACATAACCATTCTGTTTATTTACCAAGGCTAAGTGGAATACATAATACTCGTAGCGAATATACATTACGCTAACTTGTATCGTAAACATACTGAGAGATAGGAAACTTTATATTATCATGTAACATAGTTTACACATGTGTGTGTGTGGATTCAATACATTACCTATAGTAATCTATTTTAGAAGCCATGTAAGTTTAACTGCCGTTCTCAAAGGCGTCAGTTGAATCTACAGTGAACTAAAATATGACGTGTGTAAGTTCAGTACATTACATTATCTATCTATACTAATATTATAAAGCTGAAGAGTTTGTTTTGTTTGTTTGTTTGTTTGTTTGTTTGTTTGTTTAAACGCGCTAATCTCAGAAACTACTGAACCGATTTGAATAATTCTTTCACTGTTAGATAGTCTATTTATCGAGGAAGGCTATAGGCTACATTTTATCCCGAAATTTCCACGGGAACGGGCACAACGCGGGTAAAACCGCGGGGCGCTGCTAGTATTACATATATAAAATTCATAGTCCTGACTGACTGACTGATAATCAACGCACAGCCTCAACCGCTCCACCTAGAAACATGAAATTTGGCAGGAAGGTTCTTCAAGTGACGTAAGTGCACACTAAGAAAGAATTTTCGAAAATTCCTACGGGAACGGGCTCAACGCGGGTAAAGCCGCAGGGCGCTGCTAGTAGTAATCTATGTTAGAAGCTTTGTTTGTCTAACTGTCGTACTCAGAGCTGTCACTAGAATCGACAATTTACTAACATACGTATGTCAAAGATCACTCATTAAAGGCTTAAAGTAATCATTTGACGTCTCTGAGTACGGTGGAAAGTATTGACATCTATATATATAAAATTCAAAGTCCTGACTGACTGACTGACTGATAATCAACGCACAGCCTCAACCGCTACACCTAGAAACCTGAAATTTGGCAGGAAGGTTCTTCAAGTGACGTAAGTGCACACTAAGAAGAGATTTCCGAAAATTCCTACGGGAACGGGCTCTACGCGGGCAAAGCCGCGGGGCGCTGCTAGTTATTTTATGAAAACGTACAGTCAATGAAAAAAGTTAATGAACATATAATGATTATTTTTTCCGCTTGTTTATGGAATCTATATACCTATCCACAAAACACTTACATAAGGAATCATTATGTGTCGAGGAGTTTTGTTATATTGAATGTGTTCATCAACTTTTATAGTTGACTGTACATTAACCAAGAACCATAACTGTATATTTACTATTAATTTATAAACGAAACGATCCCCTATCAATTTCCTACCCATACACCCCTATTCACAAACAACACTAAAATAACTAATACCTAACGTACGTTAACACATAAAACATACGTTTATCCTCCGTATAGCGCATTTATAAACTTACCCGACCCTTTAAATACCCCATTGAACGGGTTCATAGCCTCTCAAGTAAGCTATAAAGCTATTTCCTTCTAAATAAACTTCAAAACCTGATGCTAAAGCATTATAATGTCAAATAAATAAGATCGTATTTTATATTGCGTTCCGAGATATAAGTTAAGACCCGTATTTTGAAACTGTGGGGTAAACAATTGATACCTTTCTTAAATCAAAACAATCAAAGAAGTGTACTGAGATAAAGGTTAATATTGTCAATGTCTGTACAATAAGGAGGATAGGGTGTTAAATGTATACTAATATGTAAATCGTGCTAAGATGTCGATGAAAGGATATAAAACACTTTTTCGAAAAATATCTAACTAATTTCAAAATCTAGTAACTATAAAGATAGAAATAATCTATTCATTCGATTTCCTAACAATCAATTTTCCTAATAATTTCGATAATATCAAATTACCGTGTTCTACTCTGTTTGGAGAAAATGGAAACTTTCTTGTAATAAAACATGTTCGAGTTTATAAAATGGCATATTTAAATGTACAAGGTTGTATCTGAAATCATCTGCTTCAGAAAGGAGCTAGTCGGGGAGTTACGGTTTTGAAGAACTCTGTCACATTACCGGTGTTTAACATCAATAGCGTGTGAGCGGGATAGCACTTTATAAAACAGAAGACGACTATCTCTCTCTAAAAGGCGACGAGCAAAACAATTCGCCAATTTTTACTTGTATAACTTTATTATCTACTCAAAGAGTTGCTAACGAATTTATGCAATCGTATATAAGTTATATGGAATAAAGTCGCTTCGATTGAACAAGAGAATGGCCTCTGTTTTTTTCGGTGGCAAAGAGCTTTTACTAACGAACCTAATTCCTCGACACCTTTTTCAGAATTGGAACCCAAATTAACCGCATTGTAGTAAAATAAAAGTTGCTTGTTCTCGAAACTTCTGTCAGGATTAGAGAGATTTTCTGGAAGTTTCGGGAGGACTGGGCCAATCGGTATTCTGGACCAGTCCTCGTCTGTAGGGAATGTTTAGGTACAGTCTGGGAAAAAAGTAGTTTGGAAGGTTTTGTTCGTATGCCCAAAAAAATGTAAGATTGCGTAGAGAAATGAATTTTATGTGATTGTACTAAAATGAGTGAATCAATTTTATTTTTTTGCTAACCGACTTCAATACTAGCAGAAAGTTCTAAATTCGAAGCGTATGTTTTTTATTGATAAAGAATTTACCGATAGTGTTTTGCTCGAAAATTTCCAGTCCAAAGTCACTTTGAGCTGTTTTTCTTATTCTATTCAAAGTTCGCCTCGCTTGTATTCGAAGACATTTTATTCAAATGCAAAAACAAAACGTGTTCTATTCGCTGTGTTATAGTTTCATTGCATGTCAGGGAATCATTCCGATATCATTTTAAGAAATAAAAATGTACCGTTCTATGACAACTGCATTATTTTACATTCCGACTCTAAATGTTGGCAATTTCGTTATCAGATGGCTGGGGAAAATTTTGTCGGTGAATTGTTATTTTATGCAATCGTCAGTCAAAGATGTCTGACTGTATGACTTGGCATTATTCTATTTATCCGACTATCAAGTAACAAAGGGAAAATGTTTTCAGCTTTTCTGTAGCACGATTTATTATCTTTACAGTCACGATAGGCACTGTCTACTGTTCGGTTTTACACTGTTTTTGTAGTTTGAATCAACTAATGGTACCCGTTTCTCTTCTTTGTTGTATTGCTAGTCAAGTGCGGTCAAACCAACGACCAACTTCATCAAATTGGAGTGAGTGATGCGCTACCGTGCTTCGGAGGGCACGTTAAGCTGTCGGTTCTGGTTGTTTCATCGCCAGACCACGTCGGAGGCCTTAATGTTGTCTTAAAACTGTGACACCAGGGTTGGTCAAGTAACCTATTCGAAATGAATGAATGAATGAATGTTACAACCTAGCTAGTATAAAAACTAATGTCCAAACAGCCTCCGTGGTCTAGTGGTTTGAGCGCTCGGCTCACGATCCGGTGGTTCCGGGTTCGATTCCCGGTGGGGATATCTCACAAAAATCACTTTGTGAGACTGTCCTCAGTTTGGTTAGGGCATTGCAGGCTGAATCACCTGATTGCCCGAAAAGTAAGATGATTCCGTGCTTCGGAGGGCACGTTAAGCCGTCGGTCCCGGTTACTTTCTACGGATGGTAGTCGTTACATGAGCCATGTCAGAGGCCTTTGGCGGCTCAATAACTCTGACACCAGGATTGGTCAAGTTGACCATCCACTCGATAAGAAGAATGTCCAATGTTATTTTCAATTGAAAAATTGTACACAACGTTACAGCGAAGGAGCAAACGTTCAGTTTTATTTCTTTCTGACCCCCGACTCAAAAAAGGGTTGTTATATGTTTGACGTCGAAGTTTGGTAATGGTGTATCTGTGGCTCGAAATTGGATAGACCGATTTCAATGCAGTTTTTTCATTTGATAGTCAGTTTCCTTGCGGTGTTTCTTAGCTGTTGTAGAGCAGGGCTTTTCTGTAATTTTTAATTTACTTGTTTAAAAATTTGCTATTCGCCATCCTCAGTCAGTTCAGTGACTATGAACTGCGTCAGTAACTACCGGACAAAGGTATGATATCCACAAATATGGCGGTTCAGTGTGTATTCAGTCGGATCCAGAGATTCGTTCTAGTGGAAAACTTGACTTAGTTACCAATAGTTGGACCGGATTGTGGCATCTATTCATCGGTGTGTGTAGCTACGTGTGTAGTGGTGATTATTGTTATTATTTGATAGCTATTTAGTCAATTTTAAAAACAGAAGACGGTTATCGATGTTTTGATGTCGTTTTGTTTATTCCTAATATCTAATACCTAATAATCTTCGTCATTTACTAATCAATTTCGAAAATTCTTTCAATTAATCAAGACATATACCTAGCAAATTATCTCATTTTAAAGCATTGCAAAGAAGGGGATTAAAATTTAGTTTAAACTTTTTATTACTCAAGATAATATAGGTATATCTTTTTATATTTACAAATAGCATTTAACGGACAAGAAATAACTAGGCTTACTACCTATATAAACATATTTTCAAATATATTATATTTCATTACAACATATTTAGATACCCGACAAAATATTAATCGGTTCCTTCCCTAAAATTCAAAAATGGAATCAATATAGCAACCTTCAGGGTTACGAGCCGATCAGTAGAGGTTGAAACTCAATCAAATCCATCCAAGAGGGGACGCATCGCCCTAACGTTCTCATTAATCGCTCAACGGAGCACATGAAGCCAAAACGTAATTATTAAATTTTAATCATGGTAACCCTACACCGGAAACAAATTAACAACCGAAACAAACTTTGTTACTTCTTAATTAAATAAAGTTCGGTTTTGATTGTATATAGGTTTTGAATAAGGAACCGGTGACAGAAAGAACTCCCATCTTTTTTCGTCTTCTTGGTTGACGTAGCTTAACCAAATACCTAACCATACAATTTTTTCTTCAGCAGTAACAGTTACGGCTTTTGTTAGACAATCTGATTTATGACGACATATTTTATCATGAAGGAATGCGCACTAGAGACAAGACTACAGACTTTTTTGTCGTTAAGAGGTCAAGAAGAAGTTATCTGTATCAATATTTGACTGATGTGACCGTAGTAGGCTGTTATAGATTATGAAGGCTGTTATTAGACAACCTCTTTGTAAGAGCGCTTTTCTTTAGAGGCAGATATGTTACCTTAACCGAAGCTGATAGAGCTAATATACAAGACAAGACAAAGGTTGTCTCTTCGTTTTTCTCTTCTCTAAAGACAGTTCTCTCGGTCTATAAGAAGAGAGAAGATAAATAGAAGACAGAAGAGACCAAAGACAATTGATGTGCATTTTAAGCTTGCGAGACCGACCAAAGAACAGAAGCGCTAAAATGTCACTATCGGCCACCCATCCGAGTAGCAACCGAGCTGAACATTGCAGCAACTAGCCCGTTAAACGATGTATCATTTAACCCTAAAAAGCTTGCCAACATACAAAATATATTATTAAGACCATTCGTACTTGTTAAGCGCAGCGACCCGAAAAGGATGTTGGCTTCCAAACACTCCATTTTAAGTAACGACCGCCAAGTTTTGTACTTTTTTAATAATGGAGGAAAATAAATAGTGGTGATAAGTACGATGGAGTAGGTTATTGGCCTAGTAGAGTTTTTTGTATTTTAGTAGATTATTTAAACACCTTAAGCGTCAACACTGCGTTAAGCGCACGCGTCGGTTCACTTTTGTATGACACCGCACGCGACGAGCGCACGCGACGGTTCACTTTTGTATGAAGCCACACGCGGCGTGCGCACGCTTAACGCAGTATCGGCCCTAAGGCCTCTGTCATGGTCTGATGATTGGCACAATCTTGACTGTGAATTTAACTGTTTGTCTATCCGAACGCTACCGTGCTTCGGAGTTCGGAGGAAATATGCTCGCTCGGATAGAAAAGCTTGTATTGCCTTATGTAACTAATGGCTGAGCTGCACGTTTTATAACAACTTAACTTAACATGTATGCCAAGATATTATTTCAATTATTATTAAATATTTTGCAAGTAAATAACTGATTTGTAAGACTCTACTGCACTCGAAAGAGCAGAGTTTTTCACCGATTCCTTTCTTTGACACTATTTGCATGGAAGACTGAACTAAGACGTAGGGGTCGTTCTCATGAACTGTGCAATGAACAATTTTTCAATGGCTGAGTACTAAAATGGAATAAATGAGCGCTAGTAAATAAAATAGTTTTGAATGCAATAAAACACTATTGCTGTATTCAATCGGGATTGTTGGAAGTTTTCCAGATTACATTCAACAAAGGGACATATGGAACGAGATTGATATCACAGTGTTAGACAATCTTCATATATCTTTGAATAAAAGTATTTGTTTAATATATTTTGACAAGAAGAAAGATGTTAATACTATACGATGATTGTGTCTTTATATGTATGACTTTAATTTGATCATGAATTCCGCTGCATAAAAATCAAAACATTATTAACCGAATTATCGACATGTAGTTCTTGTTATCCCTATCTGCCACACTCAGAGACGTCCATTCGTATACACGTCTTAACCAATTGACGTAATTTTTCATACATCACATAGGTAATATGTCAAAATCAGTCATGAAATCGCTACTAAGGAAACAGTTGACGTCTGTGAGTACGGGCGCATATAAACGAATATTCGTTCAAATTATGTTCTATTCTAATTTGAAATTCGAATAAATGACGATATTGGGCATCATGTTGAACTTTATGAAAGTTCTAGAAGTAAAATCATAATTATGGTTTTATAGTCTTTTTCTCATCATCATCGTATTGATGGCACACACTGGCCATTAGTAATAAACGCGTATTAAGAACATTTTAGCTATCAAATGGTATGTCACTTTCTGACATACGCTATTTTCCGAAGAGCAAAAGAGACAAAACAATTTATAACAGTGTTTTAGTTACAGAGCGTTTATTAATAAGGCGGTATTCCTTTGTCCTCTATCTTCTAACATAATTAATGAAGTACGTTTGTTCCAGTCGGTCCTACACTGCAAGCCAAATACCCAGTAGTGATATTCATCCACGGAGAATCGTTTGAGTGGAACTCTGGTAACGTGTACGACGGCGCCGTACTCGCTAGTTACGCTGGATTGGTAGTCATTACAATAAACTACCGTCTTGGCATATTAGGTAAGTTGGTTTAATGTTAATGTTAGTAGTGAAGGTATGTTTAGATCTACAATTTTCTTAAAAGTGGTCTGTTCTAGTAATTTTTAATCAACACACTAGGTATTGCCTGGCATTTCTACCTAAATGCCAGGCAATAAGTGTCATTCAGATTTAAACACTGCAATTCAACCGAATTAACTGCAGCTGACACGTATCGACGGCTGCATTTGACTGGCAGCGGCAGTCACTTATTGTCATCGTCGCATTGTATCGCTGCATCTACCGCCATTCTTATAGGTCAATTGCTGCAGTCAACACATGGGCTGTGGTTGACTCTGAAGTTGTTCAGAATACTCTTAGTCTTCTTTTTTGTAGTAAGCTCGCAATATACTGGAGTCAGTTAACTTTACTACTTCGTTAAATAGTTATATTACGAAGTTAAATGCTGTCAATTAAGTTCGACTCAAAGTTATTAGCTGTTGGTTTATGTCGAAAACCTATTTGTAGACTCTCAAAATTTTCAAGTAATTAGTTACACTGAAAGTTAGAAGATAATTAAAACAAAAACAAATTATTCAGAGTTGGGTATTACTTTCTGAGATTAATTTATCTAGATCTAAGTAAATTTTAAACAAGAAAATTCCAGGAAAGATGAGCTGACATGAAAATGTTTGGTAGGAAAATACAATCATAAAGATTGTTAATAACTAACAACGCCCCGCGGTTTTTCCCACGTTGTGCTCGTTTCCGTAGGAATTTCGGGATGAAAAATAACTTATATCCTTTCCGTTGAATGTGGCTATCCTTTACAAAAATAATGATTTGAATCGGATTGATAGTTATTGAGATTAACGGCTTCAAACAAACAAACTCTTCAGCTTTATTATATTAGTATAGACATAGATAATCCTTTAAACTAAGCCATTCAACCAATGAGTTATTTAAGTATCTCCACTGTGCATTCGCTTCATCTACCTTTAAAATTAAACTGAACCGACTACCTCTCTCAAAAACTGTCCCATTCTATTTATTAAAGCAACAACAAAAACAATCCAACAATCCGCAACAGTTCCAACATCACTTAAAACTTTTAACTCATTACGAAACTGATTCAGTAAAGAGGTAGTTTAATTAAACCTCTACCAGAGACCGGGTTTACTATGAATAGTGCAACTTTATACGAAATACTGTATAAATAAAATTGTCACCCGTACTGCATTGCTTTAAATTAGATTTACGACACAAACCCATTTAGTGTTGGGTCGTCTAGGACGAAAAATGTCCACGGCACTCAAGCACTTTTGTTTTCATACAATCTAATTATACAACTACTAGTGCACAGACTATGCTTTCGTCACGTTCCCACTTTGCTTAATTAAACATTTTCTTGCAAAAGTTTTCACCGCTAACTTTAGTGGCAAACGATTTTGACCCGAATACGTCTTAATTTAAGTACGATTTTCGGTAAATATGAAATTTCGATAAAATTATTTCCACTTCAGATGTTTTCTGAATACGACGTGTGAATAGGGCGATCATGTTGCATGATAAATGAAAGCCCAAATAATTTGGTGAAGAATTTCCAAATTAAAATATTTGGAGTAACATGAATATATTTTCATTATTTCGCGTGTTTTGGATATGAATAGAAATTATCTTTTGTTTCTGTTTGGGTAATTGACAAACGGCGGTTTGCAGAGTTATTTTTCACTTTTTAACATTATTTTCTATAACAATAGTCAGGAATCCAATGAAAATCTAATTGTTTTGTGTTTCAATTGTAATCAGCTTAGCAATTATCATAAACCAATAGCAATATTCGCTGTGAGGTCCATTAATATTGCTTCCAGAATCATATTTTCGGATAATGCTAACAAAGTTTTTGTTTCCAGGATTTTTAAATGCGAACCCCATACCTCATTTGAAAGCGAGAGTAGCCAACTACGGGCTGATGGATCAGATCGCAGCCCTCCATTGGGTTCAGCAGAACATTGCTCTGTTCGGAGGGGATGCTGGTAATGTCACTATGTTGGGACACGGTTCAGGAGCCGCTTGTATCAACTTCCTTATGATATCGCCAACTGTGATGCCAGGTAAGACTATATGGTGGACTTCACTTCTTTGTTTACTATAAACCGCCGCAGTCTAAACGTCCATTAAATCGACACTTCAATAATTTTTCATACAATACATGTTAAAATCACTCATTAAATTTCAACTAAGGAAGCATTTGACGTCTCAGAGTATGGGCGTTAAATATTAAATTGTTTGGTTACTATATTATATAAAATTAATTATGAGAACAGCCGAATTCTAAACTTCAATCAAACATTCAGGTAAACATAATCCAAATTGAACCGAATTTGTTTATTTGACGTAATTGCAATTCGTTTTCATAAATCAAGCCAGTATCGAATCAAAAAACAAAAATACCTTCAATTTATCACGAGCTCTATTTAAATTGGGGGTCCAATTACCGTATGCGTCCACGTTAATTCAAATTACGTCCCCCCCTTTGACGTTTCTGAGTATGCCATCAAAAATCAGTCGCGGAACCAAAATAATTATCGTGCTCTTTGATGTGCAGGTTCCCCTAGCGTAACATATTTTTTAACCTGACATTTTAAAAGCACTTGCGATAAAGGGTTACCAGATCTTAAATGCAACATTGTATTGTTACAGGATTGTTTCATAGAGCTATACTGCTCTCAGGGTCGGCTTTGAGCTCGTGGGCTTTAGTAGAAGACCCTGTCAGCTTCTCCGTCCAACTTGCGAGACAGTCCAACTGCTCCTTACCAGATGACATCGTGAAAGACCACGAACTAATCGTAGACTGTCTTCGAGAAGTTGCCCTGGATGAACTGATGTCAGCAGAAATTAGCACACCAAGTTACTTGACCGCATTCGGACCGTCCGTCGACGGGGTCGTAGTAAAGACTGATTATGCAAAAGAGTTACTCACATTTTTCATTCCCAACGACCTCCAAGGGTTCACTAGCGTTTCCGGCGTCAATAACTTTAAAGCGGACAAGCGGAGCGGCGACAGAATATTCGGTATAAGAGGAGGACAAAACAAATATGACCTTTTATTTGGAGTCGTCACCAGTGAGGCGCTCTGGAAATTTTCAGCACAAGATATACAGAACGGTTTTGAAGGAGAAAGAAGGGATAGAATAATAAGGTGAGCTCCGTTGTTTATTCAGCAAATTGGTGTTTGAGCGAGGGTCGGTCACACGGCTACATGCGAATGGTCGGTAATGAAAACAGTCGGATCGGTATCACTCGATATTGAATGCGACACAATAAGGCCTTATGGGTGTCTTTGCGCTTAGATAGCTCTCGGTCTGTGAGTGATGCCGCAAACGTTCCTTTGTTTGTTCTAAATGGTTGTTTTATTTGGGCGGACTCAATTACGATATCTATTGGATTGATTTGGTTATTCATATATTCCATCGTAATTAAATTGGCATCTGCACCGTTGTATATCATTTTATCATTACCGAGCTTGGTGAATAAAATGCCGCAGCTTTTAAAAATGTGTTGAAAATTCTAGGACTGGCACCATTATTCAAAACAATAGTTCCACGAAATAAAAGTAATTTATACTCGGTCTCGTTTACCTTTGCTGATAAACACTGCGTAACTACTGCGTGACTTAGCATTTTAATTTTTGCTGTAAACCGGTGACCCTGACTCGATGAAAATTGGGATGAAACCGAAAAACATGTTATTTACGAATCATCAGAGCTCTCTGTTGTATCGTAGGGTCGGACGCAATATAGGTGAGGGGAAAAGGTGAAAAGAATTTTAGCATCTTTTTGGAACTATCCTTTTTTCATTTTATTCCGGTAAAAGGCCTCGTTGGTGACCTCACTAAGTTGTGAAATAGACACGTGTAGGGAGGTGGGTTGAACTCGGTTTCTGTCTTTACTTAGAGACGAAATTATTGGGAATTGAATTTCTAACTTAAAATTATGGTGGGCTTCATGATGCCTTATATTAATAGAGGAAAATGTTTGCCTCCTGATAACAATGGAACGTGTGGAAATAAATACTTTATTAACATTATTAGTAGCGCCCCGCAGTGTTACCCGCGCTGTACCTGTTTTCGGAATTTCGATATAAAATGTATCCCATGTGTTATTCTGATGTTACTGTAAAGTTCCATAAAATCCATTCAATTATTTTTCCGTGAAAGAGTAACAAATATACATCTATTCATCTTCACAAACCTTCGCATTTAATAATATAAGTAGGAATTGCTTTTTTGTTTAACGATTCTAACTGAAAAATGTCTTGTTTCAGAACATACGTGAGGAATGCGTACACATATCATTTGAGCGAGATATTTTTCACTATTGTTAACGAATACACTGATTGGGAGCGGACAGTACAGGTAAGGTTATTGTATTAACCTACTAGCAGCGCCCCGCGGTTTTACCCGCGTTGTACCCGTTCCCGTAAGAATTTCGGGATGAAAAATAGCCTATAACCTTCCCGTTGAATGTGGCTATATATTACAAAAAGAATTATTCAAATCGGTTCAGTAGTTTCTGAGATTAGCGCGTTTAAACAAACAAACAAACAAACAAACAAACAAAACAAACTCTTCAGCTTTATAATATTAGTATAGATCTGACTAATCTATATAAAATTATATCACTGCATCCCGCGGTTTCCATACCCAGTATAAATCCAAAAATTGAAGTAAATGAAAAAATAAACAATATAACATTCGTGGCGTAGTTTGACAAAGTGACTCATCCTGATAATTAAGTAACGGTCCGTACTTAGCCACGTTAAATGGTCGGGCCCGGTTGTTTCAATCGTCAGACCGGATTGGATGCCTTGCGGCGGTCTAAAGACGTAAACACTTATTTTTTTCAATGCACTAATTACCTACTTCAAAATAAGAGTAGCGTTAGATATAATTCCATCGAGCATCTTATTCACAACACTAATTGAATTACTCCAAAGTGGAGTAGAAGTAGGTAAAAATGAAATACCCATCCAGAATCTTGAATAAATACTTAAACGCGTTCCATACACCGTTTTGTAGTTATTCTATAAATAGCTCCGTTTCATAATGTAACATCGTATTAATGTTATAATGAGAGAGCTCTTCCGTTAATACAGCCGTCGCGAACGCGCCAGTTAAGTGATACGAGAGGAAACGTTATTATGTTAACCGGGGAAAGAAGTAGCACTAATTAATATTAAACTTCATGGCCTTTTATTGACTTGAAAATTTTTGCTTTTGTTGGCTGGGAAAAAAGGGGTTTGTAGATTTGTTTGTCTTCAACGGTTTTTTAGCGAATTTTAAGGGTTTGAAGCTATAAATAAAATGTTAGGTAAATAATAAAGCAATACTGAAGGTATATCTTTGTATTGCATAACTCTCTAACTATTTAAAGTACAGTAATGAAGTCAAAATCAAATTCAATTTCAAATATATTTTATTCAAAGCCCCAAAGAGGCACCTTTTTAACGTAAAACATAGCAGAGTCTGCACAGCAAAATAATTTTACATACAACTCAATAATATTTAAAAGAAAATTTATTAGTGTTCATTTAATTAAATCTGATTCTGAAAATTCAGAATATATTGTTTAAGATATAAAAGATAGAGAAAGAAGGAAAGAAACGGCAGTAACAAGAAAATAACAACATTTACTTCAACGACAAAATCGGGTCACAAATTAACAAAACTGTCACAAGCCCAAAACGAAAGCAGCTAACGCGACAAAATAATTCCATCAAGCTCGCAAGGAGTTTTAAGTCATTACCAGTACTTCTAAAGAAATTTATCTCAAAAGGGCCTAACTCGACCCATTTCTAAGCATTTTGCAGCTTAGACACCGTAAGGCAGCAGTGAGTTGGCACTCGCCATTTGGCAGCGACCCGAGCCGAACGGTGCCAAATTTCCATTGTTTTGTACTCGAACCATCCGAAGGCCCGGATGTATTTTATACGATAAGTTTTGAATGATAAACTTAGCGTTTTTCATTCCAAGTTCAAAAACGAGTTTTGTTCCGCCATTTGATTCGACAATTTGTTTTATTACAGTTTCTGTACTTTGATTGGATTGTAAATAGTTTGTGGTGTTTAAAGTTTTTTTATGTATTATTTTATTGACAGTTTTGTGAGTTTCATTTAGTGCTTAACCGCTGTAGTTTTTAAGCGTTTTCAAAGGGTTAATTTTGTCATGTTTATGTAGAGTTATTTATTTACCAATCACATCGATGAGTCCTTTTACTGGCATTTTCTAGTTTTCTGAAAACATGAATAAGTAATTGTTAACTGTTTGTTTTAGTTGTCAGTTAAGTTATGATTTTTTTTAAGCCATGAAATTTAAAATAATTTCAACCCTTATATATTGAGAGTTATAGAATAAATTTTAAAACGCTCTCTACGAAAATACGTTTCAAAGAAAAAACAAAAATCTTCAAATCCATAACGACGCTCACATTAAACTTACAATCTCCCTCTTTTTCGTCGGGGTTCAAAAAACTACTACCGTAACACACTAAAGAAAGAACCCACATTTTTGCCAACATTTTGCTTCGCTGTAAGTAATCGCCGCGGTACCTTTGACCGATGAG
The DNA here is from genome assembly GCA_951394245.1 of Cyclophora punctaria. Classification (NCBI taxonomy): domain Eukaryota; kingdom Metazoa; phylum Arthropoda; class Insecta; order Lepidoptera; family Geometridae; genus Cyclophora; species Cyclophora punctaria. Next base: position 1,378,207 of record OX596171.1, on the reverse strand, counting down.
GCAACAGAGACTCGAAACCACTCTTTGAGACCACACTTATTTGAAGCAGTTAAGGTTTAAAATAGCTTGGCTATTCCACCGAAGATACATAGCCACTTGGGTGTCTTGCTAGAGTATGTCACGGGGAATGCACATGTAATACGTGCTATATGTTCTGCAGTACTAGAGAATTGTCCAAGTCTGTATTGTAACGAGTTTTCTGAAATACATGCTTTTGAAGTCGTAATACAATAAAAATGATATTGCTCCTTCTTGCTGCGATATTAGAATTTCTGCCGCAGCTTATGCTTTTCAGTTATGGTTTCAATACTGTAGTTTTGTGATATTGTTTAGTGGGAATTGGCTGGTTTTCAACTGTTTTGTTTAAAGATAGAGAGAGAGAGAGAGATGTGTACATTATGTGTCAGGTTTTATTATTTTGCATGTGGGGCATTATTATACATTTCCTCGAAATATTGAAGATGGCTTTTAAAGCTACTTTAACTCAAAACGGGAATCAAGCCACACCAATTTGGAAAGTATCGTTCCGATGCCTTGTACTTTGATTACATTAATAAATGTAGATCCATTAATCATTATCCACTATCATTCCGTATTTTCTCTCCACGTCTCCTTGACATTTTCCACTTTGTATATCATAGACTAGCAGCGCTCCGTGGTCTTACCCGCGTTGTAACCGTTCCCACGGGAATTTAGTATAGCCTATAATCTTTCCGTTGAATGTGGCTATCCATTACAAAAATAACTATTCAAATCGGATTTGCAGTTTCTGAGATAAAAGCGTTCAAATAAACAAAAAATCTAACTTTTCAGCTTTATTATAATACATTTACAGTATACATTTGATACCACTGCTGAGAAATGGTCCGTCACCAACTATAGGTATTGAGAGTGTTTACAACATAACCTACTACTGGCGAAGTCGGTGTTACCCGTGATTGTTGGTCGATAGTTATGCAAACTGAAAACGTGATACCAGTTATTACATGCCATTTGAGAGCGTCTCGTATACCGCAAGCCAGTATTACGACAACAATATCTATACTAATATAAAGGTGAAAAGTTTTGTTCATTTGTTTGAACGCGCTAATCTCAGAAAATATCAATCCGATTTTTTTGTGATGTTTATTTCCTATTTTTCATCCCGAAATTCCCACGGGGCACAACGCGGATAAAACCGCGGGGTGTCGTCGTGTCGCTAGTGTTTTAATATTGTTAGAAACATCTACGAGAATGTGTTTTTGCAAAATAAAATTTTTCCCATGAGGTGACTCTTCCTCCACTGAGATACGACCCAAACCATATTTAAACCGTATTTTGCACCAGTACCGTCTTTATCCGTAGTATTTACTATAGGAAATTGTTAATACAAAATCCCCAATTTATTGCAGCATCCAATCAACACCCGCGATGCAGCAGTTCTGGCTCTATCTGATGCCCAGTACGTGGCTCCTCTGGTCCAAACTGGAGACTTCCTCAGCGTCGCCAAGAGTTCCCCTGACTCTGGACCTAAAACCTTCTTCTATGTGTTTGACTATCAGACTAAAGATGGGGATTATCCACAGGTGAGTTAACTTTGGAATTTTGAATTCCTTTGGAATCCAGTTAGCGTTAATCAATGGTTGCATTTCTATCTGAGCTACCGTGCTTCGGAGGGCACGTTGAGCAGTCGGTCTCAATTTAACATATCGGAGGCCTTTATGCGGTCTAAAATCTCCGACATCAGGGCTGGTCACTAACGATCACGAAATGAATGAATGAATCTAGGGAAGAAACTGTGTAAGATGTACTATATATTTCTTGTTATGAGCCCTATAGCCCCTAAAATGTACAGTATTAATATGCAATGGTGTATATTGAAAATTTAGCAACGTTCATTAAGATTCACTACGTATAGAGCCTCCGCCCAACAAGTAGTGACTTGCTATCTAAGTACAAACGAGCATAAGGTGGCACATTTTTATAATTATTATCTAACTGCCAGCATGAAATTAATTTAGAAATACTACTTATGCTTTATCATTTTACGATCCAATTCAAATTCAATATCCATTAAATTTAAAATACAAATTACCAAAAAACAATTGTACACTTATAAAGCAAATTAATAACCAGTGTTCCACCTTCACCTCCAAAACTTTCTCTAAACAATTTCCATCGGGTTGTCAAATGATTCATGTCATTGCGAACAAAACGTGCCCATTTAACTTTATTGCCAGCATAATCCACTCCATTGGCCCCAAATATTCGTTGGAACCAAAAACATTTACAATGAAAATAGATTTTCTAATTAGAGAAGCAGTCGTAACAAGTTGTGTTGTTTTAGCGAATGGGTTCCGTGCATGGAGAGGAGTTGCCCTATTTGTTCGGCGCGCCTCTGGTTGACGGTTTGGGACATTTTCCCAAAAATTACACCAAATCTGAAGTGGCACTGTCGGAGGCTTTTATCTTGTACGTGGCGAACTTTGTGAGGACCGGGTACGTATCATTGACGTGTTAATGGCTTGTGTCGAAAGAGAATAGTTGCTTTATTTTGACTAGTTTTGTTGGTTATTGGCGTTTATTTGTTCAGTTTCTAGTAAAATACTGGTTTCTAAGGTTTAAACGAACACTACTCATTTTGAATTGAAACGACGCGACGTTTACGGATACTACTTCGCTTTTATTTTGCAAAAGACCGTTTAAAGACGTTTACAACCGTGGTCACAGAAGATTATTCGGTCTTTTGTAAGGAGCTGATACGTCAGATAAAATTGTAAAATAACAGAGAAGTGTATCCGTAAACGGAGAGATTCATACAAGTGATAAGCTGAAAAAAAAAACACTATTTAACAGTAAAGTTTCTCAATCGATTCATACTCCTTGGTAAAGCATCGAACTCATAAGTCGAATCATTAGATTAAAACAAGTATAGAAACCAATAAAATTAAAACGTTCCTTATCCTAACGCAATAATTAAAACTGACGCGAGTCGAAAATTACAACAACTTTTTGGTAGCACATAATTATTTTATGGAGTAAACCAAATATTGACACAAAACTTTGCATCTACCCGTTGACCGTTAATTTTATTTTGTTCAATTTCACTTTACAACTTCATATTTGAAAGCAAACATGGTAAAGGGTCGTTACATTCCAAATTATACAAACATTGATAATACAATTAACATTATAATAATATTTGAATTGTTGGTTTGTGACAAACAGAATTGTGATTTGTTAACTAAATACGAGGAAGTATTTGCTTTAGTTAAGGAAAGTTTTTTCAAACTGGACTTCTTCAATAAAGTATTGAGAAGAAGGCATCGTTTGCATTTTTTTCATTTGAAGCAAACAAAAGGATCTGTATTGTGCTCCCCTAAACAAGTTTGCTACTTGACTCAATTTGTATACTATATTCCAACAGTGAGTTATTTTTGCCTTTTCCTCGTCCTTCATAAATACCATCCACTTGTAATAAGGAAAATTAAAAATACTTGAAACTCAACCCCGAGTCAAACTTTTGCTGGAGTTTGGAGGATTCCTCTGGTGTCTGATATTTTTGTATTATACAAGCTACATCATTCAAGACCGATTATCTCAAGAACGTGTTATGTAGGTGGAGGTATTCCCCGGACAATCGTTTCACCAGAAATTTCCGAACATAGGAACCGCAATAAAACATAATAAAAATATAACAATTTATCATTATTTTGCGTATTGTAACTTACCTTTGGGAATAATAGCCGTAAGGTGACTGCCGACTTCCCGGCGTTTCTTGTTTTGTAACTGTGTGAAATGGTGAGTTATTGTTCGCTGAAAACTTGACACGCTTCGTCCTAACAATTTTGATGGTAAGTAATTTATTTTAATAAGTTTTAGTTGTTGTTGTTTTAACTTATTGTTCGTCGATGAAAACAACATTCGATCTGTTTTTTCCTTGTTTTTTTGTTCTGTGTTTCATTTGATAAAGATTGCACAACAAACACGTGTCTATGAAGTGAACTTTTATCCTCTTTTGTTATTTAGTATAACCTGCTAACCGTTTGTCCACATTGTGGTCGTTCCGCATTGTGGGAATTACGGGATATACATATATCCTTCCCGACATATAGCCTTCCCCTTGAATGTAGCTATCCAATACAAAAATAATTATTTGAATCAGACTGCTAGTTCCTATCATTAGCCTGAACATACAAACAAAATTAAAAAAATAACCTTATAATATTACATTAGTAGATTACACCATTATGTACAATACTTAATCAATCTTCACCATAACGAGTAACATTTTCAAGCTACCCATTATCCTCAGTAAATACATTAATTGTAATAACACCATTTCTATTTACAAAGGAACCCAAACGAAGCACAGCGTCAAGAATCCGTTCTGCCAATATCGAGGGAACGCAATAAATACAAGAGCATAGTTTGGGACGAGTACGATACACTCCATCAGAAGTATTTGGAGATTGGTGAGTGTTCGCTGACTATGTATTGATAACGGAGTGTAGGCAGCTCTGCATTTTATTAAGGAATGTTATTGCTCGAGACTATAAACTGAGAAACAATTTAACGTCATTACATTTAAGTAGCTCCCAAATTTAATTTAGAGTGTTTTTCTATTCGATATTTAAAAAATAAAAGTAATTTCAAAGTAATTAATGTTTTTTGGAATTAAGCCCCTTTTCATTTGTTAACATCAATAGACTATCAACTTACAGGAAATACCAATTTTGTGTAACAAAATTTTCCTCCAAAATTCCATCTTGCCACCGGAAACATCCCGGGCGATATCAATTTCAAAGTTAATTACTGTTACCTTTACCTCGCTGACCCACAACACATTTCCACAAAAATTCCCCAACCCGTTTCACAATAAGGCATTCCTTTTCAGGCATGAAGCCACGCATGAAAAACCATTACCGGGCCCATCAGCTGTCTGTGTGGCTTCGACTAATCCCGGAGATCCATAGAGCAGGAATGAAGGACGTGGTCGCAAAACACAACCTTTTCAGAAACCACAACGACCCTGAGTTGTACGACGGCCTGGTCCGGCCGGACCCGCTCACCCGAGCTAACTACTTCGACCCGACGCTCGAACTTTACCGCAAGCCAATTTACAACGTCACCCTAGACGTACCGTCCACGACTATGGACACTTACGTAACAACCTGTATCAGCGTTATGTCCGCCAGGCCGGGCTCCGCCGTCACTCACAATCAGGCCAACAATACACCCGCTCAAGATGTTTCCAATTTGGAAGTAGCGGGTTACACCGCGTACTCCACCGCCCTAAGCGTCACAATAGCCATCGGGTGCTCCCTTCTTATACTCAATGTGCTTATATTTGCCGGAGTGTATTACCAAAGAGACAAAACTAGATTACAAGTTAAAGCACTTCAGCAACAGCAAAAGAGAAACCATAACACTACGTTTGACAGTGTTTCTTCGAAGCACCCTCATTATTTCGTTGGTCATTCCCAAAGTTCGAGCACAATCGTGGACATTGACCATCAGGATAAGAACGCAATTATAGCCATGACAAATCGAGTGCCTCACTTCACATCCTCTAATTGTCCCAACGTTTGTCACACGGGGATACAAATGTCGAATTTATCTCAGAAGACGAGTCCTCCGTCTAACCGAGGTCACACGACTTTACCTAGGAAGGTAGGTTTTAGTTATCAACAGCAGAATCAAATGTGTAATTCGTCGAATTGCATGACTCTGCCGAAGAATGCTACGTTCATGAGTAGTGCGAGCAACTTGCCCGATGTTCAGGCGCAGACCGGACAGTCTCAGGGGCCGGGGAACGGGAACATCCTGCCGCCGCCATCTTCCCCGCCCCAACACTTCCAGAAATCCAGAGTTCCACAAGCAGCAATGTCCGAAATGAACGTATGAGATATGGAAGATATTTACAATTATGTGTAAGTGAATGTGTCCAATGACACCTTACTAATCATAGTTGTGAATATCGTAAAAATGAACGTGTAAATAGTTATTATTTTAATAATTACGTGTAACTTTTTAAGATTTATTGTAATCAATAATTTTGGTATGTGATGTGAAGAAATAGTTAATATTTAATAATTTGAAAATAATGTAACTTGTAATTATGATATTGATATGTAAATCTTTGTTGACGATGTAAATACTCAATATAATAATATATTAATTACCATTGTAAATGGATCGGGTTACACACCAAAATACTTCATTGGTTTGAAGTATAATGTTCTTAAAATATATCAATAACTAACTTAGCAAATTAATGCGTTTCTTTCCTTGTATTTGTTTAGCCGAGTTGTCAATTCTATTGTCGGATTTAAAAGTAAGACGTTTGTTTAAAGAAATCATAACACTAGGGTAAAATCACGACCCCTTTTTTACTTTTAGTGTTGTCATTTAAAATGACCTCAGTATGTATATAGCTTAGAATCTTAAAGACTGTATACTGACTCTAGATACAATGTTGTTTTCTTCCGTATCTTCTGTATTCTTTTGTCATGTATTCTCTTTTAGTCTATACTAATTTTATAATGAGGTAGATTTTATTCTGCTCGATAAAATGTTTGGGCGTGATCCAACTATTTGGGAAAATAACGTAAGCACGATCCACTTAATGTTTACTAGCACTATCTATTGGATCGCGGGTGGAATCACCGTACGGGATATCTAAATTGGTTTGGAATTCATAAAGTAATGATACCGCCATTTATAATCGAAGGTAAATTGTTAACAACCATGTGATACAGGCACAAAATTCAATTTATTTTCATTTAAAAATAAAACATTAATTTTAAATGCATTGACATTTTCAATTTATCTCTACGTAGCAATAATGCCCTCAGATTTATGTGCATGTAAGACATTTATTAAAACAACCGATAAATCTAACTCTTTTGTCTAACCTTCGTCGATATTCCGTTTTAAAATGTTGCCATTAAAACAATGTCACAATGAAATATTACTTGAACTCGTTGCTTCATATCGATGAACAAAATATATTGATGCTATGATTATTTATATTCACAAAAGAATTAAAACGCCTGTCAATTGAAATGTGCGCAATTTTATAAACATTTTCTCGATACATGATTTATTATTGCCGTTATCGTTTGGATTGCGACAAGTTAAAAATAATGTACACATGATAAAAGACGTGACATAAATAACCGTTCTTTGTGTGTCTTCAAAAATATCACAACATTTTCATACGTTTTTTCCTTGATGTTTCTTGTAGGTACAATCAGTATATTCACATAAATTTTAGAACAGAAATCTTTCTTTCGCGTATTCGGAACATTACTTATGTTTTTCTCTTTTTATGACCTTAGATTTGAATACCAACACTTAAACTTAGGTCGTTCCTAAAGATTTTTACGTACGTAACGTTAAAATTTTACACCTGTGTCACATGTAAGACTTTGCCTTCTAAGTTGCATAATTTATCCCAGCATTATTGTTAAGTTGACGTAATGTATTTTTACCGTCTTATTCATAAACGGCATTTACCTTAAACAGTGTTTTAAAGTGTTTTGTCTCTTTCGCTCTTTGGCAAATAGCGTATGTCGGAAAGGGACAAAACATTTGATAGCTAAAAAGTGCTGTTAGTAAACGTTTATGAATAAGGCCTAAATCTTTAGTGTATCTATGTGGATGATATCATTATTTATTCAAAGGACTCCATACATCATTACTTGTTAGAAAATTGTATTCAACATAGAATATTGATATGATTGTAAATAATATTTTTGTTTCATGTAAAAATAATTAATTCACATTATCATGCGTTGAGTATGATAACAAGTTTATCTAACCGTTACTACGAAATCTTATGACAAGTACCATAAAATTGGAAGATAAGAGAATAAAATTCGTGATGATACAAACGTTTTTTATTGAGTCTACAGAACCTTTTAGCTAAGTATTAACAAACAAGGCCGGATTACAAAAGGAATCTAGTCGCTAGTTAGAACGGTTTTAGCACTCACAAAGTAATATGAAAAGTTTTAATTGTCCAATAAAACATTTTCTCGGGTCTCACCTATAAAAGAAAGGTCACTTCGTTGTCGTTTTTTAAAGAGGATAGCCATTTTCCTTTGAAAGGCACTCTAGTGCTTTACTAGGAAAGGATCTCGGTGTTTTCTCTATAAAGAGAAACACCTTTGACAAAGTTATCTCTTGAATCTTTTTCACGGTTCGTATTACGAGCATTTTTGCCAGAAACGCCATGATGTGATGGTCTTTTTATATGGGAGCCGTGAAATATTGCACCCACTTTAGTTCAGGGTTCACTTTACTTAGTTTTTATTGGCTTTCCACCAGTTTAGTGTAGAGCTTAAATTGATCCAAGTGAGTATATCCTGGTCATTCTTTAGAGAAGCGGTTTATTTTTTAAGCCATTTCAAGAACATTAACTAATTTCTGTTGAAGTACGAACGTTATGAACACTGAAATGAATATCTATTCATTTACAAAACTCAACAATAACGTGCATGTATCTTTATGAATATAAAATATATTTCAAATTAACTAAAAATCGAACTTCACGGTGATTAAATATAATAGAAACATGATTAATTTGATATAATTGGAAGTATTGACCCAGATTTTGAAATAAGTGTAGAAAAAGCAAATAATTTGTTTCCAAATAAATAGTAGCCTATAACGATCAAATGATTACCATTTGTATTGAAAACAAGTGACCGTGATCACGATCTTAGATTAGTCCGTTTCCTTACATTGAAAGATTTTCGGGGATCTTGTAATGATCTTATTATTGACAAATTGACTTCAATTATCATTGATTTGGTGAAATAACTTCAAACACAATATATTACGATAACTAGTAATGCTCCACGGTTTTACCTGAGTTGTGCCCGTTCCCATGGTCATTTCGGCATAAAAATGCCTTACAACCGCTGAATGTGGCTGCCTATTACAAACATAATTATTCTTGTTGGATTAGTAGTTTCTGAGATATGCGTGTTCAAACAAACAAAAATCAATATTGTGAATAGATTATATTCATCATATTGGTTGCTTACTATAATTGATAATCTGATTAGGTGTTACATAACAAGGATAGAGTTAATTTCACTTCCTAGATTTGTCGCTACACTCACCTGCCGACAACAACTGCAATTCGAGGGTTCGATTCCTGGGCCGAAGTTATTTTGTGAACATGGATTATCTTTAGACTACCGTAGTTCACAAGTGGGACTTTCCATGCTATAGTAATAGTTTTCTTATAGTATTCTATAAGAAAAGCATTCTTTTGTATACTATAAGAATACTATTACTATAATAGATAAGCTATAGTACTCTTATCTTCTGCTTCTCTACTTCTAAATCAAAGGTAAAAAAATGGGTGAAAAAACCTCTTTCTGCTATCACATTTCTTGTTTTAAAAAACTCAGGTAAATGAGCTTAAGTACAATTTCCTAGAACAAGGCAAAAGCTTCTCACTTCAATGAAGATATCAAGTAAAGTGAGAAGGTGAAAAACTCAACTATAAAAACTTGTTAACAAAAGTTAGCAAGATTATGTTATATTTCCGTATAAAAGTGCTTATGTTTCAAAACAATCTAAATTCCAAACAACAAAAGAATGTTCAAGATCAAAAAATTAAAGATTCACGCTCGAGTCTAATCAAATTAAAACAAAATTTGCTGGCTAGAAACTTATGCAAGCGCTGACCCAAATTACGGGACACTTGGAGTCCATGAGGGTACTTCGCAGCCGTGCACCGCCAGGGCTACTCCGGCCAATCAATTTTGTATTGCAATTTTGTTGGACCAATCACGTGAAGAGTTGTGTCGAAACAGGTGATGGGACACTTCATTTATTTTGTTCATTCGTGTGTAAGCTTTTGAAGGCTTTGAATGGATTTTTTAATGAAGTTACTGATGGTAAGGTAGGATGTGGATTTGCTAAAAAAATTCTAACTGATTAAGGGTGGGTTGTTTTAATTTAAACGGTTGGTTATCGTAACGTACGTTCGTTAGGTTTACGATTTTTTGCGCTGTTCAATGTGTTTTAAATACAAAGAGTTATTTTATGACATCAATAACAGTCTAATAAAGTTATTCGGTCAGTAGAAAGCTAAAATATTTTATTTCCTGTTGTTGAGACTGACATTTTATGTTAACGTTTACTGGTGCATAAGCGTAAGCTGAAGTAACCCGCCACAAGTCACAAGAGTTCACATCAGATAACGGTACCCTTTATTTGGGAAAGCGTGAAAATAAATAGATCGCCCACTTTCAGTTATTTTATTTAGTTATGTCTCTATTTACTAAGAGATTTGGGTCGATTAGTATGATTTAAACAACTTTATTTTTTAAAGAACGTAAACCATACTATATAGGCAAGGCAGAGAGGTCTCTCAATGTCTCCAAGCGACCAATGTTGATTCTATATATAAATTGAGATAAACCCTGACGAAGTGACCGAGATCAATAAATATATGACATCATCATTATTTCGGAATACACGTTAAAGGTGTGAGTTGGTAAAGCGACTGCAGCAGTCGACTGCAGACTGCAGGCAGCAGGGCGTTGCAGTCGTCCGCAGTGCAGTCTGCAGTCGCTAATTCACTGCCGACTGCACACCACATAATCAACGTTGCCAATGTGTGAAAATTTCCCCAAAATGCGGGGAATTACAATTAACTAGAGATTCAATAAAACTATTTAAACGTAATGTAATGGTCAACTCGCACATACCGGAAGAATTTACAATTTACGTAAATAGATTGATATCGTAAAAAGCCTCGAAAAGGACAACTGGAATTCGAATGCTTTTAATTTTTATGAATTCGAAACTATTATTCCGATCTGATCCATATGCAAATCCAATTGTTATTACATATTATTATTTAATCCCAGTCTGATACCCTAAACTCCCTAGAAATGGTCTAAATAGTTAACTTATTCCATCTTATACAAAATAAATTAGTTCGGTTAAAGATTACCTGTGCCTTAGAAAAGGAGTACAGCTCACCTATGATGGTATTAATACAATTTTAAGTTTTTGACCTCAATGGATGTGAGTGTTAGCCACCATATTTAATCGAGGTGCCAAATATTAGATTTTTAAAATAAATTTTTAACTGTTGAAAGGGTGATAAAAGTATACGAAAAAGTCCCAAATTTAAAATTAATAGTTATTTTGTATTAGGTATAAAATTATTTATAAGTGTGAAATCAAACGACTAATTATGATCTCAATACAAGAAATTATTCTTTTTAATAAATAAATTGAGGAGTAATTATTTTGAAAAATGGTAACCCATATTCATTTTTCAAATTTTGACATAATACAATTTATGGTCGGAGAGCCGACCGCCACATTTGCTGCCTACCGTTGCAGATACAAATATGATAATAAATAATCGAACGTTTTCAACACAATTTGAAGAAACAAAACAACGTCGGTAACAAAAATAACGTGGCTTCGATTAAATTAATGTCAATTGATAGTTATTAAAATACTGGTTTAAAAATTTCGGTTTTATAATGCATTATGTATTTATTCAAATGTTTATGTACTTCGATCAATAATACTGTTAGCGACGATAGCGGATAGGTCTCTCATAGTGTGTATGTAGTTTAAGACTGATTAGGATATTTAAGATAAGTAATGTTTAGTAATGTACATAATTAAGATGAATAACAGCGCACTTGAAAGTGCTCTTATTTTATTCATAAGATTTGCTACTTTATTTCTAGGTGTCATGGTAGTAATTAGGTTGAAATTAGAAATGATTTCAAACTATTGTCTCAGTTCGGTAGTAAACAAATAAAGATGTCCCCACGTCATCCACGCGGACAGCATTTAGCTTTGATTTTGAACGTGACTCGTTATCTAGTTGTGTGTTGATCGAAGTGTAATTCATCAAATTCTACTTATTCAAAAAACTAAATTTGTTTTTGTTTTTATTTTATGTCTGTCACGTCGTTGGAACTAAATTTATATTTAAACCTCAATATTTCATTGAACTGATTTTATATTTTTTGGGGTATACAGTCAAAATGGTCTTTTAAAAAAATGGTGGTGGCTGTCAAAAAAGTGAATTTATATTATACTTTTCAAGTTTTTATTATACTACGTAGCAGAGATAAAAACCACGACACCTTGATCTATGCCACATTTGTCAATCTTAACATAATGATTTTCTATTGAGTAAAATGATTTATCATTACTAAGCAACCTAAATTGTATTTAAAAAATAACATTAGCTCCTACACTATTAATTTTGTTCGTTTTTCAAAATATTTTTCTCTTATCTGCTGTTGCTCTACGTCACGACTGCAGGACAGCACTCCGCGACCGCAGCAGAAATGTCACCGCGCGCTCGAAATTTCATAGAAACTAGTAGTGAAGCTGTGTCTGCAGTTGCAGTCGACTGCTGCAGTCGCTTTACCAACTCACACCTTAAGAAGTCGATCCGGGTTGTTTCAATCGTTAGAACATGTCGGAAGCCCTTGGGCGATCTAATAACTCCGACACCAGGGTTGGCCGTTACCCTTCTCGACATGAATGATCCAAGCAACCCTGTTGATTCTATATACCAATTAATATAAACCGTAACGAAGTCGTCAAACGTCATAAGTAAAATGACTTTGTACCTAGGTAAGTTTTATAAATATTTCACAAACACATACTTGTATAAAAAATCTTATTTAAATATGTTTTTAAATATAACTTATTTTTTCCGAAACTGCAGCGTGGCAACCCTATCGGTACAGGGGAGCTACAAGAGCCGTTTCAGCACTTAACGTGTGTCTAACGTGCTACACATTCGTTACATGCGGCGATATTATAAAATAAAATTGCCTTTCTCCTTATTAACATATTTTATTGGAAGAAATATGGGTATTTTTATATTCAAATATGCATGCATCACCATGAAATGTGGTGAAAATTGTGTGAGTATGAATATGGTTAAAGAATTTCATTTTTTACTTTCAGATATTCAATCAGATCCTGCAACTAGACAATTCCCTTTAGCAGTCATATTCATTGTCATAACATGTACCTATTTCTTTTCAAATAATTTGCTTGGCGAAAAAAATGCTCATAGGGTCGTAGATGGTCATAGATCCACTTTATGGGCTGTCCAATTAATAAACTACCAACAACAATGAGACTGCCTAAGGGTGCTATTTCCATTGAAACGGAGTGGAGCTGTGCAGACCTCAACTGTCCAATCACAGTCACGAAAATATTTTGACAGTTATTGTTATTGTGAGGAAGAGGAAGGCCAAAAGGGGGATATGTAAGTAGACCTTACTAAAAGAAAGAGCAAATATTATGTCGTTGGAACAGTTAAAGAGGATAGAGAAAAGTGGAAAGAACTTCATCAACAAGCAGCTCTTATGTTTAAGAAGAAGAATGCGTTGTTTGTCAATCCCATTACGCTGTGGTTGGTAAATCTCCGTACACCTCCGCTCTGCTAATGCTCGGTTTACATTATTCCAGTCCAGTGATCTAGCGAGATTCCAGTCCAGTTCTGGACTGGATCTGTAACGTCTACATTATTCCAGTTATTTAGAAGCCGTTGAAGTGTGAACACTACAGTGACAATGATTTCAAGAAGAGATCAGTTTCGAAAATGAACTGGATTGGCTGTCTACATTATTCCAGTTGCACTGGATTGATCGCACTGGATTTAAAAGTAGACCGCAAATCCAGTTACTGGACTGGAATGCTTACTGGATTCAGTTCATTCCAGTGCCGGTTTACATTTTTCCAGTAAGCAATCCAGTACTGGACTGGATCCCTGGACTGGAATAATGTAAACCGGCCATAATGGAAACGCACCTAAAAGGTCCAAGCAACATCAGCTCAAATTACTCCAAATAAGCTTACAGTATAGCAACTCATACCCAGTCCATAAACAACGTTCCTCCCAGTACAATAACATACTTAGTATCACTATTTAAAACGATGACATGCAATAAGCGTGGACGGACAGTTAACAAACATTGAGGTTTATAATGCGGTGTTAATTATTTATTTAGGCCTCTCATTTCGTAGTACCGTTGACAACCGTGAACACAAACAAAAGCATTCGATGCTGATGTAAATTAAAGTGGGTGTTGTGATTAACATTTTAATCTGTAGGTGATATGAGAGGTAATTGTTTTGGTTGTGTTATTCGTATAGTTGTGGCGAGCCTGAGCCAGAGACTGCTATTTGTTTTCTCTTTTCATCACATTCGGTAGTGCGTCAATTGTGGCAACGCCGCGAATTTTGTTGTCGATTAATCATGTTATTACGAGTAATATATTCAATATTTCTCCATTTCTCCGCTCCGCAGCCCCGTTACGCTTCAGAAGACAGCTTAAGCGTCTGGCTATCTCCGCTTATTACCCACGCTTATCGGTGCTGGTAAATATATAACAACCACCCAATGTAAAGCCATGTTAACGAGAATAAATTTATTTGAATTTGAATTATGCTAGTGCCTGGCGTAGTCAGTACTTAGAATCTTAGTAAGTGAGTTTCAATACTATATTTACTTTTACTCTAGCCATAATACTAAAGGAATTCAACGGATAAAAAAATATCGAGTGTTATATGTTTTACGCTGACAAAAACATGTCTGGCTGCGTACATCAAAAAGACAAACATCAATGTTAAATTCCAAGCTATAATTCTGATCTAGATAATGTTAGTAAAAAGTAATAATGAAAGTCAAAATTCTGAAACAATATCTTCGTCTTACTTAAAAATGGATTGTCTAATAAAGACAGCTTAGTTCAACTCCATTTTATATTGTTCTGTAACATAAGTCCATATTTCTTAAGACCCCCAGCCAGTTAATAAAACGTTGTAATCCTCATAGTACTGAAGTTTGTTATATTATAAAAATTCATTTCAAACAATTTCATTAAAGAAAATTTTGTGCAAAGATGAGATAATTACGCCACGCGGTGGATTGTAAATTCTAATCTTAGCAGACATTAAACTTAAGATGTCATTAAACCAAGAAAATAGCTTTTTTATTTAACGGCTTATGAAGGGGCAAATGTAGTATAATGCTGTGCAATTACTTGCTATTCATGTTGTTTTAAACATTGGCTATGAGGCAAATTATGTTCACTTCAACGGGTTTTATTGTATTGTTTCATGAACCAAATAGTTTTAGAGTTATTTAAAGCTGGGTTACTTATAACCACTAATGCATTCAACATAATATTTAGTTTCACTCGTTCACTACACAAGTTATTGTAAGCATCAACAATATCATTGCAGTGGACTTGATGCCGTGTCCAGTAAAATTGACGATGACAAATCTACTTACACCGTCAAGTTTTCTGGACACCGCATCAAGTCCGTGGTAAACTTGACGGTTTGGTATGGTACGGTGAACTTGATCGTATGGCCCGCATCAACTTGTTTCAGTGCTGCAGTTACTGTAGTCATCGCCATATTCGCGATCACGTGAGTTTACACGCGACAAGTGGAAAATGTTGACAATGAGCGTGTCACATTATCAAACAAGTGAAATAATTCGCTCGCTCATTCGTGTTTTATTAGTGATCTCGCTGTACTGGCGCGTAATATGTTAACTAGCTCAATCTGAACACCACTTAACTACTAAAACATTCGTGTATTGGCCACTTTACACTGGTTTATTCTGCTTTATTCTGAAAATAAACATTTACCTTACCTGTAACTGCTAAATAAAGCTATATACTATAAATTAAACACCTAACACAAAGCATTGCCAATATAAACCCTTGATCCAAACCGGGCGTTACATTCGAATACAATATGTATAGAGCGCCACTAGTTTGCAATTACTAGAACAATAGTCTAAGCTCCGACAATGGAAATGACACAAATGCACTTAGCTACCCACTCACATACAAGTATTAATTACTGAGGGACGGAATAAATACATTTGGTTATTTTTAGAAGAAAATGCACGTGCACTTCCGTTATATTTTCATATACTATCCATCTATGTATATAAAAGAAAGTCGTGTTAGTTACACTATTTATAACTCGAGAACGGCTGAACCGATTTGGCTGAAAACTGGTGGGGAGGTAGCTTAGAACCTTGAGACGAATATAGGATACTATTTATCCCGTATTTCCTACGGAAACGGGTGCGCTGTGGGTAAAACCGCGGGGCACAGCTAGTATTAATATAAAAAAAGCTTAGGACTGACAGTCCAATTCGAATATTTTGAATATTTCTCCTACTATTGGATAGTTAAATTTACGAGACATGTTATGGTTTTTTTTATACCGAAATAACCAGAAGAACGAGTACAATGGATAAACACTTGTCCGTAAACCAAAACCGACAATCATCACAAATACTCATATTTGTTTGAACTAGTTTCTTAATTATAAAGTCAAAAATAGCTTTTCCAAAACCACCCAAAACTCCGGGAACAAAGTAACCGCTGGATCTCGGAACACTCATGGTGGTACAAATACTCGTTACGTTTTGAAATACCTTTGCACCCGTTATTGGAGGCACTTCTCTAGAGGCCAATAACCTCGTTTGAAGTTTTAAATTAAAACATGAAACTTCGTGCATTCACTTCGGGTACTTTGTTTTTCTTTTATATGGAAAAATAGCCACATTTACTAGGATACGACCTCAGAATACAGAAAGTACCAGAAACGGCATTCAAATGTATTTACAAGCTACACGCTGTGTCCAAAAACATAACAAAGTCCCTCGCGTAGTGTTGTTAGCTCTCGCATTATTTGCCCATTTTTGGGGTAAATTTTGGGAGTTTCGGAGGTAATATGATAATAGAATAAAAATTGTCCTTTTCTATATAACTATGTACCTACCTTTTTATCTCAAGAAATAGATATGTATATTAAATAAAACATGGTGTTAAGGTGGATGTTTGCACACTTTTAAGGGGTGATGGAAAAATTATATATTTTTATTTTATTTTAAAGTATTCGGAAAACTTACAGCTAGGTACAAGAGTTACATAAAAAATGAATAATAACTTAAGTCAAAATGCATCGAGCAAACTACGCTTCGCTTCGATGGTTTCCAGAACTGTTCCAGCCGTGCTCTTTGTATAATTTTTGTCCACACCGCTTTCCTTTCCTCATCAGCAGGGAAGCTAAAATTTAAGTTGGCTAATATAGAAACATAATTTAATACCCGCTCCCCCTCTCCCCTTCTCCCACACGCACACCAAAAATATGTTTAGAAATCCTATAGACTAACATACTTACTATTTAATAGTATTGTTAGGTTAGGTACATACGAGTCACACTTACGCTTTATACTTTCTTTTTTCAAGTTGGTTTATTTTTATTATATTACTTATTAAAATTCTACAACGAATTAAAGCCCTCAAAAGTAGTCAAAAGGTAATAAAAAGAAGGGTAAATCAAAACTCTTATATTGGCAACACTAACATAGATTGACGCATCACTCTCAATGACAATCGAAATCTGAGAAAATAATTAAATATTTAAATAAGACGATACCTAAATGCGAGACTTACACGTGAAATGTGATCCCATCCTGTTTCTTTTTCAGACCCACTGCATTTTTACAGGTAGGAACGACACAAGACGGCATAGTTTCGTGAAATTGGTCACGGGTAAAACACGTTAGCGCGTTCCGACGGTCACAAAGTGACTGATCGGTTGCGCATCAAACTACACTATTTAAGGCTAGTTTGAGTAGCTACAGTATTAGGCGCGCTCGTGGGTTCTGGTACTTTCTGTATTCTGAGGATACGACAATAAAAATTTAGATGAAAGAAAATGTATGTACACTGTGTGCTTTCTTTAATAATACCTTTTTTCAATAAACAAGTGCAGTGCAAATGACGTCTAGCATTATTTTTAAAAGAAGAACATTATAAATTAGATCTTACCATAGAGTTTCTTATTCCTTTTTCAAAATGCTAGTGACCTTCTTTAGTCTAGTTAGACATACGACATGGTATTTGCACTATGGTTCCAGTAAGCAGTAAGTGCTTCGCTCTTCCATGGGTTCTAGGGATTACGATTCTTCAAATCCTACAATCATAAATGGTCCTTGATGTATAAATAAGGTTATTTATTGCTTAGTTACATCATTAAGCAGGCTCTATGGTTTAATTAGGTCTTAGTACATAGGTCTTAATAGAGATTTGATAGACATTTATGATTTGGTGCCTAATTTCTAGATTTGGACAGATTATCAGGATTATGCTGAGAGATTTCGTTAATGTACTGAAATCGTAAATGTGACGTTCTACTTAGCCAGGTTATTAGTTAGCGAGGCGAATGACGGCAACGATTTTAAAAATTTACACAAATTTATAGAAGCTAGTGTTAAATGATCTTTTTTCAAATTTCACCACCTTTGTCCCACCGTTGCACCGTAAATGTTAAAGCCACTTGCCTATTTTGAGGTTCTATGTTTTCGAAGGAAAAATCTATCAGATTCTACTAATATTATAAATGCGAAAGTTTGTGAGCATGGATGTATGCATGTTTGTTACTCTTTCGAGCAAAAACAACTCAACGGATTTTTATGAAACTTTACAGTAATATAGGTCATACATTAGAATAACACATGAGATATCCCGAAATTCCCGCGGGAACGGGTACAACAACTAAGGAACCAGTACTTATAATTATTGATGAATATAAATAAGATTTTTCAAACTTTACAGTTAAGTATTTATTGTTTTTACGATTTCTGTCTGACTTTGGACAAGTGCCTCTTGTTTTGTCAAGGGTTCTTTGTCTAGACTCTGGAGCCAACAGATTTCTATCAGAATTATACAGTCTTTTGTTGAAATAAGTGAAAAGATTTTTCAAGATGTACAAGAATGTAAAGTTATGTTTTTACTACCCGTGGTTCTACCCGCTTAGTACCCGTTCCCGTGGGAATACCAAGATAAAAAGTAGCCATAACCTTTCTTATGAATGTGGTTATTAAGTATGCACAAAAATATTTCTTTAAATACAACGTGTAGTTCAAGAAATTTGCGTGTTAAAATCTTTTTTAATAAGTAACTAGCTGTGCCCTGCGGTTTCACCCGCAGCCCGTTCCCGTGGAGATTTTTATTCCTTATTTTTCTTATATAAAAACCTTGTCCTGACAATAAGGAACACATTAAAAAAGAATCATCCAATTTGGTGCAGTCGTTGCGCTTACCAACACATTTTGCGATTCATTTTTATGTTATAAGATTATTGAGTGCATTACAATTCGAGTATATTTAATCTTTATCATCTAAACTAATAGAATAAAGCTGAAGAGTTTTATTTTTCGTTTGTAAAACGCTCAATTTCAGAATATCATTAGTTTTTAATTTTGATTTGAATAATTATTTTTGTAATGGATAGCCACATTCAACGGAAAGGTTACAAGCTATTTTTCTTCCCAAAATTCTTACGGGAACGGGCACAACGCGCGTAAAACCGCAAGCCGCTGCTAGTTATAATTACCAAGTATAATACGAGTACAATAGTCAATTGGGTAAAATTATCTGCTCTTCTCAATAATATCCAACAGTATTTTAAACACTTTATCGCTCATCTTCATCATCGCATTACGTGCGAATTAAATATTCATAGACCGGACGGTATTAATACCCTTCAGATTAATTATTATTTACATGCAAGCCAAGTAATTGGCTTCTCGCCAATTATAATACAAAATGTATGTATGAAGAGTTATTATTTATTTAACTACCGTTGGCTTAGCAGGGTGCAGGCCAGCCCTTATATGGGCCGATAGTGGCTTCTGTTTGAGTGCTACCGTGCTTCGGATGGTATGTAAAATTGGCCTGGATGTTTCAACCATGTCAGATGCCTTAAGGAGGTCGAGCTTCGATTCCAGGGTTGGCCACAAACCATACTCTTAGTCCCAGGGTGCGTAAATTGTCGGTTCCAGTGGTTTTAATGTCGATATAGACCATGTCGGGGCCTTAAGGCGGTCTAACCTACTCGAACTTACCTAGCAGGGTAAGTCATGTCAAGTCTTGAAAACAACCTCAATTTTATATTCTCCTAGGATGTTAAAACATAATTTGTTAAGCAACTATTCTTTCAGCGAAACTTTAAGAAAAATTAAACTTTTGAACATGATTTTAAAGTCCAAGAAGTTTGAAGGAATATCCTAATTGCGCTCTTTTTAAGGTAACTTCAACACTTTTTTATAAAACACTTTTCTCTGTGAAGATCACTCGGAACTAATGGGTTGGACAAAGAGCAATTTTTAAATTTTAAAAAGAGCCTTTAAAAAGTGCTAAGTAACACACATGGATATACAGAATGGACACGGTAGAGTGCTTTTAGCAAAAGATATTGGTCCATTAGCCGCTACGAAAAATGCTGGGCATTTCCATCGACGTTCAGTGAGGAATCGATTTGGGGTGTACAAAAGAATTGAAAAATGACTTTTGGACGGACGCGCCATCGAGTGAAGGGATTATACAGAATTGTTTCGCATTTTTTCCGAATAGAATATAGCAATGTGCAGGTACCGGGCGGTGCTTCCAAACTGTTTTTATATTTGAAATTTCTTTTTTGATTTATGCGGCTGTTATATTTCACGTTTCACTTTTATGACTTACGAGTATATGCGTTTTATATGTGTTCTTTTTGCCGTTGGCTTATCTAGTTCTGAGTTGTTAAGCTGTTAAGCGGATTGCGGACTCGACCGGAGTAAAACTTTTCATAATTCTCTGGGCATTCCTTTCCTGAACCAATCTTGTTAAGGTCATTTCCATCTATTAATTACATCGGTCCGTTCTCATCATTAATGTAATAAGCAGAAGTTGCCTTTTCTTATTAACTTAGAGTCGTTATTGTAGCGGCTCCTAATGTATTAGTATTGGACGTATTCCAAGAGCGTACAACCCTAATTGTAACAATCAAAGTTAGCTTTAGCAAACAATTTGGTAATTAGCAAACGGTTCTAAGATTGAAAACAGATTGCTTGATATTTTTGATTGTAATGCCGAACATTTGGAAGTGGGAATAACAGTTTTTAACATAATTATTTTATTTAAGCTGAGTCAACAATTTTCTGGACAAACATAGTTATTACTTGACTGCAAGTAAGGTTATGTTTTTGTGCGTATCTTGTATGTATTATATATTTGTAATACTATTTTATCTCCCAAACGGCTAGATGGATTTATATACAAAATTAGATATTGTTAGCTCCGAGTGGTATGGGTTGTATTCTGAGTACTATACAGTTTCATATTCAAAAACAATTAAAACTTGACGTGCTTTGGATATGAATTTTGTGGTAAAATGGAAATAAAACATAATACGCGGGTATGTACATTATTTCAGTAGATAAAGAAATAGGAATGCGTGGCGTAGCATTGCATATATATTTTATATTTCAAGTTCTTGTTCAGATGTTTGATTATCCAACATTAGTGGTTACTGCAGAAAAATAAGACGGTCCGTCATATCGAATTTCATATTCTATATTTCATTAATGAATTTCAATCTTATTTTATTCACTTATATAAGAAGCGTACAAGGAGAGTTTTTGAACTTCATACACTTTTTACACATCAGTCTTCCAAATACTTTGCCCAATCTGCTCTCCCTTATACATTATCTACTAAAAATTCAAACTCAACATTTTAAAGGCAACTGATTCTGCCGATAGAAAGGCCTCTGGCTTGATGCCAGAACGAAACATCCACCCGCAATCATATCGCATACTAATACGTCAGTCTATGTTTATACGAAGGAAATCCTCAGAGCAAAGAGTTGGTAGATACAATCAGAAGTGACGCTCTTGGTCGTTGAAAAGCATTTGATTAATGGAAGTTATTTGATGCAAGTAATTATTAGTTTTTGTGTAGGTGTGTAGATGCACATTGTCTTAGTATGCATCATGGTCCGCGTCAAATCCTGTCAGAATTGTTCTTGAAGTAGCGACAGTATGGTACATTTGAGTAAGCGGAGAAAAGTTAGCTTTTGATGGTTCGAAGTGAGATATAATGTCAAATTAATATAAACAACTAGCAGCGCCCCGCGGCTTTGCCCGCGTTGAACCCGTTCCCGTAGGAATTTTCGAAAATCCTTTTTTAGTGTGCACTTACGTCACTTGAAGTACCTTCCTGCCAAATTTCATGTTTCTAGGTGTAGCGGTTGAGGCTGTGCGTTGATTATCAGTCAGTCAGTCGGGACTTTGAATTTTATATAAATAGATGATCTTGCCGACGGTAATGATAGGATGCGCAATGCGCATTTCAACTACAAGTATAAGTTGACAAATACTTAATTGTATTTTGACTGGCCAACTGTACGTCATCTATGTTTATGGCGTTATCTATACTTATATAATGAAACTGAAGAGTTTGTTTCTTGTTTGTTTGAACGCGCTAATCTCAGGAACTACCAATCCATTTTGAATAATTACTTCTTTGTAATGGATAGACATAATGGACAGGAAGATTATTTTTCATCCCAAAATTCCCACGGTCAATCGCTGGTAAAACTGGGGTTGCTAGTGGCAATATATCTATGTTTAAAGATTATTATTTATTACATAAAATATCACCAACCCGCATTAGGCAAGCGAGGTGATTACGCCTAAAACTTCCTACTGATATCTTCAGTGAGACGAGAGACCTTTGCCCAGCAGTGGGACATTACATTACTTTACTTATTTTACATGGAAGTGAATGTATTTTCTTTTTTGAAAAGACAATACAATCACTTTCATGAGAATTATAACTAATGATTATTACTTTACGACAGAGGAGAGAAGTTGACAATCGTAGTAGGGTAATACTTACAGTTTACTATATCTGGTTAGTTTCCGTAGTTGGTGCGGTGTCTCAACTCTGTATTTTTAATCATTGACCACTGAATATGGGAGAGTTATTACAGCACACCAACAGATTATGTATTCTAAATACATATGGTTTATTGCGTCATATCTTTATTGCTATGGGACCCTAGCCTGAAGGGTCATAAAGTTATATTACCATGATTTGAGGAAATTTATATTTTTATTGGATTTTGTTCGAATTAAGAATATTACGTTTACAAGAAGATTTTATGAATGTGAACATTTTTAATTATGTTTATATGAGTATAACGTGAAATGCTTCGTTAGAAGAGATTTAATATGTGATTTTGATATGCAATGTATGAAAAATAACGTCAATTAGTTAAGTGTCACCTTAAGGGATCTAATGGACGCCCCTGAGAGCGGCAGCAATACTATTATTATAAAGAGGAATACTTTGTTTGTTTGTAATGAATAGGCTCAAAAACTACTGGACCGTTTTTAAAAATTCTTTCACCATTCGAAAGCTACATTATCAACGAGTAACAAAGGCTATTTTTCATCCCGAAATTCCCACAGGAATGGACACAACGCGGGTAAAACCGTGGGGCGCTGCTAGTCATACATAATCATACTTTATAATAATACTATGCAGACTAAATAAATGATATACTTTTTAAACACACAGGATTGGCACTCATTGTACTAAATGAAACGGGTCAGTATCACGCAAGATAATATAAGTAAAGTATTTTTAGATTAACACCGCTCGTGCTGGAGCAGTCATCCAGTGACCACAAGCGCTGTAATTCGATCGAAACGTCAGGTACGTATTAAAAAAAATACGTTATATTATATTATCTTACGCGATAGCGATACAGATCCGTTTCCGTTTTCATTTAGTATAATAAAATAAATGATATATCATAAAACAGTTATTTAATTTACTGAATAAACAATCATGATATAACAAAACAATCAAACGTTAACAATAACAACAAATGTACTAAAATCATAGGTAAACAAAAATGGCGCTATAAAACTAAAAGACCTCGTAAATTTTCAAAGATATTTATATCGTTTGATTTAGTTTTTACTATTTGTTTTATGAGAAGTTCTCGTACAATGTTCCAATGAAATTCGGTTATAAAAATGTTGTGCAACTTTTATTATAAAATATCGGAATTTAATAGCTATGCGAATAAAACAAATGAATGAATATTATGGCTGACATATTATTGTACAATATTTTTGAAGTGGTGCAATTAGCTAATGAAAATATTGTTAATTTGTAAAGTTAAGTAAAATTGGCCTGTTATTTCAAACTTATCAATATAATAAAGTTGAAAAGTTCGTTTTTTGTATTTGGATGCGCTATTCCCAGAAACTTCCAATCCGATTTGAATTATTACTTTTGAAATAGATAGCCACATTCAACGGGAAGGTTTAAAGACAACGCGCAAGACGCTGCTATTAAATACAATTTTCTAGTAAAACCTTTCAAAACTCCATACTAATTTTCCCAAGATTTGAACTTTACGAGTCCTTTCGCAAGTAATTTTCAACCAAACTAACTAATAGATTGGACGGTAAAAAATTGCACCAGCAAAATTAGTTGCCCAACAAGTTTGAGCACACTCATCACATAGCCACCAGAGTTGGAAACAAACTTGAGGCATCGATCTTTTGGACCACACAACAAATAGAACAACCAGGCGTATGTGTCTACCGAGAAACAGTTTCGCACAGAATGGTTAAGTAAAACAGTTTTATTGAATCATTTATGAGGTTCGTTTTTTTGAGTTGGTATTTGATCAAATTGTGTAGAGGGCTATTGAGACTAATAGAGCCATGTCATATTAATAAACGCGTATTTGGCGGCTCAATAACTCTGACACCAGGATTGGTCAGGTTGACCATCCACTCGGTGAAGAAGAAGAAGTATTAAAAACAGTTTAGATATCAAGTCGTTTGTCACTTTCTGACATACTCAATTTTCTGAAGTACAAAAGAGACAATACACAGTGTTTTAGTTACACCACGTCTATTGATAAGGCCCACATTGTATACATATTACATCATCATCATCATCATAAATTTAAGAGCAAGGCTCTTGTCGGTGAGTCCGATGCAGACTTCTCCATCTGTTCCTATTCAGTGCAAGTTCCTTCACATCTCTAAAAGACATGACAGACACTTTTTCTTTAATCTGACTCATGTAACTGATTCTAGGCCTTCCCCTACCTCGCTTTCCTTCAACTTTACCTTCCATGATGTTATTTATGAATCTGTCATGTCGTATGAGATGTCCTATCATCTTCCCTCTCCTATTTTCTATTATCTCAAGTAATGTTCTACTCTCTCTCACCAATTCTAATACTTCTTCATTTGTCACCCTCTCCGTCCAACTAATCCTTTCCATCGTAGGATGGAAAGGATTGGCGTAGGCCAACACCACATCTCAAACGCTTCCAACCTCTCCCTATCTCGTTGAGTCATCGTCCACGTCTCACATCCATACAAAGCTATACTCCAAATATATGATTTTATAAACATTTTCTTTACCTTTCTAGACATTTTGGAAGAAAGTAGATATTTTTTATTGTGAAAAGCCTGCTTTGCTATTGCTATCCTGGTTTTGATATCTAAGGTAAAAACAAATATTTAATTAAAATCTTAGAGCCCCAATCTAAATATTTTCCTGTACTCTCATGGATATGCGATTCTACGCTCTCATATTCAACTTATGAAACTAAATGCTAAATGTCTGATAGCAAAAATGTATATATATATTGTCAAAATGTCAGAAGATGATATACATTGTATTGATATCCTCGAATAATTCATTCATATAAGAGTACTCGGTGGTATTGTTAAAGAATAAAATATTTTTTATCATTAAAATAACTTCCATTATATCTATTTATGAAAGCCCATATCTGTACGTTTATAAATCGGCGGAAATAACTTCTTACAGACATTATGATAATGTGGGACTTTTCCAAGGATTCACGCATTTAGTTTACTGAAGTTTGACGCTTTGTTAAACTTGACAATTGTAAGTTGTGGATCTCGAGTTGGGATAACGATTGGGCCTATCTATGTGAGTTTTGTTTCTCGGGCAAAATTACAAAGAGATGAGTTTTAAACTGTTTTGTCTCTCGGATTTCTTGTGACGTTAGCCAAAGAGAAAGTAAACTAATTATAAAGTAAATTGGTTTATTATTTTTTCAATTAGTTTTCTCATTAAGTGTTGATTCATTTTAAATCTGTGAATGTAATTAATGTTTAAGAAATAATTTTATTTTGATAGTAAATTAGTTATTAAGTAAATGATTCAAAATTATAGTGTTTTCATTATATGTAAGTAAAATTATTATAATATTTATTGTTTGCTTAAAATCATGCCTAAGAAATGGTACTCATAATGCATATTGTCAAAATGTATACAACCCACGGCCGTAATGATACTGATAAGATATTTACTAGAAAAGAAAATATATTTTTAAACGTTCCATTTATTTTCCTGTGGCCATTCTATATTTGAAATGTAAACACCCAAAAATAGTATATCCCAATCGAAAATCACCTTAATTTTACCTACGTAGGCCACTATATATTTAGCGTGTCTAAAAATAGTAGGTCTCCATTTAAAATCAAACGGTTCTCTGTCACGTTTCAATGAAGAATAATACTCTAATCCGATGCTAGTACGAAAACACCCACTCGTAGTAAATTTCCGTATCTACCTAAAACCACTAATACCGATATCGAAGGCATCTAATTAAAGCGTGCTTTCGGATACGGAATTCAAAGGGTTTTAGCTCATTAACAGTCGCTGAATGTTCTAAATACGTAAATCGATTTCCGAATATCACATGCACTGTGTAACCGAGAGAGGCATTTGATCGTATACCGTACGATTGCGATGCATCAATCGTACGATCGTACGATCAAGTACGGAAACTGAGTGATTTGGTACTGTCAGTGTAATAAAATGGTAATTGTTAAATAAATAAAACAAATCTCTTTTACATGTACTTACTGTCCATGAATATGTTAAGCGTATATTTAGACCGTTATTAATATACCTATTTATGAGCGAAAAGTCTCTTACTCGTCACGAAATCTCGAAAACTAAAAGTTCCTTTAAGGACATAGGTGCTCGCTTAAAAGGGCTTTTACGAAATTGAACCCCTATCAGGGCCACTCCCTTCCACCCGAAGCCAAGCGGGGGCGAGCCGCTAGTCAATCTATATTCTATTATCACTACATTATTATAAAACAAAGTCCCAGTCCGCGTCTGTCTGTCAGTCTGTTGGCGATAAACTCAAATACTACTGCACGGATTTTGACGCGTTTTTTTAAATAGATAGAGTGATTCAAGAGAAAGGTTTATACGTATAAAAAAATCTGAAATTCCCACGGGAACGGGTACAACATGGGTAAACCCGCGGGGCGCTGCTAGTAATTATAGAAGTGAATTAAGGCGATGAAGTCAGAAGACTGCCCAACGATATGAAGAATCATGTCGTTGGGTATGTTCATATTTTATAATGTGACAAAATTCTAAATTGCTAAACATATTATTGGGTTGCCCGTAAGTAGTTCTTGTTAAACTTTGAATATCACAAGGTTCTTAGTATATTAGCTAATCGAATTATTTGTATTCGACTATAGAACTTTCTTTGAATTTGCTTCGAAGGGCACGTTAAATTATCATTCCAGTTGTTATAATCATTCGACCATGTCTTAGCGAATTGAATAGATTAAATTGACTTAATAGAATTCTAATTTAATTTTGCCAAAGTACCAGAGTGTGTTGTATTTTGATTTGCCGACTGTACATTTGGTGCTCTTTCGGTATTGAGGCTCCAAGCTCGGCGTACTATCTTTAGGAGCTTAAGCTTACAGCGAGTGCTTCCGTTGTGTCGGGTAAATTAGTTTGTGTCCAGGTAAAGTAGTGTTTTCATTAGACCAAAGAATCAGTTCTAGATTTATATTGTTTAGATATTTAAAAGTAAAGTATTAAGCCGGTAATGTTCCACTGTCTATGCCTCTTCACTGTACTGATCTTCAGTGAGATGAGAGGCCTTTGCCCTGCAGTGGAATATTAAAAGCTTGATTGGTCTTAATCCTCAGTCAAATGATTTTGTACATATTACGATAAAAGCAAAACTCCAAAATGTATTTATACTAAATGAAACGGGTCTGTATCGCGTTAGATAATTTAACGTATTTTACTTAAATCCAAAATGTATTTCCTTAAAACTTACTATACAAAATAAAACCCTGTTTCTTAAGAACAAAACGAGGAAGGCACATAAAGAAACTCGACAGGAGACTGCACCTCGGAGCGGCGCAAGATATGCAAATACCAGCATCCTGGCTTCTCATCGTAACGGAATTAATTCATTTATGTTCCGTTAAATAATAACAGGAAATAATGAATATGAATAGAATCATCACTTTTGTATCAGGCTGTATACTTAACATGCTAAAACGCGCGTTAAATCAACACTTAACTATTTGACGTAATTTTTGACACATTATATGTCAGAATCAGTAATTAAATCTCTACTAAGGAAGCATTTGACGTCTCTGAGTACGGGCCGGGCGTAAGAACGTAGAGAATTTTGATGGATTTCTTCTATTAGTTATCAATCTATACTAATATTATAAAGAGATAAAATTTGTAAGTTTGTTTGTTTGTATGTTCGAGGTAATCTCAGGAATTATCTGTCCGGCAAAATGATCAGGCGTACAGGTACAGTCAGACACAAAAATGATTCCATAGTAATTCCGTTTGTCCTTTTGAGCTACCGAATCCTGCTAAGAAGGAGATTCCGAATGTAAATCGTCATCGAGGTCATCCAGGCTTTTCTACCCTATCTCTCATCTCTCAAAAGCATGAAAAGTAGCTCATAACCTTCCCTTCTTCTTCTTATCGAGTGGATGGTCAACCTGACCAATCCTGGTGTCAGAGTTATTGAGCCGCCAAACCTTCCCTTTAAATGTAGCTATATATTACAAAAATAATAATACAAATCAGACTGATAAATCCCGAGATTAGCTCGAACATACAAACAAACAAATGAACTTACAAATCTTGATAATATTAGTATAGATTTCTAATCCACCGAACCATAGATCTGTTCCATCACTAGTCTACGCATATCCAAGTCTAGACAAACAGCATAACTTCAGGTTTTAGCACAATATCGATACATCACTACAGTACACACGTATTCAAGCGCATTTATATTTATATCGATACACAATACACAAAGTATCGAATCGATGTATAAGTTGAACTGTGAAACGAATGATTTATTCATAGTAAGCACGTTTTAGATGTAAATAGGTGTCATGACTCCCTAGTGATGGCGTACTACTTAATTTTACATTCAAATTCAAGATTGGATCTGTTACATTAAGACTGAATTTGTGTTAGATCGTATTCCGATAATGTTGTTTTGAAGATGATTTTGTTTTAATGATGTTACAAAGGCGTGTTTTATTAATGGTTGCGACCCTAATTTGAATGGAGTGGTAACGAAATCGGGTACTGAAAGTTTCTTCAGGGACTGAAAAGGAATAAAAAGCTTTGGTTTCGCTATTGAAACTTAATATTATACTGTTCATACAATTTTAGTCTATGTTATATGATTGTTGTAGGGTGTATCATGTATTTTATTAATATGCATTTTACCTATATTTTTATGGATTTCCAATAATGAAATTAATATTTTGTCATAATCACGCGATTAATTAAATGAGTAATAATGAAAAAACCGGCCAAGTGCGAGTCGGAATCGCGCACGGAGGGTTCCGTACTTTAAAAAACGGCAAAAAATCACGTTTGTTGTATGGGAGCCCCCTTGAATATTTATTTTATTTTATTTTTAGTATTTGTTGTTATAGCGGCAATAGAAATAAATCATCTGTGAAAATTTCAACTGTCTAGCTATCACCGTTCTTGAGATACAGCCTGGTGACAGACGGACGGACGGACGGACAGCGAAGTCTCAGTAATAGGGTCCCGTTTTTACCCTTTGGGTACGGAACCCTAAAATGGAAACTAATTAGGTATAGTTAAATAGTATTTTTTGGATGAAGTCTTCATATTATAAAGAAAAGAACGACAAGCAAAAATAAAATGACATGAAAATACAATCTCGTACGAAGCACGCAGAAAAGGGACAAGGAAAAGTATCACGAAATTTTTCTTTCAATTATTGTAGCGAGTTAACTTGAAATAACAGTCTGAAATGGTTCTACCATAAAATTTGTTCTTCAAAGATGTGCCATGTTCCCAACTTTGAATAATTGGCCCAATGTTTGTTCGAAATTGTTTCGATTTTCCCTGTTTCCAATACAAAGTTATGTGCCTTAATTGGGCTTTACATTATAATTTATTTCGGGATATTTTGTACTCGGTCTTAATAATTAGGTACAGAGCTTACGTTCCGCTTCACGCATCGCTAAGTTAGAGTTGAGTTAAATAAGGGTTGAGTACATACCCTTAAAATACCAACAATAAACTTAAAAGCTTCGTAAAACTATTGTTACTTATTATAAAATAAAGCTTTTCTAGACTTTCATGTTTCACGAACAAATCTTCCAAAAATTCAACTACCAATTCCAACGAAAATATCGAGTGTTTTTGTTCCAAAAGTCACTAAACCTCGGTCGAATTTCTTCGTACACAACAGCAGACAATAGCTGCAAACAATATGCAAATGTGTGGCCAGTGAGTAGTGGGACATGGCTTGCAAATTGCGGTTCCAATGGTACGCGGTTTGTAAACCATAACACAGGGTGTTGATCCTTAGATCTCGGTATGTGAGGAATGTATGGGAGTTCTGAGCTTAGTTTTAACATAAGCTCCGCTTCAGAGCGCTATAATACTGCTTTCTTTGCCAAATGCATGGGAATGGGATTGGGTAACAATTTATTCTGGTATCGTTCCTTCTCTACGATACTATATTAGGTATGTGCCCTTTATTTCAGTTGGCATATAGAAGAAAAAAGTACTCACTGCGTTTTCTATTTTGTGAGTCGAGATAAGACCCAAAGTAAGCTCTAAGCTTATATTATGCAATCTAACTCAGTTATAATATAAGTATTCATACGCAAATCTTCTATTTATATAAAAGAAAGTCGTGTTAGTTAGTTAGTTACCATTTATAACTTGAGAACGGCTGGACCGATTATAATGGTTCCTTTTTATTTTATTAATCTTGGTCAGGAATAGGACAATAAGCGATAAAAATCCCGAAATTCCCACGGGAATAGGGAAGCTGCGGGTGAAGCCGCGGGACACAGCTAGTAATTTATAAGAATATTTAATTGACACCCAGACGACGTCGCCAACGATTATCTCTTCACATATTGTTGATTTTGGGGCGGGAATCGAACCCGCAAACCCGATACAGTAAGTGCTCTTACTACCACTGAGCCCAATTGCGCCATTGATACCTACTAAAAAATATAGAATTAAATACCTCTCAAACATTACTATTATAACCAAAGAAAACGATTCGAACAAAACGTTTTAGTCTCTTCGAATACAATGAAATCACAACAATATTGTCGAATTATGCAAGTCACACTCAACATGGCGTCGGGTAAACGAAAACATTCACGGAAATAAACGCGAGGTCTCTGTTTAAAAAGCAATTCAATAACCAAATCTAATGTTTCAATATTGTTCCAATGTCCTGAATTTCACTGTACTTAGAATATTGAAATAGTATTCTATGTCGTGGATGAGTAGATTTCATGCAATAGCAGCGCCCCGCGGTTTTATCCGCGTTGTGCCCGTTCCCGTGGGAATTTCGGGAATTTTTATACTTATAAATCTTCCTCTTGATTCACTCTATCTAAATAATAAATAGAAATATATTCGTTAACTTATTTTGACGAATATATTATCCATACTATTATGAACTCACAAATATTTAGTAGGTATATATTGTTTGATTTGAATACACAAAACGCTAGACACGTCGAGCGTGTTCCTGAACAAGGCTTTATATAAAGTTAATGATGACTTTGCCTGTTTGTTAATGGCGAAACCACATAACTGATTATACAAGCATTTAGCATGAAGATAATCAAAGATGCCAAACCGGGTAATTTGTGGGTTGTTACTAGGAAACAGTAAAGAAACATTATTATTATTAGGATATGTTCGTCAATTGTGTTTCAAGAATAATACTGTTACTATTTATGTATTTGACAAGCCCGTTGGCACAGTGGCAAGTGAGAGCGCTTACTGTGTCGGGGGTTGCGGGTTCGATTCCCGCCCGGAGTCAACAATATGTGCAGACATAGTTGTTGGCGACGATGTCTGGGTGTCAATTATATATTCTTATAAAGTATTTGTGTATGTTTATGTAGTAGTATCAGTTAATTAGATTCCATAACACAAGCTTAGAGCTTACTTTGGGTCTAATTAACCGTGTGTGAATTTGTCCAGGTATATTTATTTATTATTATTTATTTATGTACTCTTTCAATTATAATAAATGAAACGGGTCTGTATCGCGTTAGATAATTAAACGTATTTACTAAAATACGTACTCGACGTTTCGAGCGGATTACACCGCTCGTGGTCACGGGATAACACGCGATACAGACCCGTTTCATTTAGTATAATTAGTGCAAATCGTGTGAGTTTAAAAAGTATCTTTCAATTATACCCCGTAATAGCTGAAGTGAAGTGTGAGATGGATATTTGTCACAAAGATAGAAAGGGCCCTAAACAAACACACACGAGAGGGATACACCTACGCAAATCTCCGCAGAAATCACAAGTTATGTTAGAAGAGTATTTTCGTCGGTAGATTTATAATAATATACTAAGAAGTCGGTAAGTTTGAGTAGGCCAGCGGCCAATCCTGTTAGAGAAGGCCAGAGGCCAGAGGATGGAACAACCGGGACCGACAATCTGTTACTAATACTAGTTACCTACAAGTATTACCTGTTATTTATATCATGCTAGCTGCGCCCCGCGGTTTCACCCGCTTTGTACCCGTTCCCGCGGGAATTTCGGGATGAAAAATAGACGTTGTCCGATTCATAGGCCTACCCGATATGCACACTAAATTTCATGAGAATCGGTCGAGCCGTTTCAGAAGAGTTCTATTACGCACCCCGTGACACGAGAATTTTATATATTAGATTAGAAGATTTACTTGCACGTATGACTCAACCCAGCTATGAATACAAAATAAATTCAAAGTGTTATATTGAAACAACAAACGGAGCTATGTTTGTTACACACGGCCAACCCTAGTAGATCGCTGCATCAGCATGAGTGCAATATACATTGCACACGCCACCTACGACCTACTTGGAAGTCACGAGGCGCAAGCTCAGCAATGACGTCAATAGAAGTTTCCGTAGAAGCACCAAACGTGGGAGCGTCACTTTTGGTACAAACATCGACCAATTGACATCAATGTAATTTAGTTGTAATAATTAATTTGTAATACTTTGAATAAATTAGTTTTATTAAATTTAAATTTGCATTTTTTTGAATCCTCGGGCTGCACCCATCGTAATTGGCGCAGTCGGTAGGATACTCGCGGGATAGATCGCGAATCTGTCTATAATATCGACCTTCGATATCGCGTCGCGAGCTACCCGGGTGGCTTCTCAGCACCAGCACGAGTATCCAGAATCTACGGGAGTGTGGCAAGAGGAGTATCCGAAAATCGATACACAGAGAAAATGCAGATTTGGTAAGTACCTAGATCTTACTAGAGTTGCTCACCTTTCCTATAATTAAGTTCCTTTAAGTTTCCAAAATTTTTCACCCACGTGGTCAATCGCGGACCTCTAGGTCAAGTAGTAGTAGTAGATTCTCGCAAATTGATGCAAGTAGAAATCTAGAGAATATTTTAGAGTGTAGTAATAGTAATATAAAATCTAGTGATTTAATTTTTAATTGTAATAAAATGAGTGTAGACTTAGTAGATCAAGTTTACAAGGCCTTACGCCTGTTACCCGAGTTCGACGGGAACCCGAATGTACTCACGCGCTTTGTGCATTTATGCGACCAACTTGTTGCGCAATTTGTTAGAGCCGAGCCAGGATATGAGCTTAGTAACTTATCACTATTAAATGGCATCCTTAATAAGGTTACCGGACATGCCGCACGCACTATCAATTCGAACGGCATCCCCGAAACCTGGCAGGGCATAAGAAATGCTCTAATTAATAATTTCTCGGACCAACGAGATGAGACCGCTTTGTACAACGACCTTGCTTTGTTAACTCAGAAACATTTAACACCACAAGAGTTTTATGAGAAGTGCCAAAGTCTATTCAGTACAATAATGACGTATGTAACTTTACACGAGTCCATACCTACTACTATCGAGGCTAAACGTGCCCTGTATAAAAAGTTAACCTTACAGGCATATGTTCGTGGTCTTAAGGAACCGTTAGGTTCACGTATTAGGTGTATGCGACCAGATACCATCGAGAAAGCCCTCGAGTTTGTCCACGAGGAAGTTAACACCCTTTACTTACAGCAACGTAACGATCAGTTGCCGGAGCGGAGAGCTGCGCAGCAGTCTACGTCTTCATTTGACCCTACTGTTAGTTATAAGCCGAATTTACTTACCCCGCGACCGTTTACGTTTACACCCCCATTCAATCAACCTGGTCAAATGAAACCTATATATCAGGTACAGCCATCAAGGCCAATGCAAGCTTGGAGACCCCAAGTGCCTTATAATCGTGGCCCCTCTCGAACCCAACAGATGTTTAGTGCACCCCCGCCTAATTACAGGCCCCAGAGTAATGTGTTCCGAGCGCCTCAACAACGGCCCGGATACTCACCCCCTAATAGCGGCCCTAAGCCTATGAGTGGTGTTAGCCATTTCGTATCGAAGCCCATGCCTAGACCCTTGACAGTACATGACTGGAGTAAACACGGAAATCCACCCCCGTCTAACTACTTCAAGACTCGCGAAATGAACATGAACGAAATAGACTGTTATGACTATTACGAATACCCCGACTATGACTATAACTATGACCACTATGACCAATATTACCCCGAAACTTATTACGAACCCGTTTACGAGCCGTCAAGCCGTAATGACTTTGTCCCCGCGTACGTAGAGGAACACCAGGACGTATCGGACAATACCGCTGCTGAAAATCAGGATTTTCAGATAGCCCCGAAATCAGACAAGCCAAAATAGAAATTAACTTACAGACGCAAAGACAACTACCGTACATACAAATTAACAATCCACCCTTAAAACTACTAATCGACACAGGCGCGAACCAGTCCTTTATTAGCCCCGACGCAGTAGAAAAGTTTTATTCTAATATTCAGTTTAATTATCAACCCTTTGAAGTAACTAACATTCACGCAACTACTCGCAATAACTATTCTATTACTTTACCTTGTTTTTCTGAATTTAATGAAGATTGCGACATTACCCTATTCGTATATAAATTCCATAATTATTTCGACGGTTTAATTGGCTTAGATTTGTTAGAGAATTTAGAAAGTAATATAGATTTGAAAAATAAAGTCCTTAAGACACGTAATTCGATTAATCCATTGTGCATGTATGATTCACGTAATTGTAATCTGTACGAAAACATAATACCGGCTAATTCATCTAAATTAATAAAAGTACCTATTAACTTTCATAACGGTAATGCATTTATTTCCGAACAGACTATATCTAACTGCATTGTACGCGATTGTATTACCAAGGTCAGAGATAACCGAGGTATTATAGAAATTACTAATACGACAAAACATGATGTAGTGTTCTCAATGGATAGACCTGTCAGTGCGGAATTATTTAACGAACAATTTTTGCGTATAGACCCGCCTGAGGATCGTGTATCCCAAGTACTTTCGCGGTTACGCACCGACCATTTGAACCCTGAAGAAAAGGCAAATTTAGAAGCTCTTTGTGCAAAATATGCTGACATTTTTTACATCGAAGGTGAACCCTTATCTTTTACAAGTCGAGTAAAGCATAGGATTCGCACTACCGACGAAACACCTGTCTATACTAAGACCTATAGATACCCTTTCGTTCACAAACAGGAAGTCCAGGATCAGATAAAAAAAATGTTAGAGCAGGGAATCATTCGACCTTCACATTCAGCCTGGAGCTCCCCCATCTGGGTAGTTCCAAAGAAAGCTGACGCGTCTGGTAAAACCAAATGGCGTATTGTAGTTGATTTTCGAAAAGTCAACGAAAAAACGATTGACGACAAGTACCCCATCCCTAATATTACTGACGCTTTTGATAAGCTCGGTAATTGCCAGTACTTTACGACGTTAGACTTTGCTAGTGGTTTCTATCAAATGGAAATGCACCCTGACGATATTCACAAAACAGCATTTAACGTAGAGCAAGGGCACTATGAATTCTTACGTATGCCCATGGGTCTTAAAACCGCCCCTTCAACATTCCAACGCATGGTAGAAGACCTCCTTAGGGACCTCGATAATTGTCTAGCTTACGTCGATGACGTCATTGTATTCAGTGTCTCTTTACAAGAGCACATGATTAAACTAGAGAAAGTCTTTCAAAGAATTAGGGAATCAAATCTAAAAATTCAATTAGATAAATCAGAGTTCTTAAAACTAGAAACCCCGTTCTTAGGTCATATAGTTAGCAAAGACGGTATCAAACCTAACCCAGACAAGATTTCCGCCATTCAGAAATTCCCTATTCCTAAAACCTCCACTGAGATAAAACGGTTTCTCGGACTAGTAGGCTACTATAGGAAGTTTATTCCCGACTTTGCGCGCATCACAAAACCGATGACGCAATGTCTAAAGAAAGGTTCTAAGATCACCTTTAATGACCCTAAGTACATTGACTGTTTCGAAAAATGTAAAGACCTTCTGACCAACGACCCTATCTTACAGTACCCAGACTTCACAAAAGAATTTGTACTTACGACTGACGCTTCTAACTTTGCGTTAGGCGCTGTACTTTCACAAGGACCAATAGGACAAGACCGACCTATAGCTTATGCATCTAGAACTTTGAACACCAGCGAAATTAACTATAGTACTATTGAAAAGGAGTTGCTAGCCATAGTTTGGGCTACCAAATACTTCCGCCCTTATTTATTCGGAAGGAAGTTTAAGATAGTGACAGACCATAGACCCTTGCAATGGGTTATGAGCCTTAAAGAACCAGGCTCCAGACTTACCCGTTGGAGACTTAAATTGAGTGAGTTTAACTTTACCGTAGTATACAAGCAGGGCAAACAGAACACCAACGCAGATGCATTGTCCCGCATTGAAATTAATAACGAGGACACTAGCTCTATAAAAGTTAATGTATCTGAAAAACCTCACTCAACCGCAGGCTCTGAAACTCTCACAGCCCCTACTGACAACTTAGACTCACCACCTGACAATTCTGACACTGCGACTATTCATACTAGTAACGAAGCCCCTATTATGGAAGTACCTATTTCTGACGACCCTTTAAATAGATTCAGTAGACAAATCTGTTTCGTACTAGTAGGTGACATTAAAAAACGACCGACAGTGACTAAACCATTCGAAACACATACTCGAACGACTATACAACTATCCGAATCTAACTTGACTAATGACGTCATTACCGCAGTTAAGGAGTACGTAAACCCTAAAGTAAAAACAGGAATTATAATTCATCCCCCTCTCGCAATGTATAAGATCATCCCTATCATTCAGGATAACTTCAAAAGCTCCGCAATGAACCTTGTCCTCACTAAAAAAGAATTAGAGAATGTCAAGGAATACTTACGTCAACAGGACATCATTCAAAAGTATCATGAAGGTAAAACCAACCATCGTGGAATTACTGAGTGCTATTTAGCATTATCATCTAGATACTATTGGCCAAAGATGAAAGAACACATCTCGAAGTACATAAATGAATGTACTATATGTGGCCAAGCTAAATACGACCGTAACCCAATCAAGCAAAGGTTTAATATTGTACCACCCCCTAGTAAGCCCTTTGAAATAATCCATCTAGACTTGTTCACGGCTCAGAATGAGAAATTCCTTACTATAGTAGATGCCTTCTCGAAATACGCGCAAGCTTACCATCTTAGAGATAGCACCGCTCTTAGTGTTGTACAAGCTTTACTTGTGTTTTGCACTCACCATGGTGTCCCTTTCACTATCGTCACAGACGGAGGTCCTGAATTTACGAACCAAATATTCTTAGAATTTAGTCGAATTCATAAAGTACAACATCATAAGATCTTAGCTCATTCTCCAAACGATAACGGTATTGTAGAGAGATTCCATTCCACAATCTTAGAACATCTTAGAATATTAAAGCTTGAGAAACGTAGTGAACCAGTCATTAATCTCATGCCGTATGCCATTTTAGCTTACAATAGTTCTATACATAGTTTTACTAAATGCAGACCAATAGACTTGATAACCGGACATTTTGACCCCAGAGACCCTATAGACATTGACATATCCGAACATTTGTTTCAACAATATTCCCA
This sequence comes from Cyclophora punctaria, assembly GCA_951394245.1. NCBI lineage: Eukaryota > Metazoa > Arthropoda > Insecta > Lepidoptera > Geometridae > Cyclophora > Cyclophora punctaria. The sequence goes on along the minus strand of OX596171.1, from coordinate 1,339,926 downwards.
AGACCATAGGAAACGAATGAATCAAGTTTACGACCTAATTAACGAGACTTCGTTACATGACCGGACACAACTGACTGAAAACCGAAATAAGAATAGAGAACCAGAGAAAGACTATACCCCTGACCAACAAGTCTTTGTACGTAATCCTATGGCGTCCAGACAAAAGTTAGCCCCGCGATATACGCAGGATACTGTACTCGCAGATCTTCCAATCCACATCTATACGAAGAAAAAGCGAGGTCCAGTAGCTAAATCCCGCCTTAAGCGAAGTCCTAAAATCCCCACCTTGTTACAGGATATTACTATGGCTGACGACACTTCATCCGACCCAAGGACAAGAGATAACAATTGACTCGCTTGACAATGGACCAGGACTACTCCCTTTCAAATTAGGAGCAGCAAAGATTGTCTCCCACTACCATTCATTTCTTAGTCATATAGACTTGGAAAGTATACATCTCCAAATAGAATTAGTGAAATCCCAGATGGCTGAATTAAGACCCCTACTAAATAATAAAACTTTGTCTCTATTTGACCCTCATCTAGAACATCTCAATAGGAAAATCATTTTAATTTCAGATAAAATAAGTATATTTGAATCAGCACGTAGTAAAAGAGGTCTCATCGACGGTCTAGGTTCCGTTATTAAAAGCATTTCTGGTAACCTAGATTATACTGATGCACTGAAGTATGAAAATGCTATTAACATCTTGCGTAATAATGAGCACAAATTAGAATTAGAGATTAACCATCAAGTTAGTTTAAATAGTAATTTCATCTCCCATAGTTCTCAGATAATAAGTAAAATAGTTTTAAATCAAGATAGCATGAATAAAGCACTAAATTTAATATTAGAAAATGATGCGAATAGAGATACAGATTTAATTAAATACGCCCATCTGGCACAACACTTATTAATTTTAGGAGATAATATAGATGACCTATACGAGGAGTTACAAAGTTTAGAGAATACTCTAACTTTTATTCGTGCATCGAGCACCCCATACTCTTTATTTAGTTTAGATCAAGTTAAGAATATGTTAAGTAAACTAAGGATTTTATATTCAACTAATGAAATCCTAGATATAGAAATTAGGCATTTTTACGAAATAATTAAATTAGGATATTTTTATCTAGATAAGCAAATAGTTATAGTTATAAAGGTCCCGGTTGTCATTCCTTTCACATTCGATTTCTATAAACTATCCCTTGTTCCCAATAAAAACCATGAAACCCTTATTCCACCCTCACCTTTCGTAGCACTCTCTAGCAAAGATTCTTGGTACATAGAGACAGAATGTCCGAAGATTAACACCCTATATCTCTGTGAGTCGGTACCCAGCCTCCAGATCCAGCAAAAGCCTGATTGTATCCAGCAGCTCATAGTCCACCAGGAACTCCTGCCCACCTGCAAGCTGACACCAGTAGCCCTCAAAAATGAAGCCCTGGAATCCCTGGACGATAAGCACTACACCATAAGCTTCCCTGTACCAACCAAGGTGAAGATATCCTGCGGCCAAGAACAATATCGTACTCTACAAGGCAGCTACTTGGCAGTTATCCCTCTCAACTGTCACCTGAGAACGCCAACATTCACAATCTCCAACTCAAATGACCACATCAAAGGACACGTCATAAGGATCATCGAGATACCCCTGTACAACGAGACTACACGTCGAAGTAACCCGAGGCTCATCTTGAACTCTCCTAGTCTTCAAAAACTTCACGCCCTGAGCAACGAGATAGCGACGCAATCGCCCATACAACTTGATGACGTCACCGATCCAGTCATCTACCACACGACTATACCGATGTACCTCACACTCTCCGGTACATGCGCACTCATCTCTACTCTACTCTATCGCCGACTACGCGCAAGAAAAGTATCCAGAGACTTCACTAACCCTGAGATCGTCTATGCAGTCCCAGCACCGCGCATTATCAACCCCAACCAAATAAGGGTTGATCCCGGATGTCTACCAGCGACCATCTTGAACAAGTCCATCGATAATCGCTGTTCTTCGGGGGGAGATGTTACACACGGCCAACCCTAGTAGATCGCTGCATCAGCATGAGTGCAATATACATTGCACACGCCACCTACGACCTACTTGGAAGTCACGAGGCGCAAGCTCAGCAATGACGTCAATAGAAGTTTCCGTAGAAGCACCAAACGTGGGAGCGTCACTTTTGGTACAAACATCGACCAATTGACATCAATGTAATTTAGTTGTAATAATTAATTTGTAATACTTTGAATAAATTAGTTTTATTAAATTTAAATTTGCATTTTTTTGAATCCTCGGGCTGCACCCATCGTAATTTGTTCAGTACAAATCGGCTTTGTAAACTTAATTCCACAACGTAACGTCGAAACAAGGTAAATCTGGGTACGCATTCAGATTTTCGGCTAATCTCTTAGTGCGCCTCGGTGACGGAAATATTTGCATTTACAAATAGAAGGAAAAATGTGTATTGATTATATAAGCTTCATTTTATTCTTTAAATGGGTCAATAGAGTGTTTAGAGACGAATCGTTCCAAAATATTATTTTATGGATTGACAAACACACTTACTATTGACATCGTTATTAGTTGTAGAGAAGGGTCTCTACAACTAATAACGACTTTATAACTTCGACGAAATAACTTAAACCTATTCCTTATTTTATACAGGGGTATAAAATAAGGAATAGGTTTAAGTTTAAAAATATTGTCAAAAATGTAATTATGTATATTTTTATTACTAGCTCTACTGTCCTCGATTGAATTGCTTACATTTACATATGTGAAATATTCATTAATTCATTTTAAATAGGTCAGTGATCAACTTAGTACTAGTAAATGTTTGGATTCAAGGAAATCGCCTAAGGGTGCTTTCAAATTATGCGTTTCGTGTCGGACCGCTGCGGTGCCGAAGCGGTGCGTTTGTCGTGTTGTGAACGTACGATCGTGTGTTTTCATACAAAACGAGCCGTGCGGCAACAGTGCGTACTAAAAAATAACTAAAAATTTTAGTACGCCCTGTTCACAACACGACAAACGCACCGCTTCGGCACCGCAGCGGTCCGACACGAAACGCATAATTTGAAAGCACCCTAAATTATACTCTGTATAACTGTTCCTTAGTTCGATAACGTTGTTAGAGAGTCTAAAGACAAACTTGACTGCAACAGTTTTTAAACTATCTGGACTATATCCTGCGAAGAACTTAACTTAGTTGAGTCAACGTAATTTAGATCACGAAATCCCAAATCACAATTCAAAATTGAACAATAGTATTTTTAGAACCGAACCAAAGTAAAGATTAACAAAGTTTGCGATCGCTATAAATCAAATTTCCCTTTCACTTCTAATCGAATTATCAAGTTCGCTTTACCTGGTTCAAGTCTAATTTGTTAATTAGTTAAATTATCCGCCATATTGGTTTGTCAACAACAAAGTTATTAAATGTAAATATATTTAAAGGTCAAATTATTATTTAATCTATATTAAACGCTTCAGTGGTGTAGTGATATCTGCACTCGCCTGCCAAGATTGAGATCCCGGATACAATTCCCGGGTCGAGCGAAAACATGTTTCCTACTTTTCAAACATGGCTCGGGTTTGAAATTACCAACCCTAATTATGCAAGCGTGGTGATTACGCCTAATCCTCTTCACTGTTCTGATATCTTCAGTGAGATGAGAGGCCTTTGCCCAACAGTGGGACATTACAGGCTAATACTTACTTACTCATCTATATTCAATCTAAGAAATAAAATTAGAGTAACGTTTAAGAGCAAAGAATTTGTAAACTATTTCAGCTTTTCGGAAATATGTAAAAAAAAAGATGGCCGACACTCCACTAAATAGTCATACTATGACGTCACATGGACCATGCCACATTCTCATACTAAAGTATACTAAACTACCAAACAGAAAATAGAACTGTTGCCATTTGTTTATGGTGTAAAATTGTATCCATATTACATAACGTCGGCAGTACATGTTGTATGCAATATCCGCTCATATACTAACTGCACGATACATACAAACTGACAGGCAAACAGAATCAAACATTTCCTTACTGCGAAATGCGAATGCCTTTCGAAGCTCGCGTAGCACTGCATGCGTTATAGAACACGGTCACACCGCAGCCTAATTACCTAATAATAGTAGTTTAAGGAATATTAAGTCTTTGAAATACTTGGTAAATTAAACATTTTGAATATTTATTATGATCTATGTGTTTTTATACTGATTGTGTAAAAATGAAGATTGTATTTGCAGGGTATTTTTAACAAGTGTTGGTGTAAATGTGTGTCTCAAGTGTATAATATATGCATTTTAAACACAAATACTGAAATTTAAGATTAACAAATTAATCTAAAAATTATAAATAGCGAATTCGTTTTTATCATCATAATAATTAACTCACAAAATGTAACGAACTAAACACGCTGCGCTGCAGCCAGTGTCCAACTTTCATACAATTTCCATGAAGCTGTTTGCGTAGCAATACAATTGTCGGGCCTTATCTCAAATAATGAACAAAAGATGTTATGATACAATTTAAAAACTTCCCTGAGACCACTGAATGCGTCATGTTTATTTATCTCCCTCTAACTTTTAAACAGAAATAAAAATAGTTTTATCGTCGTTATTTTTATAACGGTATTTTATAACGTGTTATTTATTTTCCGTTCTGTTTAACGGTTTGTACTGAATTGGAATGTTATTTTTATGTGAAATCTCTAATCTGATTTCAAAACGTTAAATTTATCCTATTTATGTGAGTCCAATTTGTGAACAGTTTGTTAAGACTTTTTATTGTGAAGTAACAAGTTCGTGGACTAATTATTTAAAATTTAGTTTGAAAGTTTTATAAATAGTATCTTCTTTATTCACATTCTTAACTCAAGTCAATGTATTATTCAGAAAACTTACTTATTCGTAAACAGTCACAAAACAGGTTGTATTGTATTGAAACATTAATTTCAAAGTAACTTAAAACTACACCGTTATTTATAGTACAAAACTTTAAATAACGATATAGTTTTTAAGTAACTATGAACCAACTACGATACATAATATTTAACTGCAGTTATTAAAACTTATTCACTAGTAACGATATAACGAAGTTTGGATTATTATAAGATTACTCCCAAACCTATCATAACGTTAATTTAATAACGATACTTCGAAACGTGATTGAGTAATAGTTACAAATTGAATATAACGGTGTGAAACGCCCCAACACATACTCTGCTCAAATGCCAGGAGTGTGTTCACGTGAATTACGATTAGCTTCATCAAATGATCGACGTTTGAAAGCTTTGCATTCAATCGAATATGTTATAATTTAATTAGATAGCTTTTCTTATAACAAGATCTGTTATTGAGTGTTATATTGATTGCTACGAGTGCTAAACTTACATAATTATGTGTGATTCCGTAATACTCATTAAAGTCGGGTATACTATAATTGTACTTATCTATACTAATATTATAAAGCTGAAGAGTTTGTTTTGTTTGTTTGTTTGTTTGTTTGTTTGTTTAAACGCGCTAATCTCAGAAACTACTGAACCGATTTGAATAATTCTTTCACTGTTAGATAGTCTATTTATCGAGGAAGGCTATAGGCTACATTTTATCCCGAAATTCCCACGGGAACGGGCACAACGCGGGTAAAACCGCGGGGCGCTGCTAGTGCTTAAATATAGCTTATCTAGCTGAGCTGACTGTAATACTGTGTCACATTATACATTTTGTAACTGAAAATTGACATGTGAGTAGGTAACAAAGAAGATTGAATATAACAAGGTTCTATGTATGGTCGACATCTTTTGGGTGTGTTGTGAAGGTGTGAAGGTGTGACTTTACTGGCAATCATGTTAATGTTGATGTTGTATACCTATTGTCTTTATAATAGAAAATATCGTATAAATAACGGTTAGAAAGTGTGTTAGTTACACTATTTATAACTTAAGAACGGCTGGACCGATTTTAATGAATTTTTTTTTATTTTACTTATCAGGAACAGGAATAGGATAATAAGTAATAAAAATCCTGAAATTCCCACGGGAACGGGTGCACTGTGGATGAAACCGCGGGGCACAGCTAATAACCGTTATTTGAATAATATCCGTAACTGTTAATTCAAATATTGGGATAAAACACCAAATATATCTTTATTAGTTTTCATTTTACGCAGGTAATCCCGTGAACAGGTGAAATCGACCGTAGCAACCTATTTCCTTTGCATATTGTTTATTGCCGCTACGAAAACTCATAAACTTTGTATATCGCCGTAAACCGAGTCCTATGCGTTTACGTTACGTTCCCGTTACGTTCCAGTTACGTTATACCTATCGTAAAATTGATAGGTTTGACGGTAAAAAGTTTTTCCATGTTCAGTAATTTACGCGTTCGACGCATTCGTTAGGTTTACGGTGGTTGTTAGTGGCTGATGTAAACTATAGGGCTTTTTATATGAAAAAGATGGAAGCTGTTTCTTAAAGGGTCTTTCTTTTTCGTATTCAGTTATTTTTTTCCTTAAACGTTACAGGTTTTGGTTTTTTACCGGTTTTAAGAACGAAATCTCTAGCATGACTAGCTTATTTTTAAAATAAGGTAATATTATCCTAAGATAGTAGATTATATCTTATTGTTATCTTGTTTCTAAAAACAAGACATGCCCATTGGTACAGAGGCATGTGAGGGCGCTTACCGTGTCGGGGGTTGCAGGTTCGATTTTCGCCCGGAGTTAACAAGTTGCATAGCAGACATTGTTGTTAGCGACTACCCAGACGTCGTCAATGTGTGAATTTGTCTTATAAATATTTATAATTCATAAACTAATTTACTTCTACAAAATGATAAAAAGTAACGCAAAGTATTAGCCTGTTATTTCCCACGGCTGGGCAAAAGCCTCTCATCTCACTGAAGATATCAGTACAGTGAGGAGGATAGTAATAATCTTCTTAAAATTGTTTAATCGAATTAAGTTTCAAAGAAGCTTACGAATATCCTTTAAAGCGCTGAGCTAAGCTGAAAACCGTTCCAAAAGAACGGGTTAAATAACCGTTATCTAAAGAACCTAATATTTAAACTAAGTGCGTTACTATGATAGTTTTAACCCTACAGCGTTCTAGTTTTAAAACTAAGACCGTTTCGAAGGAAAATTTTAAGGAATCGAAGAACTTTAAGAAGTTTATCCGGTTAAATAGTTCGGTTGGCATCATCTAAGTGTTTTGGCCTCAACCGCACTAAGAATTTTAGATTCACGCCTGTGGACCGCAAGTTTGGTCACCCGGGTATAACAGCTCTACTCTTGAATTTTAGTGTTTCACAATGTTATTTGTAACTGTAAACATTTCAGACATTTCATTTTGAAAACACCAATACTTGAAAGAAGATAAATTTGATAGATTTGTTTTTCTACGCTAATATTATAAAGAGGAAAACTTTGTTTGTTTGTAATGAAAAGGCTCAAAAACTAATGGACCGTTTTAAAAAATTCTTTAACCATTCGAAAGCTGCATTATCCACAAGTAACATAGGCTATTTTTCATCCCGAAATTCCCTCAGGAATGGACACAACGCGGGTAAAACCGCGAGGCGCTGCTATGTTTTATAAACGTATTAGCCGTGCTACGCGGTGTTGCCCGCGTTCTACCCGTTCCCACGGGAATTTCAATTTCAAATGTGTTCCCATGTGCTATTCTGATGTATAACCTATATTACTGTTTTCATACACATACATACATCCTCACAAACTTTCGCATTTATAATATTAGTAGGAGTTGAAGTGTGAAAAGTAACTATAACATAAATATCGTTCCAATAACAGTCACTATCACAAGTAACAGTTTTCGTGGATCGTTACTTCCTATAACGAAACGAACGCCAATTGAACACGGTACCACTACATTTTGCTCAAAAGAAAACGTACTAATACAACAATTACCTAAACTTCGTAGTTACAACGATAACTTTATCACAATCACCACTAAGGTGACCGTACACTAAAACTTTCGGCTATAACAAAAATAAACGGTCAATTTTGACGTATAACCAGTAATAACCGGTTATCTTTTCTCATATAACCGCAAATACTTCATCCCTCCGTCCATTTCATGGCACAATTCATCCACTTCACCCGTTATATTTCCGTCTATAACTTCACAGTTCGTAAAACAATCCCTTTTATTGCAACCATCGTCACTTTAGCAAAAAATCAGAAAACTAGCGAAGACTCGCGGACCATAAATAATACGACTTTCCGTTGCAGCTAATGTGTGGTGTGAGTTATAAGCTTAATGGGTTAATAATTGGTTGTTGTAAAAGTGAATCGAAGTAAAGTATTAGCCTGTAATGTCCCACTGCTGGGCAAAGGCCTCTCATCTCACTGAAGATATCAGTACAGTGAGGAGGATTAGGTGTAATCACCACGTTTGCCTACTGCGGGTTGGTGATCTTAACTCGAGCTTTGTTAGAAAAGTAGGAAACATGTTTAAGGTGTGAGTTGGTAAAGCGACTGCAGCAGTCGACTGCAGACTGCAGGCAGCAGGGCGTTGCAGTCGTCCGCAGTGCTGTCTGCAGTCGCTAATTCACTGCCGACTGCACACCATATAATCAACATTGCCAATGTGAGAAAATTACCCCAAAATGCGGGGAATTACAATCAATTAGAAATTCAATAAAACTATTTAAACGTAATGTAATGGTCAACTCGCACATACCGGAAGAATTTACAACTAACTAAGAACCTGAATGAAGTTGATTAAAAATAAGAATACCTACGTAAATCGATTGATATCGTAAAAAGCCTCGAAAAAGACCACTGGAATTCGAATGTTTTAAATTTTCATGAATTCGAAAAAATTCCCAAATTTAAAATTAATAGTTATTTTGTTTTAGTTATAAAATTATTTATAAGTGTACCATGAAATCAAACGACTAATTATGATCTCAATACAAAAAAATACTCTTTTTAATAAATAAATTGAGGAGTAATTATTTTGAAAAATGGTAACCCAAATTCATTTTTCGAATTTTGACATAATACAATTTATGGTCGGAGAGCCGATCGCCACATTTGCTGCCTACCGTTGCAGATACAAATATGATAATAAATAATCGAACGTTTTCAACACAATTTGAAGGAACAAAACAACGTCGGTGACAAAAATAACATGGCTTTGATTAAATGAATTATAGTTATTAAAATACTTTCGTTTAAAGATTTCGGTTTTGTAATGCATTATGTATTTACTAGCAGCGCCCCGCGGTATTGCCCGCGTTGTTCCCGTTCCCGTGGGAATTTCGGAATGAAAAGTAGCCCGTTGAATGTGGCTATCTATTACAAAAAGAATTATTCAAATCGGTTCAGTAGTTTCTGAGATTAGCGCGTTTAAACAAACAAACAAACAAACAAAACAAACTCTTCAGCTTTATAATATTATTATGTATTTATTCCAACGTGTATTCACTTCGATCAACAATACTGTTAGTGACGATAGCGGATACGTCTCTCATAGTGTGTACGTAGTTTAAGACTGATTAGAATATTTAAGATAAGTTTTATTTAGTCCAGGTATTATTTATTTAAGTAATATTTAGTAATGTACATAATTAAGTATTAAGGATTAAGTCGAGTTTAAGTTTTAATTGTTTATTGAATTCCAAAGTAGTTTTTTACGAGCGAGACGGCACTTTCCAAAGGGGCACAATCTTAGCTACGTCGTTGGAACTAAATTTATATTTAAACCTCAATATTTAATTGAACTGATTTTATATTTTTTGGGGTATACAGTCAAAATGGTCTTTTAAAAAAATGGTAGTGGCTGTCAAAAAAGTGAAGTTATATTATGCTTTTCAAGTTTTCATTATACTACATAGCAGAGATAAAAACCACGACACTTTGATCTATGCCACATTCGTCAATCTTAACATAATGATTTTCTATTGAGTGAAATGATTAATCATTACTAAGCAACCTAAATTGTATTAAAAAAATAACATTAGCTCCTACACTATTATTTTAGTTCGTTTTTCAAAATATTTTTCTCTTATCTGCTGTTGCTCTACGTCACGACTGCAGGACAGCACTCCGCGACCGCAGCAGAAGTGTCACCGCGCGTTCGAAATTTCATAGAAACTAGTAGTGAAGCTGTGTCTGCAGTTGCAGTCGACTGCTGCAGTCGCTGATCCAACTCACACCTTTACTCTCCACCCGGCAATTGAATCCGGGACCTCAGTCTTGGCTGGCGAGTGCACAATACACCAGATCACCGAGGCGTTATGTTTTTGATAAGATGTTTTTTAATTCATTTGTAAAGTCTGTTGGTAAAAAGTGAACAGTTGTTTAAAACCTCTAATATTTTTTACTCAGTTTTTTGCCCTAAAGAGGTTCTTTTGATCATACCCATCCCTAAGGGCAAAAGATTTGCGACTTTCGTTCTATTTGTAAGTTTAGGAAGATTTTTAAGGATCTTTAACAGTCTGTGCTTTAAGCCATACTTTGTAGCGACGAATGGTACAGGTTGGCAATAAGCAAAAAGATATAATTGCTCGTCCACCCACAACGTATACGATCCTTTTAACGATCGCAAAACCGTTCATTTGGCGACTAATTTGTAGACAAGAACACGTATTTGGGAAAACATAGTCTTGATTGTTTTATTTGATTTTTAAAACTGTGTTTGTTATCTCATTTGAGCGATTTTTACTTCATATAGGCGAATGCACATACCGCTTCGACCACCGAGTGGTCAAACTCATTTCAAATAGTATATAAAGAATCTTCGACCATTTTCCAAAACCAAGCCCTAGATTCCCATCCATATTTACCGAAACAAGGTAAATAAGTAAACAATGTTTTCAAAGAAAATAGTGTTCAAAGAAGAACAGTAGTTACCTCCTTTATACCTAGGGGTGAGTGTGTCCTAAATAAACGAAACATGGTCCTTTGTCAGTACTTTAGCAGAAGTAGGAGCCGTTCCGGTCCCGGCTGTTGTCTTTAGAGACTTACACAACTGCGGTATCCTTTCAAAACGAAGAGATGTGACGTCATTGCTTGTCAAAACAATGCGATGACGTCGTAACGGTGTAAATACTTAGAATATTAAAGATGGCGTCTTATGACTTTTAATTTGTGTTCTAAATTTGAATTTGAGAGATGTAAAGGTGTGTACAGCATATTGACCAAAGCGGTCAACGTGATGGATTGCGGTGCGAATTGCGAGTGACGTTTGACGTCAACGTTTGAGTCGGCGGCGTTTGACGAATGGTAAAGTCGAGTCTTAGCGCTTACGTTGCGTTTGAGCATTACCTTTGAAGAGTAACAAAATCGATTCATAGATACTGACGTCAACTCGGTTACTATCACTTGAGTTAGTAACCGGTATTGGACACTTACATTATATTTGTATATATAAATATATGTTCCTAATGAATCGTTGAGAAAGGTTATTGAGAGATTTTCTAATTTTTATATACGTGAAATTACGACCATTAGTTAATTGTCTATTTATTGACATATCTGAGTAAATCAATGTATAAAATCATCTATAATAATTTGATAATAATTTGAGGATTTTGAATACTTTTTATAATTTTTAAACATTTCGTATTTCATATAAAGTTTTTTCTCAAACTACTTTCTGATACAACATGAATAACAAATTGTCTTTTTCTTTGCTATCTTTTGACACTTTAGCGACAAAAGAATCGGAAAGTAATAAAATATTTACAGAGTCAATGAATTGGGAACGATATTTTCTTCATTGAGTTCGATGAATGAGTAACGTGGTTTACGAAAGTCAATGTCTTTAGTTCACGGCCACTTATGTTATGAAGTTTTCAGGATTCTTATAATAAACACAGGTTTTGCTTAACATTACAATTAATGAATAGTTGAGCCCAGACGTCGCCAACAACTATGTCTTCTCATATTGTTGACTCCGTTGAATCAAACCCGCAACCTCCGACACAGTAAGCGCTCTCACTACCACTGTGCCAACGGGCTTGTCAACACTGTCCTACTAATAATATACATGTGAAAATTTGTGAGGATGTATGTCTGTATGTTTGTACTCTTATACGAAAAAATTACTGAACGGATTTGGTTGACACTTTACAGTAATATAGGTAATACATCAGAATAGCACATGGGATACATTTGATTCCGAAATTCACCAGGAACGGGCTCGAAAAGTAAGATGATTCCGTGCTTCGGAGGGCACGTTACTTTCTACGGATAGTAGTCGTTACATGAGCCATGTCAGAGGCCTTTGGCGGCTCAATAACTCTGACACCAGGATTGGTCAGGTTGGCCATCCACTCGATGGAGAAGAAGACCAGGAACGGGTACAACGCGGGTAGCACCGCGGGGCACAGCTGAGAGTATATATAATGTTTGTAGCTTACTATAAGTATATTATACCCAGGCCTCTCACCTGCGTCTAACATCAACTAATACAATAATTACTTACATACTATCAAAGTTATAACGAGACGAACTTTGAACTCGGCTCCCACGACACCGTCCCGTAAGTCGGTTTACCAACTAACTTTTAACATCCAGTTTCCAAGTTTAATTGCGATTTTGGTTGTGGAATATCGTGTTATAGTGGTTTTTAAAACGATAGTGGTTTAGTTGGTTTTAACAAGTTTTCATATGATTATAAAAATAAAAAGGAATCGAAATAAAATGATGAACATCTGTAAGTCTATCAGCTTTGGATGTTAATAAAAGTCTATTCAGATTATTAAGTATCCTCATAGATGTCCGACATTGGTGAATATTGGGAATGATCAGCTGTGACCGACACCAGTAGTTGACATCGATGACCACTCGTGGCCATCCGGTTTAATTATATTCCATTGTATAATAATATGATCTTTTTCGTTTTAAACAGTTTTTGATCTTAACCATTATATCCAACAAAAACTTAATAAATAGTGATGAAATATTTCATGATTTCATTTATTTCTTACCCCTCTATCAAAATAGTTGTCTTTAGTCGATAAATCAAATCGACTATATAAAAAAGCTTCCGATTCTAGAAACGAAACAAGTCGTACAACAGAAGTCACAAACCTATTTCACAATCATAATAACTTCAAATCCCAATCGTTCTATTAAAAATATACTCAATAAATTGCACTTCGAACTACATGTAAGGCTAATACACTTGCCGACAGTTTATAAATAAACTCCCAAGTAACATACAGAACGCAATCTCACGTCAATTTAAGTTTGCCCTAACAGCTGCGAAAATATCTCAACGTTGTGAGAACTTGATTCAGAATATAGACGCGGATAGTTGAAGTTATTGGAGAAGAAATGTTTGTTACACCTGATTAGGTACGAAATTGTTTATTCGACTGTTTCGAGATGTTTGTATAGTGATTACAATTACAGGAGTAGAGGAGTAGAGGTTTGATTTCGACTATCTTGGTACCTGTGTGAAATTAGCAGTGAATATATTTTTTTGCCTGTATTATTTGCCGATAAAGGCTTCTCATTTCACCGATGGTATCAGTACAGTGAGTAGTAAAATATATATATTTTTAATGTAAAGAAACTCGACGCCAACATTCAAAATTGAATTCTATATTGCACCTAATGCAACACAATTTAAAACGATAGCAATTTGTTTTATAAATATAATTATGACGCTAAATCAAATTAAAAATCTTTGTCCAATCCATCCACAATGCAAGCCAGTGCATGTCTTGTTACTAAGCATGATTGTACAAAGTATATCTCAAAAAGAAGGCCGTAATTCACATCACTTGAACCAAAAGAATTATTACAAATAGTAAAATAACTATAATAGGTACCTATTTCGAAGGTTATTGTGACGGTATCCAAGCGATAGAGGCTCAAAGTTTGTCAATCTACTACATTGTGAAATAAACCGGTCCCTTTGTGAAACTTCAGTCAATCAATACTATTAGAGCGGTTAAGTTTGGTAGGAAGCAATTTCCGTAAGTATGTACTTGATAAAAATACCCTTTGAGGTCTTACATAGCGATCGTAGCTAATGGTTGGTATAAATCTATTGATGCTCTTATGGTCCGGTACACAAATTAAGCAGATGTCAGTTCCATACATATTTTAAAAATAGTAGTCAATAATACAGAAATGTATGAAAAAATCTCCTTGTCTAAGTGACTTGAGTATTCGATGGATAATAAATGAAGTTAGTTAGTTTTTTTTATTTCAAAGTTTAAGTATGTATTTAAGTTTCATTTAAATCTGTTTCTCAAACCCCCAAACCTTTTTACATAATATTTAAAATCTGTTTTCTTAGACTACCGACCAAGATCGATTATTGAGATCGACCTTAAGACGTAGCTTGAATTAAACAAAATCCATTCACATCACTAGCTATTTGTCTTAAGGCTTTTGAACGTATAGAGACTACTCAATAACAATTAATAACAAAGTTAAACAATCACCACACGTCGCTAAACAAATGACATACGCGATAAATAGTGTTGCCAGTGACGTAATCACAGTTGAAACAATGACAAACGTACAAATTGACAAATGATGCCTCACCGCAGCGCATTAAAGGATAATGAGTACCGTTGGTGTACCGACCGATACTGAATTAGTCTCATTTGTAACTTGCAAAGTGGTTTTGCAAATGTATTTGATTCATTTGAACCTTATTTTGTCCTCAAGTTTTAGTGCAGTAAAGGCCAACCCTATTACTTTGATGCGTTTTCATTTAGGCGGAGCGGAGCTCAGACAGCCAATCACCACAAAGCATTGAAATTTCAAACAACGGTTTGACATTGTCAAAATCTCGAAACGTATCCCTAACAATCAAAATGTTCTAGAAGCTTCTTTATAACTTTCTAGTCTCCTTGCAACAGCCTCCGTGGTCTTGTGGTTTGAGCGCTCGGCTCACGACCCGGAGGTTCCGGGATCGATTCCCGGTGGGGATATCTCACAAAAATCACTTTGTGAGACTGTCCTCAGTTTGGTTAGGGCATTGCAGGCTGAATCACCTGATTGCCCGAAAAGTAAGATGATGCCGTGCTTCGGAGGGCACGTTAAGCCGTCGGTCCCCGGTCGGATAAATCTGACACCAGGATTGGTCAGGTTGACCATCCACTCGATGAAGAAGAAGACTTGCTAGTTGGCGAATTCTAAAGACAAAGATAGTTTCTTTTAATATTTCGATTTCTATGAAAGCCATTGGTTCGCAGTTTATAAATAAACTTGCAATATTTACGGTGCTTTAAGTTAAGACATACTCATTGAATCGATATTTTTAAAAGCGCACGAGCTTTTTGCCCTATTCATACAAAATCAAATTAACAATAATTGAATTCGCTTGAAAACTTTTTAATGCTTACTCAATCGAAAGGTACATACTGAAATACTTTGTAAAAAATCTGAAAATATTCCCTCATACATGGATGATTTGATATTACTTTTCTGAGTATTTCAGTCAGCGCTTAAAGTATTAATATGATTTCAAAATTACCCGTAACTTTGAAAGTACGTAGACCGTAATCACAAAGGATAGTTATCCAAGTATAAATTTAAATCATATGCTCAAATGATTCTTTATATTTTCTACATCATAAAATAGTATTGTAACGTAGTCTATAGTGTATTTTTCAGACGAATTATTTATTTTGCAAATTATACTATTTAAACTATCACGATATGAACACATTGTAAACTCTTTTGACATATTGAGAATTTTCCCACCTGTGGGTAATAAAAAATGCACCAATATATAGACTAGTAGCGTCCCGATGTTTTACCCACATTGGCACGTTAAGCCGTCGGTCCCGGTTACTTTCTACGGATAGTAGTCGTTACATGAGCCATGTCAGAGGCCCACTAGGATTGGTCAGGTTGACCATCCACTCGATGAAGAAGAAGAAGACCCACATTGTGGGGAATTAAAAATAGCCTTTAACATTCCCGTTGCAAAAATAATTAATCAAATCGGATTGGTTAGCTCGTTCAAACAAACAAAAAACAACTAAACAAAGTCTTCAGTTTTATTATATTAGGATAGGGGACAATGAGTGTTACCCGTAATCCACACTCACCATATACGATGTTATAACAAACCTACGCATTAAATTCTCATATCACTCAAGGCAACCCAGTTAGATGAATTATAATGCATCTATAACAGCATTTATTATGAAATGAAATGAAATGAAATGAAATGAAATGAAATGAAATGAAATGAAATGAAATTATTTATTGCATGAAATAGGTAACATACATTGGTCTTATGATATAAACAGGTTTCTCTATTTCGCCGATATATTAGAAGGCATGCAACAGGTAGGTCTTACATATAAGTGTACAAAAACTAATAATTATTACTCAAGAATTCACTCACACTATACGGACATTTAGCTATTAGCCATTGCTTTAATTTCTTCATCATACTTGTAGTGGGGCCCTTTTTAAAGAAATCGGGTATTTTATTATATATTTTGATACACATACAGTAAGGACCCCTTTGGCACAGTGACAAAGTGGGGTTAAAGTCTATAATAAGTCTATCGGGATGTCTTTGATTTCTTGAATGTATTTCTTTAGAAGTCTTAAATAGATGGGAATGTTTTTTAACGAATTTGAAAATCTCTAAGATATACATGCCTGTGAGTGTCAGAATTCCCAGTTTAGTAAAGAGAGGCTTACATGATTCATATGGTCCTTTAGAACATATAGCCCTTAGGCATTTTTTTTGAGCTATAAAGGCTCTTTTGGCTGTTACACTATTTCCCCACAGTAAAACTCCGTAATTTAGTCTAGATGCAACATAACCGTAGTACGCATTGAGTGTAACCTTTTGTGAAGTAATTTTAGTAAGTCTTCTAAGAACGTAAACAAATCTATTTATCTTGTTACAAACCGCCTCAACATGATCATTGAAGTTCAGTTTGTTGTCAATTGACACACCTAAAAATTTTGAATTATATGTCCTCTGTAATTGCACATTATTACAATTTAAATTCATGTCAATTAGTTTGCGTCCTTTTACATCAAATTGTATATATTCAGTTTTTTGCAAATTTACATGTAAATTATTGTTACGGATCCAATCTGTTACATTTATTATTGTTTTATTAATGTCGTTCTCATATTGTTTAATGTCAGCTGTGTTAGTGTTAGAATTAATTATTACAGAAATGTCATCGGCAAATAATACGCATTCATTATTTGTAGCCTGAGGCAGGTCATTAATATAAAGTAAAAACAATAGGGGTCCCAGTACGCTTCCTTGGGGAACACCACTGTTATTCACCCTGAAGTCCGATAGGTAAGAATTAATCGTGTTGTTTTTGTCAATTCTGTTTATGCTGACACACTGTTGTCTATTTTCTAGGAACGATTTAATCCAGGTAAGTGCTAGTCCTCGGATGCCGTATTTTTCTAGTTTGTCAATCAGGAGTTTATGCAAGACAAAATCAAATGCCCTGGACATGTCAAAAAAGAGAACTGTAGCAAGTTTTTTATCATTAAGACCGAGCAAAACTTTATTGATTAGATTAAAACAAGCTAGAGTCGTTGATTTACCCTCCTGAAACCCATTTTGTTCACATCTAATTATATTATGTTTCAAGCAGAAAGACATTAGTCGTTTATACATACATTTTTCAAAAATCTTAGATAGTACAGGTACTAGGGTTATAGGTCTATAGTTCTCAACATCCTTTTTATCGCCCTTTTTAAAAATAGGTTTAACTATAGATTTCTTAAGGGCAGATGGGAATTGGCCAGTCTCGAAAGATAAATTTATTAGGTAGGTCAAAAACGGGGCGATTTCTGCTTTGCTTGATTTTAAAACTTTTGTGCAAATTTCATCATAACCGCATGAGTTGGAGTTGTTTAACGACTCAATGATTTTTATTATTTCTTGTTCACTGAACGGTTGAAGAAATATGGAGTTGGAAATAGGCTTAATGTGGGAAGTATTTTTTTGTATCTTTGAAGATTGTGTTCCATTTGTTAGATTTATGTAGTAATCATTGAATGTCGTAGCTATTTTAGAGGGGTCAGTTATGTTTACGTCATTTATACAAATGTCTGGGATTGTGATGGGCGGGGTGTAACTTTCGACATTATCACTAATAATTTTCCAAGAAGCTTTGGCAATATTTTCACTTTTTGTAATATATTCGTCATTACCCTTCCTCTGAGCATAACACATACATTTCCTTAATATTTTAGAGTATTTTAGATAATAATTTTTATTTTTTT
This sequence comes from Cyclophora punctaria, assembly GCA_951394245.1. Taxonomy (NCBI): domain Eukaryota; kingdom Metazoa; phylum Arthropoda; class Insecta; order Lepidoptera; family Geometridae; genus Cyclophora; species Cyclophora punctaria. The sequence goes on along the minus strand of OX596171.1, from coordinate 1,321,684 downwards.
CAGTTTTATACGACTCAAAGCGTAACTTTCTATTTACTCTGCAGCTTATTCTGATACCTTTTGTTATCCACTTAGGTCGAAAAGGTCCATTGTTTACTTTGATTTTAAATTTTGGAAAGCATAGATTATATAGCAAGCACAAAGTATCATGAAATTTGTTAAACGCACAGTCTAAGTTATTTTCTACAAATATGTCGGACAAATCTATGCTGCTTAAGTGCTTTTTGAATTTAAGTTGGTTCTCTACGTTTAGGTCTCTTTTATAGATATACCAAGACTTTAAAGTTGACTTAGTTTGAATAGGAAATGTGAGCAATTGGGCCGTGTTATGGTCTGACAGTTGCAGTGGTAAAAGTGAACCTGTACCTTTATGAACATTGCTCAAAATATGGTCGATGCAATTTTCTCCTCTGGTTGGTTCATTAATATGAAGGGTTAAATTAAAATATTTCGCTATGTCCTTTAAATACGTTCCGGCTGTTGTTTCTACCAGCGTGTTAATATTAAAGTCTCCAGCCAAAACAATTTTTTTATTTTTATATTTAGTTAGAATATTATGTAGGAGAGCTTCAAGCCTAGTTAAAAACATAAAAGATAGTTTGTTTGACGAAGTATATAGGCATATAATAATTAGTTTTTGTTCAGGGATGTCTATTCCACAGCATTCGAATATGTTTGGGCAAAGATAGGTGTCAAAAATATTAATTTCATTACATATGATATCTTTCTTTACCAATATACAAGTCCCCCCGCGCTTAGTATTTCTACAATATATTGCTGCTAATTTATAATTATGGAATATAATATTATTTTCCTCTCCTTTCTTAATGAAAGTCTCTGAGAAGCACAATACTTGCGGGATTGTTCCATTTTGAGAAAGATCGTACAAAGTAACTTCAAGTAGATCTTTTTTTGATAATAGACCAGCAATATTTTGGTGTAGCAGAGTAAAATTTTGATTAGGTACGAAAAAAGTCAGTTTGACCTAAGCTAGAGTTACATGTTGTTGGTATCTTAAAGTGATCTGTGTGAGTGAAATAGTTAGTGATTAATGTTTGTTTAGTAGTCGTACATCTGTTAACCTCAATTTCATTAATATGTGAACAATTTTTACGGATTACTTTTTTACTATTATGGGCCCTGATGGTATTAAAATTTAAATAACACTGATTGTAATCTAAGGAGTCTATTAACATATTAACACTATAACAAGTATCGTACAGACAGTTCAGATAGTAGCCCTTATTTTCCAAAAAATAACAATTTGCAAATTTATTACACACTAATTTTAATTGTTGATTAAGTAGTTCAGTATTCATATATAGACTATTATTCACTTTTAGTACAATTACTGTGCACTTATTTAAACTTTTAAGTGTAGAATACAGTTCGGAGGTTGTTGTAACAGGGTCATAGTCATTTTCTCCAATTGATATTATTACTTTGTCGTATTTACTGAGTCTTAAATTGCAACATGACTTTAGAGTCTCTACGGTTGGTGCGTGAGGCTTCGTGAACCCGGTTATCTGGTAGTTATTGTAATTGTTCTTGGTTCTGGATTTCGCAAGAGCAACCGCCAATCCAGAGCATTGTTGAGTTCCTATAATTGTGATTCGCCTTTGAGTATCATTCGTTGACCCCGGAGTAGCACATTCGGGAGTAGAGACAGGGTTGTTTGTTTGTAGGGTGGCTTTTAAGTTTTCGATGGCGTTGTTAAGTATAGATATTTCTTGCTTTGCGCATTGTAGTTGACTCGTTAATGTCACTATTTCTGTGTCCATGGTAGCTATGGCTGTCTTTGTAGTGTCGATAGGACTCTGTTGGGGGTTCGTAGGGGTTGATGTTGTCAGCTTTGCGGGTTTAATTTTCGGTGACATGGTGGTACTACATAAGTCGTATGCATTGATGCAAGAGCTTTGATGTTTTTTCTGCTTAATTGAAGACGATGGCGAGTGACATATGTTTTTAAGGAGTTGTATTTCTTTGACGTATTTACTTATTTGCCGCTTTAGGTCGTTATTTTCAATAATCATATTTTCCAATTCATTCTGTGTGCTTAAAAGGTTATTATTGAGCTCTGTCAGTTGTTCCTTATATTGTTGAGTATTATTATCAAAGTCCTGAGTGGGAAAATCCGCGCTCTTTGACAATCTTTCCATTGACTCGTCGCTCAGTGAGTCGTAAGACCGTTGCGAGTAATTGCATATTTGGTCGTCAATTTTGGTTGTTGATGATAGTGGTGTTGGTTCTTTGGATTTAATAGCCTTCCTTTTCCGAGTTGTTATAATGCTCTCTAACTTGGTATCCATAATGGGAACTCTTTGTCCGGTGTCACGAGATTCATTCGGCTTTGATTTAATATTACACGTCTTACATGTCCATTTCTTTTTTACTTCGGTACTCTTTAAGCCGTGCAGTTTTTCTGAGTAGCCAATACAGTCAAATTCATAGTGATGTTTGCATATGGAACATTTCACTGTGGTTTTTCCTTCGACTTTCTTTTTGCACTTATTGCATGTGACCTGTGGTGCCATCTTGCGGGATTTTTTGTTATTGAGCTGATTAGTTAAATGCCATCTAGTGGAATATGGTGGTACTAACTGAGTATTGTCAGGATTATGGCACTCGGTCGAAAATCAGTTACTCATTTAGTTCAGTGCCATCTAGTTGTATGTATGAGAACTAAATATTGTGGTACATAATTGGATTTGTGAATGATTCTTGAATCCGTTAAGGGAGTTTGAAATATATTCACGTTGCTCTTTGTACTTACATCACATATGATAGCTATTATCGGTTATTTTCACTGAGTCAAATATTATTTGAGATTACTTTGACAGATTCTTCATTAGATTTGTATGTTCCTAGCAGTATGCACTTGTATTTTATTAGCACTTTTCGTGGATAGTTTTTGCCACAAACACTTTCACATACTAGTCATAACTGTAACTGTTGGTTTTTTACACATTTAGCACTGTTGATGTTATGCAACTATTTTTAATAAAAACTTTTTTAGGAAACCGATGTTTACTTTGTGCGCCATCTATCGGCATTTTTATGATAATATAATATCCATTACGGTGATGCACAGGAAATTAAGCTAGTCTCCGGTATTATGATAAATACGTAACAGCCAAGCGAAACATATCAACCTTACATCCTAAATAATAAGGGTGATTGTTCAATGTTTCTACCAAACGTCTACAGTATGACACTCGACCATTATTACATGTTATAGTTTCTCTTTACGAAGCAAATCTAAGGTTCCTTGAATAATTCATTCCGGATATTTAAGTTGGTGAGATAGCGCTATCAAATTCTCTTCAGGGTTTTTTAGTTTATGAATAAGTTTGTGTGATGAAATGGGACTTTATTTTGTTGTTTATCTTTTGTTTGGGTGTTTTGATTTATTGCAGTTTCAATAGAATAATGGTAACTTCTTCTTCTTCATCGAGTGGATGGTCAACTTGACCAATTCTTGTGTCAGAGTTATAGAGCCGCCAAAGGCCTTTGACGTGGCTCATGTAACGACTACTATCCGTAGAAAGTAACCGGGACCGACGGCTTAACGTGCCCTCCGAAGCACGGAATCATCTTTTCGGGCAATCAGGTGATTCAGCCTGCAATGCCCTAACCAAACTGAGGACAATCTCACAAAGTGATTTTTGTGCGGTATCCCCACCAGGAATCGAACCCGGAACCTCCGGATCGTGAGCCGGGTGCTCAAACCACATGACCACGGAGGCTGTTAAACTGAAATATAGGCGTCTAAGAAATATTTGCTAGTAGGTACGTGGACTACGGAATAATAAACATTTTTGTAAGGAGTTTTAAATTCAGCCCCAATAAAACTTTTCTCGGCTTTAAATTAAGAAATAGATAAAGACATACAAACATTGGTATATATCTAGAAAGTAAAAATAAAAAGTGTATGTATGTCTTACTGGGGTTCGGAATTCGCGGGTCGAGTTAGAATGTTCCATGAGAGTCATTTTCTCATGGAACATTCTAACTCGACCCGCGAATTCCGAACCCCAGTCTTGGCAGGCAAATGCACATACCACTAGACTACCGAGCAAATTCAACTTTACAGAAAAATAGTACACCATATTTTTATTATTATTTTCATTCCATAATACCACCCAATCGTAAACAGTACTACACAATCGAACTGAACATAAAATATCAAAACGCACATTAAACCGAATTCGACCGGCACACCGAACCAATTTGGCACTATACACGTAATCTTGATTGGGGCCCATTTACATAAAACGTACAATAATACAGAAATAATATTTTGGAATCCATTTTACTTTTGTTGTGATTACGATAAGCGGTGAATGAGTAATGTATTAGAATATTAGAATTAATCTCGCATACTGTGTGGTTAATTTAGTTCGGAGTGATTAGTGCGATAAATCATCGCTATAGAGTTAATGTGTTATTGAAATTGACTGTTATTAGGTTATTATTATCAGTACTGAAATGTTAGTTTAGTGCATACCTAGGTGAAGTATTCTAACGCGTAAGTGTTAGGCCTAAAATACCTAATACCTAATAATTTTTTGTATGTAAATAAATATCAAACTGTACGTAATCTATCTGCAATTTGTTTAAGGTTCATAGAGAAAAAATTCAACGGAATAATTGTAATATAATTGTAATTAATCTGTGATACCACTGGCCCGTCTAAAAATATCTATTTATTAATGAATAAATAAAATATTAATAAATTCTTAAGTATAGTTGTATACATAGTATAGATAGTAGAAGGTATAGATATAGAAGAAGGTTGCTATTTAGGCTACTAGGCTAGTTCAAGATAAATTATGCCAATTACCTATGTAACCTATGTACCTATATCAAAATTATCACAGCATCAGGTATAATGCAGTTAGACCCGCGGCGCACTACTAGTATTGAATATCAATATAAGTTCATATATCACAAATACAAAGTCCTTCGCAATTTGAATAGTTTGCTAACAGCTTACAGTTTGTCTTGGAGCGACAAAGTACTAAACTGTTGCAAGCAACTTCAACGTAGGTATTATGTCTCAGACATCGAATATCGAAGACTGTTTCACTATGTAGTAGGTTGAAATATGATATTGTTGAGATGGGCTATATAACTACAAAATAATTTAATCCAGTTTCCAATTTCACAATAGGGACCTATTTCAAAGCCTAACCCATTATAACTATAGATGTATTGATAACATTTACCACACTGCGATGCGATATCGAATGTTATTTGAAAATACTGAAATAGTAAGAAGAATAAAATATTGTAACACATTCAATCATAGCTAAGGAGACGCCCCACAAAACGCCTCTGACATTAAAACACTTGACAGTCTGTCCATTTGTGTAGAAGTGATGCACTTAGTACACTTGCATATTATAATTATTATTATTTCGAGTAGTTTAGTGGCAAGTCGGAGTCTTTAGACCTCCTAAAAGCCATGTTCTGACGATTGAAACAACCGGGACCGTCTGCTTAACGTGCCCTTCGAAGTACAGTAGCGCTCAGGTAGAAAAAATAAAAATAACCTCTAATAATTTCAACGCTTGAATCACAGAGAACAACAGAACCTTATTTTTCAAACATATAGTTTTACATATTCTATGACAAATGGCGCTACCAGTTTTTAATATTGTGTGATATTCTCGATGTAAAATAGACATAAAATAACAATTCCACTATCTGCCACCCATCCCAGTAGGGGTCGAGCTGCACGTTGCTTAACAATTGCAATGAACTAACATCGCTTAGTCAAACTAGGCCACGGGCGCTACAATTTGCATATATGTAGAAGCACAGAGAACACATGTCAAACGTATGCCCTCTTTGCACCAATAGTGATCCTAAATAGTGCAATTTCGATATTAAGCTAACATTTGTATGTGGGCAGAAACGTTATCATTGCATCGGCCGCGTGTTGTGCCAATATGAAGCGTGTTTAACCATCATTACTATGCCGTGTCACCGCGGTTACATGTGTGCGTTTGTGCTAAGTATTATACCTCATTTGGCGCGACTCGGATCAATCGTTTTCGAGGTGTTTTTTTGGAAAATTCGATGAGATTTTTTGGTAGGACTTAGTACTAAAAGACAGACTGAGATTAATAAAAAGTATTTATAAAGTAACTAAATTAATTAATTAAAACGTAAAGTAACTAAATTAATTAATTAAAACAAACTATGCGCTAAATCTAAAACAGCGACATTGTAGATTACCTATTTCCGAATACTTCACAATACAAGTACTACTCTGAAAAATCTCCATAGATTCCGTCGCCACATCTTTCGTCCTTGTCATGCTAAAGGCTCCACACACTGCGCCATTTGTCATCCATTTAGGGGCGGTGTGTGGTTTCAGCCGTCATTTGTTTTTAGACTAACCGGCGACCTCTGTAGGTGACCTTAGTATGTGGCTGAAACTGTTACTAGCTAGCTTTGAGATGGTCGAAAAAAAAAAGAAAAAATCACTGAGAGACTTCGAGATGTCCATTTCAAATAGAAAGTTACATAATTTGCGTTATTTTTAACATATAATGTCAAAAATCACTCATTTATAACGTCTTCTAAGGTATCGTTTGACGTCTCTCAGTACGGTGGTAAAACGCCTGTTGTGAAAAAAATAGTCAAAAAGTATTACCTTCTGAAATAATTACATGTAGAGACTGAATTGACCCTCAACTCTATCAAACCACCAGTGTAGCTATTTTGTCAGTTTGTCAGTTATGTTACTACATCAAAACTATCGGAATCCTGACATCAATTATGATTACAAACCTGTAATTCAAAGTTAGAAGTCAAATAATTTTATTCAGTTTTATCTCCAAAATGGCTCATTCGAACTCCCAATTCAAAATTAGACGACTATTTTCTTCTACAAGCCAACTTGTTGATTTGTAAGTGTATCGGCCTCGCACTGTACCTCCAAATGAAGCTTCGTGTAAGTGAAATTAATTACGTAACTTATATTTTAATGCGTACATTTAAATCTAATTTATTAAACGCGACACTCGGCTTATTGTTACAGATTATTACGTCATAAGTACAGGGAATACATATTTATATGTAACTAGCCGCACCCCGCGTTGATATCTGCGTTGTACCCGTTCCCGCAGGAATTTCGGGATAAAATGTATCCCATGTGTTATTCTGATGTATAACTTATTTCATACAAATCTGTTCAGTAGTTTGTTGCGTGAAAGAGTAACAAACATTCATCCATCCACAAACTTTCGCATTTATAATATTAGTAGGATAGGATAGGATAGAATCGATTGTCACTTGTCTCTATAGGTACAAACTTAGTCACAGATAACTCAGTAGTTACTATAACTCCAGGTATATCAATTCTATAATAGATAAATGTCGTCAACAACTGACGGCAAACCCATCAATAAAGCTCGTAAATTAATTAACAGTATCACGCAAGAGCCGACATCATCATCCTCAGATTCAAACTCCACTGATATAATACCTAATTCAATAAATTATCTACGTATGGATATTCATCAAGTTAGCCAAGTCTCGAGTCAGATGCATCGACAACTAAGATGGTGTCTTGGAACTTTTATCAAGCATACACGGGAGAAATTATGGTGAACATGTTGTATAACAAGTCAGGCTAACATTTCATACAATATTCTTTTATCTATCTTTCTTCAAGTAAGTTCGAGTAGGCTAGTGGGCATTGTGGGCGACCTTGGTGTTGTAGTTTGAAGACCGACTGCTTCCGACTTGGTCTATCGATTGAGACAACCGAGACCGATAATTTTACGTACCCTCCCAAGGAAGGTATCGTTCAGATGGAAATGTCACTACCGGCCACCCATACAAGTATCGCAATGAGCTAATCATTTAGTCAAACTACGCCACGAGCATTTGGTATTAGATAATCAATAGCTGAGATAATATGTGATTAAGAAAGCATAAAATATTATTTGGTAGCTTTACTAAAAGCTTGTGATAGCGTTAAAAAATAAGCATGTAATCTGAGTCATACTGGGCGAGTATGAAAAATATTGAATTAAATAAAATGGAGCAACCATGCCAATTTTAAATCCCCTTTTCACAATATCAAATGTTACGGATGAAAGCTTACATAAAACAAAACATATTTTGTTTATTTGATTTGTTTTCAAATGTTTTTGTGTAAATAACGCAAAAAAAATTCCTAGTAGTATTCGTTCTCATAATACAGATGTTTATGGTTCAAGTCGGTTTTCGCTACAAAAATTAATTTTAAATGTGTTTCTTTCTGCCGCACACGGAGTCGCCAGAGATAGATAAGGGCCGACACTGCGTTATGCGTGCGCACGCCGCGGTTCCATACCAAAGTGAACCGTCGCGGGCGCCGGCGGCGTGCGCCCTCCGCGTGTTGCTTCATACAAAAGTGAACCGTCGCGTGCGCCCGTTGCGTGCGGTGTCATACAAAGTGAACCGACGCGTGCGCGGGCGCACGCGACTTGCATACGCTTAAGGCAGTGTTGACCCTAAATAGACACTTAACTAATTGACGCAATTTTTCTTACATTACATGTCAAAATCGCTCATTAAATCTGTATTAAGCAATCATTTGACATCTCAGAGTACAGGCGTCAATGTTCTTTTTTTAAAGTTCTTTAGGCTCCATCGCCACTCACCATCGCAGCCTCGTCACAGTCTAATAAAGCCTAAAAAGCCCCAAAAACTTTCATAGTCTAGTCAAACGTACACCCGTGAGTACCCAAAGCAAAACCGCTGCCTAGAAATCTGTTAGCGACGATAACTATTTGAACTGCGACGGTATAGTGTTAATACAGACGGTGAACAGTTCCAAACAGCGCCAATTTTGCAGGCATCTCTCTTCAGTGAGTTCCAACGATATCAATTTGAGCGTGATGTGGTTAAATACTCGAGTGATATTGATGATCTGTGATGTGGAGGTGTGATTTGAGTGGCGTTGTGATAGAATGGGTTTTCTGAATGGTTGAATATAATATTGAATTATCTACACTAATATTATAAAGAGGAAAACTTTGTTTGTTTGGTTGGCGAATGAATAGGCTCAAAAACTACTGGACCGTTTTTTAAAATTCTTTCACCATTCGAAAGCTGCATTATGCACGAGTAACATAGGCTATTTTTCATCCCGAAATTCCCACAGGAATGGACACAACGCGGGTAAAACCGCTGGGCACTGCTATGTTTTATATTTGTGTAATATAATTCAAGCTATTATTGTTCGATCTTTGCTCATTTTTAACTAAAGGGTAGATAAATTGTGTTTGCCATCTGCCTTTTCTGCGACTGCCGTCGTTTGAAATCGGGGGTTGAGGCACCCCCCCCCGCCCTCGCATCATCCTTGCCTGCGCGGGCGCGCATCACCAGTGTCCTTGGACGACCGCCCTGATTCGGTCGTGATCTCATCCTTGAGCTGCTATCCGTGATAGCCAGGATTACGAATTTCATACATATTCCTGCCGTGCAGACAATATTGTGTGTGTGAGACGTTCTCGCAAACAGTGCTGTGCCATTTTCGATACCTAGCTGGTGTTTGGACTTTACAACGCTGCTCCATCATCTCCACGCCATCCAGAAACCTCTCTGTGCCGATCCATCTTTACAGACGACGTGTGGAAGCAATAAGGTTGGTGGTGGACTTGATTTATCTACTTTTGTGAGCAAAGATCTTTTCCAAATTCTAGTGGGTATATCGTTTATGTACAGGCTTAAATTTTACATACTTAGGTCCTTCGAATCTTCCCAGCCCTAACAGACTCCACATTTTGGTCCTTCGAGCCGGATAATTTAACCTTAGTAAATCTCATACTTAATTTCATACTCAAGTTCTTCTATCCACGTTGGTTAGTTAGGACGCCATTTTGAATGAACCACGTTGCCGTGTAACCAATTTATTCAATTTGTGCATACAAGCCGTGCTTGTTTATTAATTAAATATTTACATTTGTCTTAGTTTCACAACTGTTTAGGTTTTCAAAATGCCTAATTCTGATGAAAAAGCCTCTGACAAAGCTCCCTCCAAAAAGGAGTTAGAAATTGCTCGCTACATTAATAAAGCCATTGCTAAAAGGCAACGTATTTATTCTCAACTTCAGCAAATATTTGATTTATCAAATAAAATTGATACCCAATCGGATGTTAAAATTATGTTCCTCTTGCGTGCCTCAGAGATTGATTCATTACGCGATTCATTTGAAAGCACGTGCATGGAAATTTATGATTTGAAATTGACTTTAGATCCCGATGCGCAATTCAATGACAGCGATCTAAAGGCCTTCGATGACCTGTACTTTCGCATAAAGCTGTGTAAATCAAAGCACGCTTCCAAAATGGCGGACGTTCCTCCATGCGCTAAAGATAATTCTAACGCCGAAGTACGGCCGCGTTTACCCAAATTAGAATTGTTCACGTTTGATGGGAATATTGAAAGTTTCACAACATTTTATGAAACATTTTGCTCTTTGGTGCACAATCAAAGAGGTATCTCCAATATAGACAAATTTCATTATTTGCTGTCGTGTACAAAAGGTTCCGCACTCAGCATCGTCAAAAGTGTGCCTATAACATCGAGTAATTACGAAGTGGTATGGCAGTCATTGCTTGATAAATATCAGGACAATAGAATGCTAGTAGGTAAATATCTAGATAAAATGTTGAATTTTCCCGCGTTAAAAACTGAGTCACCTTCCAATTTAAATAATTTTATTGAGACTTTTGATCATTCATATCGCGCAATAAATGCTCTCAACATCGATAATTTATCTAGCTATGTACTTTGTCATATAGCATTGAAAGGGCTAGACCCTAATACCCGAAAGACGTTCGAACAAAGCATTGACCAAAAAACTATACCTACTTACGAACAGCTGATGTCTCACGTACATAACCATATTAAAATCTTGGAACATTCGCAATCTAGTTCTACTGTTTCGCAAAATAGGAATTCTACACCTAACGCTAATTCAAACAAAAGAACGAGTGAGAATTACATAAGAAAAACCTTTTCTTCACAGACGCAATCTGTAAATAACAAACCGGTTTGTTTACACTGTGGCCAAAATCATATGATTTTTCGCTGTGAACAATTCCGTGAATTGACACCCGCGAAACGACTCAGCCGTGCTGATCATTTAAAATTGTGCCACAACTGCCTCAAACAAAATCATTCGTCTGCCGATTGTCGTAGTCAGTTCAAATGCTTTGCTTGTAATCAGCGCCATCATGCGTTATTGCATCTAGATACCGTAATTAATACTATCGATGCACGATCTATAGATACACATAGTGCGCACGCGCATACGAAGCTATCATTCTCGAACGTAAACAATATAAAGAACTATATGGTTCTACTTGGTACTGCTATAGTTAATGTTATTGACTCGTTTGGTAATTCGCAAGCTTGCCGTGTTCTTATCGATTCAGGCGCTCAATCGAACTTTATTACAATGGAATGTTTAGAACGATTAGGATTGTCACGACAAAAATGTCCGTATAATATTTTCGGCTTAGCCGGTAACAGCGTGAAGAATTTTGGCATGACCTCATGTACCATTAAACCGAGACACTCCGAAAATCCGACGTTTAAAATCGATGCTATTATTTTGCAAAAAATTACTTCCGACTTACCTTCGGTGGAAATTTCCGAAGAAGTTTCCCACCATTATAAAACCCTTTTGCTGGCGGATCCCTCATTTTATAAAAAATCCCCTGTTGATATTATTCTCGCAGGTGACATATTCCCTGACATCTACGACGGGAACAAAATAATCGTGAGGCCCACACTACCCGTAGCACTAAGTAGTGCCTTCGGGTTCGTATTGTGTGGAAGAATGGAAGTACCGTGTACTTCCGATGATGTCACTAACATTGCAACATTATCTTGCAATTTGGTGTCGTACACCAATGACAGTGACACCATCAATGCATCCTTAAAATCGTTTTGGGAATTAGAGGAGTCGCCGTGCGACAACCCTAAGCTCAGCCCACACGACGAACTAGCCGAGGAGATTTTTTCTAAGCAGCACTATAGGGACGAGAGTGGTAGGTACGTATCACCTATCCTGCTCGACCCGAACCGTGCCGCCCTCGGTGAATCACGTAGCCAAGCCGTGCGAAGGCTACACCATTTGGAGCGACGTTTCGCTCGAGCCCCTGAGTTGCGTACTCCTTATGTTGAGTTCATGCGCGAGTATGAAAACCTCGGACATATGCGACCATACACCGGCACAGAGCCGAGTAAGTACACAATTCCACACCACTGTGTGGTAAAAAGCTCAAGTACCACTACGCCCGTGCGAGTGGTATTCGATGGCTCAGCGGTCACTTCGAATGGCGTGTCATTAAATGACACATTGCTCACAGGTAGGAAGCTTCATCACGATATTTTAAAAATTATTTTCAATTTCCGCCTGTATGATATTTGCCTAACAGCTGATATAGCTAAATTTTATAGAATGATATCTATAATTCCCGAGGACCGCTGTTATCAACACATTCTTTGGAGGGAATCCCCCTCTGAAGAAATCAAAACGTACGAACTTCTCACGAATACCTACGGTTTACGTTCATCTGGTTACGTAGCTGTGCGCTCCTTGCAGCAGTTAGCTCAAGATGAAGGTAAAAATTACCCTCACGCTGCTAAGGTTTTAATGGAGGGTTTTTTTGTCGACGACCTGTTGTGGTCTACACAGGACCTCGCCGAGGCCTGTACGTTACAGGATGAGCTCGTAGCTCTATTGAAACTCGGCCGCTTTGACCTGCGCAAATGGGCGAGTAACTCCCCTGAGTTACTCGCGAGAATAGACGCTGAGCAATCCGTCGCTATAAACTTTGGTGACGACACCGTGTGTTCTTCACTAAAGGTACTAGGACTGATATGGCTGCCCTCTGATGATTGTTTTTCATTCGACTACAACATGACGGACGATACCTACACTAAACGATCGGTGCTAAAACTTCTTGCAAGTATTTTCGATCCTGTTGGATTTCTATCTCCCTGCACATTTCTCGCTAAATGTATAATGCAAGACTTGTGGAAGCTTAGTCTTGGTTGGGACGAGTCCCTCCCAACTCAATTGCGTGAAAAATGGTCAATGTATATAACATCATTATCGAGTCTCTCGTCTATAAAAATCGAACGGCACTTGCTTATACCGAAATTCTGTGAGGTACATTTAATTGCATTTTGTGACGCATCAACCCGTGGTTATGCGGCATGTGTTTACGCTCGAAGTGTCGACCCAAATAATAAGGTGAAAACCAGACTGCTTATCAGTAAAGGCAAGGTCGCACCAATAAAACCTCTTACGATTCCACGACTCGAGCTTATGTCAGCTGTTTTGTTATCTAAATTAATTTTATTCATTCAACAAAATATAAAAAATATAAACCTTCAAGTAACGGCTTTGACTGATTCCAGCGTTGCACTCGCTTGGTTACAAACACCTCCTTACAAACTTCAAACTTTTGTGTCTAATCGTGTCGCTCAAATAGTGGAGGTAGTTCCGTCGAACAGCTGGTATCACGTGAGAAGCGAAAACAATGCCGCTGACATTTGTTCGCGTGGCGCCATGCCGACTCAGCTCGTAGCTGATTACGAACAATGGCTTCACGGACCAGATTGGTTGGCTGATGACGTTCATCAGTGGCCAATCAGTCCGTTTTACATAAAAGATGACTCGGAAATATTAGAGTTAAAATCAAATAATGATACTTTCTCCTGTCTATCTCAAACCTTAACTGACGATTTTTCAAAAACGTTTTTTGAAAGGTATTCCTCATTCACGAAACTTCAACGTGTTCTTGCATGGTGTTTACGATTTGTAAAAAACTGCAGACTTATAAAAAATGAACGTTTGTTTGGACCCTTATCAATTGGCGAGTTGAATGTGTCGCACGATCTTATAATTAAAACAACACAAAATACCTATTTTCGTGACGAAATAGATAAACTTAAAAATAACAAATATGTTCCGTCGTTACGGAAGTTAGCACCCTTCGTCGATTCCCGTGATTTCCTCAGGGTGGGGGGTAGGTTATCCCAAGCTAAACTACCTTACAATAGCAAACATCCTCTGCTATTGCCTAAAAAATGTCACGTAACCTTTCTAATAATAAATTATCTTCATATCATGTACCTACATGTAGGACCTCGCTCATTACAAGGTATATTGTGTAAACGTTACTGGATAGTTTCCGCGCGCAATGTAATCCGTAGTGTGTTGTCGAAATGCATCGTATGCTTTAAATGTAACCCTACATCGATTCAACCCCATATGGGTACTTTACCCGCCGAAAGATTGATACCTAACAAGGTTTTTGATCATGTCGGTTGTGACTTAGGTGGTCCGTTCCTCATTAAGTCGAGTATTAAACGTAACACAAGGATTCTAAAATGCTACATGTGCCTTTTTGTGTGCTTTTCCACAAAGGCCGTGCATATTGAAGTATTAAGCGATTTATCAGCTGACTGTTTTCTAGCTACACTTGATAGGTTTGTAGCGCGGCGCGGCCTATGCTCGTGCCTACATTCAGATAACGGTACAAATTTTGTCGCCGCTGCAAAACATTTGAAGGATGTGGTAATCTTTTTTAATAAATATAATGACACGATTGCTGAAGGCTGTGCTTCTCGGTCTATCGATTGGAAAAATATTCCACCTACAGCTGCGTCGATGGGCGGACTGTGGGAAGCCGGGATTAAGTCAGCCAAGCGTCATCTTCTTCAGGCAGTAGGAAATAAGGTGCTCACATACGAGGAGCTCACTACTGTCTTTTGTAAAATCGAAGCAGTATTAAATTCACGTCCTCTGTGTCCATTGTCTAACAGTCCCGATGAGTTTGAAACATTAACACCGGGTCATTTTTTAATAGGTCAAAGCTTACTTGCCGTACCCGAGTACAATGTTGAAGATGTGAGTGTGAACCGGCTGTCACGTTGGCAATACGTTCAAAGGATCTCCCAAATGTTTTGGAAAAAATGGTCCGATGACTACCTACATACATTGCAACAAAGGGCAAAGTGGCACACACATTCTCCAAATCTCATGGTTGGCGATTTAGTTCTCATTAGATCAGATCTAACTCGCCCACTCAATTGGGTTCGGGCCAAGGTAGAACGTGTTCATAATGGTCCTGATGGGGTAGTTCGTGTTTTAACTTTGAGGACGCAAAAGGGACTATTAAAGAGACCGGTAAATAAAATCTGTCCTTTTCCTTATTCGAATTGATAAGTTCATAAACTATACTAAATAAATCTTATTCATCTTATCATATTTACTTATGTAGCATCTTATTATATTTACTTATGTATAATTAGTAATTACTTATAAAAAAAAATATATTTAGGTACACTATTCTGCCCATTAGCAACATTTCCATTGCCGTAGGAATTTCTTTCTTATTTCATGTACATTTATCTACTGGAAATTATCATGATAATTTCGGTGGGGGGAATGTTCGATCTTTGCTCATTTTTAACTAAAGGGTAGATAAATTGTGTTTGCCATCTGCCTTTTCTGCGACTGCCGTCGTTTGAAATCGGGGGTTGAGGCACCCCCCCCCGCCCTCGCATCATCCTTGCCTGCGCGGGCGCGCATCACCAGTGTCCTTGGACGACCGCCCTGATTCGGTCGTGATCTCATCCTTGAGCTGCTATCCGTGATAGCCAGGATTACGAATTTCATACATATTCCTGCCGTGCAGACAATATTGTGTGTGTGAGACGTTCTCGCAAACAGTGCTGTGCCATTTTCGATACCTAGCTGGTGTTTGGACTTTACAACGCTGCTCCATCATCTCCACGCCATCCAGAAACCTCTGTGCCGATCCATCTTTACAGACGACGTGTGGAAGCAATAAGGTTGGTGGTGGACTTGATTTATCTACTTTTGTGAGCAAAGATCTTTTCCAAATTCTAGTGGGTATATCGTTTATGTACAGTCTTAAATTTTACATACTTAGGTCCTTCGAATCTTCCCAGCCCTAACAGACTCCACAATTATATTATTTCACAAAATAAACTACCCGTGATTTTACCCGCGTTGTGCCCTTTCCCGTAAGAATTTAAGGATGAAAAATTATAACCTTCCCGTTGAATGTTGCTATACGTTACAGTAAGAATTATTCGAAACGGACTGGTAGTTTCTGAGATTAGCGCGTTCAAACAAACAAACTCTTCAGCTTTATTATATTAGTATAGATAATATGTAGTATATAATAGATTAGTAGGTATATAATAGATTAAATTTCGTAATATAATTCAATCTATTTTATTCCTTCACTACTGACTGAATTATGTCATACTAGTAGTGCTCTGCTGTTTTACCCGCGTTGAACTCGTCCCTGGACGAATTATGACATAAGAAGTAGTCGCACACCTTACCTTAGAATCACTCAGTGTGTTGGTGAAATCCGCATGAACACCGACACCAGGGTTGGCTACTAAACTACTTGAAATTAATGAATTAATGATTGAAAAGAACTTTATTGACCAATATAACACAAGATACTTTAATCTCGCACGATTTACACACATACCAGTTGAAACAACTAACACCGACAATTTAACGTGCCCACAAAAGCGCTCAGCTATACTGTACATAGCTAATTTTGATCACATTTCTACGCCACAAGTGGTGCAAAAATATTAAAAAAAATTGTTAATTAAAAAAGTGGCCCAGGATAGGGATGCATGGAGGGATAGGGGAGAGGCCTTTGCCCAGCAGTGGGAGAGTAATGGCTAAAATAATAAAAATAATAAATAATAAAATAATAATTAAAACCAGATGGTACAACGAGTATGCAATACGAAAATGTTCACAGTAGGTACCGAATTGAGATTTGTTTAATAGCGCAAGTGTATTTTCACCGATGTTCTATTGAACACATTATCGGAAAGCGGATTACAAACAATCAACAGTTAAGCCCCATAACCTATGGGAGCAGTAAGCTCGGTTTAAATACGGTTGGTCGCCGAATAACAATACACGAACGAGTTTCAACTGTTTCGTAGGAAATGAAATGAAAGTAGAAACAAGACAAAATAACAAAAGATGGTCGGAAATGTTTCGTTATTTGAAATCAAACAATTGTTATAGAAATACGAGGAATGCACAAAGATTGGGACGCCATGGCAGTATCGACAAGCGATTTAAAAAAAAGAAATGTTGTCTTCTTTTTCTTTCAAAAGTTGCTAGTAACTATTGTCGCTGCGTAGTGGCACCCTTATGTCAAATAGTTAATGATATTAATAATTATAAATAAACTAGCTGCGCCCCGCGGTTTCACCAGCGTTGTACCCGTTCCCGCGGGAATTTCGGGATGAAAAATAGACGTTGGCCGATTCTCAGACCTACTCAATATACTCACAAAATTTCATGAGAATCGGTCGAGCCGTTTCGGAGGAGTACGCGAACGAACACTGTGACACGAGAATTTTATATATAAGATACCATTGGTAATTGTTTTTGATATTGTACAGGCATACATCATTTGATTTCCTTGCGTGGTGTTTGTTTGCTTACGTGATCCAAAAATGTTCAAAAAGCATAATCAGCATCTAAGTTAGTCCGAGTAGATTAATGGCCAACCCAAGTTTCGGACTTTCTGCGTATAAAAGTCTCTCATCTCTATAAAGACACCAGCACTACAGTTAACAGAGAAAATAATTAAAAGGTAAAATATTCACCACATTTTCTTCCCTGCGAGCCGGAACGAAAATTTAAACACAGCAAAAAGATATCAGACATGCTACAGTCTGTACAAAACTTTATCCTAAACTTTTCGAGTTGGTTCAAACATGGAGTTTCAAAAAAGGCTATCAGAGAAGTGCATTTGGTCCCGCGGATGCAGGGCCGATAAACTGTTGGCAAACTTGTCGGTGTTGCTTTGAAAAATTTTCGGTGAATATACCTCAATTTACTGGCCTCTTTGTGGCGAAATTCAATCATTTTGAAGCGTAAAATAGTGGTGGAATTTATTTTAAAGTTTATAGAACACGTAATACGAGTACGTTCATAATTGTAGTATTATTATAAAACTTTTTGACGGAATTGTACAGTCGTGTTTGAAGTAGTTCTCTAATACAAGCACAGTCGAATAAAGCGTCACATTGATTGAGTTAGCTTTATATGATTAGGGTGGTAGCGTGTTTAGTCTAAATTGACACTTATTTGTCAACAACTTTTCAGATCAACTAAGTCTAATATTGACTTTGTCAGGACTTTGAATGATGCAGTCTTTCGACTCCAGAAAGCCAAACTAAATTATTGAATCTGTGCCTTGAAAGAGACACACTCAATTTCATGTTTAGCCTTGTATCACGGATGTTCTCTTATTTTAACTCACAGAATATTTTCAATCAAACGGTCTAATTATGTTTGTCAAAACGTCCCGACATCCAATCATCTGGACTTCTAATCAAACAGTAAAAAAGATCAAATAAACGTATCGAAAAAATTACTTCCTTTGATACCAGCGAGGCGTAATTCATTAAAATTACACGTTTGTCGGCCCATGTGGACGGCATGGATTAACTGCAAACATTTATCAAATATTTACCGACCTCTAACCCTCTGTGCTGGGTTAATGTGAGCAAACCCACGAAAATAGCATTCGGTAAAAACCGGCCCGATCAGATGTAACGATAAACCTTAACCATTTGTTTTGATATCGACTCCGCAGGCTTATTACGGAAGAATTTAATTTGTTTTTTGCCCGACTGCGAGAAGGTCGATTGTTATTTCAAACCCTGAACTTTAGTTGTCGTATTTTGTGTAAAAATGTATGCTTTTGTATTAGAAAATAAAATCTATACTAATATTATAAAGCTGAAGAGTTTGTTTTGTTTGTTTGTTTGTTTGTTTGTTTGTTTGTTTGTTTGTTTGTTTAAACGCGCTAATCTCAGAAACTACTGAACCGATTTGAATAATTATTTTTGTAATAGATAGCCACATTCAACGGGAAGGTTATAGGCTATTTTTCATCCCGAAATTCCTACGGGAACGGGTACAACGCGGGTAAAACCGCGGGGCGCTGCTAGTTAGAAAATAAAATTTTAGTATAAGCCTATATATCCAACTTCTAGGAAAAGGCCTTTCATATCATTTAAAGTATACAGGATCGTATCCGCCAAGTAAAATAAGTTAGAGTAGGCCAGTGTTGGATTATTTAGACCGCCTAAAGGTGTCAGACATGTTTGAAACAACCAGGATCGACAATTTATCGTACACGGTAGCGCTCAGATAGAAATTCCACTATCGGGCAACCATCCAAATAGGGGGCTGATCTGCAAGTTGCTTGCTTATTCAAATTACGTCACGGGCCCCACCTCCGCCTAGCATAATGTTTGTCTCTAACTGTATCATGTTAAGGCATTCGATAGGTCGTAATGTTTTTTTTATCTCACTCCATTAATAGGCCACTTAACTAACTGACGTAATTTTGTCATACATTACATGTCAAAATCGCTCATTAAATCTCTCCTACAGAAGCATTTGAGTCTCTGAGTACGAGCGTTACTCATTAAGAGAAACTATTTAAAGTTTGTTTGTTATCAGTCTTATCAAGAAAAAATCTCACAATATATGGCTAGCTGTCTACACCGTTCGGAATAATGTGATTTAAAACGTAGCATGATTTTCATCTAAAGAAATGGCTCATGAAAATTCTAAGTTATACGCTAAAAGCTTATTTTATTAATCTGTCATCACAGAAAGCTTCCAAACTTTTTTATTAGGGAACTTTTATCGTTAAATACGGCGGATGATATGCGAAGTAATTGTATTGATTTAATGTCTCCGCATTATTACTGTAATTTTATGTTATTTTATGATGTAACTAGCAGCGCTCTGCGGTTTTTGCGGTTCTGCGGTGGGAATTTCGGGTTTTTTATACATGTAAACCTTCCTCTTGAATTACTCTATCTATTCAAAATTCTTCTATTTATAAAAATATTACGGAGTTTATATATTGTCTATGAAGTTTTTTATATTTCTCTCTGTTACAGTGTTCAACTACGCTAAACTGTGTATTAATTTCTTTTGGTTGGCGGACATTGACCTTCTTGATCTTTGTCTTACTGCCGCACTATGAATCACTCATTATTTACACCTAATTTCTTGACGTAATTTTTCATACAATACTTTTCAAAATAAGTTATTAAATCTCTACTGAGCATTTGACGTATCTGAGTACGGACGGAAGTAATTCTTATTTCGAAACATTTTTTAGTTACAGACATCTTTCCAGTCTGACATGAATATGTCACCGGCAAAACTAATTCACATTTTAGTCACTAAGTAAAATGCCAAGACGCTTAGATAAACTATTACCAGAACTTCTTTTTTAGAATCAGCAAATAAACTTAATCTATACTAATATTATAAAGCTGAAGAGTTTGTTTTGTTTGTTTGTTTATTTGTTTGTTTAAACGCGCTAATCTCAGAAACTACTGAACCGATTTGAATAATTCTTTTTGTAATGGATAACTACATTCAACGGGAAGGTTATAGGCTATTTTTTTATCCCGAAATTCCCACGGGAACGGGCACAGCGCGGGTAAAACCGCGGGGCGCCGCTAGTGTAACTATATATCTTAATCACTGTCCTAACTAAACAAATCTAACCTACAGTTCCTTCAAACACCATTACAAGTGGCTAAACTCTCCAGAATACCCAAATTCAACACAACACATCGTATTACCTTTATCCTGAATAAGTATGGCTTGGAAAATTATCGGCTACGTTTTATTAAAACTCAGATCAAAGGTACAGTGAGAACGTATTGAAAGTCTCATACAAAGCAAATTTCTCCGCTTATATTACTTTTGTGTCGCATGTTGAAAGATTGTTATTTATATTATGTAAGCGTTATGTTCTTATGTGCTTTTGGATTTGTGTACTTTGATATGGGGCTTTGTTCTAAGATCTTTTTCATTTTACAGAAACTTTAGATACATGATAGCGTTTGTATGTTTGTATGGGGTTCTGTGAGATATCTCGAAATAACTATGATCTTCTTCTTCATCGAGTGGATGATCAACCTGACCAATCCAATAACTATGATGTTTTGTGCCATATATTTTAAATATAGCCAAATCTGTATTTCCAAAAAACCATTCTTGAAAAAACCATGCACATATATCAATTACTAGCAGCGCCCCGCGGTTTTGCCCGCATTGTGCCCGTTCCCGTGGGAATTTCGGGATAAAATGTAGCCTATAGCCTTCCTCGATAAATAGACTATCTAACAGTGAAAGAATTATTCAAATCGGTTCAGTAGTTTCTGAGATTAGCGCGTTTAAACAAACAAACAAACAAACAAAACAAACTCTTCAGCTTTATAATATTAGTATAGATTGTAAACCAATCACATTGCATTAAAACATTTTGACAATGTCAATGACTTGTTAAACCATTTTATCGCGTTGTGATTGGTCAATTTAACTCCACACGGCTCCGCTTTGCTTCAATGAAGACGCACCCTCATTCATAAACTTATATTCACAGCATTTTAGTTATCAAATGGTTTGTCCCTTTCCGACATACGCTATGTTCCAAAGAGCAAAAGAGACAAATCACTAACAGGAATAAGGCGGTATTTTTATTTGAAAAAAGAATTCAAAGCACACTTCTTATTTACACCCAACAGTCGACAGCAATAATCCAACATTAAAGGTGTGAGTTGGTAAAGCGACTGCAGCAGTCGACTGCAGACTGCAGGCAGCAGGGCGTTGCAGTCGTCCGCAGTGCTGTCTGCAGTCGCTAATTCACTGCCGACTGCACACCATATAATCAACATTGCCAATGTGTGAAAATTACCCCAAAAAGCGGGGAATTACAATCAATTAGAAATTCAATAAAACTATTTAAACGTAATGTAATGGTCAACTCGCACATACCGGAAGAATTTACAACTAACTAAGAACCTGAATGAAGTTGATTAAAAATAAGAATACCTACGTAAATCGATTGATATCGTAAAAAGCCTCGAAAAAGACCACTGGAATTCGAATGTTTTAAATTTTCATGAATTCGAAAAAAGTCCCAAATTTAAAATTAATAGTTATTTTGTTTTAGTTATAAAATTATTTATAAGTGTACCATGAAATCAAACGACTAATTATGATCTCAATACAAAAAAATACTCTTTTTAATAAATAAATTGAGGAGTAATTATTTTGAAAAATGGTAACCCAAATTCATTTTTCAAATTTTGACATAATACAATTTATGGTCGGAGAGCCGATCGCCACATTTGCTGCCTACCGTTGCAGATACAAATATGATAATAAATAATCGAACGTTTTCAACACAATTTGAAGGAACAAAACAACGTCGGTGACAAAAATAACATGGCTTTGATTAAATGAATTATAGTTATTAAAATACTTTCGTTTAAAGATTTCGGTTTTGTAATGCATTATGTATTTATTCCAACGTGTATTCACTTCGATCAACAATACTGTTAGTGACGATAGCGGATACGTCTCTCATAGTGTGTACGTAGTTTAAGACTGATTAGAATATTTAAGATAAGTTTTATTTAGTCCAGGTATATTTATTTAAGTAATATTTAGTAATGTACATAATTAAGTATTAAGGATTAAGTCGAGTTTAAGTTTTAATTGTTTATTGAATTCCAAAGTAGTTTTTTACGAGCGAGACGGCACTTTCCAAAGGGGCACAATCTTAGCTACGTCGTTGGAACTAAATTTATATTTAAACCTCAATATTTCATTGAACTGATTTTATATTTTTTGGGGTATACACTATACAGTCAAAATGGTCTTTTAAAAAAATGGTAGTGGCTGTCAAAAAAGTGAAGTTATATTATGCTTTTCAAGTTTTCATTATACTACATAGCAGAGATAAAAACCACGACACTTTGATCTATGCCACATTCGTCAATCTTAACATAATGATTTTCTATTGAGTGAAATGATTAATCATTACTAAGCAACCTAAATTGTATTAAAAAAATAACATTAGCTCCTACACTATTATTTTAGTTCGTTTTTCAAAATATTTTTCTCTTATCTGCTGTTGCTCTACGTCACGACTGCAGGACAGCACTCCGCGACCGCAGCAGAAGTGTCACCGCGCGTTCGAAATTTCATAGAAACTAGTAGTGAAGCTGTGTCTGCAGTTGCAGTCGACTGCTGCAGTCGCTGATCCAACTCACACCTTAATACCTCTAAATGAAAACATAAAATTGAAACCATGTGTTTGAGTAAATGTAATAAAACGTTTCCAATGTTAAAACGGTTTTATCCGGTTGTAAGTGGTTTTAGAGAATAGGAAAATTCAACAAAAGTGATATTAAATCTTGTAGAATACAGCTGGGTGTGTGTCACACCGGAATGTATCGACGAAAATTAAGAGAAGATTGAACTTACGAATATTATGGGTTCATGAGATAGGAGTATTTTTTACACATAAAGTATTTTTTTAAGCACAAAGTTACTAAGTATGTTCGAGTTTGTTAGTGGCCGCCTAAAGGCCTCTGACATGGTCTAACAATTGAAACAACCGGTATCGACAATTTAACGTGCCCTCCAAAACACGGTAGCGCTCAGATAGAAATGCCACTATCAGCCACCCATCCAAGCAGGGGTCGAGCTGCACGTTGCTTAACAATCGCAACGAATTAACATCGCTACGAGTTCTACTACAAAGTAACTCAAAATAAATCTCTAATAAAAACTCATATTATTAAAAGAATTTCCTAATAAAATGACGACGGTGTGAGTGACGGCCTGTATAGAAGGTTCACATATTACGACCCTAATATCTTACAAGTCGGTGTACTTTATCAAGATACTTGACATGTTATCATTGTGTTAAACTCCTATTCTGAATTTCATTCATAAATACGTAAAACTTAAATTCTACTATGACAAGTGAGTATCAATCATTAAAAGCTGTTACTAAGAGTACTAATTATGTTTGGATAATATATTAAAGTTTGTGGGTTAGTTAAAGGGATAGTTATAATCGACTTTTCGAAGGAAATCGATTATATTATAACTATCGATTATGGTTATCTAAAAAAACGGAATCATCCAACATGAATTCTCATGATTTATTTTATTTATTTACAACTAGCAGCGTCCCGCGGTATTACCCGCGTTGTGCCTGAACCTTCCCGTTGAATGTGGATATCTATTACAAAAATAATTATCCAAATCTGATTCCCGAGATTAGCTCGAACATACAAACGAACAAACTTACAAATTTTACCTCTTTATAATATTAATAAAGATTATGAAAAATCAAAATGTTCATAGCCACTTATTTTTATAAATTAAGTCAAATGAATCATTCATTATACTAATACCATTCTTTCCATTGTTTACGAATACAGTACAAAACGTAAACATCATCGTTAATTGCTCAAATATAAAGATACTAACGGCAATTTGCTCGCAGGTAAAGTTACATCGCATCGTTACGACGTTAATCAATCACACGACGTTATTTGTAACCGTTACATAACGCTAATGACTTGTGAGATAAGTGATGTCAGTGGTTTATAATAATCAGTAATTACGTAGTCTATACGAATAGACTAATGAATATGAGACGGGTTTTCTATGAAAGCTAATGTCGCTATATGGTGAGTATTTTGAAACGGTTGGTTATCGTAATCGTAACATACGTTCGTTAAAAGTTCATGACTACGTACGCTAATAAATGTCTGTTATACAAAGCTTTGTTTCATTACTTAACTTCTTCTTCTTATCGAGTAGATGGTCAACCTGACCAGTCCTGTCAGAGCCGCCAAAGGCCTCTGACATGGCTCATACTTAACTGACAGATTGGTAAACTAATTCGGTCAGTAGAAAGCCACAATTTTTCATTTACGACTATTGAAACTGACCTTTTGTGTTGACGTTTACTGATGCATGATCGTAAGTTGAAGCAAGCCGTCCTTACTCATGCGAATATATTATTGTGTTAGTAAAAACTCTTGGTTATAACAACCCAGTGATAACATTTTAAGCCAACTAGCTCAAATAAATTAATTAAGAACACGTGAAAATAACAAGTCTGTGAACACAAGAAGCTCTAACAATTCAAAGCGAGTAATTGTCTGTACTTGTGGTAATCGAAATCACTAGTTGTAATTTCATTTGTTCATTGAATGAAAAAAAGTGCTTTAGTTAGGCTAAGGACTCACGAAGCGGTTTTCACCCGTGCCCGCCGCGGTTGCGGGCCCGCAGCCTTTGTAGAATACAGATATATATGTAAAAAATTAAAGCACATTTCACGACGCGTTTTATGCCCGCGGCGTGTGCGATTGTTTGCGGGTCCCACTGCTCCAGCGGTCATCTTGTACCGGCGGGCGCGGGTCGCGGTCCCGCAGCCGCGGCGGGTTGCACCCGCGCGTTCTGCGGTCGGTTGGCGGTTTAAGTCATTAATAAGAGTAACAAATAATCCATAACGATCTCTTTCCACAATCAGTGGATGTATCCAGAATCTTTTAGGCCTTCTTTTTTTAATTCTTCTGTGAAGGAAGTATAACGCAACAGCTCGTTTCTGGTGTGTGTCCATGACGGTCTGGAATCTGGAACTCAACTGATCGTTTAACCGCCCGTCTTGCAACCGCCCGTCTTGCGATTATCAACCGCCAAGTTTGCGGGCGATAATCGCAACCGCGACGGCTGCGTAACCGCACAAAACTCCGGTCTCGTGAGTTTTGGAAATAAAACTCCATTCCGCCACCGCGGCGGGCACGGGTAAAAACCGCTTCGTGAGTCCTTACTCTCAGTCGATTAGTTACTGCCATATTCAGAAACGTAAGTTCAGACAACAATTAACAGACGTATTTTTACATACATTACTTGTGAACAATCTTTCGATAACCTTTCTGAAGAAATCGTTAGTAATTTTGTGTAACTGAGAACAATTTTTATTCATAATAAAAATTTTGTTCAAAATATAAATATGACTCGTTCAAGACCATTAGTAGTTAATGACATTTGAGATAAAGTTTGCGTAGGTTATATGTAAATAAAAATAAATTGGATCACATTAAAAGAACTACTAATAAGTAAAGTTGGAGACAAAAGGTCTCAAAGCTCGCCACAAAAGCACGACAATGCAACGCTCTTCATTAAAAGTTGAACTTTAACCTGTAATTTTGAATATTAGAGACTCAGAGTCACTTTCGTTTTGTATTTTTAAACTAACTTCAAATGCGAAGCTTTTATTCGTTAGTTAAACTTGTAATTAGCTGTTGTTTTAGTTTTAATTTAGATAATTGTGTGCAGTGTTTGTACGGTTAAATGCTTGAGGCTTGAAATGAGAATTCGTTTGGTATTGAAAATAAAAAGACTTATAATGAAATGTAAGTTGAGTTTGGTGACATTTTAACTGGCCATTAATTTTTAGACAAAATAATGTGTTAAAATTCCTGTTTTATTTGAGTCAGTTAAGATAATATGAGACAGTGTTGTACTTAACTCGTCTATAAACTTAAACAGCATACTATAAATAAAACAAAAGTTTGTAAAAACAGTAGAGTTACTAAAGTAAAGTAAAGTATTAGCCTGTAATGGCCCACTGTTGGGCAAAGGCCTCTCATCTCACTGAAGATATCAGTACAGTGAGGAGGATTAGGCATAATCACCACGCTAGCCAAATGCGGATTGATGATCTCAAATCCGAACTATCTTTAAAAAGTAGGAAACATGTTTTTGCTCGATCCGGGAATTGAACCCGGGACCTCAGTCTTGGCAGGCGAGTGCACATACCACTAGGCCACCGAGGCGTAAGAGTGCTAATATAATTGAAGTCCCAATATGCTAAAACAACACATCCATAAACATAATACAACCCTAGAAACACGAGCCACAAAAGAAATCGGAAAGTATTATTTAATGTTTTCGCACAGAAGAAAGGTCACTGAACTTCTATATGAATACTAGGATTTAACACACACACACACACGTGATGACACATACCAGATACAAAAGAATAGCACACAAGGAAATACTCACAGTTCCGATTCAATTTAGATATTCGCCTTGCTTTTCCTGCGACACTTGATACATCGTGTTTCAGTAAATAACATTTTTTGAACTGAATTTTCATAAAAACTGATGTAGGTATGTATTTTTATATTGAAGTCTGAACATGAATTTCTTGTGTATAGATCTGTATAGATTCATGGAAATTAAGTAAAATATTGGATTGCCCATTCTTTTTCTTTTCAGTCATAAATGAAAAAGCTACAGTGGTACAGATACATACACAAAGGTAACTTTGTGTGTGAAACAATGGTATTATTATATTCCATTGATATGTTGATAATTGACAAAAATTCAGTTGATATATGAACAAAGAAACGAGAAGATAAATTTATCAGTATCCGAGTACAGTATTTTTCAAACTTCAGGTTAGTTCAATTCTTTCTTATTTTAGGTTCAAAATTGTTCAAAAGGATTCATATTTTTTGTTCATATTAAAAAACAAAGCTCAAGACGTGACATTAAACCCTTATTTAATTCAACGGAATACTTCTTTCATTTGATAAAAGGACTTTCCCAAATCTAATCCCTACAAATACCTCAACTTTGACACAAAATTAAATTTCAAATCTTGATTAAGGCCAAATTAATTATTTGAACTGAACAATATTAATAAACGGAATTTCCGTAAATTTCTCCAACATTCAAACACTGGTTGTTTAATTTTAATCTTACAAGAGCACGGAATACTGATATTTATATTTAATTAATTAGCAAGGTTTCTTTAAAGGCCCACCCTGTATAAAGAACCTGCCTCTAGAGATAACTAGAACATTTTCACCTTTGAAATGAGCCGAAATTGAAACCACAGTTTAAAGAGTACGTCGAACATATGACTAATATCTTTCTTAATATATATTCATCAACTATCTATTTATCAGTTGATGTATTAAGTAAGCTGCTTATTTTGCCTTAAAATAGAAGATTCTTATGAAGCACATTTTTCGTTTTTGGTTTTGGTTTTATAAGAAGTAAAATAATGCAGTGTTTAAAATGAATTTTAACAAGAAAAAAATTGAATACTATTTGAATTTTTTTATATTTACATTTTAAAATATTCGTTTAAATAATCAGTGCACTTGTCCATTTATATTCATGAAAATACAAAATTTCATTCTAAAACGTCAATGTTGTTCATTATGAGAGTTGAATGAAGTTCGTTAGTAAAAATCGCATTTATCAAATTGTAATACTGTATTAATTTACTCTGTGGCGTAATCGTAGATCACGTGAACGACGGAATGAGTGAACGAAAATGATCTTTTAAAGACGAGATTACTATAAAATGGGTTTTCCGAATTTCGATTTTAATTTTTCGAATAATAAAATTCAATTTTTACTTTTTATGGGATCGAAATATTGATATTACTTTTTAAGTATGACTTACTTTATAACTTTTATGTACTAGCTACTTTCTGAGTCAATAAAATTTGATGATTTATTTTAGTTTAGTTCTTGAATTAAATCAATAAAAATATAAGGAGTATTTTTTTTAATCTCAAGCTGACTTTTGTACTTATATGAAACCGAAGGGTACCTAAAGAAGCTTTTCTAAAATAATTATTCCGACTTTACCCAATCCATTATATTGTTACCCTATCTATACTAATATTATAAAGCTGAAGAGTTTGTTTTGTTTGTTTGTTTGTTTGTTTAAACGCGCTAATCTCAGAAACTACTGAACCGATTTGAATAATTCTTTCACTGTTAGATAGTCTATTTATCGAGGAAGGCTATAGGCTACATTTTATCCCGAAATTCCCACGGGAACGGGCACAACGCGGGTAAAACCGCGGGGCGCTGCTAGTCCATTATATTGTTCGTGATAGCTAACTAACAAAAACATTTTGCAGAGACCTAATGTAACTACATTTAATCAATAATAAACATTTCATTTCATTTCAGAGTACAGTGAGGGGACTGTACTGATGATACAGAGAGATGGAAAGGCCCAGCAGTGAGACATTACGGGCTAATTACCCATTAATTAAAGAACAAAAAACATCCCATATCATAAGGTTACCATAACAAACATTCACTTAAATCTAGTAAGTATCTAACATGATAAATGTGAATTTAAATACTAAATAAAGTCTTCGATAGCTGTTCGCATTACAAACGAGTTGCTAATAGCCTGGTTTTTCTCAGCTCAAGCGGACGCGCGTCGCGCCTTCCCCTTCCGTTTAATTTCCGAACCACTTGACTCGTTTCATGGACGTCTGGGTGCTGAGACGCCGAGTAATTAGGCGTTAGGCTCTATTTGAATTACATTATGGATTAATATAACGCCTCGGTGGTCTGGTATAGCTCATCTCATCGAAGATATATCAGATAGTAATATATAGGCTATCAGAATAAGAAAAGGGAAACATTTTATCCCGTTATTCCAACGAAACGGGTACAACGCGGGTCAGATCGTAAGGAGATAAATTCACAATCATTCACATCAACAATCATTTAATTTAGTTTACTATATTTTCTGTCAAACCCTGTGAAAATGGTTGGTATCAAGTAAAGAAGTTATTTTATATTATTTGCCAACAAAATGAAAATACCCAACAAATATAATATTCAAATTCAACCCCATGACGGGGTTATCCCTTGATTTAAATAATATCGTCCACTGCCGAAAATGAACTCAAACTGTGTACAATATGAAAACTTTGCATGTGACCACTTTTATATGGAGTGGTACGGCATAACAGTGCCGGCAACCATAGTATCAAATATGCACAAGCTTATTTTTTGTTCCTTTTTCAAACCTTGGCATGGCTGCATTATGGCAAAAACCCTTGGATTCTTCTTGAAAATTAATTACTTAAATAAGGAATGCCTTTTATGATCGTAAAAAGAGGTATGAGTCATTTTGCTTAAAGACAGCACATACGGAAAAAATCCAAATGGGAATATTGATTTAAATTTCGAACACAGCTTTTTCAATACGAATCCGTAGGAGATGTTTTCGTTCAAAATTTCAAAAAAGGAATCGGCAATGCATTCTTCTGTTTGTACTTTCTTTGTTTGTTCACTCACACCACACACACAGACACACACAATTGTAGATATTGTGAAAAAATATGCAGTTTTGTTCATAAGCTTCGGGATTCGTGAGTGAAGGCAAGAAATTATGATGAATGTCATTGTTGCGTGTCTGGATCAAGGGTTGGTCGCGGTCCAAATACTCATGTAGAAACACATGAGCTTAGGGGTGTGCTACACTTGTAGTCGGTCTATAGGAGATTATAGGAAGAATAAATGGGCGGAATGTTTGATACATCACTTTTTTATTTTTATTTGAATAGGAATCAAATCAATCAAAATCAAAATCATTTATTTAAATAACAGGGCTAATTAGACCCAAACTAAGCTCTAGGCTTGTATTATGGAATCTAACTAGCTGATATTATTAAATACATATAAAACAACAAATACCTTAAAGACTAACATACATAATATAAACAAACTAAAACTAGGTCACGCGCGAGTCACGTTGCTGCAACGTGAGACGGTGCGCGTTGCGGGGTCGGCGGCGCCCGGCGGTCGGCGGCGCCCGCGGAACTTGCGGAACACAACTCCCGCAGGCCACAGCTCCTCCTTCAGGAACAACTCCTGCTCGGCGGTTGCCACTCGCACAACAAAGGAGTTGAAGTTCACTTTGTTGCGCGACTCCAACTGCTCTACGTGCAGACGGCAGTTAGTCCTCTTCTCCAAGTACGCCACGACGTCAGCAGCCTTCGTGGTGTAGTGGAGCCGAGACACGTATATGTAGGTCGCAGGCACGGCGGGACGCAGGAGATGGCTCGGTCCGGTCGGTGCGCTGCCACACTGGTTGCGGCAAGGAGGCTTCTTTTTCTTCCTCTCCACTTTAGTGAAGCCATCCTTGTCCGGCTGGGCCTTCGTTGACACAGCGGGCAGCGCACTGCGAGGGGGTTCGGTGCGGATGTGCTCGCTTTCCCTCTCAATCCTCAAATTGTTCCGCGGGGTAAGTCGCTGGCGGGTCACAGCGGCGGAGTAGTCACGCTGAGGAGTAGACGTGACGACACGGGGGGACTCCTCCGCGGAGGGAGGAGCCGGGGGGGCCGACGTCATCTGGCCCGGGCGGTCATTCACCTGCGCATCGGTATTGTCCGCGTTAAAAATGCTGACCGGCGAATTACGGTCATTCTTTGCACCGCGTAGCACGGTCACGTTGCGTGTTGACTGCGGTGATATCGACGTCACTGGCTTATTCTGCAATGCCGCGACCTCGGTCCTTAGTTCAGCGACCACACGTTCCGACACCTCCAGTTTGGCTTGAATGGCGGTGACCTCAGCTCTAAGGAGCGAATAATCCCTCACTAGATCCTTGAGGACGATCCCATCCAGAGCCGCGGAGGGCAGAAAGTCCTTCATATAAGTAACTGCCATTTTATTAGGTGGCAAAAACGTTGATTCAGTCGAACATCGAGTCAGCAGTTACGACACGACTGCTCGTGTCGACGGCACGAACGTGAATCCTGAATGAACGTGAATGAACGAATTATTTGATATGTTTAATTGTATTTTAATATATATTTGTATCGTGTTTCTTTAAAGAGTCACAAACTTGGTGTTTGTAAAGGTGAGGCGGTGCAGATTCAATTTGTATAGGCTTTTGGACTCTTTTCTGTATACTTGACCTATGTTTTAACGTACAAACATAGGTCAAGAACTTTGTTTATTAATAACGTTGTTACAAAATGAAATATAGCTGAAGTTTCATTTACATTAAGTAGTTCTAATACAAGTAAAGACTATCAAATGTCCTATTGCATGCCACAGCCACATACCACAAACCAACAATTTTGTTTAGGTTCATTGTATGAAAAACGTTTGCCAATAACAAACATTCAAAAAACAAATGAAATGCCATTACATACATTCAAAACAATATCAAAAACAACAAATCATCTAAATCGCCAACATCTCCAATTCGTTTGGTATTAGCGGAATTGACAGCGCTATCAGAATTAATTTTCGACAATTTACGAGTGGCAGCCCTAAGCGGGTCGGAAGAAATATATTAATGTACCATTAACATTAATTATGGCAACAACTGGGCTACCTGAGAATTATTGCCAGTGAGTAGAAAATTAATTGTAACCGCATTAAGAATTGGTTATGTTAATTTTGACAAATTACGTTCGTGCAGATTTTGCAATCGATAGTGTTTCATAATTCCATTTTATAATTCGAATTTCAAAAATTAATTTCATAAAGCAAGTTAACGCAATTATTCTCACGATAAAGTTCCATTTTAATATTAAGTGCATTTATTTAAAAGTGAAGCGAGATTTATTTAAAAGTGAAGCGAGATTTATTTAAAAGTGAAGCGAGATTTGGAATCAAATTTTATATTGTATGAAATCAAGGTTTAGAATAATAGATATTGGAAATTGGTTACTTTAAACAGTTGAAGCAACTTGCCATACAGTAATGCAGAGCACTCGCATACTAAAAAAATCTTTGTTTACTTAGGGCTCGCACAAAAACTCTTAAACCAATTTTTTTCAAATTCAAATTCAAATTATTTATTTGTTCGTAAACATGGGTACAATTTTAAAACTAAATATGTTGAAAAAACTTCTTTTAAAATCTATACTAATAAAATGAAGCTAATATAAAAAAAGAGTTTGTTTGTTTGAACGCGCTAATCGCAGAAACTACCGATCCAATTTGAATATATATATTTTTTGTAATAGCCACATTCGACGGGAAGGTTCATTCCGAAATTTCTACGGAAATAGACACAACGCGGGTAAACCCGGGGCACTGCTAGTAAATTATAAGTTGATACGTAAATCATTAGTAGAATAGAATAGAATATAATAGAAAACATTTATTCAGACGAATCACACAACAAGAAACGAAAAAATAAAACAAAGACAAAAATAAAACAACAGATCTTACATACACTAAACAATTACACGGGCAGAACTACTGTGTGAGGTCTGAACAGGCCTCGTCTCAGCGTAATGCCGCCACGGTCATGTGACCCTGGCAGCGCTGATTAGTAGAGTTTTAATCAGCGATTTTGACATAAAAATATTATTTATGGCACATTACGTAATAACAATCCAACTGCGTTTGCCACTCGTAGATTCCCATACAATGAACGGACAGCTAAAAAACACTTCCTGACAACTCAAAAGAGTCAATTTAAAACATTTTTCAATGCTTTTAAAGGTAATAAATTTTACAGAAGCTGTCTTTAGATGCGCTGTAAATAAAATGCTTCAAAAGCAATAAAATGTCCGCTACTCGAGTTCTGTGTGTGTATTGGTACGTTCACACTGTCAATTCTCATGAAACAATTTCATCAATATTTTGATTGTCACTTTTGATCAAAAATAATTACTTATATTTGATATGAAACGGTTTATGACTGAAAAACAATTTGTGTAAAAATTGATATTAAAATTTGAGCAATATAATAAATAATTGGTGTGTTAATAACAAATTACCGCGATATCCAGGCTGTTAATATTATCATATCAGCTACCTGATTTCACCCAGTAGATAAAATTAAGTCTTGTGTCATAGTTTGCCATCACAACATTTGGATAAGTAGTTTAATTTTTAAAATCTTCAGTAACGAGTAAACATCAAGATCATGTATGACTTTTTTGTACCTTTGTGTTTTTCAATAAAACTTTCTATCAAATTTTTCCAACTGCATCTCCACCCAATTTGATAGTGTAGACCAGCCATAAATTTTTAAAACCGCCTCACGTTGTCAATGAAATGGAGTGCTAGCGCAAATATTGTGGAATAAGGTTCATAATACACAAGTTATAGCGATCCAACTTGATATTGTAAACGTGGCTTTACTCTCCTAAATCACGGCAAATCCGTTTTGAACTTTATTAAAATGTCATACAACTTGAACGTGGGTTCAATATTTTGTTATTTTAAGTTTTCCCGAAGGAATCGAGCGAGGAAGCTTTGGCAGCATCTCGTCGCTTTCAAAGGCTATTTGTGGGAGAAGGCGAAAGATAAGGATGGATGGCGATTTTTGGAGACTTTTGCCCAGCGGTAGGACTGCATAGCCCAGAAAAAGTAAAGTAACTTAATGAAGGTATTCAATGTTTCTTTGTTATTTAAATTAGGACATAATAGTGGTAACACAATATCGTTATCCAACATCAACTTACCAAAAGTACTTAAATACTCATCTTACTTCTGAAGGTTCCAAGTTCAGATAAACATTTATTATTTTTAAGTGCGCGGATAAAATACTCTTTTTGAATGTAACTCAAAACGCACATTGAATGCACGTGAACATGTTTAAACTCTACACTGTGACGTCATTAAAATAACAAGAAGTTTTTATGCGATTGTAGAAGACTTTGTAAGCAAACGAAAGTCTTTAACAGAATTTCACATAACTTTACTACGGATGTGTTTAAATGCTACGCTGCTACGCCGCTACGGGCTACGAGCTACGGTATATCGTAAACAATTTGTAGACGTTGCTACGAGTGTTTGTTTCGTAGCATCACAAAGGATTGCCGACAAAGAGTAACAGTTGAATTCAGATAAGCGGTGGCTATTTCGAATGAAGAATATTGTAAGTAAATAAATTAAGAACTCTTCTCAAAGTTTGTTTAATAAAATTAGAGATGTTTTTATCAAAAATAATTAACAAAACAAGTCAAGTCTTGCAAGTTAAGTGACAAATTAAATAGACTATGCCTTCCAATTATAATTGAAACCAATTTCAACTGCGATTGAGTGGGCGTGAGCCCGAGTCAGTGCGAGTACTTCAGTATACTGTCGTTTAGCTTTAACTTCCTAGATCTTAATACATCGCCCAATTTCACGAGACCCTTGAAATTTGATCAGGGTTACGAGTAATTACCACGCTAACCTAATACATATCCGATGTTAACCAACCCGGGCAATGTTTGAAAAATAATTGGCAAATATTGAGTTCTAATTTTAAATCACCCTGCTCTAAGGCCATGTTCATCATTTAATAGATACAAGTACCAAATTAAGAACATTGTGTATAATTGCATATATTCGTTTTTTAAATATTGCGTTTAAAAATCGAATTCATTCGAAATTATTTGAAGTTGTTTTAAAATATTGTTCTATATTCCAAACTTAAACACAGAGTTTTTTATTATTAAGAGTATTAGCCTTTTTTTGCTTTGTAGCATTAAACTACCATACACAATAACGACCAACTGGCCTCGGTTTAGTTTCGCCTCAGGAATGTTAGAGGGAGCTGCGGTCGCATGTTTACACGCGCCAATGTTACGCAGATTACACGTTACGTTGTATTTGTGTTTGTGTTCACAATTAATTAGGATACATACGAGTACAAACTTGTGTACATGTTAGAGGAAAAGTTTTGCTGTTATGGTTGTATTATAGTTTAGGTTAATTAATATTTTAACTTGTAATTTTTGTGCGGGTGTGTTGTTTTTAAGACTTCAATATATTTTTGACACTATTAACGATAGAGATTAAATTGCCGACAACATAATCATTTAGGTTGAGCGAGTTTTAAACTGCGAGACAGAGAGTCGAATCTTACATGATATAGTATCCAACTCAACATTTTTCGCTGAGTTTACGTAAGGTCATCCAAATTAAGGGTGCCTAATTTAGTATTACATCAAACTACAATATAACATTTAACGAAGTTTATAGATCTACGATTCAATATCATTTGTGCTTGCCGCTACTAATTCACCAAAAAAACATATAAAACATAACAGCGTTTTAATAAAGTTGTGTCAGTTCGCACAATATTGCATTTCGTTCCATTTTTATAAAGAGAAATTTCATTTTATCCATTGAAATACGCGAGGAAAATATTGTTTTTACAGCGTCCACTTGGTGTCTGTGTGCTGAGCTCAAATATAGGGATCGGCGCTCCAACATATCAATATAATAAGGGTTTATTGTTTTAACGACTTCGATTACACACGGAGAGATATCCCTCTATCTACGTACCAAAACAGCACACACACTTATGTAACACACTTCAACGCCACGCCCCGCGATGTTACCCGCGTTGTACCCGTTCTTATGAGAATTTCAGGACAGTATTAGGGCATTTTATTATAAAACGACTTTAATCTTCTTTAAATAAACTTATTAATACTTAATTGCTTCTAACTGTAAATTGAAGTCAAAAAGAAATAATCCCTACTCTAAAATTACAGAAGCCTAGAGATTCGAAATCCGTTCCAATTTTAAAGTTAATTACACAATTAAAAGTCATTTCCGACACACCGTACGGAATCGTAAAATGTCGTACAAACTAAGTAAGGTAACATTTTGTAAACAAAGAGTGAACCCTTATCACAATACTCATTCACACAGACAGTGAGGCCCTTTTGTTGTGTGACATACTTTGAATCGCTGAGGGCGGTCGCCGTTGCGATTTTATGAGATAATCAAGTTTGATCTAATCATTTACTGTGACACTACCCTTGTCATACTAATTTTAAGGAAGAAAGGTTGTTGTGATGTTTGTTTGAACTTGTTTCTATTGGTGTCGCGTTTTAAATGAGTTGAGAGACCCAACAACCGAACGGGACTGGTCCAAATTATAATAAAGCGTTTCTGATACTTTATTTAATTTTATACCCGGATACACTTGGACCAATTCAGACACTGTAGACCTAAACTATGCTCTAAGCTTGTATTATAGACTCTTACTAACTGATAGTTTTACATATAAGTCAAATAATACTATTATGATTATATCATAATTCACACCTAGACGTCGTCGCTGACCACTATGTCTGCAAATACAAAAAACACAGTAAGCGCACTCACATGCCACTGTGCCATGGACATAGGCTTGACATAGACATGGTATATGGACGCTGAAACAAAATCGTAGTCATATATGTGTGGATAGCTTCTTTGAAAATAGCTTCCTCTTAGAACGTCTGACTTCAATCCAGACCAACCGGCTGACAGGTGGGAACAGGCTATTCCCATACTGGATATCTTATTTCACACTGAGTATTCAAATACCCGTCTCAAAGATATCTAATGCAATAAAAAGGAGACAACTATGGATGGTTCTATATGAGTAGAAACTGTTCTATGTACGCCCGTACTCAGATACGTCAACGCTTCCTTAGTAGAGATATAATGAGTAATTTTGACATTTAATATATGAAAAATTACGTCAATTAATTAAGTGTCAATTTAATGGACGTCTCTGAGTGCGGCAGAAAGTGTCACAAAACCGACTTCAAAAATGATGGACATTTTTTCATTAAAAATCATTAATATAAACTAAATCGAACATCAATAACAAGGAACATCTCGAGCACAATAATATCGAGCCCATCATTCACCGTAATCGACAAAAAATCGCACGTACATATGTACGTATGTATGTACGCAGCAGAAAAACAGGAAATGGATAAATTCCTTCCATTTGTTGTAAAAGTACCATCGGGTCGTGTGAAGTGATAAGTGAATGAAATCAAAATGTGTCGAGAAAGAAAATCGAACGTTTTCCTATCTATTCACAGTTTATTGTTGTAAGATTGATTATATATTTCTGAAGTGGGAATAGAATTTGATTTCTTGGGTGAGAAATACTTTGTATCAAAGCAAATATTGATAAGCCCGTTGGCATAGTGGCAGTGAGAGCGCTTACTATGTCGGGAATTGTGGATTCGATTCCCGCCCGGAGTAGTAAGATATAGTTGTTGGCTACTACGTCTGGGTGTCAATTATATTATATTCTTATACAATATTTTCACATTATTAATAATTAAATTGTTAACAATGATATTTACCAACCATGACTAATTATTAACAATGACAGCAAGTCATTTTAATTCGCGATTAAGTCCTGTCTAGATTTGTGTTCATAACGTAATAGTTTCAATAGAGTAATAACAACAAGATTTTTAAATACTTACTTATTTCTAACTAAGCTTCACCCTAAGCTCAAAATCCATCGCCTTCTCCTCCAATCTCACTCCAAGCCAAAAAACAACATAAAATTTTGAAGTTATTATATTTTTTTGTTTTCCGATAGTCGGGGACATCGCCAGTCCACCCCACGTTGATTTGAGAGCTACGTGTTCC
The DNA here is from genome assembly GCA_951394245.1 of Cyclophora punctaria. Classification (NCBI taxonomy): domain Eukaryota; kingdom Metazoa; phylum Arthropoda; class Insecta; order Lepidoptera; family Geometridae; genus Cyclophora; species Cyclophora punctaria. Next base: position 1,283,534 of record OX596171.1, on the reverse strand, counting down.
GAATATTAGCTTCAATATTAGGAAGCCTCAAGGGACAGCGATTTATGTACGTTGCCGATTCTTTGATGGTACATGCGAAATCACGTAGTTGGTACAATAATTTTGATTGACGTTAATGGTAAAATGTGTACCAAAATATAGGGCAAATAGTAAGAGTAATAATTTGTATTATTATTAAATTTGTAGTAATAACAGAATCTGAATATAAAGATAAATAAGGCGTGTGTATATAGAGGTAAGGCCTCAACCTGTATGCGAGCAAACTACGGCGACAGCGGCGTGCTAACGCATAGAAGTGCTACGAAGGTAACTATCTCGTAGATCCTCCACCGATACATGATACGAGTCATACAATTTACAAATAGCGGGCACAATACGCGGAAGATCGGTCACTCGACAATTTGTAAATTATATGCAAAAATATATATTGGCGTTCCGTCGCGGAAGATCCGCAATGGATTTATCGTCATGTGTACCCGATTAAGAGGTATCATAGATCAGAGCGCGTCTGAAATGTTTTTCTTTAACCTATATCGTCCCACAGCTGAGCAAAGGTCTCCTACAGACGTTTCGAACTCTCCCTGTCCTTCGTTTGACATATGAAACGAAAATGGAAATGTAACTTTCCAATGGTATAATTAGGGGTAAGATAACTTTTGACTGGATTTTATTACCGGCTAAATAACCAATGAAAATAATTGTAAGTTATTATACTAGCCACACACCATGGTTATACGCGCGCAGTGCCTGTTCCAATTTTATAATTAATTCTCTTTAATATTGCCTTACAATACAAAAAAACAAACAAAGGACCAAACATCAAACACTTCTGATTTATTATAATAGAATTGATAAGCTGTGTGCCAGTTCACCAAACAAACATACATACAAATTGAACTACAATAATTGAAATATATTACTTAATTCATATTCGTGTGAGATTTATAATCAAATAGCGAACAAATTAAATGTAGCGAAACCACAGCATCATTTCGCCATTATGATATTGTAATAATTGGTTTTGTATTTAAATGATATGCTAAATATTTCATGGAATATATATTATAACACAATATACCCGGATGAATTCACACACGGTTAATTAAACCCAAACTAAGCTCTAAGCTTGTGATATGGAATCTATCTCACTGATACTACTACATATACATACACAAATACTTTATAATATCTTTAATACTCGTATTATGCAACTTTATCAACTTCTGATAAATTATTTACATAACATTAAAAAAAATAGAAATTAACATGTTAAGCGACAATAGCAACTACAATTGTGAATGTATTACACTATTTTAATACATAACTTTTTCATGTTATCCAGCATGATCGATGTTTTCATTATTTTAATCAAGAGGAAGGCTTGTATGAATAAAAATTCCCGAAATTACCACGGGAACGGGCACATCGCAGGTAAAACCGCGGGGCTCTGCTAGTAATGTATAATCACCACATTCATCACTTTAGTTTTATCAAATACGTAGTATACGAGAATTAAACGGTAAAACCATAATATCTAAATACCCATAATCATTTCAAGAAATAAAACAATTCCAGGTTCAATTTGTACATTATCAATTGTAATAAAAATAAATTGTCTTTATAGAAATGTTTGTATAAATTTTAATACAGGGTGACCCTAACCTCGGCGTACGGATAGGTCTGGTATTAAAATTTTATGCTTTGGGTCCAGGAGGCATTACAGAGCGGTCTATGAATAGCAATTCATTTCGGCTACACTCATTTTATTGATACTTCTTTGTCAACCGAAAGTTATATTAAAGTTTCGAATTCCATGTATTTTTATTACTTTTTTTGTTGGAATCTAGATTGTAACTGAGGGTATAGGACGTTTGAGTAGAGGACCCTATAAGAAAATAAAGGTTTATGTTAATTATGATCACATTTATTTCATTACCTATTATGCTGTGTCCTACAGTTCCACTCGTGACCAATAGATGGTGCTAGGGTACAAGTGAGAACATTCTTCAAACGATCGAAAGTTGGTTTAGTCTTTAAACAGGAATAAAACTAGTAAAATGATAGACGCCAAACAAAAGGCTTAACCGTTTTTGAAAAATATAAAAAATAAGAAGAAGAATTTTATATATGTAGTATCAGTGAGTTAGATACCATAACACAAGCTTAGAGCTTACTTTGTTAGGGTATATTATATTATTTACTATTAATCATGGCTCATACATAGTATAAAACAAAGTCGCTATCCTGTCTATCTGTCCCTATGTATGGTTAGATCTTTAAAATTGACAACGATCTTTGATGCGGTTTTTTTAAATAGATAGAGTGATTCGAAAGGAAGGTTTATATGTATTAAAATTTCCGAAATTCCCACGGGAACGGGCACAACGCGGGTAAAACCGCGGGGCGCTGCTAGTATAATCATATAGTTAATAGTTCATATATTTTTAGAAGAGGAAACCTTAGTCTTTTCAACCCTACAGGAGAAAAAATCGGTTATCGAACCATTTATATTATACAACTTCTTCCTTTCCCAGTAATTAATTGAATTATGTATGTAATTAACATGAATATTTTAATGTATGCAGTCTAAGCAAGCATTACGTTGCGTGGAAGATAATATTAGTCGGAATTGATTTTAATAATTAACGCGAGCGAGTGAATCAAGTGATCATTGCTCGTTTCAGGCTACAAATCACTAGGTGATGGTTGGTCTGAGTTACAGGATAGGTTCTAAGTCAAAGTCAAAGTCAAATATTTTTATTCAGTTTTGGCCCCATAGAGGCTCTTTTGAACGTACCACCCATTCGGAAGAACATCAGCAGAGAAGAATGGGCAAGAAACTCTGCTGGTTATTTTTTTTAAGTCAAGGTATAATACAATTTAATACTTATAAGTATAGATTACATGTCAAAATCAGCTTGACTTGCTGGTGCAGGAATTTGACTCCAGACATATTTGTCCTCAATGTAATCAGTAACGCTATAGTATGCTTTAGTCAATAAAACGTCTTTAACGTATGATTTGAATTTACCTTCACTAAGCCCAGTTACCTCCTTGGGAATTTTATTATAAAATTGAAGTTCACGGAGTTTACTATACCAGGAACAAATTATTTGTAGGAAATTAATGTGGTCTTTGTTTCTGTTGTTAAATTGGAATAAATCCTACTCGATCGTCGATATATTTTTTAATCGACCTTTCATTTAATCAGCTATGTTTCTTAAATAAAAATGATTGGTACGAGTACTCGTATTATTGGCATTATCTAATGGCACATAAATACCAACAAGGTGTCGGTTTTTGACTTTTTACTCGGTTCGATTATCGGGTGTAGCAAGCATTTTGTTAAAAAAATGGATGCAGTTTTTATTTTTACTATAATCTGTGACGTGGTTCTTAAGGAAAGGTTTTTGTAACTCTTGCAGTTTAAGACTTGCGGTCCGTAGTGCCTTTTTAAGAAGCCACCCTGTACGACTCTCGTAAAACAGTATTAGTCGCTCTACAAAACCGCGCTCCACGGTGTTACCCCCGTCGTAGCCGTCCCCGCGGGAATTTCGGGATAAAATCTATCCCAGAGTTGTTTTGATGTATTACCTTCATTATTGTAAAGTTTCATCCAAATCCATTCAGTAGTTTTTGCGTGAAAGAGTAACAAACATACATACATGCTCACAAACTTTTGCATTTATAATACTAGAAGGATTCCTTTATAGTGAAGTGTTTACACATAAAACATATTCTACTTAATCGCTCGTTTCACTCATTAGCTGTAAAGCGTGTTTAAAGAACACGTTAACTTTTAACGTTACGTTATCTCTCACAACTTAACCCGCCACCCAGCTCATATATCAAGCAAGCACAGAAACATGTCCATATAATGAATTGCAGGCAACTTGCTCCCGGCTCCGTTGTGATATAAATCCGTGACGAATTTATTATAAACCCTTTATGCGGATTTCTACTGATTGATGTATTACAAGTACCTATTGGGATTGGTTTGTGGAAAAAAATGGGAGTGATTTGAAGAGAATGATGTTTTGGTTTGGAGTGAAGCGAATGTATTTAAAATGTGAGTATGTTGTAGTAGCAGTGTCTCGTATAAAAAACATATATTGAACCTTGTTCTGGAAGATTAGAGGCGTAGTAGTTCAATAACTGTAGATGTAGCAGTTCCCTTTGGTAATACTAAATTTAGACCTCAAAACCCCCGTGATCATGCTGTGATTGAATGTTTGATTCATATGTTTTAAAAGAAAGTCTATTTAAAAACAATGTTATTACCTAACTAATCCTACTAATATTATAAATGTGAAAGTTTGTGAGGATGGATGTATGTATGGATGTCTGGATGTATGTTTGTTGCTCTTTCACGCAAAATCTATTGAACGGATTTGGATGAAACTTTACAGTTATATAGGTTATACAAAAAAACGCTAACTAACTAGCTGCGCCCGCGTTGTTACCCGCGTTGTACCCGTTCCCACAGGAATTTCGGGATAAAATGTATCCCATATGTTATTCTGATGTGAAACCTACATTACTGTAAAGTTTCATCCAAATCCATTTAGTATTTTTGCGTGAAAGAGCAACAAACATACATACATACATCCATTCTCACTAACATTCGCATTTATAATATAGTAGGATATTATTATGACCTTGCAGCTCTAATCCATCACATTTAACATCTCCAAGAATCTCTACAGTTTGAATCTATATCCCTTGCATGCCTCTCAAAAAGTCCGTCCCTACCCCGTGACTCCGAGGAGAAACATCATAATATTTATTAATTACCCGCCTTATTATTAAACAGTAACTAAAACTGTGTTTGTTGTGTAATGTTCTCTGTCTCTTTTGCTCTTCGGAAAATTGCGTACCTATGTCGGAAAGTGACAAAACATGTGATAGCTAAAATGTTCTGAGTACACGTGTATTAATATGGCCCTACAAGTATACAATTTAATTTGACTCCAATAAAAAATTGGACCGTGTCAAGCGTTGGTCCAACGCCGAAATTCTCCGAAATCCAATGAGCCCTTAGCATGTAATAACTTTGCCTTTATCGGAGCTTTTATAAAGCTTATATACACAACTCAGATTCACATGACACTGTATTAAGATAGCCAATTTGGTCACCTTAATTACAACCCACTCATTTTTATTCAACGTGACGACATGTGACACTTAATAAGCGTTGTAGCGTCAGAAAATGCATTTTATTGATGGATGATATTGTTGGTACGGACATGGATCAAAAAACATATTGCAGTAAGCACTGCAATATGTTGCAGCACTTGCAGTTACATACGTTCAGGTGATTTATATAAACTGACGTTGCTGCTGAGCTATTATAATATTTATGATGTTTTTCATTGGCCACTAGTATAATTTATTAGTCACAAGATTTTAATTTTTGCGACCAATAGCTTGCAAAACCATATTGAACGCATTCCAATATTTTATTTTTCTACCTCGGCTAATGCCTCTCATCTCCTAAAAACATATTAGAATAATAAAAAGGGTTTGGCGTGAATCACAACGCTTGCTTTCTGCAAGTGGTGATCTCAAACTCAAGCCATGTGAGGTTACAAAACCAAATCTGAAACACGATTCGAAAAAAAAAACAAAATAGACTTTCAATCCAAAATATGTATCAGAAGTAAAATTCAATATTCTACTGTATTTAGAATACCTATAGTAAACCACAAAAAGAATTTGTATACAAAATAGTAATCAAAACACAGTCCCAAACCCGACTACGCGTAAAATATCTAATCTTTTTCTGCTAACGCTACAACTGGTACGGAAATACGATATCCAATTCCAGTAAATCGGACCTATTACTCGGTAAAGTTAATTTAGGTATTTCACTTTGTCCTAATTATAAAGGGTTCCATCATTTATTAGTCCTAACCAAGTAAAATTAGCGTTCGAATACTGGAAAACTAAATCTCAGTACGAACAGAAATAAGTTGCTTTGTTCATTAAAGTGACGGGACTTTTCAGCGAGCCAACTCCTCTACGAAGATAAGAAGAAGTGAACGTACACAGTACCTAGAGAAGAAATCCAAACTCGTTAATCTCAAACTCAATTATATTGTACACGTTTCAAACTAGGCTATCCTTCTAATATTATAAATGCGAAAGTTTGTGAGGATGGATGTTTATATGGATGTATGTTTGTTGCTCTTCCACGTCAAAACTACTGAACGGATTTGGATGAAACTTTAAAGTAATATAGATTACCCATCATAGTAATACATGGCATACATTTTATCCCAAAATTCCCGCGGGAACCGATACAAAGCGGGTAAAACCGCGGGGCGCGGCTAGTAAGTACATACATAATACACAGACGTATCAATACAGAACTACATACTTTAAATCTCAACACACAAACTTTTGCTACAAAAAGCTTACATTAGGCTTAAACTGTGATCAGGCAATGCGGCTTGTTAGTCGGTTCCGCGAGCTAAGCTCAACTCACAATTCAGAACTGAGCCGATTCTTTGCTGATCTGTCTGTTAGTTCGGTTGTACAAGCTTCGGTTGTTTAACCGGTTTGTGCTGTTTGTTTAGTTAATGGTTAGTTTATTTTGAAAGTTAAATTGAGCCATCGAAGTATGAAAATTTAATGGAACTACTATTGTTGAAGCTAATAATCTATTTTGCGATAAAAGGCAGGCTACTATTAGGATCATTTGTTGATTCTATATGAGTAGAAAATTGTCTACGCCCTTCTCAAAGACAAATGCTTCCTTAGCAGATATTTAATTCGTAATGTTGACATGTATGAAAGCTACGTTAACTAGTTAAGTGTAGATTTAATAGACGTTTCTCAGTGCAACAGTAACTAAACCTACGAACAATAACATAACGTTAAATTGAGCCAGTTTCGAAGCTGCAAGCTTGATAGTTCAAAAAGAGAACGAATTTATACAAAGATATCAAAGCAATCGACAAAAAAATAAGCCAGAAACTTCATAGGTGTTCGCTTAATTCCATTAATTAACCCATTACTGAACACTCTGTAGAGAATACGAGGAAAATTCTTCTTTTTCCTCTAAAGAGAGGAGAAAGCGCTCTTTGTATAGACACAATTTGAAGTGAATTCGTTTTGAATGTTTATCGCGCCCCTTATCTCTGGCAATTAGTCCACTTCCAACAGTATTATTCTGTTTTTGAAATTTATCAACAAAGAATATTAACTTTGTTCGGGTTATTTAAATTCTGAAGTTTGGAATGTTTATTGAAAATGAAATCTTTGGAGGATTTTAACGTAATTTTTGCTACGGAATATTTTATACTTATCTACTGTATGTGTGTATTTCATTCACGAAAGCGTCGACTTATAAATTAACAAGCTTATAAATTACAATGATTACGCTGATGAATATTGTTAACAAGATTTGATAACATCATGGTTTTCTATTGAACTTGCTGACTTGCAGCTTTGAACACGATAAATTATCGCAACGATCCTGTTCATTAAACATTTACCAGAATACAGAAAATTAACTAACTATAGAAAATACGCCCTTTTATTAAACCTAAAATAAAAAAGGTTGATATGCAACTTACTTCGCGTAAAAGAAAAGCTTGTATCAAACAATTTAAATTTTGTTGCAGAAAATTTTAATATTTTTTAGAAAAATTATGAAAATTGACTCCAATCAGATTATGCAAATGAATTTAAAATTCAAATACTAAGGATCGTTTCTTTAAAGTCTGTAGTTTAAAATGTTATAGTATTATAAACATCTGGTGAATATAAAGAGCAAATAGTAGAATGAATAGAACAAATTATCTCAGATTTCTTAAAAATATTATACAGGGTGGAACTTTACAATGTCTACAAAGCAAAATCACTCGTTTTACCTAAGGCTACAAAATAATCTTGGTTGGTTTTACTCAAGGTTGTGTTTGTTTTATGCAGATTATTTTAGCAAACCTTACTTCAACTAACATTTTAAAGAGAAATAAAATTACAAAAATTTTGACGATCACCTGCTATTATAATCTATGCATCTTCTAACAACCGATAAAATGCAAATGCGGTAAATTCAAATATCGATAGAAATGCAATTATCGATAGAATCGACAATATAGACCAAAATTTCTGTAACAAACCTGATAAATCCCTACCTGTATACGACTTCACGTCTCTACCTTACAAAATCCTTTACAACCAAGTCAGGTAAAACAATAACATCCAAAAGACAAATAGTAAATATTTACCCGAACAAACTATAAAATATGAAGAAAATATACAATATTCGAACGTGACAGATCGAATGGCGTGACACGCTCGTACGACACGACAGTTTTCACGCACGAAGTGACAAAACCCTGTATAACTATAAAGCTAAGGTGATGTCAATATTTTTTGTTTGGGTTATAGTATTGTTTTGTGGATTTACTCGCGTTAAAGATGTGAACAAAGAATTTTAGTACATACAGTACTATGTTAAGGTACAGTAGCATGAAATATCCCACTGCAGGGAAGGTAATCAAATGAAATGCGACAGTCACTATTAAATGGTATTTTGATGGTTGACAAGCAAATAAAATGGCGCTTGATCATTTGCACTTGGCTATCGAGATAGTACGGTAAAGAATTTTCTTACTAAAAAATACAAGTCCAGCTTAAATCTGTTCAGCTTTTTACATAATATAAAAGTAACAATCATCTATCTACACAATTTTTTACAAGTACCATTAGTAGCAAAGGATGTTTCAGAACTTTTCATTCCATCTGCATGGTTCGCATAATAATTGGGTACCGGAACTCAATTACTGGACGTTCGGAATTTAAAATGAGTTCTCAATTTTAATAATACAAAGGTTATTGACAAACCGTTGACAGTTTACAGTTCTGTAATTAAATTCCAAAATTATTTTGACTGACTTTGAAGTTCAATTGACCTGAAAATGGATACTCTCGGCTGCTTCTTATTAATAAACTTTGAATACATAATTTAGCATTCGCTTATTAAGTCTTTGATAGGCGCATTGGAGACGGAATAACTTAGCAAGCTAAACCGGACTTAACTAATAAGATCATTATAAATACACCCGGACGAATTCACTCACGGTTAATTAGACCCAAACTAAGCTCTGACCTTGTAATATGGAATCTAACTCACTGATACTACTACATATACATACACAAATACTTTATATGAATATATAATTGACACCCAGACGTCGTCGCCAACAATTATGTCTTCACATATTGTTGACTCCGGGCGGGAATCGAACCCGCAACCCCCGCCACAGTAAGCGCTCTCACTGCCACTGTGCCAACGGGCTTGTCACATCATTGTCATTATAAAATTCAAGTTATCCTTCTTAACTGATAAAGGGAAAAGGGAAGCGGCGTTTTGGAAGCATATTCTAGCAATAGTCAGTAATATACAGTAATAATTATACATACTTGTAACATCCTACTAATATTATAAATGCAAAAGTTTGGATGGTTTTGATAAAGGATGGATGTATGTATGTTTGTTACTCTTTCACGAAAAAACTACATTACGGATTTGGATGAAACTTTACAGTAATATAGGTTATACATCAGAATAACATAAGTGTTACATTTTATACCGAAATTCCCCAGGGAACGAGTACAACGCGGGTAACACTGCGGGGCACGGCAAGTAATTATATAAATCAGTTTTTATACGACGCTGACACTTAGAGCAAAAACCCAAGCATATAACGTTTATGCATGTATAAGAGAATGAATATGGATATGAGATTTACGCTGAAAACTGTTTTGTTAGTATTGATCAAATAAATCGGTATTGTCCCATAAAATCATTTCATACCCTCTTACTATGTTTACTCCAGATTCATATAATATAAATAGGAGTCTGTATGCTAGATTGACACAAGAATATCTAAACAGTTGCAAATGGAACTCTTGGAATATAAAATAGTGTTCGCGGCTACGAGACAAATATGCCAAGAATTATTTATAACCCTAAGCTGAATGCAGCATAAGACGCAACTAGCAAACTTGAAAATACTATCCAGATATGCAATATTCATTCTTAAAACTTTAACGTTAAGGATTATTATGGTGTGATTAATAATGTTTGTAGCATGATATTTGACTTTTGTCTTAAATAAGTTTATGGGTTTGAAATACTCTTTATATAGCGACAAGCTGTTGCTCAGATTTTGCAGATTTACTCTGCATTTATACTAGTCGAAGTGTTTAGACCGCCTACAAGCCTCCGACGTAGCCGACATGTATATTAGATTATGATATTATTATACACACAAACAAACGTTAGAGAGCCAAATTCGTCCAAATATTGTGCTCATCTTAAGACCCCTTTATTAATAGGCCAAGTTACGCCGTTGGTTCAGGCGTTGAGTTAATATTGAGAACCGATTGAGTTATACGAGTGTGTATCGATTTGGGAAGTCAGTGGAAGATCTTCGTAACTCGAGTAATTTAGGGTCGGTTAGGTCCTAACCGTTAGGGTAGAGACTTGTTTAGTAGTAGAAACCTTAAGGCGGTTTAAAAACTCTGACACCGGTATTGGGCACTAACCTATTCAAAATTGAATACTGTGGTGAGATTTAAAAAGTTTTTACCTAACCACTTTTTGATCATGTGGATACTCATCATTATTAATTCGCGTATCATTATATCATCATTATTAATTCGCGTATCATTATATCATCATTATTAATTCGCGTATCATTATATCATCATTATTAATTCGCGTATCATTATATCATCATTATTAATTCGCGTATTATTATAGCGTAGCGTATTATAAGACATACGAAAGCTTTGATTTTGATGCAATTCGAATCACCTTCTAATAGTCCAAACAATTTAGTACTAATGGCATTGACGTAAGTTTTTCAGTGTATGCAACATGCGGTGACCGCAAATGAGTAAAGAATATGGTAGTAGGCAATATTTAGCGTGTGACAGCGGCAGCAATAGTTAGCCTAATGTGAATATAATATCAGTGACTGAAGTAGATTGAAACAAGTTTGGCGATCGCATAAGCGAGCGCAGTTCTTTCCACATAAATTCAAAATACAGAAATACGATAGGTTTTTTAAAATTTCTGATCTTCTTCTTATCGTGACAATGGCCCTTATTTCTGATAAGAAAAGATCTTCACATCTATTATAAACTAAGACTGGCCCGTATTGACCGATTTAAAACACCCTGTATACTGCAAACTTGTTCAGTCACACATTCCTAATGAATAAAGAAACTAAGCTAAATGCAATTTACCCACGTTTACCCATCGCTTTTTTTCAAACTAATTACTAACAGAACACGCTATCATTAAATCCAATAACTTTCCATTAACGGAAAAGAAAAATATTGATCATCAAAAGCGGTTTGTTCGCATTCATATTATTAATAAATTAATTCCTATTTAATTTTAATCTGAAATGGATGCGCTAACCGTAACCAGAGACCGCACAGACATTAATTACGAAACGAATGAACCTTTCATTGATATTGATGGTCGTTTAGTATCACTAGCTGCTGCCGGCTATTTTAACCATGAACAAAACAAAACTAACCAAACGATTTAGGTAACGTGTTGTGTAGGAAATGTAAACTGCGGAGTATACCTCAAAGGATCCTGTATAGATGGTAATACATTAATCTTTCTTGTCGATGATTTTTTAATACAAGCAAAAAAGTTTTTAGCCTGTAATGTCTCACTGCTTGAAAAGGCCTCTCGTCTCACCAAAAATATCAGTACAATGAGGAGGATTATCACTACGCTTGCTTAATGCAGGTTGGTGATCTCAAACCCGAGCCATGTTTGAACAGCAGGAGACAGGACCTCGGTTCTAGCAGGCGAGTGCACATACAACTATACAAGAAAAAAGGTTTTTAATTGGATAACACGGTCTTAAAAAGAAGCTATTTTTATCTCACTAATTAGTACAAAGAATCACGTACGTGGTGCTTGCGTTTGTGTTTTAATTAGATTAGATTTTGATTTTGTTTTTAATCGTGCTTATTTATTTTCTGCTTCATTAAACTAATTAATGATTTAAATCCAAGCTTAGACATTTGAAATTTGTTTTGTTATTAAATTATACGTAGGTTGAACACATTATAACTTATACGAACGCAAAAATACAGTTTGTATGTATCAAACTGTATGTGGCCGAAACGTTCATATAATTTATTTGAAATTAACTTCATTTTTGGCAGCAAGCGCCTCTACTCAAGGCAAAAAAATAAATGACAATGAATGAAAACCAAGAATACAGTCAAAGATAAAAACCGTCCTATAAGATTTCTTATACAGCATCTCTCAGACAACCTACCGTGACATCCTATGTCTCCAAAGATATAGCACATCTAGATATGCCAGGACACGACTCGTTAACTGTATGTATGTACATCCTCAGCTCAGACTCGACAACACTTCACGCATCACATGAAATCACTTCCAATTTCCTCAGTGAGAAAGGCTTGATGCGTTTCCATTGTACGATATTCTGTGGATAATGGTAGATAATATAATGATTGAAGTTTGGGTACACATTGAAGATTATAACATTTTTATATACTTTTTAAATTGACTACATAAAAAAATACACGGGTTGATTTTTGGATGATTTGCACAATAGAATAATATAGAATAATAATATCTACATTAGATTCTGATTGCCTTATACACCTACCAATATTAAACGTTCGAAAGTGTGTCAGAATGCATGTATGTATGTATGTATTTATGTATGTATGTATTTATGTATGTATGTATGTATGTATGTATGTATGTATGTATGTATGTATGTATGTATTTATGTATGTCATGTATGTTACTCTTTCACGAAAAGACTAGTGAACGGATTTGGGTGAAACTTTACAGTAATATAGGTTATACATCAGAATAACACATAAGACACATTTCATACCGGAATTCCCACGGGAATGGGTAACACCGTGGGGAGCAGTCATATATAAAGTCAACCAGAAGTCTACGAGTATATCAATGGAGATACACCTCCAAACCCTGCAGAGTAAAACAGTCAGACTATATCGTGTTACACTCATGTCACAAAGAAACTTTTCATTGAACACAACTGAGTAACGGTTCTTTTTGATTTTATACAATTTTCTAAAAGGTGTTGGTTATATAACCAACAATTTTTATAACAATATTTGACAAGCCCGCTGGCACAGTGGTAGTGAAAGCGCTTACTGCATCGGGGGTTGCGGGTTCGATTCCCGCCCGGAGTCAACAATATGAGAAGACATAAATGTTGACGACGACGTCTGTCACTATTCGACGTGTCAATATATATTCAATTAAGAGTATTTGTGTATGTATATGTAATAGTATCAGTGAGTGATAGCGTAATAACAGCTTAGAGCTTAGTTTGCGTCCAATTAGCCGTGTATGAAAATTTCGTTAAGCAATGTGCATCTAGACTACCACTTAGATGGGTGATAGTAGATAGTAGCATAGTAGCATTTTCGCCCAACCGACAACCATGTCGAAGGCTTTGAAACGGTCTAAAAAGTTCGACTTAACCACTGGCCCACTCAAACTTACTCTTTACTGAATTAGTGAACCTCTAACAGCTATCGAACTTGTTTACTTTAGGCCTTATTCATAAACGCTTACTAGCAGCATTTTAGCTATCAAATGGTTTGTCCCTTTCTGACATACGCTATTTTCCAAAGAGCAAAAGAGACAAAACACTCACTAACAGTGTTTTAGTTAGAGAGTGTTTATGAGTAACAAAACTGCGATGCGATGCGATGCGAATTCCATTTAATATATTCATCTCTTTTCTTTGTACTGTAGTAATGGCGATAGATATAACTATTTCAGTTCGCATCGCATCGCATCGCAGTTTTGTGTGGGAGCCCTAAGGCCGTTAAGCTATAGTTATAATAAGTTTATACTCGTACCTAACTCAGTTGAAACAAAACAATACTGATACCCAAACAAAATCACATCCAAATATCGCCACCAATCCCTCAAAAAGGTTAAAAAACTAAAGAACGATACAATCCGAAAAGGCGACACAAGTCGTCGTAACACTATCTTATCCTTTTTATGTGAACCCTTCAGTGGGGGCTAAAAATAACCCGCCCTCAAAGTTTTACTATCGGAATATCCGACCGCATCAAATATATATGGGGAGGCAAACGGGTTCAGATTTTTCATTCTTTATCTAATGTGTTTATTTTTGAGATATTGTATCTTTAGTTTTCACACCAAGTTAGATTTATAAGCAGTTCCTTGAGTTTTGGCCGCGGTTATGCTGTTCCTAATACTTTAGTTTACCTGCCAATTAAGTTTATATATACTAATCTAATAAAGCAGATGGGTTTGTGTTTGTTTGTTGGTTTGAAGGCGCTTATCTCAGGAATTATCAATCTGATTTGAATGATTATTTTTATAACGGCTAGCCATATTCACGCCTCGGTGGTCTAGTGGTATGTGCACTCGCCTGCCAAGACTAAGGTCCCGGGTTCAATTCCCAGGTCGAGCGAAAACATGTTTCCTACTTTTCAAACATGGCTCGGGTTTGAGATCACCAACCCGCATTAGGCAAGCGTGGTGATTACGCCTGAAACCTCCTCACTGTACTGATATCTTCAGTGAGACGAGAGGCCTTTGCCCAGCAGTGGGACATTACAGGCTAATACTTTTTTTTACTACTAGCCATATTCAACGGGAAGGCTATTATTCATCCCACGAGGCGATGCTTATTAATCTAAATTCGAATTTATAAAACAATCGTTATGCTTCTTGATGTGAGCAGAGAGTTCATTGGTTAGTTTTACGTTGCTATCTTAGTATCTCAAGTAAGTTTGAGTAATTTAAGTTACTTATTTACTTTCCAATCACAAGCAGTAATTTTAGTCTGATATATATCTGATCGCTTTCGATATTGCCCGATCCTAATTTTATTAAAAGTAGTTATTTTGATGCCTTTAAAATAAACAAAGTTTTATAAATAAAGAAGGCCCGTGCTTCCGAACCGTCGCGTTATTGCCGCCTTACCGAGCATTTCACACCTCGATGCTTTTATCCATTTTTGATATCAACTCCAAGTGAGCTTTGATTTTAGCTATTTATAAGTATTTGTATATATTTTAGTTAAAGAAAAGGAAAGCTATTATACTAATTATTGCTATTATAAAAATAAATATAGTAGTATATATACATTTTAAAACAATCTATACTAAAATTATAAAAAGGTAAATATATGTTTTTGGCCGACTCAAGACTTCCGACACTGCTGAACTGCTGAACGCTGACTGGTCAACGAGCCCTCCAAAGTACAGTACATAAAAATATTAATTAGTACTAGTAAATATTAAGAGCTCAACTCGAATCTAAAATCAAAACCACCACAAAGATGTATCACAGAAAGACCCATTAAATTAATATCTACTACAGATTATTCAGTAAATCACACTTTTTCTTCTTTTTTTACTATTAATTGAAACATAGGTACGTTAATGTCATTTTGCAGTGCGGGGAGAGACGCTGTCGCGAGCACTTCACCCACCTCCTGGTGAAGGTCACCGTATGTGACCGAAACGTGTTGAGGAACTCTCAACAGTAGCCTCCGTCGTAAGTAAGTTCCTGTTTAAACAAATAATAATTATATAAAAAACATATGTAAAACTAAGAAAAAAATCAAAATTTCTTGGCAGAAAAACACAAAATACTTTACCGTATACGTCCGAATAACCAAAACATCTAGACTTTCCTTACCCGGTATGTATACCTTTACGAACAAAAGTGTGTAATATCGTACCGTTTACGACTTCACCCACCCATATATTACTATGTAACTCAAAAAATAATGCCAAAACCGCTTTGTTTAGCTTTTCAGAGCGGCTGTGACGTAGAATAGAGATGAGTGTTACTGACGCGTCTGTAGGACACTTGAATAATTGGACGAAATATATGCTCTGTTTTTTAAAAGGATTTTAGTTTGAGATTCTCTGAAAATATTAAAGGTTTTGTGAAGTAAATTACCTGTTCCATAAAAGTAAGGAAAAAGATTTAAACATGGGCATTATTAATAAGAATAATTGAGTTATCAAATGGTTTGTCACTTTCTGACCTACGCAATTTTCCGAAGAGTAAAAGAGACAAAACACAGTATAACAGTGTTTTAGTTACACCGCGTTTATTAATAAGGGCCAAAATGTTCCTTAAAGTAAAATCTAATACGCAATCTTTATGACTGTTACTGACATTGTATTTAATGATAATGTATTAAATGCGTGGTGTTTATTTTGTAAAAAAAGCTAATTAATATCCTATTAATATTATAAATGCGAAAGTTTGTGAGGATGGATGTATGTATGGATGGATGTATGTTTGTAGCTCTTTCACGCAAAAACCACTGAACGGATTTGAATGAAACTTTACAGTAATGTAGGTTATACATCAGAATAACATATGGGATACATTAAATCCCGAAATTCCTGCGGGAACGGGTACAAAGCGGGTAACACCGCGGGGCGCGGCTAGTCTGTAATATAATTATATAAGCATTTCTCTTACAAGTAAAATAATGACAGTGAAAACCGAAGTTTGTCTTAAACTTAACGTAAATTCCCTAAGGACTCTTACTTAGAAACTTCAAGATCTATCTGTATTGTTACAGTAAGCCCACTCAAGCACTTGATTGGAACTACCTGAATGTCCATTAAAACTGAAGAATATTTTCTAACAAATGAAGCAAAACATACAATTTACTTTAAGGTAATATAAGTACTATAAGTACTTAAGTAAGTTGCTATACTCTGGAACACATAAACTGACACACACTCACTCTCTCTCTCTCCGATTCTCTGATTTTAACAAATTGAAATCTAATCTCACAATGTAGCGTGATAGATTTGCAATTGGCAGCACTACCGCACGGTGACGTATGAGTAGAGCGTAGCCGCGGTACATAGTAGATATCGTAGCGCTACGTAGCACGTACTAGATATCGTAGCACTACGTAGCATGTAGTAGATAGCGTAGCACTACGTAGCACGTAGTAGATAGCGTAACACTACACAGCTCGTAGATTAGTGCGCTCTTCAGAACGTAGAAGAACGAAACTCAAACCATTCAGCAAGAAGGTCGCGGTGAAAGAATATAGTTAGGCTTGTATCAATAATAATAAAATTCAGTTCCCACGCGATTCCAAAATCAGTAGGCTGTTAATAAGGCCCGCGGTCAGCGCCTTAAAAAGATTGAAACGTCATGATAACATAGTATTAGGCGGACGCAGTGCCATTTAACTTAATTACTAAAAAAATACAAAGGACATTAACAAAACAAAAACAAATAACCACTTCACGTCTAACACACGCCATTACCTCCCACTTTCATTGTCGGTTAGCAATTAAGCTAAAACAACTTAAGCTCAACCATTTCTCACTATTCAACTGACAATTTATTTTTCACTTTAACACACAGGGAATTGGATTCTAATTTGCCCGGCAGACCGGCGAATAATTCATAAGGGTCGGGACACACTAGTCTACAAACCTCATTATATTAAGCCCTAATGAGGAAGGCGATGCAGATTCCGCTTTGCAATGACAACGGTGAAGGCGGTGGTGTAATTTGGAGAAACTACGCCTCACCTAAACTTTTCATAGACCAGAAGTATCTGTCATGACTTCTTTTGTATACTGCAGCTATATAATTACGTTGGCTTAATTGAAAATGTTGCAAAAATCAGTACATTGTTTCGATGTCTCCTTAATAAAGAATTTGGGATGCATACGAGTACAATAGGGAATGTATAATGCAGTCACCAATAGCTAGTCTGTCATCAACCACTAGTGGCACAATTTACTCAGAACGTCCAGACATCAAAGTAAGTACGAGTAGGTTCGAAGCCAAACCTATTTTTCAGACCGCCTATATAGCCTATACCTTTGACCATTGATTAAAACAACTAACACCAACAATTGAATATGCACGGTAGCGTTTAAATAAAAACGCCACTATCGACCACCCATCTAAGTAGGAGCCAACTGTAAACTGAAAAAATCCCTTCAAAAACTAGGTACTTACTATTATAATAAACGGGAAGAGTTCGTTTTTTGTTTGTTCATCAATCTCTAAATTACCAATCCGAATTGAGTAATTCTTTTTGAATTGAAAAGCCACATTCAAACAGAAGCTCACAGGATTTTTTTATCCCAAAATTCCTACAGGAACAAGGCACTACGCGGGTAAAGCCGCAGAGTGCGGCTAGTTAATAACATGTTCTAGAATAGTCTTCGTAATCCGCTAAACCGCGCCCCTTGCGGCACGCCACAAAGCTCTTGAGCGGTGCAGCCACAACCAATCGTCTTGCACAACTCATGTTATAACTGTTATCTCTGCTATTGTTTTAACGGTTTAATTACGTTACTGAGTGAGGTTATATCTTTATTGGTGACGGGAATTTGATGTCATAATTTAGTGTTCTAATTATGTTGATCGCTTTGTACTGTTTCGACCGAAAGTAGGAAAGCAGATTTGTTTGGAAAAGGACAGCTATATAGTTAAACAAAGGGCCTTAAGTATCCTAATCAATTATATAGATGTACCTATTAAAAATTATTTAAAGGTTAAAGGAATACAGATGGTGGATGGAACCTCCACGTGGACTGGTCTAGTATGGAATGTACGAACAGACTGTTTATGTAAAATATTAACAAACTAACTGACATACTCGTATGATCATATGTTTCAAACTATTTCCCCCGGCTCCAACCGCAGTTCCTGATTTTTTTAACCACAACAAATAAAGAACTAAATATCATGAAAATTGATCCAGTCACATAGTTCAAGCGGTGTAAACTACTATTTGTGACTTTATTATTGGAACGAAGTTCCTTATCGCGCGTTGCGAAAGGGGGCTAGACGGAAAAAATGGTAATGACATTTTTTAGGCCAGAGAGGGACAGACAGAGAAACTTGCGCACGCCAGAGCTCTCTTATAGAAAGCAAGCTAGATATTTTCGTTTCGTCTTTCTATTTCGCATTGAACAGTGTGGTGTCCCGACGATTATTTTTGTTGATAATAAATAAACTTCGTTCCATCCGGGTGTCCCTTGACACCTCTCAAGTTTTTTTTAAAATAAGATAGAAGATAGTATAGAAATTGTATAAAATACTTTGCATATTATACTTCTTATGTACAAGTTCATTGTTATACGTACAAGTGTATGTAGGAATATATTGTGGTGAAGGAAACCCGGACTACACCCACACTCTTCTTTGTGTTAATTTGATAAAAGAGAATGATTCTTTTATTATATTTCACTGGTTCAACGTTTATTTTTAGATTTACTTATTTAAAATTAAGGAAAATGTTAAATGAGAATATTATTCTAATTCCTTTTTCAATTAATAGGCGAGTATTCAATTTTTGGTTCAAATAATTCCTATTTATTATTAACGTTTACAAAGCAAAGGAAAATCTAGATCTTAAAAGATAAGTAATTGAAGTAAATGGATAGTTTTGATAAAAAATGTCGTGTTAGTGTGTTGTTACACCATTTAACGGAACGAGAACGGCTGGACCGATTTTGATGAGTCTTTTTGAATGTACTAATCGTAGTCAGGAATACTAAGTAATATTTTTATTTTATTTAATAACATACCAAACGAAGTGAAGTCCTGTATAACGCTATCTTTATTTAAAAAATAAACTAACACAATATATTCATAGCAATGTATAGATTAGACTATAAGTCCAGCAGATCACTGGAAAACTTATTTTAATTAGTTCATAAGCTCAATACAAGCGAACAATATAAATGTTCTTTTTAAGTAAATAAATACCTATATCTTTAAAACTAAATATCTTGACATTCCCACGAGAACGAGTGCACTGCGGGTGAAACCGCGGGGCACAGCTAGTTAATCACTTCTTCTTTATCGAGTGGATGGTCAACCTGACCAATCCTAGTGTCAGAGTTATTGAGCCGCCAAAGGCCTCTGACATGGCTCAGTTACTAATCACAGGGTAACATAATACAAGTCTTAATACTAAACATATTTGGAACACAATAAGTCACAATCTGACTGCACCATCATCTGTTATGACAAGCTGACTCGCAGCGCGGCTCATTAATAAATTCATTCGACTGTGTTTTGTCTCGGTTTGATATATTTGCCGACACATACACTCTGCTTTAGACACAGTTTGATTTATACGGTAAAGCAACGCATAGACTTAGCATAAAGTTAATAATACAAACAGCAACAGTCTGTGAAATTCTGCTGCATTTCCTCTAGCTACCTGAAGTTTGATAACTGTTTTTCAAACGTCGAATGAAAGCCCCCTAATAGGAAGCATTAAAGATTTAATGAGTGAGTTTGAAATGTGACGTGTGAAAAAATACTTCAATTTAGTAAGTGTCGATTAATGAACGTCTCTGAGTGGGGTAGTTAGTGAATTGCTTAGTTTTAGCACAAATTTCATACGGGGCACCCATCTAAATGGAACTTGCGTGAATGGTGCCTAATTACCTAGTCTAGGGAGGGCCGTGTGTTTAAAACAATAACTATAATAGGTAAAGTACTGTTATGGTTATTTATCTTTATGTTGGCTTAAAGAGTGCCAAATTGTAATGGGAGTGGACATATCACATCTGCTGAATGCCTTCCCACCAATTGACCATAGACTCCAAACGTGCGGCGCCTCCAAGGCAGACGAAAACGGTGGATAGATGACCTGGACAGCTTAGATCTCAACTGGTCATAGCGGGCCCTATATAGAGACAACTGGAAGTCGATGGGGATACCTTTGTCCAGGAGTTGAGACACGTTAGATTAATAAGTAGTAGTATTAGCCTGTAATGCCCCACTGCTGGGCAAAGGCCTCTCATATCACTGAAGATATCAGTACAGTGACGAGGGTTAGGCATAATCACCACGCTTAATAATAAAAAATAACTAAATCATTCCTCATAGTATTCGATAGGTACTTCGATCTCTTTTCACTAAAATGTTTAATTTGGAGTAGTGGGAGACCAGAAAATAAGGTTATAATAAGGATACCAACTACTGACTGCAAAACGGGAATCGAACTTACAACTGTCAATATTGTAGGCGCTCACTCAAAAACTATGCGAGCATGTTTGTATACTTATAATCACCGATTTATTTGCGTGTAATGATTTTTATTTCATTGATACTAAATAGTAATCCTACTTTTAATCCCTACGCTGTACAATTGTTCATTCGTACGAACTGACCAATGGCCGCAGTTGTACAGCTTCTATCGGTCTGTTCGTTCGACAACAATAGTGGACTTAGAGCTCGTGACATTATTTGACTGAGCGATGTTAGCTTATTGCGATTGTTAAGCAACGGCCACTACTTGGATGGGTGGCCGATAGTGACATTTCTATCTGAGTGCTACCGTGCTTCGAAGCGTAATACTGTCGGTCTTAGTTGTTAGACCGTATCGCCTTAAGGCGGTCTAAAACTTGACACTGCTGTCCGATTTTCTCGTTGCCCACTAAACTACTGAAACTTTATTTCATAACTTGTAATCGTCCCTTTCACCGTTTAAGTTATTTAGCAATATAGCTGATAGTTTTAAATATGATAAGTGGGCAATGTATAATAATTTTCACAGTTAAGTATTGATCCATCCGATTCAATTCAGTCATAATAGCAACGGATAGCTACCTAAATTGAAATCAGTGTATGTAGCTTTTGTATCAAAAAGCAAAATGGTTATACTGCCAAAATTAGATACGTCTATTAACTAATTGACGTAATCTTTCATACATTACATGTCAAAATCACTCATTAAGGGCGGCTTGCACAAAAACTCTAAAATATATTTAGTCCCTAAATATATTTAAGACAAAAGCCATTCGTTCAAAATTGTATTTTAGGTTGCGCGAAATAGAACACTATTCAAAACGAACGTCATATGTTTATTAAACATATTTACGCGCTAAATAAAATTAGGAATGTTTGTGGAATCCAACCTAAATCTTTACTAAGGGAGCATTTGACTTCTCTGAGTACGGGCTTTAGTAGGTAAAAACTATAATGTTTATTATATTTAGGAATATTTGGCCCTGTTAATCCCCCACGTCTTGCCATAAACATTTAAAAGCATTTTACGATAAAATATTTGCAACATTAAACAAACAAAGCACCCAACGATGTTATAATAACGTTAAAAACTAGCATTACATCATATTTTCCTAAAACTCCAGTGAAAAATGTTCATTTTTGCCGACACGGGAATGAAAATTAAATTTAGTACTCTTAAAAACTTGTTAGTGTTACCAGTTCGTTAAAACTTGTACACAACACTTTGTTACGTTTTTTTAAAGATGACAAATGAGGTTATATTTACTCTGAGTAGTTTGCAGAGATTCAAGAAAAGAATGGCAACAATCTGTAGTAAGTTTGTCTTTTTTTATTTAAATGTTTCCCTTTTTAAATTTCGCCTCGTTGAAATTAACCTCAATTACACGCTTCTTGGAGTAGAAGGCGAATTTCACACATGTTATACAACTTATGTCTATAGCAAATCAATAGCCTAGTTGTAGCAAATCGAGCAATCATAGCAAAGTCAAAGCAGGTGTTTGCGGAGGAATCGAAGTGCAGACGGTAGATGCAGATGCAGATAGGTATCAACCAAGTGGCAAAATAGTAAACAAGTTGCCAGTTTTATTGCTGTAAATCATAGAAAAGTCAAGGAAAGCGTTTGCAGAAGAATCAAAGTTCGAAATTCAAAATCGTTGTACTTTCCTGCAATCAGCTAAGTACGAAACGAAGTAGTCCAAAATTTGTCAATTCTACTACCTTATCACTGGATCCACCAAACAATTAAGAGTGTGGGCTCACTGAAAAGTCAAGGCGTTCAACGGTCGCACCTAGAGCGGTAGTGTCGGGCGTGGGCGGCTGAATCAAGAAAATCTAGGAACCTTAAGCAACCTTAGGTTAAAGTTGCTTGTTTACAATCGAATGTCACTCTAATGTGTATTGACCTAAAACGCAAAATAGCCTACGTCACGACGGTTATAGGTATGTTAAACATTCTAGAAAAGCCTTTCATATTAAGTCAATACAACATGCCAGCATACTTAACCCCATGTTCTCAAACGACGTCAATGTAAAAACAAGCCATGCCTCATCTCTGACAAAACAAACTAAGACAATAATTATTCTAGGCACGGTGCACACGACGCGCCAACTTGACGGCAGTTAGTGCTTAGTTAAGTCGTCAAGTTATGCATTATCACGCTCTGAGACTTGTACGCGTTTAGTTTACTTTGATCGGGTAAGTATTTGTTTGTGAATAGGTTAGCCTAGTTTTGTAGAAGAGGTCGTTTTTTAATCTTTAGCTATCCTGTTACTGCCTTATTTCAAAATGTTATCTTCCAAATTCAAAAATCAGAAGTTAAAGTTAATACCCAGTTTGATTTGACGTTCTATTTTGGAACGAAGTTCCTTATCGCGCGTTGCGAAAGGGGGCTAGACGGAAAAAAGGTAACGACACTTTTTAGGCCAGAGAGGGACAGAAAACTACTACAAGAAATGGGTACAATAAGGTCACAACTGTGAGGCACTACTAGTTCGGTTAGTCCGCTAACTCAAAGACTGACTAAAATAAAACTACCGTTTGCAATCCAAAACAAATAACATAAAATAGATTAATATAATATCGTACAACGGAAAGCGAAACATTTCAAGGAAAATGAATGAAATTGTCTTTTTTTACGAATCCACAAAATTGAAGCCAGATTCACCACCACTCAGCTAAATTAAAACAATATTATCTTTGTTCAACTTCACTGCTTTGTCGAAACATTAGGACATTGAAAATTGGATAGACAACGTTTTGTACAAAGCTATTCTTATTAATAATGCTTTTAATATAGACTCTCATATAAGTATGACTTGTTAAAGTGGAAAAACAAAAGAAAAACATTTTCATAAATTAACACACAATGACATCTGTCAAACTCGAAACGATCGATAATAGATTTAAATAGACTGGTATACTCTTATCATGAATTGAATTATTACGTAAAATATAGCCTTTTGTATGTTTGTCTGTGTTTTCCATCTAGCTATCAAAAGCGCATAAAAATACTTAGCAAAATAATGTCAATTTTTTTAATTTATTTCTCTTTTGTTTCAATTCGTACACGATCTGTCTTATATTAAAGATACACACATATGTATGCAACATATGTTATTAAGTGTTTTTGAAAACAATAAATGTAATTATTTAATTTTTTTCTTAAGAAGCTACGATACCACAAAAACACTTTTAGATCATACTATCCTACTTGCGTTTAAAACCAAAAAAAGACTAACTATATATTTCTTTCAAGACTATCTATAATATGTAAACCCAGTATACTTAAAGTTAATACGTGGAGGTGTTGACGTAAAAACTGGGGCAAAGTAAAGTGCCACTGTATCTAGTAGGTTATGAACTGCATAAAGTATCGGGGCCGATTCTTGTTTACTCAATTTACAAGATGGTATGCAAACTGTTTATGATAAATTGTATGTATTAGACGAAGGAAAGAAACAGAGGAGATATTGGCATGTTTTATATATGTTACAGTTATATTATCATTATATATTATATTACCCGCGTTGTACCCGTTCCCGTGGGAATTTCGGGATGAAAAATAGCCTATAACATTCCCGTTGAATGTCCCATTACAAAAAGAATTATCCAAATTGGACTGATAATTCCTGAGATTACCCCGAACATACAAACAAACATACAAACAAACAAACTTACAAATTTTACCTCTTTATTATATTAGTATAGATACATTATATACCGTTATATATCGTAAACGCCTGTGGGTTTTTGATCCAACTGGTAAGATTATAAATTGTCGACAGGTTTTGAACTGTACAAGCCATTTAACGCATAGATTTCTAAAAAGATCACTATTTTGCGGTTTGCTTTGGAAAGATTATGAACTAACGAAAAATTATGCATTTAATAAAAAATTGTGGCTACAGTTCACAATTTGTTGACAGTTCGTAATCTTATTAGTTGGATTATAAACAACGGCGTTGAAGATTGTCCAAATAAGAAAGGCTAAAGGACAAACAACAAAGTTTGAGTAGGTAAGAGAGAGGGAGTAGCCTTTGAATTTTAGACTTGCTAAAGCCTAAAACATAGTACTTATAATGAAAATGATAAGAATTTTGGTACAAAAAAAATTATAGTATTAGTTTTAAAAGACAACGCCTGTAAGATTTTACAGCTAGACAAAAACTCGTGCATACTAAAAGTAAATTAAGAAGATTAGGCGTTATTATCATAATTGTATAATACGAGTAGGCGATCTCATGCGCCTACGTTTGAAGGTTACTTCTCCAATAATGCACAATTTGCGAGGTTATGTATAATTCAGTCTAATTCCTGTTTAATATATAAATATACACGACCCAGTCTTGTTCCTGTTTCAAAACGATCTTAATTCTATTGAATCAAGATACAATTTTAACTTTGATGCTAAAACGATGGCTTTTTATACAATTTTTAAATCAATATCGTTAAACTTGATATTCGTTCGAGTAGGTTAGTAGCAAACTCCTCAATTATTAATTTGAGATGATTACACTTGGTTTACATTATTTCGAGTAAAGTAATAAGCAAAGAAATAGAAACGTAAATACTCCAGCCCAGCTATAAAAATGACAGAGTAACTTAGCAAGTAAAACATAAATAAGGATATAGACTGAACAGTGAATGGTTGAGCAAACGTAACATAGTTAAGGAACCCTTTCGCTGTAACAAAAGGTATAAATCGTAATTTTGTGTACACAAACTATGTTCTGTTGCTCAAATATTTGTCTTGATGTTGTATGGGGAGTGTGTTTATAGCTACATAGTTATATTGTATGTATGATACTTATCAGTTAGTTAAGTAAATTAAGGGAAATATATATTGTTACAAGTATATATATTACTAGCTACGCCCCGCGGTTTCACCCGCGTTGTACCCGTCCCCGCGGGAATTTTGGGATGAAAAATAGATGTTGGCCGATTCTCAGACCTACTCAATATGCTCACAAAATTTCATGAGAATCGGTCAAGCCGTTTCGGAGGAGTACGCGAACGAACACTGTGACACGAGAATTTTATATATAAGATTAGTGAGTACAACTTAACAGGAAACGTGATTTCAATAAAGGATAGTAAACAGTGGCTGCCACATTCAGAGACGTCAATTTAATCGACAATTAACTAACTGTTGTAGATTTTCATACATTTAACATCAGCACGTCAGCAAACGCCCGTACTCAGAGACGTCAAATGCTGCTTTTAAATGCCTGATTTTGACATGTAATGTATAAAAAAATTAAGTCAAATAATAATTACGTTTAAGGGTCTAGACAGACGGACTGCAATTCAACTGCAATCCGACTGCCAAATGGCAGTTCAGATGCAGTTTGAATGCAGTTGGCTCGACTGCAATCAAACTGCACGTCGACGGGCAGTTGGCGTGCAGTTGGATTGCAGTCTGAGTGCAGTTACAACGACTGCAATCAATCAGACTGCAATCCAACTGCACGCCAACTGCCCGTCGACGTGCAGTTTGATTGCAGTCGAGCCAACTGCATTCAAACTGCATCTGAACTGCCATTTGGCAGTCGGATTGCAGTTGAATTGCAGTCCGTCTGTCTAGACCCTAAGGCTGTTATGACCATAAGGGGGTTTCGGCTCTAAAAAGGTTGAACAGTTTCTTTTAAGAATGATATTTACTTCTTCAACTGAATATACCAAGTATTGGAACCCAAACAATAAACAAAGAAAGAACAAACCGAAAAACATCAAAAACTTCACCATAAGCCTTCGCATTGACATAAACTGACCCAAACAGAAAACGGTCATGCAAATATGCGATTATTAGGAAATGTAATCCTATGAAAAAAAATCCTTGCCAACAATGTTTCGATCATAAAATCATCTCCCTCGAGGTCCTTGACGGATCACCGGGTTTATCCCAGAGTGACATACGGCTGGCTGTTGTGTGCGGTTCCGGGGTTAACACAAGCGGAAGGTACAGTGCCTACGTATGGACTTTTATTATATATTGCGTATGGACGTGTATCAACACCGCCGTTGTCACAGTGGCAGTGAGAGCGCTTACTGTGTCGGGGGTTGCAGGTTAGATTTTAACCGGATTCAACAATAATGTGAAGTGTTATTGGCGACAATATCTGGCTGTCAATTATTCTTATAAAGTATTTGTGTATGTATATGTAGTAGTATCAGTTAGTTAGTTTCCATATTACAAGTTTGGGCTTAGCTAATTAATCTCAATTTGTCTAGGTGTGAAATATGAAGTCGTAAGTAGTATTTATATTGAATACTAGCAGCGCCCCGCGGCTTTTCCGGCGTTGAGCCCGTTCCCGTAGGAATTTTCGAAAATCCTTTCTTAGTGAGCACTTACGTCACTTGAAGAACCTTCCTGCCAAATTTCATGTTTCTAGGTGGAGCGGTTGAGGCTGTGCGTTGATTATCAGGCAGTCAGTCAGTCAGGACTTTGAATTTATATAGATTACAAAATCTTACAGTGATGGGCTACGGACAACGATTGATATATAATAACATAAAGTAATTTGATCGATAGAATTCGTAGTTTATTTAGTCGATAAAATTGTAAACCAGTCAGTTTTAAATTCTTGTTAGCAGTAAAATTTCATCTCACAACAAGTTAAATTAAACATTTTAAAAGAAACGAGAAACATTGCTAATGATTTCAAAAGCTTTCAACGTAAAATCGCATTGAAATCGGTTCATCCGTAGAGCTATAGTGCCACAGACAGATCCACACACACTTAGACACATCTATAATATAAAAATGAATCGCTTAATCTGTTGCTAAGCGCATAACTTCAGAACGACTGCACCAAATTGGATGATTCTTTTTTTGATGTGTTCCTTATTGACAGGACAAGGTTTTTATATAAGAAAAATAAGGAATAAAAATCTCAAAATTCCCACGGGAACGGGGGCGCTGCGGGTGAAACCGCGGGGCACAGCTAGTAACTTATAAAACCAGTCTTTTGCGTCAGGGACTTAAGAGAAGTTCTGTCCAAACCTAGCATCCATACATTTCACCGCTGACAATGTCACCCAAAAATATGTTGTTTTATGTGTCCCACTAGTTGAAGTTTATACGAGAGTATCCCAGCCCTCTGTTGTAACGAGGGCATTTGTAGGCCCATCGCATGTGTATACAACATTACATAATACCTTGTTTCTATACATTTTGTAAATTGTCGCGTTATTCTTATTTTTATAACCCAGCGAGTTTGTTTTAGGAGTCATTAAGGTACACCGCCGACCTTTGTACTACGCATTCGGAGGGGCAATAAAAGATGCTTCGTAAATTATTTCTAACTTTTGACATTGTGAGATAAATGTTTATTTATTACTGTGTTTTATTTTTATTTTTAACTAGCCGCGCCCCGCCGTGTTATTCGTTCCCGTGGGAATTTCGGGATGAAATGTATTATATATGTTATTGTGACTATGTTTCATCCCAATCCGTTTCGTAGTTTTTTCGCGAAAGAGCAACAAACATCCATACATCCATCCTCACAAACTTTCGCATTGATAATATTAGTAGGAAGTAGGAAGTACGATTTTCGTTTGATGTTATTTTGACAATAGGTGCAAGTGAGAGCGCTTACTGTGACGGAGGTTGCGGGTTTGATTCCCGCCCGTTGTTGGCGACGATCTCAAAAATATTCACGAATTGAAACTACGTTTACGGAGAAACTTTGCTTTCATTTTACATTTTTATCTGACGTTTCAACTCCTTCCTGTAAAGGAGTCGAAATGACAGACATGAATGTGGTATCCGTAAACGTACTATCAATTCAAAATGTGAATTCTGAAACATTCGATTCAATTCGAAAAAGTGGTCGCATAAACCTAAGAAACCAGCATATTCACGTACATTTGCACCTAAAAATTATAGCTCTAAAATAGGTTTTATCGTTTAGTCACATGTCACCAATAAAATTAGTTTGGTAAGTGAAACGCTTTCGAGCTTTATTACCTTGGGTTTTATTGATAATAAACGGTTATTAGTGGGAATAAAAGGCTTTAATTAACTATACGGTTGGGATAACGATAGATTTTATAAAACCGTTAGATCGTTTTTAATCATAGATTAAAATAATGGACGGTTTTATTATCTAGTGGAAAATAGGAAAAGGTGCTAGTTTCATTGGTCACGTTAATATTCTCTCTTACTGCTTTTAAGTAAACGGTCAGTTAAATGGACAATTCACTGATTGATGTTATACACCTTTGATACAAATACAAGGAGTACAACGTCACGTGATCCGCACTCGGCTAAACCCGGCCCGCTGCCGCACTATGTTCAAAATGCGCTTTAAAAGCCAGTCATCACAACAAGTAATAATCGTTTTAAAAGTTGTAAAGAAAGAAAAAGTTTCGGACTTAAATAGAAATAGATTACCGAAGCAAAAGTTAGTCCGAAACTAAAAATGTGACGTGAAACAGAGTTGGCTCGACGCCAAACAAAGTTACTTACTTGAAAAAATACTGTCGGACATTGCTTACTCGAATGTACTTTGTATTTCATTTTATTGCGATTTTTTATTTACTCAATTCGAACGAAATCAGTTGAAAAGATAGAAGAATCTTTAAACGTTAATATTGGATAGGTCATCAAAATTTGAATTGTTCTAAGCTGCAAATTAAATATGTGTTTCAAAGTCTGTTTTTTATTAAGACATTTCCGCAATATCAT
Organism: Cyclophora punctaria; assembly: GCA_951394245.1. Lineage (NCBI taxonomy): Eukaryota > Metazoa > Arthropoda > Insecta > Lepidoptera > Geometridae > Cyclophora > Cyclophora punctaria. Next base: position 1,253,741 of record OX596171.1, on the reverse strand, counting down.
CAGAAATAATGAGTCAACTTGAAGTCAACAATATGTAAATACATAATAGTTGGCGACGACGTCTGGGTGTCAATTACATATTCTTTTAAAGTGAGTATGTATAATTAATTATATAGTAGAATCAGTTGGTTAGATTCCATAATACAAGTACCTAAAGAGCTTAGTTTGGGTCTAATTAACCGTGAGTGAATTTGCCTGGGGTATATATTTTTTCCAAAAAAGACATTGAATCTGTAGAAGACAAATATGAAAAAGATAAAAATAACAGAAGTAAAATCGCATGCCGTTGCTTGTATTGAATACGCCTCAAAAGTCAAACCTGATTTGATAACTACGGGGTTACCAATTAACGTGATTTAAAAACCAATTGGATATTGTCGTTGTCAAAACTGGTATTTATGACGCATGACGCGCAATCGGGCTCAAGGTGATATTTATTATTAATTACTATTATAAAGAGGTAAAATTTGTAATTTTGTTTGTTTCTATGTTCAGGCTAATCTGGAAATTTCCGGTCCGATTCGATTTTTTCTTGTATTAGGTAGCTATATTCAAGAGGAAGGTGAACAACTATTTTTAATATCGAACGGGAAGAGGCACAACGCAGGTAATACCGCGGAGTGCTGACAGTTTAATTATAAACCTATCGAGAGATCGAATGATTTAGATTCGTTTCAAATTCGGAACTACAAAAAGAATCGTGTTTAAATTGTAACCCCGCTGTGTGTCAACAGATAACAATTGACGCGTAATAATTAGCTGAATCATTGTATGAGCATGTATTTAATTGACTCCTATATCTAGAGTTCGTAGAGAACGTACACCGTCAATCAGAATCGATCCATCCGCGCACGAAGCGACAATGTTGTTCTATATTTTAATATTTATTGTGACCACTTTAATTGCTACGTTTGTGTTGAGAAAACGGAATTATTGGAAGAAGAGAAATGTTATTGAAGAGACCAGTCCAATGTGGAAGTTTATTTTTGGAAACAAATCTATGCCTGAACATTACAAGGATATTTATGATAAGTACGACCAACCAGTTGGAGTTATAGTTGGATCACAACCGATGTTAGTGATACATGATTTGGAAGATGTTCAATCAGTGTTTGCTAATGACTTCAAAAGTTTCTACCGTCGTGGTATTATTATGAATCCGAACGATACTTTGGCTGACAATGTACTATTTATGGAAGATTATCAACGGTGGAAATGTATCAGACAGAAGATCACACCAGTTTTTACAACTTCCAAACTTAAGAATATGTTCTATATTCTCGACCAATGTGGGAAAGACTTCGTGGATTTCCTTGATAATAACAAGAATGCTGGTGATAACTCGTTCGAGCTTATCTACAAATATACAACAGCATCAATTGCAGCCTCAGTTTTTGGCATCGATGTAAGTATTAAAAGTACAATGGACTCACCGTTTTCAGAAATGGCCAGAAAAGTACTTTCGCCGTCCTTTAAAAACAACGCTAAGTTAGTGTTCGCGGGATTACTCACCAATTTGTTTATGTTCCTGAATATGAAAGTTTTTGGTGAACACGAGGAATTTTTCGTTAATGCTGTAAAAAAAGTCATGGAACAGCGACGTAAAGAAAATGTTAAGAGACACGACTTCATAGATTTATGCGTGGAATTGCAGGATCAAGGGGTTATGCACGATCCTACGACTGGCTACCAATTAGAACCAACATATGGTATTTTAGCTGCTCAAGCATTCTTCTTCTTCATTGCTGGAGCTGATGCTACAGCCTTGACAATGCATTATACATTACTTGAACTAGCAGGTAGTCCGCGAGTTTTGAAAAAACTACATCAAGAAATAGATGATGTCTTTAAAGATAGTGCCGAACACCTTTCTTACGATGACGCGGAAAAACTGAAATATTTAGACATGGTTGTATCTGAATCAATGAGGAAACATCCTAACATAGGAATGCTGCAAAGACAGTGTACTAACACGACGATCTTACCCGGTTCCAAAGTAATGGTTAAAAAAGATGAACTGATAATGGTACCTGTGTTTGGAATACATAGAGATGCAAAATATTTTCCAAATCCTGATGAATTTCGCCCTGAGAGATTTGCACCAGATGAACAAGATAACATTCTGAAATACAGCTTCTTGCCGTTTGGGGAAGGCAATCGTATTTGTATAGGTGAGCTTGTGTTTTTATTTGTCATACGATAAGAGGTGTCGTTAATTCTACGTTGTATCAATAAAAAGGGTGAATGACTTTGTTTTGATAACAATGATTTAAGTGCATTGAATGGATTTCATTCTTATCAAAATCCGTTCATTAAGTTTATTAATTACGAATTAGCTGTTGTTGTTAAATTTAATAAAGAACATATAGTTGAAGGTTAATACTACATTAGGTATTATGTCACCTCTGTCTATTTAATGTATTTTGTCACTTATATCGACTTTGATATGAACATCGTACTTGTTTTACTTATAAAAATATTCTATTACTTACGATTCAATTTTAATGGTGAGTCATATCCCAGGTACCATCTTAAACTGGTCCAAATTGTTTTTACTATTATTAGATTTGTTTTCGACATATCAGAGCTCATGGCCTTGGTTTGAACAACGAATAACTGGTAATTTACTAGCCCAATGCAAAGCAAAAAAATCATTTATTTACAATTTGCTGCTAAGTCGTAATAAACTTTAAAACCAAAGGAGGAGGATCTAAATTCGAGTGTATTGTCTCGACTCGTAAAGACACATATTAATGTTAAATGCTTTTGATGATGATGTATGTTCATAGACCTTGATATGAAATATTATTTCTGTTTCCAGGATTCAGATTTGCACGCCTTCAACTTAAAGCAGGATTGGCATGGTTACTTAGAAAATACACATTAGAAGAGAAAGAGTATGCACCGAAAACTTATGAGAAAAGTTCGTTTAGTTTAAGAGATACCAAGTCTAATTATACGTTAATACCTAGAAATAAATAGAGATTTTGTAGATGAGTAAGCATCACTTGAAGTAGCAGTAAGGTCGCGTCACTTGAAAATTAGAGTGTCCATATTTAATTGTAAATATAAACAATACGCCTAAATCAGTTTTTAAAAATAACAACAGCTCCATGGTGATTAGATAACTGTCTGTCAACATGCATTAAGATAGCTCTTAACGAGTAATTATTATTGTAATATTTTGGTTTTAGGGATCCGTTTGTTTTTCAAAAGAAGCGATAAATGCTTTTATTTACTGTTCAGTTCATAGTTTTATTTTATCATTTAATGATTCGCTATTTGAGTATATTTTATGTCATATGTATTAAATGTAACAATCATCTTTTTCAAGGTTATTTTTTTTCATTTATTCTTTTTAGCGTCCGTGGAAAGGAAATATCTGGAGACACGGCAGTACCCCCGCCAAGTCGAGTAAAAAGCTGCTGGGTCGTACCATTCTTCTCTCAAAGCAATTCTGGCCATTTTCGACCCTCATATATGTTCGTTGTGCACGAAGCCTTTAACTTTTCAATACTGTCCAATGACACAAACAAACGAAAAAACCATTTCCCTACCATCAACTATAATGACAATTATACTATACGGAACAATCAACTATAAAGACAATAATTCGATACGGAACCACGTTATCAACGTTAATATGTTGATTCAGTTTATTCAAATTAATTATGACATTACCAATTATAGTGATTCCCGCTATCTCAAGTCCGTTCATTCTATTTCTATCATTATCAATCCGTCTGTGGACTGAGCAACAATGTTGTTTGTTATTTTATACAAATATTATAAAACACTTTGATAAAATAGTTACGTGTTGAGCCTTATGATTTTTTACTCTTAAGATTTACATATAAAATACTAGTTGAATAATAAGACGTTATACTCACGTCTTCAGTTACCGAATTTTGAAATATAAAGTATATTACACTCTCTATGTTCTTCTCTTTCTAAATACAATCTATGAACTAAACAGTCATTAATTCATTCATTTCGATAAAGTTAACCCTGTCAGAGTTTTTGGACCGCCTAAAGGCCTCCGAGATGGTCTATCGATTGACACAACTGAGATCGACTGTCTTACGTGCGCTGCAAAGCACGGTAGCGCTCAGATAGAAATACCACTATCGGCCAGCCACCCAAGTAGGGTTGAGCTACACATCTCAATGGACTCACATCGCTATGTCAAACTGTACCACGAGTGCTACGTGAGTGCCACAAGAGTGCTACAGTGAAACATTAACAATTTATTTACTTCACAATTCAGTAGGTTTGTAATACAAGCAAAAAGTGCACACGGTAAAAACTTCAGGACAAAATATGCATGCGATTTGACTTATATTGACTTAAATACTGAAACTGGAAACAAACATCCATTAATCATATTTAACTTTCCCAGTTAATCTCTACAGCTAAAAAGTATTAAAAAAATCAAACATGTTTTGACTGGTTGACTAATTAAACGATACACGTTGTATCAAAAACGTCGCTGGCGGTAATCTCTTCACTTTGCAGCCATAATCCCCGAAATCCCGATACCTATGTTTACCAAACGTAGGCCGGTGGCACATTGAGTTCAATGACGGTTACCCAGGTTACCATCCCACCTATCTATGCACTATCCGGGTTAGTTATTGCCTTCAGTTCAAAACGATCTCAATTACAAGACTAGATCCTACAAAAAAATTGTTTTTTTGCAACGTAATGGTGAGTCGTAAAACACAAATCGAAAGATGATTAAGTTAATTCCCATATAAGACTTTTACGGTAAAATATTATGAAATCTTAGACCAATGTAAATATATTTAAATGTTTGTATTTTGAATAGGTCAACAAGATAACGCATAGTCATCGTGATGTTCATTTACTAGACAAACATAATATAAACAAAACATAATCTACAAGAGTTGTAGAGATAAGGTAAAGATAATGACAAGGCAAATTATTGAACTTATGTTTACCTAGATATAGGTGATATTAGCTTACACCTTGATAATTATTTGAAATGGAATACTTATAATACTGATATCTTCAGTGAGGTGAGAGGCTTTTGCCACAGGCTCGCTCTACAGGCCAATACTATACTTTACTAATAATACTACATGCCGTCATTACCACTCTTTACTATCACACATGCTGTAAGCAAATCACAAGTTCATTCTTTTGTAGAATAAATAGTATTTACTATTTTTTCTATACAAATACCTAGTGAATGCAACCGATTACTGGACTTACCACACAGTTTAACAGTTTTTACCACATTTTAACAGTTTTTACTACATTTTAACACTGTGCTCATGTTTTTTATGTATATTATATTAAATTACAAAACGTTAGTGTACTTCGAAAACTCTAACTGCAGCTGTTATTACACATAACACATAATAAAAACAAAAAACATTCACCCCAAAAATCTAATTTCAAATTTTCATTAACATCATTCTCTGTGTACACCCAGGTTTATGTTAAGCCCGTGACGTAAACCCGTCGTACAGACATGAGACAGGCAAGGCAGTGTTCGATACCTGTCAATATACTCAGTAAATAGGTATTTTGTACGTATATTAACTGGGTAGAAGTGGTTTTACATTGTTCATTGTTAGAGTTCGGCTGGGTGGCTTTTTAAACAGGGCAAATCTGAAACTACAAGACATATGAAGATTTTATTTTTCATTTTTATTCGATGTTTCGGCCCCTTCTCTTCTTCTGTAACCAGGGTTCCTGTAAAGGGGCCGAAAATCATGCCATGTCCTTTCTCAGGCTCTGACCAACTTTGTACCAAATTTAATGCAAATCGGTTAAGCAGTTTTAGCATGAAAGCGTGACAGACAGACAGACAGAGTTACTTTCACATTTATAATATTAGTATGTACTTCAATACTATGAACAACCACTTGTATCAATTATATTATTTATCATATCAATTATACGTGAATGCCAAAAACGATGGTTTGCACATTGAAGAGAACAACGACATTTGGTCAATAATTGATCCAAAATGCAGAAAGACCTTTGTTCTCTTGTATTTTAACAAACATTTTCAATACACAGACTTTTGTAATACTCTATATTTGGTAAACATACCTATGTGTCCACTGTTTCCTGTAAACTCCGTTAGAACAACATTCACTGAATTAGCTGCGACAGGATACAACCTGTATTGTTAGCATTTTGTTTATAATCAACTGTTAGTTCGCTCCCTTTCTCCCACGATCAGTTTTGCACTCCACGCCAGCTTGACTGGCTCCTGAGTTCATAGTGAAGACCTCGTCGGGAAATTAAATCAATTTCATATATCATGTGTGCAGTGAGGTGGTTACGGTGGTTCATTTTGATTCGGTTTTTTGATTGTGAGTTATTTATTTTATTTTATCCTATTTAGCTGTAGTTTTTAAAACGGGTGACGAACTAAAAAAGTATATACGGTGATTCGAAAAAGTGTTAGGGATGTCTTTAAGATTGAGCGAATTTATAAGCTGGGTGCTGGCAAGTGTAATAGAACGCGAGCTGTTCATATTTCAAATTTGACAAGCCCATTGGCACAGTGGCAGTGAGAGCGCTTATTGTGTCGGGGGTTGCGGGTTCGATTGCCGCCCGATTATTGGCAACGACGTGTTACGTTCAAAAGAGCCTCTATGGGGCCCAAAATTGAATAAAAATATTTGATTTTGACTTTGACCTTGACATCTGGGTATCAATTATAATATTTTATATTCTTATAAAGTATTTGTATACGTATATGTAGTAGCATTAGTTAGATTTCATATCACAAGCTTAGAGCTTAGTTTGGATCTATTTAACCGTGAGTAAATTTGGCCGGGTATAAGTTACTTGCTCGGTTACTCGTATTTTAAAGGAATCTAATATCTTATCTTATGCCAAACCTTTTCTTTCAGATTCAAACACCCAATATGCCAGTTACCATACAAACAAACTTCAACCCTACTGCGAAGGCAACGCCAAAAAATCTATCGTAGAACATTTCTTTAACGTTATATTCACCGAATTCAATAACACTCCACCTAATTGCTTGTGTGTCCAAATGTGTGTCGGTGAATCAACTTATTGTTACCCCAACGGGTGTTTGAAGATGTATGACCCTAAAAAATTGGAGTCACCTCAAGCGCTAACGTCAGCAAAACAAAGGAATAAATACATGTTTGTGGTCGATGATCATGAAAACAATCCAGATATTTTAAACATTCACTATGAGATTCCATCATCAGATGACATCAAATCAGGTAAGAAGATGTCCCAAAGTGTTTCACCATGAATTCTTTAAATTAGATGCCGCGCTCCGCGGTGTTACCCGCCTTTTTGACCCGGGCATTTTGGGATACAATGTACCTATAATAAACTTAGACTACTGTAAAGTTTCATCCAAATACGTCCGGTAGTTTTAAAAATGACCCCACTTCCATACAACCTTTCAACCCTGTTTTCGCGATAAAAAGTAGCCTCGTATGTCCTTACTCAGGCCATGGACTAACTGTGTACCAAATTTCATTCAAATCGGTTCAGTAGTTTTGGCGTGAAAATGTAACAAACAGACATACAGAGTTACTTACGCATTTATAATATTAGTTAGGATTGAAATGAAGTGTTTTATGCGCAAAATACTTCATCAACAAATTTTCTCTTCATAAAGAAGTCGTAGACTCTACATCTACTATAAGCATACTCAATCCATCTAATATAAAGCATCCACAATATTACTACATTGCTTCAGTCTTGCTCTCTCCCTAGAGATATACAATTAAACTTCATTAATTGTTAATCAAATCAAACTAGTTTGACGTTGCGCCCCCCTTGCAACATAGACCAAAGTAGCTGACACGTGGAAATCAGAGTTTGGACAGTAAACAAAAATGGATACTTAGTTAAATATCACTCAAAAAGTTTTCGGTACATCGTAAAATAATAATATACCTACATATATAAATATAAAAATCAATGCCCCTATTCGTTGTAATTTTATAACTCAAGAACGGACTTACCTATCTAAACCAAGTTTAGGCTTTGTTGGGACTATTTAGTAGATGGTTTATGTGAAGTTTGCACAAAATCGGTCGAGAGGTTTTTCATTTATCATCTCGAAATTTCTAAGGGAACATGTGCGCTGCGAGTGAAACCACGGGGCACAGCTAGTATTTTATATTATATTTCTTTTTTATTTCAGCTAACTTAGATTTGCCGAAGAGTTCATACCAACACGGCATATTTGATGAAAATCAACAGTTTGCAAAATATAAGAAAAGTATGCCTCAAATTGAAATGACTTACAATTTAAGAGAGCATGTGAAAAATATTAAATCGGATCTTTTGGGTTTCGGTTATGGGAACAAAGAAACGAAATGGCCGAAAAGCAGACTTTTGAATAGCCACAAAGTTCGTCCTTATGCGGACAAAAAATCAACTTTTATCAATAAACCAAAAATATTTCCATCTGTGGTGACTGAAAATGTTATTTCAATGGAAAACCAGCAAAAGTATTTCAAAAGAGAACTCCAGAGGAGTAAAGAAGAAGAAAAAGACCTTTACTTTGTTAACAATTTTGAAAATATAACTGACTTTGCAAGTATTTCTCTTGATACATTAATTGATAATCTTATCAAGTCCCACGTTGATACGACCGAATCCAAAACCGCAGTAAACGAAACTATAGACAATAAATTAAATGTGATCCCTTTGAACAAAAGTGAAATCAACCACACTGCAATACTATCGATGAACCATTCAAGAGAAAACTTACCTAAAAACGAATACAATAAAGTAAGCGATGACTCGAGTAAACTAAATACAATGATAAAATACTTATCAAGTAAAATTGACAAACAAATTAACACAACCATGGAAATGACTAAAAGAATGGTTACCAATATGGACTTTTTTGATATAGGAAATGGTGATATGGGAAATAACGATGAAGATACATTTAAAGACAAAAACATCGACTTAGATAATACAACCTCCACAGATTACGATCTAGGTAATATGACGATAAATAAGAAAGAGTCAGATAATTTTGACCCTTTTGATACTCCAGGAGAATTATTAGATAACATTGAATTAGCTGACGATGAAACGACACCTACTGTGCCAGAAGATCATAATGAGTAAATGTTAAGTAATTTATTTATTCTGAAACGGCTCTTACAAATAAAAGTTTCCAGTCGTCCTGTGTGCGTTTCGTATGAAAAACAAAAGAAAAACTGTGCGCGTGGAAGATTCAGCACTTATACGGTGCGTAATTGTAACCCTAGGCTTTAACATGTAGTTTCTATAAAGATTGTTCAATAGCTGCGAGTCTGTGAATTTAAAATTCAACATTAAAATGCTCGTGTTTCATTGAAACTACTCGTTGTAAACTTACTCAATGGACATTTCGTGAATTGTTAAAAATAAACCTCCTATTTACAAACTTTTTAAACTCTCATGATTTGCAACGGTCTGTATTGCGTTAATATATGTAACGTATTTATTAAAATACGAACACGATGTTTAATCATGTGTATTCATGTAGTAAATTAATTTCTTAAAAAATCATCATTTGTTTTCTTTTCTGTTGAAATTTTTGTAAACTATGAAAATTTACTGTATCTGAATTGTTAAAAATAAACTTGAGACAAATACATTTTTATGCATTTTTTTATGATAATTCACATAATGCCACTAACGTTTACAGATGACTCAGAGACGTCAAATGCTTCCTTAGCAGAGATTTAATGAGTGATTTTGACAGGTAATATTTATGAAGATTAAGTCAGTTAGTTAAGAGTCGTTTTAATGGATGTCTGAGTGCGACAGAAAGCCAAACCATTACTGTAAATAACAACAAACAAATCGAACACCTTGAATTTGAATTGTTAAGCAAAATCGAAGTTACTGAAATCCATTCATTCATCAATACCTATTTGAAAAGAAACGGTTGAACGAACTTAATTTTCTAAAGAGTGATGTTTCTAGACAAACTTTCTTTAGGTCATGTTTAAAAGATGAAGCATAGCGAGAAGCGAGTATTACATCCTGGACCTTACTATATCTGTACTAATATAATAAAGCTGAAGAGTCTTTTTGTTTGTTTGAGCGTGCTTATCTTAGAAACTAATTCGAATAGTCATTTTTGTAGTGGAAGTCACATTCATCGGGAAGGTTGAACGGGTGAATCGCGGTTAAAACCGCTGGGCACTGCCTGTAATATTATAAATACGAAAATGGGCCTGATCTGCTGTTTCTTCTGAGAAAATAACGTGAACGCGACCAACATAATCATCACACTGATGCCATCTCTTAAGAAGTAGAAACTGGGAAGAAAGAAACAAAAAAAAGTATAACAAAAATGTATTGTTACATTATTGTTAACACTTTGAAAGTTCGTGGTTTACGCCTTCTATACTGTACTGATATCTTCGATGAGATGACAGGCCTTTGACTAGCAGTGAGAATTTACAGGCAAATACTTTCTTTTCTTTTTTTGAAGGTTCGATATTTTAACTTTTAATACTGTTAGATCAATTGTCATTCGATTTAGTTATAGGCAGCCCTTGGTAGGCATCCTTATCTTTTAGCAAAAAGTATTCAATTATTTTTCAGTAAATTAGCAAGTTCGTGTAAGTTAGTGGCCTTAGTGTCGGAGTTTTTAGATCGCCGAAAGAAATATTTTAATAAGAAACTTAAAAGAACAAATAATAAACTTACAACTTCTATTGTATCACAAATCAAAACGCTGCATCTCTTAAAAAGGGCAGCACCTTAATTCATTCATTCTGTAAGAAAAAAACAATTTGTACCGGAAACAAAGCAAGACCATCGGAAAGAGCCTTCTCTAAAGCTTCCAACTTTCAGAATGGAACCATTAGGTACGGGCCACTGTTTGCCTTCATATAATAAGCGCCCCTTAAGAAGATTATTAGCGATTTATTGCATTTCTTTGTAACCGCTAATCTTTCCGAAGATTTTTTTGTACCAATGCCATTGTTGATAATCCCAGTGGAATAAATTTAATGTGACAAATAGGAATTTATGATTTTATTTATTTATGGGTTCAGTTTTTGTTGGAAATGGATCGGATATTTCCGTTTTTGAGGTTTCTTTTTAAACATCTTTTTCCTGTTTTTTGTCACTTAAGAAAATATAGTTGGTACGGCATTAGCCTTTAAAATTCCTTAATAGATGTTAACGGCAAGTCAACCAGCAATGCATTGCTTTAAAGTGTCAATTTATATGAAGCTAGCACAAACTCGTTCACATTATACCGGGTCCGGGATAATGTGAACGATTTCATATAAATTCATATAAATTGTACAGCCACTAGCCCTTCCGGCAGATTTACCGGACCGGCAGATTTGCCGGTCCGGCGTAGTGGGAACCCACGCTTAGTGGCCAACCCTGGTGTCGAAGTTTTTAGATCGCCTAAAGACCTCAGACATGGTCTGACGATTGAAACAACCAGGACTGACAATTCAAGGAACCCTCGAATCAGATAGAAATGCCACTATCGGCCACCCATTCAAATAGAGGCCGAGGTGCACGTTACTTAACATTCGCAATAAACTAACATTGCTTGGCCAAGCAACGCCAATAGTGCTACTGGAGTGTCACTGTATTAAGGGCTTTTGTTTTACCTTTATGAGTTTTTACTAAAAATAAAGTGTTTTAACCGACTTCAAACACCGAAGGCGTAGGTTCTCAATTCGGGCGGAATATTTTTTTACACAAAGTTTTAATAGTTCTGTAATTCAAGTATTGCTTTCTTGTTTGTAAATATTGCAATTGGGTTATCTTTTAAAAATATGTAGGTGGGTTTATATCTATATTCAACTTGCACTTCACAACATCAAGCCTTACGAACCTAGTAATGTAACACGAGGCAACTGATTCTCCTAACTTCTTTAATAATCATTAGCATTCATTAACATTAGAAAGTCTTAACTTTCCTCCACTTTCACAATATTGGCTCAAGTTTTTATTGAATGAGTAAAGAAACGAGATGTATTCTTTATTGAATTGAAGGAATAATTGAAAAAGCCTCTTTAATACAGCTTCTCTGCATAATTAATCCATTAGGGAATATGATCATCATGGTTGAATATTGCTTTTATTATATCGATCGTGAAGCAACAAAATATATCGCGATAATAATAATTAACCAACTGATTTTGAATTCAAACTACGTTAACGGATACACTGCGCTTTTATTTTACATTTATATCTACGTTTTGGCCTCTTTACAGGAACCGCAGTCACAGAAGTCTTCAATTCAAAATGAATAGTGTTCGCTTAAAGTTATGAAACCAGTATAATTATCTTAACTGATTTATTTTATTCAAATCCATAATCTATTTAGATGTAATAATTTAAGGTTATAAATTTTCATTTATCTTCAAGTTTCCTTTTTAATACAAGAAAGGTTACGAGGAATAAAGATTAATTTCATAACATACGTTCATAAGACTCTTAAACTAATATAAATTCTATTCGCAAAACTTTTAGTTCTAACCAAAATTCTTTCCATCTTGATAACTCTTTCCGAAGACATGATTTAAAATTGTTGAGGCTTTCTTTTGTCGGATAAAAACGTGTATCTCGAGAGACATTTGTTAAAAATGTCCACAAATCGTTTGTGGTACAAGCGAAGTTTTTTGGGGTATAGTTAAGTGGTATGTTCAGGTTTAATTTGAGACGGAGTGATAAATGAGCCGAGGATTTGGTATTGGCCTTGTGGCGGAAAAGTTTTTGTAGTGGAAAGTTACCTACTACTACTATCTCTATATAAAGTGGTGTTTTGTAAGGGCAGGTCTGAATCTTTGGGTACGAAGATATTCTTTTAGGAATCATGTTACCTGTATGTTACTCTAGCCGCGCCCCGCAGTGTTACCCCCTTTGTGCTCGTTCCTGCGTGAATTTCGAGATAACTTGTATCCAATGTGTTATTCTAATGTATAACCTATATTACTGTAAAGTTTCACCTATATCCGTCGAGTAGTTTTTTCGTGAGAGTAACAAACATACATACATCCTCACAAAGTTTCGCATTTATAATATTTTGGATGTGCCAGATGTGCAACTGTCAGTTTAGTTCTTTTGGTTTCTTTGTTCACTACCATTTATCACGTAACTGCCATATTCAGATTCGCTTATCAATTTGAAAATAAACCAACAAATGTATTTTTTTATTACTATGTCTGAAATCACTTATGGACCTCTCCTGAGGGATAATTTAACGTCTTTAAGTACGGCGATAAAATTTGCTTATTCTTTTGTCGTGAAGAGTTTAGAGTGATACTTAGAAAATTCAGACACCACTTGGGTAACAATTTTATACACGATCCTATCAATAGGCGTGTGTATGAAATTGATGAATGTTGAACACTCTTCAATAAACTGGACAAGCCCGTTGGCCCAGTGGCAGTGAGAGCGTTTATTGTGTCGGGGGTTGCGGGTTCGTATCAACTGAGTCAACAATATGCGAAGACATAGTTGTTGGCGACGATGTCTGAATATCAATTATAATATATTTGTATAAAGTATTTATTGATTTAGATTCCATATTACAAGGTTAAGAATAAGAATAAGAATTTTTATTTGTTAGAGCTTAGTTTGAGTCTAATTACCCGTGTGTGAATTTGTCCGGGTATATTTGAATTTTAGTAAATTGATATACGAGTATGTATAATATACTAGCCGCGCCCCGCGGTGTTACCCGCGTTGTACCCGTTCCCGCGGGAATTTGGGGATAAAATGTATCCCATGTGTTATTCTGATGTATAACCTATATTACTGTAAAGTTTCATCCAAATCCGTTCAGTAGTTTTTGCGTGAAAGAGCAACAAACATCCATACATCCATACATACATACATACAAACTTTCGCATTTATAATATTAGTAGCATAGTAGGATTTATTCATTAAAGCGATCGTGCAAAAAAAATTCTCACATCATTATCTCAATTTCTTCTAAAAGGGAAACGCGATTAATAAGAGCGAGTTTCGCTATAAATTCCTTCATTTCCGGTGATTTTTAAGAATCATAATTTATTCTCCCTTCTAATGCTAACATTCTTTGATCCGTCCCTTTGCAAATCAAATTCAATCAATTAGGATCGACGTGTCGGGACTCAATTTGTGACGTATCCGAGCTCTTGATAAAGTAAATATAATTTTTATCGTTCTAAATTAATAGATTTTGGTAATGCTTTTCAGATTTTCTTTTATTCTTATAATTTTTGAAATTAGGAAATTCATCCGCTTTTTACGGAATTTTAGGATCTCATGTAGAAACGCAAGACATAGAGTGGTTGTGGGCCGGTTGATTGTCGCTTGGCGTTGTATTCCTTGTATTTGTATAAAAGGTGTCACACTAGCACATTGCAGTGACCACACTCACACTCGCACTATGTGTGTCTAGCGCTATAGCATTTTAAAGCGTAGTTTGCATTAAGCGAGTTCAAGAGAGGTTGTGAGTAATAATGATACGTGTGTGAGCTTTTGGCGGCTCAATAACTCTGACACCAGGATTGGTCTGGTTGACCATCCACTCGATGAAGAAGAAGAAGATGATTGTACCAATCTACCGTAATTCCTCTTGTTTTGTTTCAATTTTTTCGCCCACTTCGGACCACCGTTTAATTTTGGCCAGCAACAATAACTAACTGATATTTAACTAACATCGATTTCGCTAGACATTAAAAATGTTCATTGTTTTCAATATTCCAAAATCAAAAGTGAACTCAAAAAGACCTTTATTTATTAAATTATATTTTTATAAAATAAACGCATAAAAAGAGAACTTCATGTTGATGTATTTTCAATGGGAGCATCCTCCCGAGGCTTCAAATGAAATATTACGACGATATAAAAAGTTTTCAACTCTCCATGGTATTACCGTCCTTGAAATCAAAGCGATAGAAAAAATAACAAGTTCTTTATAATGATTTATTGATGTTATTTTATAGGGTTTCGTTTGTTTATATTAAGCGGAGCTGATACTAGAGATATTTTTTAACATTTATTTTTTACATAAATGGATAGCACTAATGTCTACCCACTATCACGGTATTAGCTGTAGCGCTTATGGCGTAGTTTGACAAAGCGATGTTAGCTCATTGCGATTGTTAAGCAACGTACAGTACGACCCCTACTTCGATGGGTGGCCGATAGTGGCATTTCTACCAGAGCACTACCGTGCTTCGTGAAAAAATACGTCAATTATTTAAATGAACGTCTGCAGCAGTAAATCTTTACGAAACAGATGAAGTGGATAAAATATATTTCTTAATTCTTTACAAAACCCTACTATTGCACTACCAGTATGAATTAGTTTAACAATAGTAAAGAGATTATCAGTCACTATATAACTAATTATTTTAATATAAGCTAGTTTTTATATGCTAAAATTCAACGCAAAGACTATAGAATACCATCACGCTCATTTCACCAAACCCTCAAAAAGCTACAAAAATAAATTTACGTTATCCTTCCAATCAATTTGAACGGCGTAACTTCGGTATCTGTAAATAAAACTGTACTCAGAAAGTTTCTCGAAATCTGTTTATAATACAAAGACTTATTGGGAAAAATTGGTTCTTTGCTTGTCTTTCTGCTCTCACTCTGTCAAGTTGGGTTCGTCTTACTTTATTTTTGGAAACATTTTGTTCTTACTTTAGGCGTACTAATTACCTTTATATGGATACTAGCTGTGCCCCGCGGTTTCACCCGCAGCGCCCCCGTTCCCGTGGGAATTTCCTGAATTTTCTGCTATAAACCTCACGGAGCTCGAGACCTTTCCAACGAATTCAAAACCGTGGAAATCGGTTCGTGCGTTCTGGAGTTATAGCGTCAGGGAGGAAAACCCGACTTATTTTTATATAGTAGATATTCGACATCCAGACGTCGTCGCCAATAATGGTGATAACGTCTTCATAATAATGGCGGGTTCGATTCCATACTATGTCTGCACGTACGGAATCGAACCCGCAATTCTCGACACAGTAAGCGCTCTGACATGCCACTGTGCCAACGGGCTTGTCAGCTACGTATCAATATTCACAGATTCCTTTAAAAACATTCCGTTCCGTGGAGATAAAATAAAGGTGATAAAAAGAAAATGTTCGAAATTAAATCAAACCAAGTTGTCTATTTCGTTTAAGAGTTTTTCCTTTAAGAAACTTTTATAAACTTTCAGACCAAGTTGATGAATAAAAGAACTTTTATTCAATTTTTATATTGTCTGCGTTTTCGAAATGATCAGCGCGAAGTGACTTTTAAAGAAATGCTGTGTTAATTAATGCATTTAAAAAAATTGAATTACATTATTGATATCTGAAATATCACTTCACACATAGTATAAAACAAAGTCGCGTCTGTTTGTCTGTCTGTATGCTTAAATCTTTTAAATTACGCAACTGATTCTGATGCGGTTTTTTGTAATAGGTAGAGTGATTCAAGAGGAAGGTTTTCATGTAAAAAAAAATCCCGAAATTCCCACGGGAACGGACATAACGCGGGTAAAACCGCGGGGCGCTGCTAGTACATTTATAACAGGCAAATATTTTTACTATCTCTAATACTTCTTATCTAATTTATTTTACTCTAGCTGTACCCCGGTCCAATAGATGGCGCTAGTGTGAATATTTTGTACATTGCGCTTACGTTACTATTCCAGATTTAGTGGGGTCGCGCTCAAACAATTTTGAACAAGTTAAAATCCTCTTTATAAACTTAGTATATATTTATTTCTATCAACGGGCAATTAAGATTTTGTATACTTACATCCACTTAACATTATTTGAAGCTGAAGTGCATCCATAAGTTCCACAATAGCCCACAAATGAAACAGCAAATCCGCTTACGCTATCCAAATTCATTTATTACAATAACTATCATAGCAACAAAATAGCGCCCCAGTTAAATATTATAAACAACGGAACGAACATTTGCGGTCTAACCTGTGCTCATTAGAAGTCGCAAGCCGGTTGCGAACAGCTTGCTTTAATACCTTTATTCTGGCTTGGAATTTATAGCCGTTGCGGCTAGGGAACGTTCAAATTCAAGGCATGCTCAAACCGCTTAGCTAGTGGTGCATTTTGCGTCTACATCTTAAAGCTATGCATTATATTTGAATATTTATCTCACGTTTTAGTAGAGGTATTGTTTTTGGAATAATTTTGTGATAGGAATTGATATGTTAGAGGATTCAAGGCGTATTCTTTTTGAGGTTTAGAGTGAATTTTAGTCAGAGTAAATACTACGCTATGTATGCATGAAAAATATCTATAATCTTGGCATAGCACCGTAACATAGCGATGGTATATACCAATCATACAAAACTTTAGTAATGCTTTTGTAGTGAAGACACTTTTAGGAAGATTTTAACCAAGTTAGTAGATCCATTATTTAAATAGTCAAACAAAAATAATCATAAAATTATTTGAAGTCATGACGTAATGAAAGTTTAAAAGCTATACGTAATGTAAATCGAGTTTAAGACACAAAAACATGCACAATATTAATTGAAAAACTTCCGGAGGTTTAACGAGTTTTCCTCGCATCCACTAGATAATTACAATAACTAGCTTTTTCCCTTGGCTCTGACGTATTACTTTATTTTTAACTCCCGACGCAAAAGAGGAGTGTTATTTCAAGTATCTTTTTGTTTTGTAGCTACGTTTATCTTTTAACGAGTTTTTGGTGATATTTTGATTAAGTTACAGAAGGCTTACACCAACAACATAATTATCTGATACTGTCTCTTCACTGCGTATGGTTAGACTGACTAAAATATACTCGACTGACTTGTACAAGTCAGTCAACAGATTGCGATGAACCTTATGTTTTTAAATTCAAAGCTAACTCGTATTCACAAAGATCACTTAGCCCAAGAATGACTTGTCTATATTATATTACTATTTTAATTAATTATTAATTTTAATGTATTATTTATTTTCTTAAAGAGTGTGTGTAGATGATGTATAATGATGAGTTAGTCCAAGTATTGTTTGTGAATAAGGAACTCATATACTTACCGTGCTTTGCCATACAGGTACATAAGCACGATAAACTTGAGATCTAGTGCAGGTTTCTCAGAATAACTTTGACATTGTACGCGCATTGTCTTCAAGTACTCATGGTAGTTAGTTGTCTTAGTTGAACTTACTGGGAGTTTGGTCGTTGTGTTTGTGTGAAATAATAGTTTTAGGTGTGTTTTACGATTTTGTAGGTTCAAGCAAACATAGCACTATTTTCATTTGCTGTAGTTACAAAACTATTGGCACAGTGGTACGTGAGAGGGCTTACTTCATTCATTCATTTCAAGTATGTCAGTGGCCAACCCTGGTGTCGGAGTATTTAGACCGCCATATCAGAGGCCTTTACCTCTGATATGGTCTGCGAACGCTTACTGTGTTGGGGGGTTGGTTTGGGGTTGGGTTAGGTTCGATTCTCTCAATAGAAGACGCCAGTGTGAAATTTATGTAGATCGTGCTTAATTAATTTTGTTGCTTAATTTTATCAGATTTAATGGGTTTTTGCCCAGCCGTGGGACAATACCGACTAATAATTTACTTTAATCTGTTGTCTACTTTACCGTTTGTTGCCAGTGATATTCGTAAAAAAATGATCAACGATTTTCCAATCGACTTTTATTGATGACAGTGTAATAGCAGTTTTAATTGGTTTCAAACAAATAGAATGAGAACACTATATCAAAAACTTACGTAGATACCAATTTTTATAGGATCGTAAATTGTATTCGATACTAATGGTTCGTAAGAGATTGATTCGACTATCCAATGAATAGTCTGATATATGTAGCTTTGTCGTTTAGTGAAAAACAAACACAGTACAGGAAAATTACTGTCTATCATAACTAATTTTAGTTCTAACTAGCAGCGCCCCGCGGTTTTACCCGCGTTGTGCCCGTTCCCGTGGGAATTTTGGGATTTTTTTTACATAAAAACTTTCCTCTTGAATCACTCTACCTATTACAAAAAACCGCATCAAAATACGTTGCGTAATTTTAAAGATTTAAGCATACAGACAAACAAACAAACAGAAGACAAACAGACGCGACTTTGTTTTATACTATGTAATGATGATTGAAATTAGATCAACTAAGTATCAAAACTGTATTTTAACGACACTTGCACATAAGCTGTTGTGTTTAATATTATTATATTGTGCAATATGGCTGATATACATGTCTTCTCATAAACATAGCTAAGACCTTATGTAAAGTAATATTTTAAGTTTACGTTATGTTCTCCTTTCTTGCAGCAAGGTAATCCGTTTTATCTCAACAAAACAGGGTGGTAGTTTTAAAATATTAAATCATCTAATCTAAATAAATTTCATCAGTGCAAAGTTAAATACTTTCATATGAAGTAACCCCAGAGTATTATATTCAGAGAATCCTCCGGGATTTAGTACTCGTTAACGTTTTAAATTATAACTAAACTGCGGGTAGGATAATGTTTAGTATTCAAATATTCAAAGTGGTGCATTACATAACTAATGATGTGCTATTTTGCAGGTATGATGAGCTATTTTACAAAGTATTTAGAAATCTATAGTAATAAATAATAATCTATACTAATTCAGTTGAATAGTTTTTTTAGGCTGTGTATCCTGCATTGTGCCACTTTTTCTCTTCTTCATCGAGTGCATGGCCAACCTGACCAATCCTGGTGTCAGAGTTATTGAGCCGCCTAATGCCTCTGACATGGCTCAAGTAACGATTACTTTCCTTAGAAAGTAACCGGGACCGACGGCTTAACGTGCCCTCCGAAGCGCGGAATCATCTTACTTTTCGAGCAATCGGGTGATCCAGCCTGCAATGCCCTAACCAAACTGAGGAAAGTCTCACAAAGAGATTTTTGTGAGATATGCCCACCGGGAATCGAACCCGGAACCTCCGGGTCGTGAGCCAGGCACTCAAACCACAAAACCACGGAGGCTGTTGTGCCACTAAGAATTTCGGAATCAAAAATAGTCTTTTAACCTTTTTCTAGATTGACGTTATCATAAACTCGGGTGTCAAACAAAAAGAAGAAAAATCACATAAACATATTATATAGTATCTTAGGTCATTAATCCCCCTCATTGTACTAAGCTTCAGTGCGATGCGACGACGTAGAACTGTTAATTATATGTATGTATAAATATTAGTATCAGTATGTAGAATTCATAATAAAAGCTTAGAGCTTAGTTTGGGTATAATTAACCAAGTGTATTTATTGCTTTTTATTAATGTATCCTTTTATGATTTTACTCATCGTTGTCCATTGCCATACAAACTTTACATATCATCTGCAATAATATTTGATATCATGGGTTTAAAGACTTAAAAATATCTATTACAAATGCTGTCAAATACCATAACAGACCGGTACAGGTGAAACTAAAGTTGCTGAAACAAAAAATAATATCAGTAAAAGTTTGATTTCACCGTACCGAGCAACTTAGTTGCTGAACTACGAACTATTTGCTCATTACTAAGCGATCACGTCCAAGCACAGATTGTCTTAATGTCTCCATCGGCCTTTGCTTTTCGACGTGATCTTTTTGAGTTATTGCCATTGATTTCCTCGTTGTGGCTTGTGGATTATTAGATGTATGAATTACGTGCGTTAATTTAGTTTGGGCGCACTGAAACATTGTTAGTCGTTAACTTGTTATGGGAAGGTTTGTTTTATTCAATTTGTGAGGGCTACCATTAATCTGGAGACGGTTTGATATTGTACTGATTTTCGAATTCAATACGATCGTTTTTCGAGTGTAACACGATCTTATTACAATATTCTACTTGTCATAGAGTATTTAGTTTTTTGAACTGGCCAATCGGCTGCTCAGTTACAGCCAATATTGGTTTTTATGAATATGTTATTTTATGAAACTCGAAGTACAAAACTTGTCGATTTAAAACTGCAAAACTAGCTCTTAGCTAGCTCTAAGATAAAACTCATTTTTAGAAACCCCATGTAAAATACAAACAATATCACTTAAGTTTTCTCTGAAAATTTCGAAGGACATCGCTCTCCCGTCTTCCAGTAATTCGCTTAGAATTGAGTAGTGGAGCCATTTACCTCAGACCAGGAAAAACTTAAGACAAACGTTGGTAGCCTTTCAGTGAAGCAGGTGTAGTTTTGAAGAGCTATCGACATTGTATATGACCATATATAATAAATACGCCTTACTTCAAGCTGTTGGAAGTGTTTGACAAAACGATATTAACTCAATGTGATTGTCAACGTATTTAGATGGGTGGAGGATATTGCATTTCTGTCTGAGAGCTACCGTGCTTTCAAAGGCATTTGAAATTGTCGGTCTCGGTTGTTCCAATCGTCTCAAAGGCCTTTAGGCGGTCTGAACACTCCGACACCAGGCCACTAACCAACTAGAACTCACTAACTAAGCCTTGCATATTGACACCTGATAGCTTAAATAAGGATGGATGTTATCGTATTGTGCATGTTGTAAGTATAATGATTATAATAATAATTATCATGGAAATTAACTATTGATATGTCTATTGTAAACTGGTGAAGAGGTGAATGTAGGAAGCCAGGACAAACCCATAAAGGATATAGTAGTATTTTAGTTCTTAGAAATAGAATTTACAAGTGTGAAGACTTGGCATGTTACGGAAAATTCAGATTTTTCGTTTGACGTATCTCTTATGTACAGTTCAGCATTTCATTTATTCGGTCTGCGCCTGTCGCAGAAGGTCGATGACCGCTCGGCATCTGCACGCAACACTGCCTTGATTGAAAAATGTTCACGCGTTCTTCAGACCTGCTCGGATTCCCAACTCTTCAACTCGAACAGGGTTAATGTTGCTGAAAGAAACAGCTATTCGATTCAAATCGAATTTATTTGCTTATGCAAAGTAGAATCGTAGAATACGATGAGGTATTTAAGTTGAACTTTTTACTTGTTAAGTCCTGTTCCAATTACATTCCCTTTATCTAGTTTTTAAAGCATTTTAATCTTTTATTTGTTAAAAAAAGATAGGCTTCGCTTCGTTTTTTAAATTGTTCTATTTAGAAATGGCAACTGCAAAATGTACTCTTTATACTTTCTTGAGACCTTTTCTCATAAACGGATGGACGGTCGAAACACTCCGATTACTAAGTTTAAACAAGTTTGATAACGAAACAAGTCGTCTTTTCAACGTTATGTGTTTTAAGGAATCACATAATATTACTATTTCTTATTTCAACTAAACAGACGGCATGGATTTCGACGCGGTTTTTTTAAATAGATAGAGTGATTTAAAAGGAAGGTTTATGAATATAAATTTCCGAAATTCCCTCGCGAACGGGCAAAACACGGGTAAAATTACGGGGCGCTGCTAGTTATGAAATAATTTAAACACATGTGATCTTGTCTCTATCTTTTATCATCTCATGTTATTTAACTAAAGCTCTCCAACAATACGAGTACAAGTGCTACACATTCACACAGTCAAAGACATAAAGCTAATGGCAACACTTGAGGATAATTCTAAAAATCCCTTTACTTACAAAGTATTCCAATAATGTGCAATAGTGTTGGAGAAACTATTTGAATAAAATCCTCGAGACAAAAATACCCTCCAGCGTTATTTGAAAGTGGAGTACTATAGGGATTACTTTAAAGTTTAACAATTTCACAAGGTTTGCACATTCAAAGCGAATTTAAAAAGTTAAAACTACTTGTGTAATGAAAAATGAAGCAATTATTGGAAAATATTACATAATTACTTGATTATCTATACTAATATTATAATTTATACTAATACATATTATAAAGAGGTAAAATTTGGAAGTTTGTTTGTTTGTATGTTCGAGGTAATCTCGGGAATTATAAATCCGATTTGAATAATTCTGTTTGTAATAGATAGCCACATTCAACGGGAAGGTTATAGGCTATGTCTCATCCCGAATTTCCCGCGAGAACAGGCACAACGCGGGTAAAACCGCGGGGCGCTGCTAGTTCTGATATAAAAGATGACTTAGATTTTTGGTTTGTTTGGATGCGCTTTTTCTCTAGATATTGATGAATTAGTAAAAGCGGCCCAACATCCGACCCATACACACTTTGAAGCGCTTCACATAATCTGTAGGTATGTAATAAATAATTTCATAAAACATTGCGCTCGAAGAATGAGTCAGCGGTACACATAAACCCGAAACACCAAAAACAAATCAGAATCACAAATTACTGATTTCATAAACAATTTAAACGAAGCAATCAAACTGAAATCAGCGGAACCCTAAGCACAGCAGAAATTAAAACAATTTTCGATAGAAACATTTAGGCGACAATTCAAAGTCCCCGAAACAATTTTAACACTTTCGAAAATCGATCGAATAAGAATTTAATGAGAAACCAAAATTACAATAGGATTACTGTCCGACGTCGGCTGCCGACGTATTACTGGATTCCCTACATTTTTCCCTCCCATTTCCAGGTTTTACTTATGCAAATAAGTTTCGACTGTCGACGCGAAATCTCAAATGAAATCGTTTGTTTCTCTCACAGAGAAAACTGTGGAGAGGAATGCTTGATTTTTAAAAAATAAATAGCTACAATCGGAACCTTAACTTTTGTAAAAAAAGAAGATTTTGTTTGTCTCTAGATAAAAAAATCTCCGTATAAAAGAAGTAGTGTTTGTGTCATGACCATTTACAGCGCGGTATTACATTAAAGTACATTTTAATAGTAGACACGTAAATGCGATACCACTACCACTTACCACTTGTCTTTTAGAACAGGATACCAAACTCTTGATATAGGTACTGAATACTCAGTTATATAAATATGTAAAATATATGTATATAAATTTTTAAAATTGAATAAGTCTCAACAGTTTTTGTAGGCGATCTTTTTGCTGTGAACCGAGCTCTAATGACGAGGTCACCGGCCGCACTCCGAATATTGCATAATGGACTATTGTATGACCGTCTGTTTGTTTACTTCTTACAAACCTTTGCAATTTCAGAAAAAAAACATTCAATAATTTGCGCGTAAAATACGCAGAGTAAGCCTAATCGGGAGGAAAAACATGTTTAGGGAAACAAGTGTGTTTCTAGAGTTGGATGGTGATTGATGTTGCATTGAGCTTTAAATACTGTAGCTTGACATTTTACTTCAGTTATTGCTTTGGTTAATCGTTACTGCGATCAAAAGCGGAGTATTGTTCAGGCGTATGTCATTTGTATTTTATTATTTTGATGACAACCCCATTGGCACAGTGTCATGTGAGAGCGCTTAACGTGTCGCGGGTTCGATTCCCGCCCGGAGCCAACAATGTGTGTAGACATTAGTTGTTGGCGGAGATGTGTGAGCGATAATTATATATTCTCTCTATAGTCTTTGTGTATTATATAATGTAATAATATCAGTAAATTATATTCCATAAGCTTAGAGCTTAGTATGGGTCTAATTAATCCGTGTGTGAATTTGTCCAGATATATATTACTATATATATATACTATATATATATCGCTCATTTGGAGCGACAGTGACACAATTGCAAATTTGTTATTTTACACTACACCATTATTAAGATTTTTTCGTAACACTTATGAAGATTTTATATATTTCTTACAGCTAATGGCTACCTCTATTATTTTACTTTTGTAGTTTGAACATTAAGGATAATAATAGTTTTTTTTTTTTTAAATAATCATTCCATATCTGAGAGAAAATAAAAAAAAAACATTTTAATACTTACACTTGCGTCGTTGTTACCCTAGAAAATGAAAATCTTGGTAGTTATGACTTTGGTTGTCTTAATAATAAAATGAAAAAAATTTTGATTAATCAATACAAGTAGCTTTATTTCAATTAAAAATTACAATCACAGTCAATGCCGACTTAGAATTGGCAATTAAACAAGGTACAATGTCGCAGAGCTTTATCCTAATTTGTATTATTTAGGGAAGTTATAATATTTTCCGTCACAGTCAATGCTGTTTGGTCTGCAGTATGTATCTCTGAAATTTAGGAATGAAACATTAAAACTCGACACTGTGCAAAAATATTAAACAAAAACTATAAATGCACATTACCATTTACACTGGCAGAATTAAAGCTATTAAGAAGAAGATTGGTCGTCAATACTACCAGAATCCTGTTCACAAAGTTTGACTAACATTCGTGCTCGGCTTCCCATTTTAGTGGCTGAAATTGTATAACAAATAATAATAATAATATTTGCGAGTTATATTTGATTATAAATTATTGTAATTAGTCATAATTGTTTTAATTAGTACTCATTTCAGGATAGTAGTGGCGTAATTACATTAACGTCTAAAAAATAATCTAAAAGTTTAAAGGAATAACTACGTAATTGTACGATACGTCTTTTTAGCCCTAAAACTATTTGAAATATCACTAACTATTTACCTACTGAAACAACGGCACATTTGTATAATACGTCATTGTAGCTATAAAACTATTATTTTTGCAAGTTTAAAATTGTCATAAAGTACAATTGCGTCTTTGTAGTTCCTAAGTTTAATTTAAAAAAATGTCATATTTACCTTAGAGACGATGTAACTCCCTGACACGTGCACACTATGAGGGGCGCCCCGCGCAACTGAATGTTTGGCCGTTGTCGCTCGGAATTCGCGCGCGAAAATGCAATATTTCAACAACGTCTTTTCGTTCTCTAGCGGGCTTTTTTGGAACTTATAAATATGACGTTTTCACTTCTAACGAAGATTATTATGGTGATCGTTGTGGTGTATTTATGTCGATTTCGCATTTTTTGCAATTGTGTCACTGTCGCTCCAAATGAGCGATATGTTATTTTGTGTATCTTGTATTCCAGGTGATCGACACATTTTTATGGATACTATAATTATTGTAAAAATGTAATATGACGCAAATTGCTAAACAGTAACACGAATGGTATAGAACAATATTTTTCTAACTTTTCATAGTTTTGTGAACTCTTTAATTTAATCTTCAAAAAAACCTGCAGCAGATGTGTCAGGTAACCTGCTTGTATGCTTACCATTAGCCGTCATTGGAAACTGTTGTTACACCTCATAACCTCAACTAAGACAAACAAGCATACCTATAGTAATACCTAAACAGCCAATACCCAACTAATACCGACCACAAACCATTTCACAGGCCAAGAGGATTAATTAGCCAGATCTCTCGAACAACCTGTTTAACATAAGACAATCTAAATTGACTCTAATAAGACTTGGCAACTCCCTTAATTACATAGATAAGTGGTCCGCTAAGGTGTCGAGTCGTTCTTTTTAATTGGTAATAGTCACTGCCCATTCCACTGCACTAGTTATTGGCTACTTTGGCCAACGTGGCTTTGAAACGGTTAGATTGGACCGTTTTACGAAGCTGAATTAAATTTTGTTTACAAAGTTCAACTGGCCGTCTTGTTTGGATTTTGTGGGGAGTTAGGTTACGAAGCTGTGTTCAGAACGTTTAATATTGGTGCTGCATTCTGAATTGTTATTTTGGTCGTGTATATGTAGATTTATATTGCAGAAAATCTATGTTATTTAAAGCCCCGTGTTTGTGGTAAACATTTGTATCAACACTGTTGCAGCAACATGTAGCAAAGTTGCTGTCGATATGTTGCTTGGCAACAAAATACTTTTCGGAGCTGATTTTTGCTGTTTGCAAATGAAATAAGTACTAAATTAATAAAAATAAATTACAAGTTATATAGATTTTGATAAAAACTGTGACGTCACAAACGAAGCTGCTACGAATTCCCGTAGCGCCTCGTAGTCCGTAGCGTGCTACGCACTACGTGGTCTACTCACATTCTCAAGTGTGACCTTTGCTTGTATTAATGTATAATTACCACTACTAAGTGTAATTTGAATTTTCTTATCGTAGGTAGTTTCACATAGTTAAGTTAAATTTAAATAAAATATATCATTGAAGGGAATATAAAACCTGCAAGCCATCCGAATGCCAACAGGAAATAAAGAATTTGAATCGCCTGTATTGGATAGTGCTGCGTTTGTATAGACTTAGTTACTTGAATACCAATTTGACTACAGAAGTTTTTTCAGGTATTGTCAATTGTTTTATGTTAGACTTTCTCTACTGTTCACTAACGCGTTTCTAAGGAGATTTCTAAAACAGAACATGTCCGTCTATGTCTGCGCCCTTATACAAAATGTACGCAAGATAAATCGCATATTGATGTTAAAGCAATCGAAATTCATGAGAAGATGATGATAAGATTACTTAATATTAATGACACGTTGCTGCTTCTATTAATTCAATCCTTCGCTTATCAATTTTCAATCTTATTTTGGCGAATAATCTACTCGAAATTAATGAATGAATCTTTAAAAGTGCAACTCTAAATGAACTAGTGCGGTGTAAACGCAGCATTTGCGAGTTCCCAGGAACCACGGTTTTATGCCACGACTACACAAATAAAGTAGGTATTAAATCCACCGTGTTTCCAAACTAGAGTACAGTTGTACTGTTATTATTATTATTTACGGGTACGTTGTTCTAAATGCGTGCTTAGCGATATGCGAATACAACGCAAAATACAATGATAAGGATTTGACCTTAATCTATACTAATATTATAAAGTGGTAAAATTTGTAAGTTTGTTTGTTTGTTTGTATGTATGTACGAGGTAATCTCAGGAATTATCAGTCCGATTAGAATAATTCTTTTTGTAATAGATAGCCACATTCAACGGAAAGGTTAAATGCTATTTTTTATCCCGAAATTCCCACAGGAACAGGCACAACGCGGGTAAAACCGCGGGGCGCTGCGAGTTTTATATATTTTTATTTGTGAGTAACAAGCAAAGATATAAGTATTTAAATTAAGTTTAGCTTTTTTGTCAACAGCTTTGTAATTTTCTACCCTTGATCACATTTTAATGTGTTAAAAATTAGTCCAATGTATGGTTCGCGGAACAATCGAACTACTAACCAAAACAAGAGTTACAAAAGTAAAGTCTATTGTAGAAAAACACGTTTGCAACTCTCGTTATAACAAAACAACTAAGAGCCTCTTAAAAGTTACCCTACAGCGCTTGAAGAAACGCACTTTACATACTCATCCAAAACGTTCGAATACATTAAAAAAAGAAATTGCTTCTGGTACGTCTACTCAATGGTTGTTAATGAGAAAGCTGCTTAATATTTATGAAAAGACAACCCAGGTAAGTCCCGTAAGGCATACCAGTCATTATACGTACAACGGATTTGCGTACACTGGAAAATCTTGGGTAAAATTGCGGAAAAATCTTTAGCGTAAAAAGCTTTGTACCACTACCGGTTTTCTTGCAAACTGGAGTAAAAAACTCTTGGAAAAACCGCAATGTATGCGGCGCAACGCAAAGTTTTGATCTAGGGATGTAAGTTGACAGTTTCTTGGTGCGGAGTGTCGAGTGTTTGTGCCAAGCTAAGCTGTTTAAGGAATTAGGAGCGTCTAAGCACGAGAATGAAACGAGTGGGTTTGTGGAAATATTTCAAAGGATCTCGGAAGAACTAGTTAAGCGGCGTTATTATACGGCGTGACAGATGGGTTTTTGACTTAAAAACACTTTAAGAAAGCCATTTTCAACTAAATTTCAACCTTTTTGCAAGGTTTCATCTAGTTTCACCTGTCCTGGTCTATTTATAATTAAATTTGGCAAGTGTTTGAGCCAATTCCTTAGTATCTCGTGTGCTTAATGCATCGTAATGTTCTACAGAACAAAGACCTGTCTACTCACTGAAAATATCAGTACTTATACAGTGAGCATTGGTAATTTCAAAACTGAACCATGTTTGAATAGTAAAAATTTAGATGAAAGAAACAGTTTCCATTATTGGTTCAACAGTAATACTTTACTTGGAATTATTCTATCAACGTATATCGAAATAAGTTTATTATATTTTCTAAAAGTACTAAGTTAATAGAACATGTAGATAATTAAACAATTCATATTTAACCAACCGTTAACTTGTAAATAAGTAATGAATACTTTGAATATATGTGTCTTCTTTTATGAATTATTAATAACGATTATAATTAAGTTCTTACCTATTAACAAATCTTGAAGCGAGACATACTTAGTGTGGGTATTTTTTTACCCCTGAAAATATGAGAGATGTATTACGGTATACGACTGAACTATACAATTGTGTCTGAGGCCTTGTAGCTCCTAAACAACGAAAAGAACGACTTAAAAGTAGTCGTTTTTTTAATTTTTACAGCTTTTATAGCTTTTATTAATAGCCACATTTAGTAAAATTCTGTTCTTCCTCAGAATTCTCAGATATATATATATTATTACAATCGACACGCCCCTATTATAATGAGAGGAAGCGCATACATTTCCACGGTGGGTTACGCGTTCGAAACATAAATTGGAATTATTATGACAACGAACATGTTCTAAGTTCGGCACTGACATAACTATTCGGTATCCTATTCATTAAATGCGCAGACAGTTAAATGTGCAACTAATTTGAATAAGCCTCGTGGCAGAAGTCATATTACGTGTTGGGTTTCACATAGCTGCGAAGAGGTTATACTCGTATAGAAATTTGGTTATTCATAGAAGGTGTATTTTTAATTTAAATAGAAATGTAGGAAGAAGTAGTTTTTGTTAACAAGTATTCTACGGCGATACAGTATTTTGGTAACGCAGCGGTTTTCATAACTTCATCACATATCATCTAATCAATATTGCTAACAGGCATAATTTCATAATATATTGTGTTGTAATATGTTATAATATTTGTGTTACGCACTTTTTTTCAATAATAAAAAAAACAAATTATAATGTAATTAAGAAAAACGCTGAAATGAAAGTCAAAGTAGCGCTCGTGCATGACTGCAAAGTCAAATATTTTATTCAGTTCAGTTTTGAACCCATAGAGGCTCTTTTGAACGCACCACCCATTCGGAAGAACATCAGCAGAGAAGAATGGGCAGAAAGTCCAAAAAATAAAATCATAAGATACAGTTAACTGTTTAACATGCTCTATAAATCATACAAAACTCTTAATAACAGTATAATTGCATCAATTCCCATGACACGTAATAAAAACAAAACGTACGAACATTTACTGGGACTAATGTAAATGTATGCTCCAAGGCCCAGCTCGCACGATTGCCTTAATTACGTCTCATTCCCTTGGCATAGCAAAACCGATGCGACCACTTCCCATCCCTGGGGTGACACTTCAGTGCTACTATTGTTATAATTGACCGACGAACTAACTAATTACTTGTTGAAATTAATGACGTGATTCGATTTGGCGCGGTGCGGGCTCTGATCGGGAATTAATGAGATCGATTAAATCAGATGGAAATGTCTCACTTTTAAGATTATTTTATTTTGACTCGTTTCATTCATTCATTCATTTTGAGGAGGTACCCTGGTCTCGTAGTATTTAGAAGTAGTCCGCCTAAAGGCTTCTGACATGGCCTTACGATTGAAACTACCGGTACCAACTGCTTAACGTGCCCTTCGAAGCACGGTAACGCTAAAATATAAAAACTTTCGTTCACCCATTCAAGTAGGGGCATTCTTAACAATCGCAATGAACTAACATCGCTAAGTCAAACTACGCCACGAGGACTTTTGACTAAAAAGGTGGTGTTACAAGTTTGGCGTGGTATTTTTATGAAAATATTTTATAAGGATATATAATTGACACCCAGACGTCGTCGCCAGCAACTATGTCTTCACATGTTGTTAACTTCGGGCGGGAATCGAACCCGCAACCTCCGACACAGTAAGCGCTCTCACCGCCATTGCGCAATGGTCTTGTCAGTTCTGACAGTGACAGTTAAACCTTACGTGTGTTAGTCAGACCAGAGTACCATTCAGTCTTTGTCTGAGGCTAGATCCACTCACGTAACACCCATTTATCTTACTCGTACACATTTTTCCTTAACTCTATGAATACATAAACCAATTAAATTTAACAAACTCACAAGGAAATGGGTGAAGTGTACTAAAAGGGACATAAATAAGAAGCGCGGAGTGTACACGAATGTTTTAATTTATTTGCTACTCATTCCTTTCGCGTTGCAATCGCGAGTGTGTTCTACACTTGAATTCTAAATTGAGATCTTGTAATCGAATTAAAAACAGACTGGTATAGGTATGTACTTAAGCGATAAATTACTTTCTACTTTTACCGTTGAGGTTTTTGTGACGTGATAAATGTTTGTTACTGAAAGTTAAGTAATGTAATCAAGTATAACTTACTGGCCAACCTTGGTGTTGGAGCTTTTAGACCACCTCAAGGCCTCCGACATGATCTCACTATTGAAACGAGCAGGACCGATAATTCAACGTCCCGAGCACGGTAGCGCTCAGATAGAAATTCTGTTATCAGCCACCCATCCAAGTACCGTTTGCTGAGCCGAAGCCGTAGCTGAACTAAGCCACGAGCGCGTAAGTAATACAATTTCGATGTTTGATGCTGATTCCCTACAGACCAAACGCCTCCAACCTCACTGGGAATACATATCAGTCCAAAAAAGTAACTTAATTTAATTTAAATCGTTTTGTACTTGTATTGTACTATTTAAAAGCACTATTAGCTATTATGTTTGTTTTTTTACCGTCGTACTGAAGGAGTTTAAATACTTCATGAGTAGAGATTTAATGAGTGGTGTTGACATGAATGTATGAAAAATTTAGTCTCTGAGTGCGTCAGTTAAATTGTTTTTAAAGTTTTAGGACAAGATAGACCTACCATACTTTGGCAAAAATGTCCTTTAATAAAAGCATTTTGAAAAACCCTACATTTAATCGATCATTATCACCATCATCATGTCAGCTATACGACGTCCACTGCTGGACATAGGCCTCATTGATCTCCAAGTCAATAATTTAATCGATAACTAACAGCCTCCGTGATCTAGTGGTTTGAGCGCTCGGCTCACGATCCGGAGGTTCCGGGTTCGATTCCCGGTGGGGATATCTCACAAAAATCACTTTGTGAGACTGTCCTCAGTTTGGTTAGGGCATTGCAGGTTAAATCACCTGATTGCCCGAAAAGTAAGATGATTCCGTGCTTCGGAGGGCACGTTAAGCCGTCGGTCCCGGTTACTTTCTACGGATAGTAGTCGTTACATGAGCCATGTCAGAGGCCTTTGGCGGCTCTATAACTCTGACACCAGGATTGGTCAAGTTGACCATCCACTCGATAAGAAGAAGAATCGATAACTTAACCAAAACAAATATCGTTAATAGATCTCTAGCGTGCAGTTAATATGAGCAGTAGTCTTCGTCAAGCCATTAATAACAGGGAATTGGTGTAATATACAAGCGATGTAAGTTTGTGCTCGCCACTGCCCGGTTTGGTTCACTAGACGTGTACATACGGTGCTGGGATTTGTCGCTTTATGCATATGAAAATGTAATGTTGAAACGGAGTTGAAACGTCGAATAAAGGATGGGTAAAGGGGGATGGGTTTAAAAGTATTAACACTTAATTTTAGTCCTTTGTTTAAGTCATTAAATCTCTACTTAGGAAGAATTTTTAAACACAGGAATAATTTTAATAAAATGATAATAGTGACGTCAATATTTGATATGACATGGCATTGCACAATTCGATGTTTTAATCTAATACGAATGACAAGTCTTTGTGTATTGCTATCGAAAATATGCATTTTTTTACTATTTCTACTGTGTGTATATCCTTATAATTATTTATAATTTTTCAAACACTTAAAATTTACCCTACCAGTAGCTATCAATACATTACCTAACAACAGAAACCTAACAAAGTACAAGGAAATCTGTGCCAGTAAGTTTCGCGTTTTCGTTCACAATTTCCCCCTGTATATCCCCACGGTTTCCACACGCCGTCATAACTAAGGTTTAATTGCCCCTGGCACATCCGAGGCGCAAAGGAACGGAGCAGTATTAAATTTTCCATAATAACAACTTTAACTATATACGGCAGAACCGAATCTTCATACTTTAAGGGGGCTATTTTATTTATTTTGTTAGGATACGGATTTTACTACGGTGGGGCCTTAAGGTAGTGCCACCAGAACAATTAGGTATCTGTAATTAAGCTGAAGAAGTTTTTTTTAGTTTGATAGTGCACTTATTAACCTTTTGTATGCCGGCATTAGAAACACAATAGAAATTCAATTGTGTCTGGCTTGGATCCGCGTTTCGGCATATGAGGGGTTAAGCATGCTTATCTTAGAAACCGCCAATACAATTTGAATAGAGCAACGTAATGGGTATACTCGTACTTTCTCTGAATCGGAATCGGAAAATTTCCATGACAGCAATTTTCAGCCAATAATGATTATAAAAATTATGTAGCTCGCAGAGGTGAGTAAATTTCAAACGAACTTAAAGATTTAAAGGACATTTTTATATAGGTTAAGGTAAAAAGCCGAAGGCAGAACATATTTTTATACGAAGAAAAGTAATTCTCAAGATGTACTTCAAAACTTGTCCAGAGAAATTATGAAAAGTGGAATGTGAATTAAGGTTTCATAAAAGAGAGATTACTTTTGACTCACTTTTAAATACTTAAATACACACACAAATTCACACACGATTGAGTTGAAACAGTTTTGTTTCTCAAACACATTTAACAATCTTAATGAACTCACATCGTCATGAGCACTACAAATACAGTATTCACACTAATCTATTAGACCGTGGGACCACTGTAAACCTGATTTTTGCTTAGAAAAACAACTAACTGTACGAAACAGGATTCTAGGCTTAACTATTGAAAAGTCTGTATATTTATGAAATCAATATCTCTGTCAACATCAATACACGTGTGCTTCTCCTGTTTACCGTATCAATGTTGTTTTTCTACATGATTAATGTATTCAAGACGATTGTTTACTTACCTGTACCTGTACCCTTTTCCGACGAAATTCTTCTAAGAAAGATGTGATATCATGTTCAGGTTCAGGGATTTTGAATCAAACGGTGAGCATAGAAAAGGTAGGAGTAGAAATAAAACTAATTATCGTAGTATTAACGCCTTGGTGGTCTAGTGGTATGTGCACTCGCCTGCCAAGACTGATGTGCCGGGTTCAATTCCCAGGTCAAACGAAAATGTTTCTTACTTTTCAAACATGGCTCGAGTTTGAGATCACCAATCCGCATTTGGCAAGCGGGGTGTTATCCTCTTCACTGTGAAATGAGAGGCCTTTTCCCAGCAGTGTCACATTACAGGCTAATACCGATCGTAGTATGAAACTAGATTTCTTCGTGCCATAGTTATATTATGTATTTTGCGGTGACTGAATAACTAGAGAATACGATAGTCAACGATGGTGAATTATGGCGATGGGTGTCCGCTCCACTCCACTCCACATGGAGCGATACGGAGCTCAATTGTTCAATATATTGTGTTAAATGTGCAGTAATCATGTACCACAATATAAAGTATCGAAAATAATGCGTTTTAGTAAAGATCACAATCTATCGACAGCTTACAATCTTGCGACTCATATTGTAGTGCATGTTATTACGGTGATATAAGCACCAAGGTTGGCCGCATTTAAGGTTCGCAAGCAACTATTTAAGGTTCGAAGTACCAAACGATCGAATTTGGATCGTTTTGATTTTGTTAATCAGTAACAAGACCGGAACGCCGTCCTGTAACTCAGTACGTGTCATTCATAGCGTTTAATCAATTTATCTACATTAAATCTTAGTTGAATGTCAACAAAATATTTTGGTACAAAATAAAACACCATTAGAGCAAAACTCCAAACAAAATCAAACTCTGTTTCACATCCAATTAGGTTCACATTACAAAACAGTAACGCATGAAAACTGTACAGCAGAGAACTGAAAATTTACTTTCATTGTTATAATTGTGTAACTTTTGAGGGCTTCATGAGGTTCCTCATTAGATGACGTCATTCATCAGCCGTTGGAGTTCAGAAGAAGTTTACAAAGACATTTTCAAGTGTAATATTGAGAGGGGAGTATATAATGACAGGAATATGGAGGTTTTGTGTTACAAGCGATGGGTATATGATTCTTATGACGTAATGCGTGTACAGACATTTTACAATTTAATGCTATAGTGTATGAAAGGTCTGGATGATATAGTTGCATTGTGCTATAGTGTGTGTGTCGCGCTGGCAGTGTGTAACGCTAACGGAATGGGCGCACACACACTACTACATAACAGTGCACTTGACATTCAAATCGGAAGTCAAACGTTCATTTCCCGGGTCAAGCAAAGCATACAGATGATTGTTTTTAAGACTTACTCAAAACAGACTTAGAAAAACTAACTGTGAAAGACTGTCCTACTAATACGAGTATTATAAATCCAAAAGGTTGTGAGGATGCATGTATCTGTGTATATAGGGATGTTTGTTACTCTTTCACGATAAATCTATGGGACGGATTAAAATGAAACTTTACAGTAATATAAGTTATACATTAGAATAACACATTGAATACATTTTATCCCAAAGTTCCCACGGAAACGGGTACCACACAAGTAACACCGCGGGGCGCGGCTAGTCTGTATATAAGTCTAAAGACTATCTGAACTATTTGCGATGGTCCTAAACAGACATTCCGGCTAAGTTTAAAACTAGGCCTAAAGTTGACAAAAAGATCGGAAGAACACAGAGCCCTCGTAAACATTAACTTGAACTACTCGGTTACTTTGCTTCATATATAAATAATGGGGCTAGTTCTAATTGTAGGGTTACCATGGTTTTGTAGGGACAACCTAGCGAATTTAGACTGATCGAATAATCGATACGGAGTAAGAAATAAAAGTTTAATGGGTATATGGTTGAGTTATTAGTGGGTACAAATACGTAATTTATTACGATTTAGGGAATTATTTTCATGGAATTGAGACATTTTATTTTATACCATACGTGCAACAAGTATTATAATTGTCATTACAGTTATCTTATTTTTTGATTGTTTGTTTTATAAGTAAGTTTAAGTTAAGCAAATCATATTAAATGGTAAGTAATGATACCCACGTATTTTGATATGAGTGAATAAATTATTTTCTTACGAAGGTTTTGTAATGTTTTTTAAATGAATTGATTGATATTTAAAAACGTACGTTAAACTTAAATGAAGTATAGAAACAAGTAAAGTATTTCATAGTAATTATGTACTAACGAGAGAGACTTATAATATAGGTTTTACCACGACCAAAATTGTATTGCTAAAGAAAAACAAATAAACGTTTCATGCCTTTGATTTATCACCAAATATAAATTACAGTACAAAAATCTAATTTAAACTTCGAATGAAAATATGAACACGAATCTAATTTGAATAGTTACGACCATAAATCCATTGAGTATCTGTGAGAAAAACTTGATTCACACAAATTAGATGCTTGAAGAAACAAGCGAACTTTGAAAGACAAAAATGTCACCTCTGAGATTTTAGTTATTTCTTTTTCTGTCAAAATACTTGGGCTTTGGCAAGTCTCTCGTGCGTATTTCACAAATATCGTTCAAGATATTAAAATAACACTACAACGACTGCGTTTGAAATTGCTTAACAAAAGATTTGGATTTATAATATTTTTTATATACTTTTTGTGTAATATGATCTGCTGATGTAGAAAAATCTATTCTATCTTCTCTTTTTATTGCTTTCTGTGACAACTGATGAACAAATAAGTTGACTAAGATTTTTCTTTTCCAATGACATTCTAATTTCCTAATCAGAATAAAATAAAGTAAATTTATGACTTTAAAACCCTTGAAATAAAGTTGTAATTTATCCCAAGACAAACAAAATAAGTGTCACCCTACAGAGGAAGTGTATTGGAGAACAAAACCTCGCATGCATGACATTGTAGACTGCTTTATGTGTCAGCTGTCAACACTTTACGAGCCTCTGACACGAAGTATCCGCGAATTCTCGCGTTTGTGGACACCCTAGGGATTTGCGAAGTACAGAATGCGCATTTACTGCCTTGTTAACCTGGAGCGTGAGCTATTTGGATTTCTTTATAAAGTGTGAAAGGTTTACAAAGAAATATCCAGTTTTATTGCTTCATTCATTCTTAAAATTGTACTTCTATGACAAATTTAGGTGGACAAATATCTTCAGTGTAAATAATAACA
The DNA here is from genome assembly GCA_951394245.1 of Cyclophora punctaria. Taxonomy (NCBI): domain Eukaryota; kingdom Metazoa; phylum Arthropoda; class Insecta; order Lepidoptera; family Geometridae; genus Cyclophora; species Cyclophora punctaria. The sequence continues at coordinate 1,216,673 of OX596171.1, read as the reverse complement.
TATATGTTTTCTGCTGTTTCGTGTCGTATGAATAGCTGAAGAGAACAGCTGAGGATATGAAAGTCTATCAACAAAAGCCTAGCTCTCAAGTTTACGAAACCGAACAAGGTCTTCACTTAAACAGTAATAGAATCTTCTTTTTCAAATTTGATATCATGTAGTCACGAGATTCGTGTGACAACATGCATTCGGGATGTATTCGTATTACACGTGCGACTTCGATCCCAGGGCAAGTCTATCTCAATCTTATTTCGAGATCAAATATAGAATTTCGATCCCACATTGTAAGCGTACAGGGTGATTCGTAGTTTGGTTATTTTTGTTCACATTGAACTGTATTTGATTTTTAATTGAAACCCTTTTTAATATAAAGTAAATATGTACCTGTAAAGTTTCGTCCAAATCCGTTTAGTAGTTTTTGCGTGAAAGAGTAACAAACATACATACATACATACATACATCATACATAATAAGATAGGTGGCGCTAGTGCCGCAGTAAACATTAGCTCCGTAATTAAAATTATTTTTAAAATAGTAAATGCTGGTTTTTTGTCTAAATTATAGCTGATCTGTGATCAATAGTATCTAAAGTGAATGTGGAAATGTTGGTGTCTAAAAAAACTTTGTTTTTGTGAAAAAATAAGACATTTAAAAAATTAGTGCAGAAACAGTGAACAAAACTCTCAAAACGAATAAAAATTCAATAATATTATACGCGTGAGTGGTACTGTGTCTTCGTTTGTGGTAATAACATTAGTAAAATATACTTAGTGCAATAAAACTTCGCGAATAACTTACTAAAACAAAAGTGTGGAGTTCAATGACAAAGTGACAGTTTTAACAATAAATTCGAAACAACCCACGCGTTTCTTAACGAACATTTATGCTCAACAACGGCTGGTTAATTTCAACGTACATTGCAAGAGGCGCAGTGTCCTAACGGCTCGAGTGTACGACTGTATGAGTAGTAGCGACAACGGAGACACCAGTTCAAATCCTGCTGGCAGAAATTTTTCTTTCCGTATTTTATTTCTATTCAAAACAAAACATAAATAGACTCGTAATTACTACTTGGAAGTATCCAAAAATAGTGCCAAAATGAGTACGACGAACATGAAGTGCGCTGGTTGTCGAAAAGTTGTTCCAAGGCGGGAACATATAAAGTGCCTAACTTGTAAAGAGGTCTACGACTTAGAATGTGCAAATCTAAGTTCGAAACTATTTAATCTAATGGAACGCAAGGAGTGGAAATGTCCAGAATGCCTAAGTAAAAAACCAAAAATGGGCAACTGTGACACGCCCGTCCATAACGCCACCGCTATGCCGTCCGCTCCAGTGTCACCCACGGTGATCCCATCTGACACCCATGGCAAAGCCGACAAAGGAATAGCGACGCGACAGGCAAAACAGTCTCGAGCAACATCTCCACCCCAGAAACAACCCGTGACGCTTGAAGATTTGAAAGCATATATGGCGGAGATTATTCAGGACAATATGCTTAGCATCCGAGAGGCTATAAGTGACCTTACTAACACGATAAGGGACCAAAACAAACATATCGAGCAGCTCGAAGCCAGGGTAACTTTGCTTGAAAACAAATCTGAGATAGAACAACCTCATAACATCTCGGAATTAGAGCATACCATTGTTAACCTCAAAGCAGATATCGCGGATCGGGATCAGACCCTATTGTCTAATGACATTGAAATATCTGGGTGTCCGGAGGCCTCGAACGAAAACTGCGTACACATCGTACTATCCATCGCTTCCAAGATAGGCCTAGATTTAGATGAGAAAGACATCGTTAGTGCACATCGCGCTGGGCCTGCGAGTGTTACAAGTGCGGCGGAGGCGAATGGCGAGCGTGCTCGCCCGCGTCCCCTAGCGGTGAAGCTGGCGCGCCGCGCTCCCAGAGACGCAATGCTGCGTGCGGTCCGCGTTCGTCGCAACCTAACTACCGAGGGTTTGCAGCTCCCTGGACCGATCATTCCCGTGTACATCAATGAGCGTCTCACGAAATCCAATCGACTCCTGTTCTGGAAAGCCCGAGGACTAGCCCGTGAACGGCAATATAGATATGTTTGGACTAGGGATGGGAAGATCTTCGTATGCCATGGACCGGGGAAACCAAAACACCGAATACGTAACGAAGAAGACTTGGACCGGGTTTTTACTTAGATAATTTTTTTGATCAAATAATATTTCTACTGTCTTATGTATTAGATAGAATGTTAGATAGATTGTTCGTTTTTAATGTAATATTCCAATTTCTCATTTACCTTAAATATTTATATTCTTGCAACAATTTAATACTAATAATAGTTTTTGTTATAATGACCGACTCACACTTTTTATTTAATTCTTTATTTAAATCACACTACAGCTATACTTCATACACTCACACAAAATACATCTCGCATGCGCATTCGCCTCTTAAAAAATATTCATTCACTCCAAATCTAACACACCTCGTTATTGATATTTGTTTTAAATCTAAATATTATACGTAATGATGACTCACTCGAATAAAAATTTGAGAATAGGGTTACTTAACGCAAGATCGTTAAATACGGGCGCGGATGAACTTTATGCCACCATGTCGACTTATAATCCCGACATCCTAGCAATCAATGAGACATGGTTAAGAGAAAATGAAACTAACCTTGCTCCCGCTGTTCCAAACTATACGTTTATTCACAGAGCGCGAAAATCCCCGAACGTCGGCGGAGGGGTAGGTTTTTATATTCGAGACGGTTTAACCACACGGGTACGAAAGCATCCTACCGCCTCCCTGGAACAACTTTGGCTAGAGGTACAACTGCCAGGCGCGAAGATGGCACTCGGCACCGCGTACAGGCCGGAAGCTGTAGGTGTACAGGATGCCATCGATGCTCTTAGTGAGTCCGTTAACTTCATGGGGTACTGCGACTACACATGCCTTTTGGGAGATCTGAATATAGATCTGAATAAAGCAGATTCACTGAAGGCACAGGAGCTCATTAGTTTTTACCAACAGCATGGATTAGAACAATTAGTCAAGGAGCCCACCAGAATTACAGATCACTCAGAAACACTTTTAGATGTTATCATGACCGACATAGGCTCTAAGTGTAAGAACATATTAGTAAAACATAACCGATGTTTAAGTGATCATGCCCTAGTACTAGTTGACTTCAACATTAAGAAACCTAAGCCACTTAAACGAGTGAAATATGGTCGGTCTTTACACAATATTAACTGGGACTATTTCCAAAAAGATCTAGAGGCTTTACCCTGGCACCTCATCAAAACTTGTAGTAATGTAGACGATATGATTGAAATACTTAATACTAACTTACTTCTCTTATTTAATACACATGCACCTATAACTAAATACGCGGTTAAAGGCAAACCGAAACCGTGGATCACAGAAACGATGAAGTTTATGATGGGATTAAGGGATAAAGCACTCCATGTAGCTCAGAGAGAAAAATCCGACAGCTCTATTGAGTATTACCGTAGTTTTAAGAACCTAGTAACTGCGACTAAACAACGGGAAAAAAAAGCTTACTTCAATAGCCATATAAACGCTAACATAAAACGACCTTCAGTACTATGGAGAAATTTAAAAAATACTGTTTTACCTAACAATGCTTCAAAACAAATACCACAGCAGCTAAACGACCCGTGCAAAATTAACAAATATTTCTTAGAATTACCTTCCTGCAATAAAAACGATCTAAAATTTACACCTGATATTAACAAGAAATTTAATAGCAAAGATACTTTCAAAATAAAAACGACTAATGAAACTACAGTTTCCAAGATTATAAATAACATTAAGACTAAAGCAACTGGTTTTGACAATATAAGCATAGACATGATCAAATTAACTCGAGACGTTACCGTTCCAGTTATCACTCATATAATCAATAAATCTATTGAATTAAATACATTTCCAAATATCTGGAAAACAGCACTAGTTTGTCCGATCCCTAAGAAAAATTCAGTGACTAGTTTGAAAGACTTACGTCCCATATCCATACTCCCATTAATGTCAAAAATAATAGAAAAAGTAGTTCTCGATCAAATGCTTGAATATTTAGACAAAAACAACATTATTCCAAAATTCCAGTCCGGCTTCCGAAGAGGACATGGAACGGAGAGTGCTCTTTTACATGTGAGCGATGACAT